>JARFJB010001913.1:1240000-1970000 GCA_036346205.1 Vesta saturnalis | reverse complement strand
GGAAAGTTCACCGACTACAATTTATCGACGGAAAGTTCACCGAATGAAAAATGTACCGACTGGAAAGTTCACTGACTTGAAAATTCACCGACCCGCAGTTTGTCGAATGGAAAATTCCACGACTCTAAAATTATATAAATAATTTACCATCAAATTTATTCACAAAATGTTTGTCAAGTTAACATGAAATTTTAAAGAAATACATAATCCATATAACCAATAAGTACATAATTTGAATAAATCGTGTTAAGACCACCGATAATCGGTATCATTAAGAAGAGAATATTTTGATGAGTTGTTACTACATTTTAATTATATCTTATTTTTAATTAAAAACATATTAAGTAGTACTTATTCTCGACATTAGAAGACAATAGAGATTTTATTAAAACGCAATTTAGCCAAAACACATTATTCTAAGATTAAAGGTCCTAAAATTGCTACCTAATTTACTAGAAAATTCTAATAACTGTCTATGGTAATAGGGTAATAAAATTCGAATTAAATATTTCAGATAGTTGTCCAACGTTAATGATTTCATATGATTTTGTTTGCCCTACAGAACTAATTTAAAACTGAACGATTTCAGTTTCAAACAGTTCTTTTTTTATTTATAATTGATTAAAATAAAAATATCTGTTTTCGTCAAAACCAGGTAACATTTTAAAACGCCATTATTTAGATTTATCTCTACTTAAATGATACGTAAATTATTTATATTTATTTATATAATTTTAGAGTCGGGGAATTTTCCATTCGACAAACTGCGGGTCGGTGAATTTTCAAGTCAGTGAACTTTCTGTTGATAAATTGCAGTCGGTGAACTTTCCGTAAACCAGTTGAACCCAAAATCACAATGGTCACACTTGTATTTGTAACTTGAAAGGTGTTTTTTATGATGAAGCTTTAAATTATCTATACCATGTGTTACACAAACACATCAGCTGCATTTGTTCTCATAATTTAATGAGTTTCTTAAGATGAAATTGTAAATGATCTTTTCATCATAATCACATTGGTCACAATGGTATTCATAACTTGAAGAGTGTGTTTTAAGATGTTTTAAATTATCTTTCGATGTGTATCATAAACACATTAGTCACATTTGTATTCATAACTTGAAGGATATATCTGGACGTTTTTTTTAAATTAAATTTACGATATGTTTTATATCACATAGGTCACATTTGTACTCGTAATACGAAGAGTGTTTTTTAATATGATGTTTTAAATTACTTTTACGATGTGTTGCATAAACACATTGGCTGCATTTGTATTTATAATTTGAAGAGTGATTTTTAAGATGAATTCTTAACTGATCCTTTAGTTTCGCTGCATAATCACACTGGTCGCATTTATTCATAATTTGATGTGTGCCCTAGAATATGCCTTTTTAAACAACTTTTCCGTTTAGTTACAAAACTGCAATTGTCACATGTATATTTAAAATTTGAAGAGTGTCTTAAAACGCCTTTTTCCTGAACTGTTGTTGAACTAGTGAATTGATCAAGTTCAGATTGTACATTTATGTGTGTGACACTATTTTCCTTTATATGATCTACTTCACTCATGCTAATTTCATTCTTTACAAAACAGTTGTCTTCATTAAGATTCATAATACCTGTAAAAATGTTATCAACTTTTGGACAACTTAAACTATAATTAACTTCACCTTCACCTTTTATTAAACCACTATTTACCATGAAATGTTTGGTTTGAAGTAAATCTATTCCTTCTTCCTCTTTAGGTTCGACTTTAATAAGTTTCATGTCAATTTCACAAGACATTTCAGAGAATGTGTTGCTTAATAATACGTGAATTTTGTAAGGCTAAAATTACAAATGCATAATTAATACCAGAAGCTCTTTAATGATAATTAGTTGCAACGTTTCCGAGGTGCCAACATTCTCTGTTGCCAGATGGGTATTTCTGTCTGACGTATGGTATGATAAAAAAAAATAATTTAATTAAAAAATTAAGGTGAAGTGGGGTAAGTGCGTTTTGGGGGTAAGTGCACCACTTGCTTTTTAAATAAAAACGATTTATAGTAAAGTGGTGGCATCTGGTATTTATGAAAGTAAGGCCGCTCGTTGACATAATACAGATCCCTGCATAACAGGTATGGGGTTACGTTAGAAAATATGGCCGTCAAATAAAGTGACAGCTGTTTTACTCCTGTGCTAAATGGGTTGGTTTTGTGAAAAATATTTATAAAATTGCTGATAAGGTATGTATGTCGTTATTAAGCATTGAACTTACGAGTTTCATTGTTAATTGAGTAAGGTGAAATGCACAATTATTTTGATTATAACCTAATTTTAGCTTGAGAGAGTAGATGCACTTGCCTCAAATATTTCTGATTTACGGCAAGTGAACCTACTAGATGCACTTAGCACTGCCGCAGAGATTGTTTGCTCTTGGTATCTAGTAAGTTGTTGCTTATGAGGTAAAATGGTTCGGAACTATCAACACAAAACCAGTAGGGCCGCTTACTCGGCCGAGGACTTTTTTTTTATGATTGTGGACCTGAACAGGCTAAATTTGGCCTATCGTGCTAAAGCACGCAGGAACACTTAGGAGGATGGATAGAGGATAATTAATTGCCAATAGATGCCTATGAACAGCTACCTTAAATATTCTCATATCATAAGTGAGAGGAAAACAGGAACTAGGGAGATCATTTCAGAGTTTAGAAGCCGTGTAAAAAATGTGGATTGCGCCCGTTTGGTACGACAAGTGGAGATTTGTACTGCATACTGATGATGTGAATGAACGAACCGAGTGTTTCTCGAAAAGATAGCCCGAGATGGTATCAAAGAATATAATTCAGCAGCACAATAGCCGTTGTAATAACGATAATACAAAGAAAGATCTGTAACCATCCTTCTATGCTCAAGGGACTGTATGTGAGAAGATAAGGACCAGTCATTTATAAGCCTAATCACTCTCTTTTGAATACGATCAATGATAACGAGAGCGTATTGGGGAGCACTAACCAAGAGGTAAGAATTATATTCCAGATGAGGCCGAATTTGGGCCTTATACAGCAGAAGGAGTTGTCGAGAGGTAAAGTACTGCTTAGATCTGTACAAAAGCCTATTTTACGAGCAGCTGTTTTAGTAGCTGACAGAAGATGGTCAACCCATGAGAGATTTGAAGATACAGTCATACCCAACAGAGTAATAGAGTCTGAAAACTTAAGAACTGAGCCATTCATACTTACAACAGGAAATGATCGATCTTTTTGGCGGACACAAGGCAACACTGAGTTATGTTAGCATTAAATTTAACTAATTATTGCTTCCCCATTCGAGAATACGTTGAATGTCTTGTTGATTGAATTTGCCATTTCAGCTTTAATTTCTTGATTTGACATAGAAGGTGGATTATCACTATGAGTAGACTGAGATGAACTACAGCGAAGAGTGCTATCGTCAGCAAAGCAATGGATGGGTTTAGTTGTTGAAGAAATAAGGTCATTTATGTACAGCAGAAAAGTGTAGGCGCTATAACGGATCCCTGTGGTACGCCCGCGTTAATGCTAACTTCTTTGAAAAAGCCATCAACTACGACACGTATTCGTCTTTTATCAAGGAAACTAGAAACCCAGTTGATGAGCGTATCATTTAACCCAAACGAGGTGAGTGTGGCAAGTAAACACGTATGCCAAACTTGATCAAATGCCTTTGAGATATCTAAAGCGACTACAACTGTTTCACCGGACTGCTCTACTGTATTGTTACCAAACTTGGGTCACATATGAAAGAAGATCGCTTGTTGAACGACTTTGCCTAAACCCATATTGGTGGTCACTAAGGAGTTTGTTAGTTTCAAGGAACATGAGCAGTTGCTGATTAATGGCTTTTTCATGATTTTAGACAAAATGGAAGTGATGACAATTGGTCGGTAGTTTGAGGGATCGGTCTTATCGCCTTTTTTTGGGAATAGGTTGAACATTTGCTAACTTCCATGATGAAGGGAATTCCCCAGAAGACATAGAGATCGTATAGAGCTTAGATAAGACTGGTACTAGTTCGGGGGAACATTTCTTTAAGACAATAGCTGGGATACCGTCTGGGCCAGTCGCCTTATTGAGATCAAGCCTACTGATGATCGATTCCAAGAGCTTGTACCGAAATGAATTGGTTTCATAGCGTATGAAGAAGAGTTGACTAGGGGCACATCTTTTCCAGAATCATTGAGACACGAGTTTGATGCAAACAAATCCACAAAAACATTGGCTTTGTCTACAGAATCAGCAACTACCGATCCGTCAATAGACGTCAGGGGGGGAAATGAAGATGTTCCAAAGTTTTACTAATGGCTTTGGCTAAAGACCAAAATTTACGACTGCCTAAAGGAGATGTAGCTAGCTCATTGCATTTTCGTTGTTCGAACAACTTTTTAGTTTTGGTTATGACACTTTTGCAGACATTTCTATCACCAACGTATTCTAGATGACTGTCGACCGATTTATTAGATTTCCATTTAATGTAATATTTATTTTTAAAGATATTGCACACAAGCCTTATTGAACCAGGGTTGGGAACGTGAATGACCTACGGTACTGTTTTTGGGAATGTATAACTCCATTCCCATGAGGATGACTTCAGATACTGAAAGAGCGATGTCCGAAGAAGATGACGACTTAAAACAATATTCACGCCATGGAAAGGTTGCAAAGAAATCCCGTAAATCATTCCATCGAGCTGACTTAAAACACCACAAGGTTCTATCGGTTCTGCGAACAAGAGTGGAATTAGGTACAGTAGAAATGATTTTTATTAGACAATGGTCGGAAAGACCTAAAGGCGAAAGAACGGAAGTTTTATAAACAAGAGGGTTTGATGTAAGAAACAGATCTAGAAGATGTGGAGTATGGTTAGGGTTATCAGAGATTCTTGTGGGTTCAGAAATCATTTGTGTGAGATCACATGAAATAGCAAATGTTTCTGCACTATGACCAGCGGATTTGTAGTAGATGAAAACTGAAGCCAATTAGAGTTACCAACATTGAAATGGCCTACAATTGAGATATCGCAAGATGGAAACTGAGACAGGAGGTAGTCAACTTTCATACTAACGTAATCGAAGAAGTCTTGAAAGTTACTGTCATTAGGAGACCTATAAATGCAACAGTAGAATTTCACAAAATTAGGACCAGAATGTTTAAACCAAATCACGTCAAAATTTTTATTTTCTAAGGAAGAAACCCTCTTGCAAGCAATTCTGTACTTGATGTACGCACATACGCCTCCTTTATATCGAAAGTTAGACTGAAGATGGTATTGAGGAAATTGCAAGTCGGGTGACTCGCAACTTTCAGAGGAGACTTGTGTTTCAGATAGAAACAAATATCAGGTTGTAATTGTTCAAGATGGTGAATAGCATTAAGATTAGACCTGATACCGCGGATGTTGCAGTAGTGAATCAGAAAGTTGATACTTTCGACGACCGAGGTCGCTTGGTCCCTGCCTTCCCCGACATCCGAATGGGGCAGGATTTTACGTCCGGCATTTATTACCCTAGAAACCACAGCCATCTTATTTTTTAGTTTGGGACTTTTAATCCGATAGGAAGACAGTGAGGGCGAGAAGGAAGAATAAAGATGAGAATAGATTAAGGATGATGGGAAAGGCAACCTGCAACCCTTACCGAGCTCAGAAAATCGGAGACCCAATATTAAGGAGCCCATGGTGAGGGTGGTGGTACCTCCCCGGCTGGCATGGAGTATACATGCCTACCACCTACTAAACTTGAAAACTGCTGTGGAACATGTTACGAGTGGAAAGTGTGGTACGTTGTTGCGTGCTAGTAAACTTTTCAAGATACCTAGAAGGACATTAAAGGATCACATTAAAGGTCGTAGAGGTATGAAAAGTTCGACAATGGGAAGGCCTACGGCTTGACCAATCAAAGATGAAGAAGTCCTCGCAAATTGACTTAAAAACCTCGAAAAATGAGGGTTTGGACTCAGCCGTAAAGAAATCCTAGAAGTTGTGGGCAAATATGTTACACAGAAGCAGCTCAAGACTCCATTTAAAAATAACGTACCTGGTTAGGCTTGGTTTTTAAAATTTAAAAAAAGCCATACAATTTGTCAAAACCAGAAGCGCGGAATATGCCAGAAAGAAAAACACGGACTACTTTTTAATATATCCATATTTTGAGTTGTTGAAAAATACAATTCAAGAACTGAACCTCCAAGACAAACCGTCTAATATTTGGAATATGGACGGAACAAGTTTTTGTAGTGACCCTTCAAAGACGAAGCTCGTAGGTGAAAAAGGCCATGCCTCTACTAGAATTGTATCTGGTGCAGGAAGAACAAACACCAGTGTCCTGTTTGCCGCTGCCGCAAATAGACAAACTGCGCCACCATTAATTATATATAAAGGAAAAAACGCCTGGGACACCTGGATAGCAGTTCCAAATAAAGAATACACAGGCACGCCATATGCTGCTGCACCTAATGCATGGATGGAATCAGAAGTTTTTAAAAATTATTTCGTGAAAACATTCATACCCCTGGTAAAAGGAAATGGTCCTGTTTTAGTATAATATGACGGCCATACAACTCATATCGACATCGATGTGATAGAAGCGGCTGTGGAAGAGAACATAACCATTCTAAAGTTACCACCCCATAGCAGTCATCTTCTGCAACCACTCGACTTGGCGGTTTTCAAGTCTATTAAGGGCGCTTGGGATGCATTACTCGTGAAATGACCCACAACAGATGAATCGGTGGAAAGCTAAACAGACGATTAATGTGTCTACAAGAAAGGAACTTACACCCCCAATAATTCAAAACGAACACAACATGCCACTCAATGAAGACCTAGGATTTCTGGAAGCAGAAAATCGGCCAGTTGATCCGGTTCTAGTATCCACTGAAAAAGAAATAGATGTTAGACAAGTTGAAGCAAAAGAATCTGAAACATCACTTGAAAACGGTGAATTGTTGGAAATAGAAAACAATCAGGAAGAACCTTTATTATATGAAAGAGACGAAAACGTTCTAGTAAATGATGTAACAAGTGAGTGAGCGCGTGCGTGTGCATGCGTTCGTGTGTTTGCGTGTGTGCATGCGTGTGTCGTACTTGCATGCGTGTTTGTGTTTGTGTTCGGGTGCGTGCGTGTGTGTGAGGTGTGCTTGTGTGCGGTGTGTGTGCGTGCTTGTGTCGTACGTGCATGCCTGGTTGTGTTTGTGTTTGATGTGAGTGTGCGTGTGTGCGTGCGTGCGTGTGTCGTACGTGCATGTGTGTTTGTGTTTGTATGTGTGCGTGTGCGTGTGAGTGCGTGTGTGCGTGCGTGTGCGTGTGTGCCGTACTTGCATGCGTGTATGTGTTTGTGTTTGATGTGTGCGTGTATGTGCGTGCGTGTGCGTACTTCATGCGTGTATGTGATTGTGTTCGGATGTGTGCGTGTGCTGTGCGTGTGTGCGTGCTTGTGTCGTACGTGCATGCGTGGTTGTGTTTGTGTTTGGATGTGTGAGTGTGAGTGTGTGTGCGTGTGCGTGCTTGTGTCGTACGTGCATGCGTGGTTGTGTTTGTTTGGATGTGTGAGTGTGTGCGTGTGCGTGTGTCGTACGTGCATGTGTGTTTGTGTTTGGATGTGTGCGTGTGCGTGTGAGTGCGTGTGTGTGCGTGCGTGTGCGTGTGTGCCGTACTTGCATGCGTGTATGTGTTTGTGTTTGGATGTGTGCGTGTATGTGCGTGTGTGTGCGTGCGTGTGCGTACTTGCATGCGTGTATGTGTTTGTGTTCGGATGTGTGCGTGTGTGCTGTGTGTGCGTGCTTGTGTCGTACGTGCATGCGTGGTTGTGTTTGTGTTTGGATGTGAGTGTGAGTGTGTGTGCGTGTGCGTGTGTCGTACGTGCATGTGTGTTTGTATGTGTGCGTGTGAGTGCGTGTGTGTGCGTGCGTGTGCGTGTGTGTGCCATACTTGCATGCGTGTATGTGTTTGTGTTCGGATATGTGCGTGTGTGTGAGTGTGTGCATATATGTGTGTATGTGTGCGTGCTGGTGTCGTACGTGCATGCGTGGTTGTGTTTGTGTTTGGATGTGTGTGTGCGTGTGAGTCGTGCGGTGTGTTTTGCACGTGCATATGTGTTTGTGTTTGGATGTGTGTGTGTGTGTGTGTGTGTGTGTGTGTGTGTGTGTGTGTGTGTATGTGTGTGTGTGTGTGTGTGTGTGTGTGTGTGTGTGTGTGTTGTGTATGTGTGTGTGTGTGTGAGTGGTGTGTTTGCATGTGTGTGCGTGTGTGCGAGTGCATTTGTGCGTGTAAGCGTGCGTGCGTGTTTGTACATATGTGTGTGTGTGTGTGTGTGTGTGTGTGTGTGAGAGAGTGTGTGTGTTTGTGTGTGCGTGCATGTGTATGTGTGCGTTAGTTTGTGCGTGTGTGTTCATGCGTGTTACCGTGCTGCGTGTGTGTTTGTGTTTGGATGTGTGCGTGTGCGTGTGAGTGCGTGTGTGCGTGCGTGTGCGTGTGTGTGCGTGCGTGTGTCGTACTTGCATGCGTGTTTGTGTTCGGATGTGTGCGTGTTTGTGTTTGTGTTTGGATGTGTGAATGTGCGTGTGTGTACGTGTACGTGCGTGCGTGTGTCGTACGTGCATGTGTGTTTGTATTTGGATGTGTGTGTGTGTGTCTGTGTATGTGTGTGTGTGTGTGTGTGTGTGTGTGTGTGTGTGTGTACATGTGTGTTCGTGTGCGTGTGTGCAGTGCATTTGTGGGTGTGAGCGTGCGTGCGTGCTTGTACATATGTGTGCTAGTCTGTGTGTGTGTGTGTGTGTGTGTGTGTGTGTGTGGTGTGGTGTGTGTGTTGCTTGCATGTATATGTGTGCTTGCATGTGTATGTGTCGTTAGTTCGTGCGCGTGACCGTGCGCGCGTGTGTGGTGCGTGCGTACGTGCATGCCTGTGTGTGTGTGTGCGTGTATGTGCATGTGTGTCCGTGCTTTCTCTGTCTCTTTCTCTCTCTCTTTATCGGTGTGTGTTTTGTGTGTGTGTGTGTGTGTGTGTGTGTGTGTGTGTGTGTGTGTGTGTTGTGTGTTATTGTGTGTGTAGTGTGCATGTGTGTGTCGTGCCTGCGTGCTTGTGTGTGGGTGGGTCGATGTGTGTGTGTGTGTGTGTGTGTGTGTGTGTGTGTGTGTGTGTGTGTGTGTGTGTGTGTGTGTGTGTGTGTGTGTGTGTGTGTGGGTGCGTGTGAATGCGTGCGAGGATGTATGTTAGTATCCACGATAACTGCAGCACCGTAATGCGTACGTACTTGAAATTTTGTATTTTACCTTTTTTCAGTTTTTCTTTATCGGATTAGATTTTTAGGAGAAATCCAGCGACGAAGATGGTGGTTTATTATGAGCAGTATTTGGTTTTAAAATATTTATAACATAACTATATATTTCAAAGATGTAAAAATACCCTCATATAGATCTCAAACATATCGTTTAATGACGTTCTAAGCAATTCTTTGATACGAGACGTAATTTGGCGGCAAAGAATTCTAATGTGTAGTTTAAGTGTTCAATATCTGAATACCGATTAATTTTATACGAAGGTATGAAGACATATCTTTTAAATATACTTTAATTCTACTCAACTTTCCCTTATAAAGTATTTTAATACGAAGAACACATGTGTTAAAATTAATTAAATAAGACTGAAAACACTTAAACCGTATTATCGATATTTTTATAGAAGCGGTGGCTTCGGAATTTTCTTTCTCAATTTAGCTTCTAGGTCTCTATTAACTTCTATCTGACATGAAATTTTAAACGTCCATCTGACCATAGATAAGTCATCTGACATACATTATTGTTTTGTTTTACAATGTTGCCTATTTTCGTTATGAACATATTAAAAAGTGGTTGCCTAATTATCCCAAAAATTATTATTAAAATTATTTCAGGTGTTGTTCCACATCAGATATTATTAATTGTCATTTAGGATAAATATAAAATGGTATAAAAATAATGCACACATAACAGTGTAATCATGAAGAATGTGTCTATTTTATGATATATTTAAAGTATATTAATCACAGAAATAAACTAAAAAAAATAAAACTATGTAGCTATAAAAGTAAAACTTTAATCAAATGAGATATTTAATAACACTTTATTGCTCAATAAAAATCTCAGCACTATATATATATATATATATATATATATATATATATATATATATATATATATATATATATACTATTGGACTAAAGTGAAGCAACTTCTATGATAATATGTAATATTTGAATATTTAAAATAAAATGAACCGCTGTGGAAATTAAAATTTATACAGTTTAAGGGCTCATAGCAGGCTGCTGTTATAGGTGCAATGGGATTGTTTCCAAATGTCAGATAAGTTAGTATGTAATAATATTTTTCAACAATACACTTTATTAGAGGGACAAAAGTAAAGCAACTTCTAAGAAAAGAACATTTACTTCATTTAACAACTCAAAAATCACAAACATGGATGAAGCGTTATAATAACATAAAAACAGGTTCTTAATAATTAATAGGATAACCATTGTTGGATATAACTTTTTGGCAACGACGCGGCATTGATGAAATTAAATGTTGGATAGTAATAGCCGGAATATTAATCCAAACTTCATTAACTTTATCAATCAAGGACTGTGTATTTGGGAATCTTGTAGTCCGGATACGACGTTCAACCTCTTCCCAAAGGTTTTCAATGGGGTTGAGGTCTGGCGATTGTGCTGGCCATCGAAGAACCTGGACATTGTTCTGTTGAAACCACTCCTAAACAAGGCGAGATGGATATTTCGGGTCGTTGTCCTGTTGGAATACAAATTCCAAAGTCCTTGTAGACGAAGCGATCCATAGTGCCGCCTAGCCTAAATGAAGTGGACCTATTCTACTCCACGAGAAACAACCCCAGACAAATACACTACCTTGTCCGTGCTTTATTGTTGGTGTAACACACTTTGGGTGATATCTTGTATTGACCGGACGTATAATACGCCTCATTCCATCAGAATTAAAAATTTTGTAACGTCTTTCGTCGCTAAACAATACTTTTCCCCACTCTTGAACTATCCAGTTCAAATGGCGTTGTGCAAATTCGAGACTGGCACGACGATTTCTTTCGGAAACCAACGGTTTCTTGGCTGGACATCTGCTATAAAGTTTTGTCTCAACTAATCGTCGTTGAGCAGTCCTCGCACTGACTTCCATTTCAGGAATTTCAGCAATTATCCTTGGTCCTGACAATCACGGATCTCCATAAGAAATTCTTTTGATTTTCATATCCATCCAAAATGCCTCCCTGATTTCGGCATTTTTTTCTACATGTCCTCTTTCATTATAACGTGAAATAATTTTTGGCATACTATATTTGGGTAAGTCAAGCTGTTTGGAAATCGCATTCCTACTCGTTCCTTTCCAAAAGGCGTTTATGACCATTCCTTGTACTTGTGTACAGATTCGTTTTCCTTTTGGCATATTCCTTTCTGCAAATATAAGTACCATTAAGGTTAGTTCACCTACAAAATGTTATTAATAAACTTACCTTTGTCATAAACCCTTATTCTTTATACCAAATCAAAAAGTTGTTATACTTTTGTCGCTCTAATAAAGTGTATTGTTGAAATATATTACATTCTAACCTATTTGACAGTTGCCCAAAAGTAAATATGTAATAAGAAATTATTATTAATTTTATTAAATACATAAATAAAAAGTTTACCTCGAGTAGGATTTGAACCTACGACCTGTACTTTGCTAGAGTACTGCGCTAACCAACTGCGCCATCAAGGTTCAAGCCCCAATCGATGTAAATTTTGTCTTTATGTATGTAGAACTGATGTAAATTCTAAATTATATTTAGAATTTACATAAATAAAAAGTTTACCTCGAGTAGGATTTGAACAAACGACCTGTACTTTCCTAGAGTACCGCGCTAACCGACTGCGCTATCCAGATTCAAGCCCCAATCGATGTAAATTTTGACAAAATTTACATCGATTGGGGCTCCTTGGTGGCAAGATATTGTTTTACACTTTATTACTAAGCTTAAACGTGTACTATGTAATTACTATTTTCATTTTGTCGATTGATTTGAAATTTTTATTGCACTGCACTAACTTAAACTTGGCAACAAAGCGTAAAAATGTTCACAAGGTAATTTGGTTAGCTACAAAATTGTTAGCTGTTTCACAAGCTAGGTAAAGAACTTATTATTTACCATGAGTAAGCTTTTGTAGTTTTAACTAAGTAACACGAATTATTCGAAATGTCTGCTAAGGTTGATATGAAACTTATTAAAGTCGAACCTAAAGAAGAAACAGGAATAGATTTACTTCTAACCCAACAGCTTCTTGTTAACAGTGATCGAATAAAAGAAGAAACTGATAACAGTTCTAATAATACAAAATTAGACAACAGTTCTGATAATGTTCATATAAACGAAGACCTCTCTTATCTAATAAGTGACTGTACAAATGAAGTAGATGATGTAAAGAAAAACATTGTTAAACACATCACAAATCTACAGAGTGAATATAATCAATGTAACAGTTTAACAGTGGTACAAGAAAATTTTAAACATGTTTTGAAACACACTTCAACTATTAAATACATATGTGACCATTGTGGTTATGTATCTAAATGGAAAAGTTGTTTAAAAAGACATCTTGTGAAACACACATCAAATTATGAATACAAATGCAACCAATGTGATTTTGCAACAAAATGGAAACGTAGTTTAAATAATCATCTTTTAAAACACTCTTCACATTATGAATACATATGTAACCAATGTAATTATGCAGCTAAGCGAAAAGATGTATTAAAAGTTCATCTTCAAAAACACATTTCAAGATACGAATACAAATGTCCGCAATGTGATTATGTAACAAAATGGAAAGGTAGTTTCAATAATCATCTTTTAAAACACTCTTCAAGTTATGAGTTTAAATGTGAACAATGTGATTATGCCTCACATAGAAAAAATGATTTTAAAATACATCTTAAAAAACACTCATCCAATTATGAATACAAGTGTAATCAATGTGATTATATAACAAAATGGAAAGGTAGTTTACATAATCATCTTTTAAGACACTCTTTACGTTATGAATTCAAATGTGAGCAATGTGATTATGCAACACATCGCAAAGATCATTTAAAAAATCATCTTAAAAAACATTCTTCAAGTTACGAATACAAATGCCACCAATGCGATTACGTAACAAGATGGAAAGCTAATTTAAACATTCATCTTGAAAAACACTTCTCAAGTTATGAATTAAAATGTGATCAATGTGATTATGCAACACATCACAAACATCTTTTAACAACTCATCTTAAGAAACACTCTTCAAATTATGAGTACAAATGCAACCAATGTGATTATATAACAAAATGGAAATGTAGTTTAAACAGTCACCTTGTAAAACATTCTTCCCGTTATGAATACAAATGTGACCAATGTAATTACGCTGCGAAACGAAAAGATTATTTAAAAATTCATTTGAAACAACACTCTTGAAGTTATGAATACAACTGTGACCATTGCAAATATATGACAAAATGGAAAGGTCATTTAAAGATCATCTCAAAAGACACTCAAGTTATGAATGCAAATGCGACCACTGTGATTATGCAACACACTACAAGAGTGATTTAAAAATTCATTTTAAAAAACACCTCAAGGTATAAATTCAAATGTGACCTTTGTGAACATATCAAATGGAAAGGTTGTATAACAATTTATAAAACACTTTATGGAAAGAAAAGTGATTAGTGTAATTATGTAGCAAAGCATTATAAATACTCAACTAAAGTGTAAAAGTATAGAAAGTAGAAAATTAGTTCACATTCATAAATATAGTCATTATTTATAAATTAGGAATTGATGACATGGTTTTTATTAATTTGTCTCGGTTGACATTTGTAAATAGAGAGAATGTTGGGCTGAGAAAGATGCTGTAATTAGAAAAAGTAGCAATTATTTTTGCCGATTGATATATAAAAGTCCATAAGAAAAAAATGTATTTAAGGAGTTGAAGTAGTACAAAGAAGTTTTCTTTTTTTATCTGATAAGGACGAGGCACTTATACCTCTGCATTTTTGAAAACAGCGCGGGAGCCATTCAAAGCGTTTCAGTAGCTATGGAACAGTTGTCCAAGTAAGAACGGTCGTTTACCGTGAAAACATTTTATCAAAGCGGCAGTTATGCAGCCGCTTCCGGACTAATTTCCAGTTTAATCGAAATCGGCCCGTGCTTTCTGTGAACTCAATACACTTATGGGTATAAAACGTTGAAAATATGGGTGAAACGAGAAACAGAAAAGGTTACAATGCGAACTCTCGCGAATGTTCAACGCGTAAAAATCGCTGTGACAAGAACTCTAGGATATCAGCGACAAAGTGCTGCGCTTGGAATTTCTGACAGGACTGTCATAACTCATAAGGATCGTGAGGTGAAATTTACACCTCACCTATACAAAATTCAAATGGTTCCGGCTATGAATGAAAACAATTTCGTGCGAGGAGCATTTCCATCTCTCTGGTTATGTAAACAAACAAAATTGTAGGTATTGGAGTGCTGAAAACCCTCGAAAACTCCAAAATCCTCTCCATTCGGCCAAGGTAACAGTTTGGTGCGCAAGGTCTTCAACGGGAATCATAAACCCATTTTTTTTTAATGAGAGCGTTACTGGGAAATTCTAGGAGCATTCTTCATTCCTCACGTTCGTGAACATGGACTAAATGATGAAACCTTATTTCAACAAGATGGAGCTACAAGCCACACGACCCGTGTGAGCAAGAATCTCTTCCACAAAGTTTTCCCAAATCGGGTGATATCCCGGAATTGAGCCATTTCTTCGGCTCCCCGTTCACCGGACCTCACCGCATGTGATTTGTTCTTATGGGGCTACGTAAAGGGCAAAGTTTTCCCAGAACGGCCTTATACTCTTGAAGAACTGAAGGCGAAAATCCGTCTGCACATTGCCTGCAAGAATTCATGGCTCGAGATGAACGACAGCCTAATGGTGTTATTTTTAAACAATGATAATGATTAATATGGTATCAATAAAATTTTGAAAATACAACAGCTTATTTCTTACAAGTATTTCAAAAATGCATGTTTGACTGCCGCACCCAGTATTTAAGAACAGAATTCCAATATTAAATTATACTATTTATGAGGGTAATTGTAAAATTCGATAAAATTTGCCAGTTTAGCAGAAGTCCTCGAAGGTACAGGATGTGTCCAGACTTGCAGTAAAAATGTTAAACTAAGATAACGTAAAATTTCAAATGTGGTTTCGATTCTGAACTTTGGACATCAGTTAAATATTGAAACTTAACTGCATCGTTTAATGATTGGCTTTGCATAGTATCAGATTGACCCAGTTTAACTAAAAATTGTTAACCATTCCTAGCGGTCTGTAAACTTGTACTGGACCGCTTGGCCAGGAAATACGATTGAACTGCCTGACACATTATGACGGGTAGGAGAGGCCTGTACACCAAGTCAGGCACAGGAAATACGTAGCAGAGCTCGTTCAGAGATCCGTTTGGACCGGCATTTTTTGAGCCGAGCGAGATTTCTGGTCTAACTTACCACCTCTAATTTAAATGTAGCGCTCTGTAAAGATTACTTATTTACACTTAATTAGTTGGCGAAAACTTTTTGGTAAAATTCGGATACGTACGTCGTGCCAAAACTTGGAATTGGCGTATTTTTCATTCAGTGAAAATAATGTCCAATACTGGTTCTAAAGCCGCTTCCTCTAAGAACCTAAGCTTTGTTGACTAATATATGGGTTATGAGAAAAATGCTTTTTTATGAACCATGCTGGTTTACAAAAGTTAGCTATGCATAAAAAAGTAAACGTTTGCTTGTATTTAAAGCATTAATCTATGATAAACCTTGTTTGAAAGAATTTTGAATAATATACACAAAATACCATGGGGTTTTTCATTTTCAGGTCTCTGGTGCTATAAAATTAATGAACCTGTACAAATAACCGTTGTCAAGGAAACTGCAATACCAACAAGGAGTAGGAATTTTTTCATCAAACTTGGCAGACACATTTAGCTACTAAAAAGTAGCAATTGATTAAAATTTCAACGAAAAAGAACAAAATATAAACATAATTTTTATTAATAATGGGTTGGTCCCTCCCATATTGGTTACACACTCCTCTCATCGTGGCATTGATTCCAGCAGATTGTCGATGTCCTCTTGACGTATTGTGCCCCAAGTAATCTGTAATTCGTGCTGTAGAGCTTGCAGCGTCTGTGGAGGATGCTGCAGGATTCTCAGTCTTCTCCCCATAATGCCCCAATCATGCCCGATGGACGAAAGGTCAGGAGGTCTGGGTGGAAATGACAAGAGATTAACATTATCCTCTGCAAATCGGTCCAAAAAACGTCTCGTAATATGGGGAAGGGCGTTGTCCTGCTGCAAAAGTGGGTTTTCTAACTGGTGAAGAAATGGAAGAATATGGGGTTCTACCACCTCACCCACATATCGTTGGGCGTTCATATTGCCTCAGATGAATACCAAACGAGACCTACTCTCATAAGTTATAGTACCACCCTAAGCTTTCATGCACCCTCATACTACCATCATGCATCCTCAAACAGAACCGGAATTCATCAGTGAACACCACCCTATGCCACTATTGGTTCCAGTGCAGTCGCAACCTACACCACTTCAAACGCTGCCGTCGATGTTGACAAGATGTGGCCGATAGGATTGTAAACCTAAAGCTTTGAATCTGCGGTAAACTGTTCGTAGGGTTGCAGGACGACCTTTGTTAGCTAACCATTGATCGGCAATTGATCTAGTACTTTAGAATCGGTCTCGTGTTGCCATAAGTTGAAGATGGCGGTCCTGCACCTCATTTGTTCTTCACCCCCCGGTTCCTCTTCTGCGGCGTTCGCGACTCTCCCTAGTCCATGCCTGATAGTAGCACCTGATGGTGGTTGGGTTCCGCTTAAGGCGATATGCGATTACTCTAAACGAAAAACCACTTTACGCAAACCAGCAATACGGCCTCTGTAGAATTTGCTTATTGGGCGGTAATTTCCAGCTTGGCGCACTTTAGGCATGATCACATCCTCAAAGCAAACAATCACAAGCGAAAACAATAAAGAACTGAACACTATCTCGCACAATGTACACCTGGGAAAATTGTTCGAAAGAACTGAACGAACTGTCAGATAAGCCATTACCACTTGATCCATATGAATAAAATTTTAATCAGTTGCTACCTTTTAGCAGTTAAACGTTTCTGTCAAGTTTGGTAAAAAAATTCCTACCCCTTCTTGGTGTTGCAATTTCCATGTCACTGAGTATATATGTCCGTAAGAAGGAAAAGCTTAAAGAACGGCGTTTTTACAACATAATAGTGAAGGTGTTAAATCGTTTCTTGTATTAACTGGACCCCTTCTGTGCAAAATGTGTTGCATAGTCAAACCGCACTAGCCGACGCGTAGTGCTTATGAGATAAGCGGGTTACTAAACTAACTCACTGCAGATGGCCGTAAGGTGACGTAAATTAGCTGAAACAAAGCTTCATAAACCTTACACTTACCAAAATTAGCTCTCAAAATTCGGTAATAAACATCACTAGCAACACTGTAACCTTGATTTATTGCAATAAACGGTCTTAGGCTAAAGATATTATCAAATTTCGTATGATCACAGAATACAAGATAAAGGTCTGCTCTGTTGAAAAATAACTTAATTCTCAACGTAAAATTCGGGAAGAAGTTCACTTTAAAATTATAAAGTGCTTTATAAATCTTAATGATTTTAATTAGAATTAGAATAATCACTCCCCAATAGTTAAATAATTGTTTGTCAAAGTAACACTAAATGGCGTCATTTGTCAGGATTTAAAAATTGGGTTTATTACTTTCGCTTACGCCTAACTTAAAGCTACTATTGTTTCCCTTATTAGGAAGCTTGCTTATCTGAACACCAAAATTGGGCTATGTCTCCATTAATTATTCTTTAAGTGTTTCTTCTCTAACTTGCTAGAGTGTATAAAATTCTAAAAACCACTTTAAAAAGATCTGGAAAACCAACATAGTGTTGGGTAATGATAATAAGGTGATGGGTCGTGCAACTACTCTTAGCAAAGATTTAGATCTTATTGTGAATAAATAAATAAATAATAAAATACTTATCTTTTTTGGGATTTTTTAATGGTGTACTTTAAATTATACAATCTAAACGTTTCGATAACACTTACCGTTATCTTCGTCAGTAGTAATGTTTGTTAAAAATTGTCAAAGATGTTGTAAACAATTTTGTCAAATTTGAAAAATTAAAACATAAACATAAGCCTGCTATTAGTATAACAGTTTGGGAAACATAAAGCCAACTATAAAATTTTTAGTAAAGAATAACTAGGTCATAAAATTAAATATTATTAAACTGCCTCAAAGATGACAAACCAGAACACTCTCTACGACGAAAGCTAACAATGAAATTTGTCAGCCAACTAACACATTTAACAAAATTTAATCGAGTTATGATGTAAGTGTAAAGTTGTGAAAAACTTCAATTTTAAAATGATAGAAGCATTCACAAATCCAAACATTACATCAAATAAAATAATCTAGTTAAATCTAACAAAGAGATATCTTTATCAATAATTGGAAGTGTTATTAACAATGAAAAGCACAATGCAGAACGTTCTTTGTAATTTTTAATTTTAATTTAATTTCAACTACTTATGTTAAATTATAGTGCTGTGGTAACTTAACATATAATCGGTAAAGCATTTGCTTCAAGGTCTAGGAAAAATACAGCAAAAACTTAGACATACCAAAGTTGAAAACAAATTAAAATCAAGGCGTATCATTATGCTCTTTTTAATTATAAGATGCCAAAACCTATTTAAACGGAGATTTTCTTCTTGTCTATTAAAATTATTCGGTGTTTATATATTTCAATAGCTTCACGTTGCAAACGAACATAATAATGGGTTTGTCTTGACAATATTTCCATATTGTCAAATTGAATGTCATGATTTAGATTATTCAGGGCATGATCAGCCACAGCAGACCTCTCTGGTTGACCCAATCTACAAAATCTCATATGTTCTTTGCGTCTTGTATCAAAGCTACGTTTTGTGGTCCCGATGTATACTTTTCCACATGAACAAGATAACTTATACACTCCGGAAGATGATAAAGGGTTTGATACAAGACGCAAAGAACATATGAAATTTTGAGATTGGTCAACCAGAGAGTCTTGTGCTGACCATGCCCTGAATAATCTAAATCATGACATTCAATTTGAAATATGGAAATATTGTCAAGACAAACCCATTATTATGTTCGTTTGCAACGTGAAGCTATTGAAATATATAAACACCGAATAATTTTAATAGACAAGAAGAAAATCTCCGTTTAAATAGGTTTTGGCATCTTATAATTAAAAGAGCATAAGATACGCCTTGATTTTAATTTGTTTTCAACTTTTGGTATGTCTAGGTTTTTGCTGTGTTTTCAAAGACCTTGAAAAATGTTTACAATTATATGTTAAATTACCAAGCACTATAATTTAACATAAGTAGTTGAAATTAAATTAAAATTAAATTACAAAGACCTTCCAATTATTGATAAAATATTCTGTTAGATTTAACTAGGTTATTTTATTTATGTAATGTTTGGATTTGTGAATGCTTCTATCATTTTAAAATTGAAGTTTTCACAATTTCACTTACATCATAACTGATTAAATTTGTTAAATGTGTTTTGTGCAAATTTTAGTTTTGTCGTAAGAGTGTCCTGGTTTGTCATCTTTGAGGCAGTTTAATATATTTATTTTTGACCTAGTTATTCTTTACAAAATTTTATAGTTGCTTTATGTTTCAAACTGTTATACTAATAGCAGGCTTATGTTTATGTTTTAATTTTTCAAATTTGACAAAATTGTTTACTACATCTTTAACAATTTTAACAAACATTACTACTGACGAAGTACTTAATGTTATCGAAACGTTTAGATTGTATAATTTAAAGTACACCATTAAAAAATCCCAAAAAAGATAAGTATTTTATTATGAGTGTTAATGGTGAAAGTTTACATTTTCATAAATAAATAAATAGCATTTATTGTCCAACAGAGAATAATTAATTCCAATTACAGGACAATTATGAAAAACATAACTCAAGCAGTGTACAAAGATAAATAATAAGGAAATAAAATATTGAATTACGATCAACCTAAGTACTAAATATCCGTCATACTTAAATTAACTACTAACGCGATTTAATAATGTTTGTAATGTACAGTGATGCATTGTCTACATGCATTGATACAGAGTGATCAATCTCAAGTGTATACCACGTGATCAAAATATTTAAGTTGGTACCACTGATAGGTTGGTAAGAAGGTGTATTGCTCTAGCTACTCTAGAGCATGGTTCGAGTAAAAACTACGATCAGTTTCAAATCTGTATGAAGGTCATTAACTTTTACATATTATAAAATATTATCTTAATTTAAATAAAGACTATTTTGTATTTGATTAGACTACATCCCTATAAAATACAACAAAATAAATAAAATATTATTTAATGATTGGAGTAAATCATTAAAAAATAATGAATCTTAAGTATTTAAATGTTATAATTTCATTATAATTAAATAAAATTTACAGTACATGTTTATGGAATGACAATGTCTTTTACAAATTTTTTTTAACTCCTTAGGTACACATTAGTTATCACACCTTGCTTTACAGCATATGTTCAAAATGACCGCCATTAAATTGTAAACATAAGTTCACCCTACGTTGCATATTCGCAAATACATTTTATAACATTTCGGCACCAATATTATGAACTTCATGAGTTATAGCATCTTGCAATTCTTGAAGAGTATGCAATCTTCTGCTTAACACTTTGTTTTTTAAATAACCAAAAAGAAAAAAAGTCTAACGGTGTCAAGTCTGGTGAATTCGGTGGCCAACGATTTACACTAATGATTCTATCTTCAAAGAAGTCTCGTAAATAATTAATTGTAGCCTGTGCAGTATGTGGGGTAGCGGAGTCATGCTGGAAATACCCGTTTCGTAATTCACGATCATCCAAATTATTAATAAATGGTTCTAAGAGTATTTCCCTGTATCTTGCCGCAGTAATTGTGCCATCGAAAAATACTGGTCCAAATATTCGTTGTCGTGACATTGCTATCCAGACACCGACCTTGATAGGGTTGTAACAACCTTTTTTTGTGGTTGTATTAAAAAGTACATTAATTTAAGAATCGTTCATCTATTTGGCGTAAAATTAGAGGAGTTTTTAATCATTTACATGTAAAATTGAGAAAGGCAACTTAAATTGCATTTCATAGAACATATATTTTGGGTGTAATATTACATAAATAGTTTTAGTTCCCTTTCTTAAAAAATTGGATTTGTATTTTTGTATTTGCGCAAGCGTGAGGACTTAAAGGGGAATACACTTGAGTTATTCTGAAAAGCTTTTTTGTAATTCACTTAATGCTGAATGTTAACAGCAATAAGCATGATTTTTACTTAATTTTTATATTTTGGTGCCATCAGAATTTTGGTGGTAAGTTATTTTTCTTCTCATTATATTTAAAGCTAAAGCTTTGCTTTTTTTTAGGCACTTTTATTTTACGCACTTATTTTACGCACTTTTATTTTTTTATTAAGTACTTTTTTTTACGTACTTATTTTTTTAAGTACGCACCTTTTTAATCACTTAATTTGTGTACTTAATAATCTTTAATGGCACGTATAAGTCAATATTTAACTGTACGATTATTTTAAATGGCAAGTTTTACTTGAGTTACCTTTACAACGCAAGTTCTACATTCTTTTACAAATAAATTTGGCGAATTAAACTTCAAGGAAATTCCATATTTAAAGGATAACTAAGCAAGACATTGACCTCACCATATGAGCCATTCTGCTTCATAGTACCTGTAACAGTGTATATACAGAACCGTTAAAAGGTAAAGTTTTTTTTATAATTTAGTTTATGACTTCTGAATTTTTTTTCGTTTTCAAACATATATTAAATAAACTTATGTATAACTTGTTATTTTATTTTCATTTGTGTTAATTGTTTGTAATATTCAATAACTAGGTTTTGTTGTTCCTAGATAGATATATAAAAAAAAAGAAAGACAACATGGCGCTCGAGAATTTATTATTTTTTTCATAATTTTTTGATAACATTTTTGGAATTAAGTGAAAATAATCAAGCAGAAAAGAAGCAACTAGCATTTCAGGTAGGTTAATTAAACTATTTATTACATTCCACCCTTATTCATCTACCGATGAGCCGACGGCAGTAGCGATTATTAAAAGGTAATTTTTTATATTAATTAAATTATTTGATCAATTACGAATGGTATATTACATCATCGCTTTTTTATTTAAAGTTATAAGTTGGCCCAGTTTTAGTGTTTATACACTTGGAGCCGCTATTAATGTTACAATTTGACGCCTTTTAATAATTGTTGTTATACTTTGGCTTAAGTTAAGGTTATAGGGTGTAAGGTAGTTTCTCGAAATACATGTAGATTTTTTGCAGACCACGTACGATATTTTTGGCTATTTATGTAACCGGACAGATGAAACCAAGCTTCATCAGAAAAAAAAGATACATCCAGTAAATCATTGTTCTTCGTATTGTTGAACCATTGACAGTAGTTTACTCTAAGCTGAAAATCTCTATATTGCAACTGTTGTAATACCCACACCTTGTACGGGTACAAATGTAAATCCTTCTTTACTGCAGTGTGGACACTTCCATAAGATACATCTAAAAATTATTTATGTAAAATTATGTTTGTATGGTAAAATTTTTCATACGTGTTTGTGCAGATAGTTTTTGCAAAGATTTATTGGGGCTTGCCTTCATCCTTGCTTGGATATCTGCTAAGGTGTCCTCTGTTAACACAGTAGCCGAAGCTTGACGTTTGCGTTTTAAAACACTACCAGTTTCCATGAATCGAGCTATCAATCGATTACGATGTTGACTAAATGTTTCGTAACTAATATTTTCATTTAGGTACCCAACAGTAAATTGATCGATGCATGATTGCAATGAATAATGCCATTGCCGATTACCATCTTGGAAGCCGCTACGAAAATGAGCCACAACAATGAATGTGTCGTGTTCGATTGAAACCGGCATGACGATTAAATTCGATATCACAATTTGAAATTCAGAATATACAATTTGTCTTGATATAGACAGTTTGTAAATAACTCAAGAAAATAGAAAGGTGGAAAACAAAGGTATAATATGACATAAACTGACATAAACTAAAACGACTAAAACCACACTAAAAAAAAAATCCAAAGCAGCCAACTGCAAAACACAACAATATTAACAACTAGGGATTTTTGCTATACCACTACAGTACACTTGAGATTGATTACATTGTAATTGGAGACATGTACAATGCATTTGTATGTGGTATCGTATCGAAATTAATTAAAGATAACATCTCTGGTAAATCAAATTTGTTGTGGATAATATTAGGGTAAACTGGGGGAATACCGGCCATGGGGATAATACCGGCCGTTCCGTACTATATTTAAAAATTATTATTAATTTTATTAAACACATAAATTAAAAGTTTACCTTGAGTAGGATTTGAACCTACGACATGTAACTTATTCCTGTAACTTATTCCTTCATAACAAATCTTCCGTTTTCTTTATCATATCATACTACAGACAGAAATACCCATCTGGCAACACTGAATGTTGGCACCTCGGAAAACGTTGCACCTCTAATTACCATTAAAGAGTTTCCTTAGTTAAACATTTGAGATTTTAGCTTTACAAAATTCACGTGTTATTAAGCAACACGTTCTCTGAAATGTCTTGTGAAATTGACATAAATCTTATTAAAGTCGAACCTAAAGAGGAAGAAGGAATAGATTTACTTCAAACCCAACATTTCTTGGTAAATAGTGATTTAATAAAAGGTGAAGATGAAGTTAATTACAGTTGTCCAAAATTTGATAACATTTTTACAGATATGAATCTTAACAAAGAAAACTCTTATATAAAGAATGAAGTTAGCATGAGTGAAGTAGAGCATGTAAAGGAAAATAGTGTACAATCTGAATTTGATCAATTCACTAGTTCAACAAGAGTAAGGGAAAAAGGCGTTTTAAGACGCTCTTCAAATTTTAAATATATTTGTCACAATTGCAGTTTTGTAACTAAATGGAAAAGTTGTTTAAAAAGACATATTCTAGGGCACACATCAAATTATGCATATAAATGTGACCAGTGTGATTATGCAGCGAAACTAAGGGATCATTTAAGAATTCATCTTAAAAAACACTTTTCAAGTTGTAAATATGTATGCAGCCAATGTGTTTATACAACACATCGTAAAAGTAACTTAAAACTTCATCTTAAAAAACACTCTTCGAGTTACGAATACAAATGTGACCAATGTGATTATGAAACATATCGTAAATTTAATTTAAAAAAACATCTTCAGATACACTCTTCAAGTTATGAATACAAATGTGACCAATGTGTTTATGCAACACATCAGAAAGATAATTTAAAACAACATCTGAAAACACACTCTTCAAGTTATGAATACCATTGTGACCAATGTGACTATGGAGCAAGAAGAAAAGATCATTTACAATTTCATCTTAAGAAACACTCATCAAATTATGAGTACAAATGCAGCCAATGTGTTTATGTGACACATCGTAAAGATAATTTAAAGCTTCATCATAAAAAACACCTTTCAAGTTATGAATACAAATGTGACCAATGTGACTATGCAACACATTTTAAAAGTAATTTAAACATTCATTATAAAAAACACCTTTCAAGTTGTGAATACAAGTGTGAACAATGTGATTATGCAACACATTGTAAATTTAATTTAAAAAAACATCTTAAAAAACACTCTTCAAGTTATGAATATAAATGTGGTCAATGTGATTACGCAACACATTTTAGAAGTAACTTAGAAAGTCATCTTAAAAAACACTTTTCAAGTTACAAATACAAATGTGACCAATGTGATTATGCAACATATTGTAATACAAATTTAAAAAAACATCTTAAAAAACACTCTTCAAGTTATAAATACAAATGCGACCAATGTAATTATGTAACTCATGGTAAAGCTGATTTAAAAATTCATCTTAAGAAACACTCTTCAAGTTATCTATACAAATGCAACCAATGTGATTACGCAACAAATCTTAAAGGTAGCTTAAAAATTTATCTTAAAAGACACTCTTCAGATTATGAATACAATTGCAGCCATTGTGTTTTGCAATGCATTATAAAGGTAATTTTAAAATTCCTCTTAAGAAACGTCAAAAGTTCATATAAATGTTATCATTTTAGTTGTATAATAAATTAGAACAGTAGTTTAACAAACTCATCTTGTACGACACATTAAGTTATGCATACAAATGCCACCAATGTGATTATGGAATACAAAGGTATTTATTTGAAAGGTTCATTTTAAAAAATAGTCTTGAATAGTATTTTTTTTATTATTGTTCAAGAAAAAAAAAATTTAAATATAGAACAATATGATACAGATGTATTTTACATTTATTAAGTATTAAACATGTATAGAAATAACAAGTATGAATGGTTATCTACAAAATGGTATCCATATGATTAAATAAATAAAGATCTTTTAAAATAACTTTTTATTAATAACAAAAAACTTTTACTGTATTACGTTTTGCAACTGTGGTCTCATATTAGTCAGGTTGATGAGCCTATTTGCATACTTTTTCTTTTGTAGTGCGACGTTTTGGAAACAGACTTTGCTTCCCTCATCAAGCTTAGTACTGAGAAAGACCAATTTCTCACTTGAGTGTAATTCACTTACCTTTTTTATTGATTATTTCCCAAGCACTTGACTACTCTCAAATTCGAATTTGATATCTACCCTTTCCTTACAAATCTGACACCACTGAGTAATCCAATATATATATATATATATATATATATATATATATATATATATATATATATATATATATATACAGGGTGAGTCATTAGTGCGCCGTCGGAAGATCCCGGCTTTATTATTAAAAATAAAAAATATATAGCGCCGATCTTTAGCAGACTTAGATGTGCATCGAATAAAAATAGTTTCATCCCTATAGGATGTTCCATAATTGCAGGACCGGACTCAGCTTTATTTTGTTAAATGGAACCCTATATTTATTTAATTTTATTATTATTTCTCTTATTGAATGCTAAAAAACCGGTACTTCGTTTTTAAATTTATTTTGTGGCGTTGCCAAGTTACAGCATTTTTTCTTTAAAAAAGTGAAAATGTATACCTTTACTTAAATTGTTCTGAAGACTTTAATATTAACAGTAGAACTGTAAGGTTTGGCAGACGGCTAAAAAAGACCTTGCTCTATCTTTTGTCCTTCATACTTCCTGATTATACTATACTGGGTGTTTACAAAATATGGTCAATTTTTGCAAATTTGAAATGACCATAACTTTTGTTTTTTAAATAGAACACCCTGTATTTTATCATGTCATCGTGTTCTGTTTTGAACTCTTACTTTTTTATTAAGGATGTAATACCTAACGTTACGCGTTCTCGAAATATTTAAGTTTTGTTGCAAAATTAATGACAATTGTGACAAACTGGACGGTCTATACAAAAGTAATAAAGCAAACAAAAGAATTAGTATTTGAAAAATCATAAATTAGTGAGAAAATTATAATAAGTTATAACTAAATCAAATGCTCGATGTGTCCACCATTTTCTTGCAAACAGGTGTGAATTCTCCTCAAAAAAGAATCTTCAACATTTCGCAGCATATTTTGGTTAATCATTTGAAATGCATTCCGTATTCTAATTTTCTTATCTTCTTTGGTGGTAGGAGATTCTTGGTATACTAACCTTTTAATATAACCCCACAAAAAAAAAATCTAATTTTGTCAGATCAGGAGTTCGAGCTGCCCATCCTACTGGCCCTCCTCTCCCAATCCATTTATTGGGAAACGTTCTGTCTAGATGTTCTCTAACAATGCGACTATAGTGGGGAGGCGCTCCATCTTGCTGAAACCACATCCTTTGACATATGTCTAACGACAATTCTTCAAGGAGCGGAGGTAACTCATTTTGAAGATATTCAAGATAGGTTTGACCATTAATGTTTCTTTCAAAAAAGTAAGGTTCAATTATATGGTTCCCTATTATCCCGCCCCACACATTTAAAGACCAGCGATGCTGATGATCTATTCTTCTAATAGCATGGGGATTTGTATTGTCATAATAATGGAAATTATGCCTGTTCACAAAACCATTTTTGTGAAAGGTTGCTTCGTCGGTCATCAAAATGTGTTTAAAGAAATCATTGTCCTGTCCTAATGTGCCCACTGGGAGAATTCCAAGCGTCTTTGAAAATCATTTGCATTCAGCTCTTGGATTAGTTGAAAATGGTATGGATGGAATTTATTTTTTCGAATAATCTTGGAAACACTAGTTTGACTACTACCTAAATCAGCACTGAGGTTTCTTGTGCTAACGTTTGGATTTTCCACTACACTGGTTAGTACCACAAATACGTTTTCTTCGTTTGTAACCCTTTTTTCTCGTTCTTTTCTTTTGTATTATACATGTCCTGTTCTTTAAAATCTTTCTTTGAGTTTTTCAAATATCCTTGGATCAGGATGCTTGCGCTCAGGAAATCGTTGTTGATAAATTCTGGAAGCAAGGAATGAATTTCTTTCACCTTCGCCCAAAACGTAGACCATGTCAATACATTCATCTTGTGAAAATTTCATTTTTCACACTAAACTGAGGAACTAGTGAATGACGTTTAAGCCAAACGTCAGGAATTATAAATCGCAGGCCTACTGGATGCCCTTTTTACACTTATTGCCATATTATAAAATTAGGATTTTAAAAACTCGAATAAGAAGTAAACCTTTGTCCATTAGTGTTTATTGGTCCATATTGTCAACAAGACATTTACGATTTGTAAATATTCAAAGCAAAAGTCATGATTATTTTATTAATTTTGCAACAAATCTTAAATATTTCGTGAACGCGTAACGTTAGGTATATTACATGCTTAATAAAAAAGTAAGAGAATTAAAAACAGAACACGATGACATGAAAAAATACAGGGTGTTCCATTTAAAAAACAAAAGTTATGGTCATTTCAAATTTGCAAAAATTGACCATATTTTGTAAACACCCAGTATAGTATAATCAGGAAGTATGAAGGTCAAAAGATAGAGCAAGGTCTTGTTTATTCGTCTGCCAAACCTTACAGTTCTACTGTTAATATTAACTCTTCAGAACAATTTAAGTAAAGGTATAAATTTTCACTTTTTTAAAGAAAAAATGCTCTAACTTGGCAACGCCACAAAGTAAATTTAAAAACGAAGTACCGTTTTTTAGCATTCAATAAGACAAATAATAATAAAATTAAATAAATATAAGGTTCCATTTAACAAAACAAAGTTGAGTCCGGTCCTGCAATTATGGAACACCCTATAGGGATAAAACTATTTTATTCGATGCACATCTAAGTCTGATATAGATCGGCGCTATAACATTTTTTTATTTTTAATAATAAAGCCAGGATCTTCCGACGGCGCACTAATGACTCACCCTGTGTGTGTGTGTGTGTGTATATATATATATATATATATATATATATATATATATATATATATATATATATATATATATATATATATATCACACGAGGTCTGTAAATAAAGTAATGAGACTGATATTTTTACTGGCAACACTGTAACTTGGACAAGTAGATATACGTTTAGCTGAACAGCTAATAAAACAGTGAGCATTAATATTTTTAGTCTTTTGTTGTCAAGTGCAAACTTTTTGTAAAACAAGTTTTTGTTGTACGGTCAAAAATGAGTGACATAAATTACGAGCAACGTCGTGCGGTCAAATTTAGGTTATGTTTACCGAGAAAATTTAGAGAGAGAGAGGGAGAAAGAGAAACGAGATAGAACAGCAGAGAGGTGTGCATTATCAACTTCTATTATATCAAATGTTCATTAGTCTATACGCCACTAGATGGCGCTAAAATCAATTTTCACTCAAAGGGGCCAGGTCGCAGACCCTGATATAAGTCCTGCCTTACAAGGCTAGGGCCACCTTACTAGAATACAATTTTGTATGACGAGGCGAAGGCCTACAAGTGTAAGATTAAGTTAGAACCCGCATGCAATTGCACCAGGGGGGACCATGATAGGGGCTAAGCTCTGCACTTGTCTTATAAGGTTAGGGTCCCCATACCATCTCCAGCCAGGGGGCGAAGACTCGAGGACAAGTTGCGAAGCACTACATGTGTCTTACAAGCTAGTATTAGGCGTCCTTATTAGAACGTTGTACGCGCACGCATTTTCCTACCTTCTAGGGACTAAACTGCAAAAGAGGCGGTAATGAGGGCAAAAATTCCATCAAGCGGTTAAAAATGACTGCCGAAAAGAAGTCATAGGTGTGAACCGACAAAAAAGTTCTTAACAACCAAAAGGGCTCTAATTGGGCTGAAAATTCTATCAATGGTTGATCCCGAAAAGAAACATACGGGTAGAAAAAACGCGTCCCACACGTGGGCGGCCTTAAAATAGGGGTGAAAAAACATGTCCTACACGTGGGTGAGTAAAAACACAAAAATAAATAGGGATGAAAAGGGCCTTCGAAAAGAAACCATAGGGGTGGAAAATACGATCTCACACGTGGGTGTGTAAAACAAAAATAATTAGGGGTTGAAAAAGACCTCCGAAAAGAAACCATAGGGGTGGAAAATACGGTCCCCCACGTGGGCGGTCTTGTGACGTCAAAGTCCAAGATGGCGAAAGGTGTCTGTATTCTCCTCTCAATCGTGCAAAAATACATAACTACATTCGTACGTGAACTCTTTTAACAGTACTCATTCGTACTGTTAAATATGAGTTCCCGAACTAACGACGTTAATTACAAGTTCCAAAAATATATGCAATTGGTGAAATCGTTCAACAATGGAGACATCAAATTTTACATTTACCTCCGTATCACTGCCAATTCAACACTATCAAGTTAATAAGGGCAAATTGTAAACAGTATTAGAACAAAAACGTTGGAAGACAGGGCTTCAGGGACGAGAATGTTTTATCGCTATGGAAGGATTTATTAAACCAAGTAACTGGAGAACTGTCGCAAAAGTGTATTTTACATGCAGAAAAGGAGATGAGCCAGTGGTGGGACGTTCAAAAAAGAGCTGAGGAAATGATAAAACCTCTAGTAATCAATGTCGGAGAATCGAGTGAAGATGATAGTGAAAGTGAAGGTGATGACTTTTAATTATAAGATGTCCAATATTTGAATTTAAAGCAAAAATTAGAATCTTAGTTACTTTATAACATTGTAAAGAATTATTATATTTAACATATACCTCTGTAGCTATACTTAGGTTTACATTCGTTATATATATATATATATATATATATATATATATATATATATATATATATATATATATATATATTAGATAAGAGTAAGACAGGGATTGGAGAGTTTAAACTAGTAATTTCTTTGAAAAAGGGTTGAAATCAAGCATGATATGGTTACGATGCAGTGGATGAAAGTGGATTTGTTTTGGTTAAAACAGTCTTAATAAAATTTATACATTTTGGTTTAATCATAAAAAGCATTGTGCTACTTAAAAGAATGTCAGGAATGTTAAATAAAGTTATTTCTGTAAGTACGATTCAGTACTTAGTTTTGTCTCATTAAATTTCAGTTATTTAAAAGTATTTTGGCATTTGGATATTTTACAGGTGTTTAACACATACTGTAGAGTTAGGTTTATATTAGGGACATGTTATAAGTTAAGTTAAACGCAGGAAATATGGTAAAATTCAAGAAAGGGTTATTATACGAACATAATTTGATTATTACTCACATTATATATGGAAGCGGATGTGTAATAAACTAAGTAGTGCATAATAAATATGAAGAACAATGTTACAGAAAGATATTTACATGCAAGTACATTTTTATGTTAAAATTTTGAAAAAGTGTTGTGTTAAACAATATGATTTCTTGAAGTTACTTAAATTTAGAGAATACAAGCAAGATGAACTATGAATATAATAAAGAGAGTTTTTACAAGTTGTATGGATAACATTTTGATGAATATGATCGTTTTAAAACGCAAATTATTTGTATATTTAGAAAAAAGTTAGGTTATGTGATAAATTTAATATTTTTTTACAAAATTATAGTTTTTTGATTAAGTTCGGCTTAAAATGTGTTGTTAATGTGATTAAGAGGAGGTTTTCCTCATTTTCACACAGAAATTTAATGTGTACATGGCATTTGAACGCAAAATTTGTGAAATGGGGTGAGAATACAGATTTACTTTGGTAAACATAATTTTCCTTTAAATTTAAGATTTTGAACATTTAATGAATGTTTTCCAATACAAATTTTCATCAGGATTACATATATGTAGTTAATTTAAGTGTAGGTTGTAAGATTATTTAGATATAAGCAATTTTAAGTTAGAATAAGTCATTTCTCAGAATATTTAAGAGAACTATATCAAGTTGGATATCAATTTATGCAGATTTTAACACAGATTTCATTTCTGTTAACAAAATTTAAATCCTTAGCTTTATAAGAAAGTTATCGCATATTTTCTAATTTAGTTAAATTTTCAAAATTATGCTGACCAATCATAGACATAGTTACATTATTTAAATTTCTAAAAAAAAATTGAAAAGGTGGTAACAACCAAAAGGGTATAAAAGGAATTGCTTTTGAGCATACTCTTTCTCTATATTTCTCTCTACAATTTTCCAGTTGTGTGCAAAGCTTAAAAAGGTGTAGTGTTTTTGTGCAACAAGTAAGTCAATTAACCTCAATAATTATCGGGAAAATTAAATACAAAGTTAACGGAGAGACGTGAAGTTCAAGAACAATTGTTTTTAAACCTACATTTGTTTAAAAACAAAGTTAGGTTACCGATACCCGTTCATATTCGTAAAGTTTAGTACGAATTAAAATTCTTATTTGTGACGATTAATGTTTTACGATTTTAAAATTTCGTTTGTTTGATTTAAATGCTGGTTACGTTTTTCCAAAATAAAATTGTAATCATTCTTCTTCAAATTGATTTTTATTTTGCTGCGACATTTTAAATAATCAACGTTTGAATCGGAGCCTAAAAAGAAAGTGATATTAATTTAAAGTCTATACATTCATAAAACATTATTTAAACTGATAAAGTTGAAATTTTTAATACGATTAAATAATATTATCGATAAAAATTTGTGGTTGGGTGAAACCGTAAAGCTTTAAATAAAAGCGTTTACCGATACAAAGTGACCATCAACCCGAGGGCCTGTGCTAAGCTATTAGGTGAATTGTAGCAGCAAACTTCGTGTAGTAAGAATTTCGATCATCTTGGAAGGTGCTTGCATGTACAAATGGAACCAGCTGTATGAAGACATCCGTTTGCAGATAGGACTTTGCACATGTGAGTTAATTTTTTATCATAACCCTGTTTATTGTGACTTTATTTGTGTGATTCCCTGCACTTATTATTTGTTTATGTATAGGTGTAAATGTTTATGTAATAGTTGTTTAAACACCTGCAAAACAAGTAAAAATTTAGTTTCCAAATTTTATATTTCAATTATCCAACTATAATTAAAATTTCAACAAGTCATTATTTAACAAATTTGACATTTTAGCAATTGAGTTCATTAATTTCATAACGCATGCGTTATAGTATAAATTTTGTTAAGATACATTTAATATATAGAATTTTTTTTATAAAGTGGAATCCACATAATATCGAACCAGAAATAATTTCCCTTTAAATCAGAACTCTATCCCCTACTTGAGATTAGAGCTAGTCCGGTGCATCATAAACAATAGTATTATTATATGATTATATTTAAATAATTTCCTTTAAATAAAAATCTTTCCCTTACATATAAATAAAAATTTACCCACTGCAAAATATATATATATATATATATATATATATATATATATATATATATATATATAATATAAAATCGGTTATATTATTAACTAATAATAAATCTGTTACGTGTTTATCGTGAATAACGTGTATTTTCGATAACTTCCGTTACTGTAGTTAATGAACTAATTGGTTACATCTAAATATTAATATTTCTTTATTCGTTGATGGAATGTTTTAATTTCGTACCTCAAAAATTTATTGTTCGCACCTCTACAGTTTAAACTAATTTATTTAACGTACACATCTTTTTATTCCTTTATAGATATAAGTTGCGCCATCTCTAAAATTTATGGTCATTTACTAGAGTTTGAAAAGAAATCTTGTTTTTAAAAGACACCTATTAGATATCTGTAAATATTTATTTATCAAAATTTGGTTTTAACATTCTTATCTAGTTTGAATAATTTTAATAGTTTGGCAATATTGCTTTTGTTAGGGCGTTGTTCCTAATCTTTCTTTTCTTAACACGCCATTTTCCGATGAGAAGGTTGATCTGCAAGAAAAATTTTTCCTTCCGTTTATAAGATGTTTAAGCATCGTTTCTTTGGAAAATTTTTCATATAATGTAATGGTTTTTGGTATAAAACTTTACTGACGCTTTACAAGCGGATCTTATTGAAATTCTCAATCTTCATATCCTCGGGTAAGTTTAACACATGTTCGACAACTTTTAGTAAATCGTTTCTTTCATTTAGGTACTTTCGCAAGATTAATTAAATTAATAACATAAGTCTGTTGAAGGAAATCATCGCTATCGGCTCTAAACATCTAAAAAGAGGTATGCTTGTATAAGGTAATTAGCAACGTATTTACTTGTATCACTTTCAGCGCCTTGATACCGGCGAAATAAACAGCTATTCCTTTACTCCTATAAGTAACTAGCAGATTGGAATCCACTACCGATCACCTTCGTACACATTCCTACTGGAATTCTGGCTCTTAGCTACTGATTGGTGGTTTTGGTTTCACAAAGTAACTATCACCTGCGAAACACGAAGGGCACTTACACTTTGGTAATTCTACATCAAAGGTCAGAATTCTTTATTATTCAATATACACAGGACTTGTGTAATGAACAGGGTATTTCTAAAATCCGTACAACATACTTAGGTTACCTTCGTTTTTTTACTTACTTGCAACAAAATTTATCATTTACAATCCCTGTAATAACACTCTTTTGCTGGAGGCTAAAGGGGTTGATTAATATAGAGTTTGATTTGTTCAATTTGTAATTAATTTCTACATACAAAAAGAAAGAAAAACCACACCTATATTCACTGGGACGTTGACCTACTTTGTTTCACGGTAGCTGCGCGTTGAAGCTCCTGTTTTTAAAATACATTATACAGGGTGGAACAGATATCGAGGTCAAATGAATTACAGTCATTGTATGAAACCGTATATATATTTATAGTCAAATTTAGAATTTCTGTAGCTTTTCTGTACTTTGTCTTTGATTAATATTAATTATTTGTCATTACGGATAATTTTGTTCAGAGCAGGTTTTGCTGTAATAAAAATTTCTGTACTATTGAATGTCTTGCTTCAATTCTATGCCTTGCACTGAACAGACTATCCAGATATTTCTATTTAATACCACTTCTTAATGTTTTTAATATAACTTAAAGAAAGCGAAATCAAAATCATTGGGGATTTAAATTCTATTTTGTGAAACGTAGGCAAGCCGTTTCAAAATATTTAAGCACTACTATTTTCAGGGTGGATCTATTTTAGATCGCACTGTATGTGTTACTTTCGTCCTTTCGGCTGCGATTTGTAAGTACTTACAACCGTCGGGAGCGGCACAATTAACGAAACCTTTCTTTGTGTTTCTGGTTCAATTACTGAATTGAATATATTTAGTTTTTATTCTTTGTGGGCATCTGCGACGGCTCACCACTTGCCATCGTCAGGGCTGAATTATAATTATTTTGTTAATTAAGATTGTTAAATATACGTTTACTTTTTGGGTGTTTGGTTAAAAGTTTTTCTCTCTTTTAAATTGTTCCTTCCTTTTTTTTTTTTTTTTGGGACACTACCTGTTTCAGGTTTTACAGGGCCTGCCCCTACTCTACTCCTCTTTTCCCTTCTTCCTTCCTTTTATCCCCTTTTCCTGAATAAAACCTGTGGCGCCTATCCTTTAGCGGCTATCTAACCACGTCCACAACAGCGTAGCAAACCTCCAAAACCCCACGCATCCAAGTGCTCTGCGGTCACACGACCGTACGCCTGAGGCTAGTCGAGTGCACTTTCAAAAAAAAAATGTTTACATGCTGGTTAGACATGTAGCAAATCTCATTTTTAACATCCAATACAATGTATTTATTTATGCCAAAATCAGTTATTTATAAGTGGCTTCGATAACCAAATTACAGTCTTGACTCTTTTGACGCAGTGAGATCTGTCAGCTAAAAACGATCCTCCGCAATTAATATATATATATATATATATATATATATATATATATATATATATATATATATATATATAATATATTGAGATGGTTAGATATAAGATTAAGACAGGGACAAGAGTAAATAAGCTTGTATTCTTTATAGTGGGCAAATTGAGATAGAATAGAGTATATTTACACTGCATTTTATTAAGTAAAGTATTAGACGAATAAAAGAAATTGATTTTGATTTAACGAAACAGGCTTGGTGGAATTTACACAAGTTTGTTTAATCATAAAAAGCATTGGGCTATATAAGGAGCATGTGAGGAAGGTCAGAAGGAGTTATATTTGTGAGTACGATTAAGTTCGTAGAACATATTTCAATAAACTCACAGTTTATTCAAAGTATTTTGGCATTTTAGAAACCTTACAGATGTTTATCACACGGAGTAGGTTTATAATAATATGTAGAACATGTATCGAGTTAGTTACAATGCAGGAAAGATTTAAATTTTAAGAAAGGGTTATGGTGCAGACACGGTTTAGTTTTCACTCACAGACATAGTGTACAAAAAGTGCAGGATAAGCGGTAGTGCGTTGAAGCATTAAAGAGAATATAAACAACATTTTTACATTTGGATATTTTACGTATAAATACTTTTTGTGTACAAATTCTGCAGAAGTGTGTTTAACAATATGGATTTTTGAGTTGACAAAGTTTTAGACAATACAATAAAATTGAATGGTGTTGATGTTTAAAACAGTTCTAACAACATCTTAGAATAACATTTTAAGTAATTTGGACGTTGTAAACGCAAATTATGAGTATAATTGTATACAGTTAGGTTAAGTTTTAATTTTAAGTTTTTTGCATACTTTTTGCATAGTTTTTATAGGGTAATTTAAGCATAAAATAAATTATTAGAGTAATTAATAGGAGGTTTCCCTCGTTCTCATGTAGAAATTTACATTGTACAAGGTATATAAACATAAAATTATAAAAATGGGGTTAACTACATAAATTTCCAATATGAAAAAGAATTTTCCGTTAGAATTAAGTTATATGAATTTAAATAAATGTATTCTAATACAGTTTTTCGTGTAGATTACGAATATGTATTTAGGTGTAGAATTTAGAGTTTCTTAGATATAAGTAAATTTAAATTATAATATATCAAATTGCACAATTTTGAAGCAGTATAGGGCTCGTGAGGTATCGTTTTGTGCGGAATTCTGCACAGATTCCAATTCTGTTACCATAAAGTAAATCCGAATTATTTTAAGAAAGTTATGGCATAATTTGTATTTTAGTTAAGTTTTCAATTTTGTTTAAACCAATCAGAGGCTTGGTTACTTTGTTTATATGGTACAGAAAAAGTTAAAATTTTTGTAGCTAACAGAATAGTATAAAAGGAATTGCTCCTGATTTCTCACTCTCTTACTATTTTTAATTTTTTTTTTTGACTAAAAGTCAAGGTGTTGATAGTTTTAGTGTTAACATGTAAGTTTTAAGTTACGTTATTTTCGGAAATTTTGAAACGCGGTTAGTGAAGAGTCGAGACATCAGTAACACTTGGTTTTAACCTACGATCAAATTTAAAAGTTAGGTTACCGATATAATTTTCAATTATAATAAATTTGTTTCGATTCAAATTACGTGTTCAAATTTCGGTTTATGTGTTTTTGTTTTTGTTTACTTTTTGTCGTTAATAAAATTATTCAATTCTCTGAATCGATGTTTATTTTTCTGAAGCGACGTATAGTAATTAATAAACGAAATTCCATAACGGGATCTAAAACAAATCGAAAATTTCTATAAACATTTAAACTAACAGTTAAATAAAATACAATTTAAAACACAGTGCTTAGTTGAAGCCATTTAAGCAATTTTACGTAACATCACAATTACCACCAAGAAAAGTCGTTCTTCAACAAAGTGTACTTGGATGAAGTATGGAAATATATGCAAATGCAGCACCACTTTGAACAACAGACCAGTATCATCGGCCACATATGGGAAGAAGTCTACCCAAGATTAATATGGAACCAGCCAAATGAAAACATCTTTGGGGAATATGCAGATACACATGTGAGTTAGATTTTGTTTATCATAACCCATTAAGTTGTTTCGGTTATTCGTGTAATTTCCTGTATTTATGTTTATTATTTATATGTGTATATGTTTGTGCAACAACACAGTATAAACATCTGTAAAGTAATGAACCATTATTATTATCAACATTTCAATTTTAATTACAACATAATTAAACTCACATATTTAAGATTTTTCTATTTGACATTTTTGACAGGCTGCATTTTCATTCAGTTAAGACGCTACGTATGCGTTATTGTGCAGGTTTAACTAAGGTCTGTTTCATATACCATCCATTTATTATAATTAGGAATTTATTTAACAAAGAACATTTCATGATTACACGATTACATTTAAATGCAATTAAATTCACATCAAAGATTAAATTATGTTTATTTCATTTGCCAACAAAGACCTTAAACGAAATTCGACTTTATAGGAGTGGATGGGATTTTTAAGACCTTTAGGATGCAAAATCCCGAGATATTCCAACAATAATTTTATTTAACTTTGACAGCGCGGATTAAATTTGAAAATAACCTAGAAACATTGACGTATTCAAAATTACTAACTATATGAACCAATAACGACATACGTTTTTAAAATCTTAAACCATGCTTTACTAAAAGATGAGTCAAAAGACACCTCTCGCCAACCCGACTTTATCTTTATTTTTTTTCAATATTTTATGGTTCCTTTTAAAAATATATTTATTAAAAAATCTACTGTTCAGGTGAGCAATCCTAGTGTTGACAAAAATATCCATCTGGCGACCCTGATTACTTTAAATAATCCAATGTTTTTTTTTTCCTTATGGAGCCTGGAGGATGATATTGGTATTATAAGCAATGATATTAGTAATTCATTCGGACTTCACTTTTAGTAGGGGATGAAACAAGATCGCTTTTAACATTTTTAGAAGCACGCCAGTTTGTCGATTTTTGTGCGTCATGTAATGTTGGTACTACAGAAAAAAACTAAACAGGGGTGTTAAAAAACCAAACATTGAACCATCATTTATCATATATATTATTAATTAAATATGTGTAATTTTACCTTTACTAAATATACGTATTAGTAAGCAACACGTATTTTGTGAAATGTCTTCTGAAATTGACTTGGAAATTATTAAAGTTGAACCTAAAGAAGAAGAAGGAATAGATTTACTGTTAACCCAACATCTTATGATAAATAGGGATGAAATAAAACATGACATTAATTACGGTTCAAGTAGTACAAAATTTGACACAATTTTTATAGATAATGTAAATCTTAAGGAAGAAGACAATTCCAACGTAATAAATGATGTTAGCTCGAGTGAAGTACAGTACTTTGACGAGGAAACCTTGTCAAAGGTACAGTACGAGTGTAATCAGCTTTATAGTTCAACAACACTTCTGGAGAATTTAAAATGTGACAAATGTGAGGATTGTGATTATACAACAAAATGGAAAGGTAGCTTAAAAAATCATGTTGTAAGACACACAAGTGATGCATACAAATGCGACCAATGTGATTATGCAACACATTTTAAAAGTAATTTAAATATTCATCTTAAAAAACACTCTTCAAGTTATGAATATAAATGCAGCGAATGTGATTATGCTACACATTTTAAAAGTAATTTAAAAATTCATCTCAAAAAACACTTTTCAAGTTCCGAACACAAATGCGACCAATGTGATTATGCAACACATCACAGCAGTCATTTAAAAATTCATCTTAAAAAACACTCTTCAAGTTACGAATACAAATGTGGCCAATGTGATTATGCAACACATTTTAAAAGTAATTTAAATATTCATCTTAAAAAACACTCGTCAAGTTATGAATTTAAATGTGGTCAATGTGATTATGCAACACATTTTAAAAGTAGTTTAACAAGGCATCTTAAAAAACATTTTTTAAGTTATGAATATAGATGTGACCAATGTGATTATGTAGCGAAACGTCAAGATCATTTTAAACTTCATGTTAAAAAACATTCTTCAAGTTATGAATACAAATGCGACCAATGCAATTATGGAACACATTTTAAACGTTATTTACAAGTTCATCTTGAAAAACACTCTTCGAGCTATGAATACAAGTGTGACCATTGTGATTATGCAGCAAAACGGAAAGATCATTTAAAAATTCACCTTAAAATTCATTCTTCAAGTTACGAATTTAAATGCAACCAATGTGATTATGCAACACATCACCGCAGTCTTTTAAAAATTCATTTTAAAAAACATTCTTCAAGTTATGAATACAAATGTGACCAATGTGATTATACAACACATTTTAAACGTTACTTACAAATTCATATTGAAAAACACTCTTCAAGTTATGAATACAAATGTGACCAATGTGATTATGAAGCAAAAAGAAAAGATCATTTAAAAATTCACCTAAAAATTCATTCTTCAAATTACAAACATAAATGCGATCAATGTGATTATGCAACACATTTCAAACGTTATTTACAAATTCATCTTGAAAAACACTCCGTGAGTTATGAATACAAATGCTACCAATGTGATTACGTGGCAAAACGAAAAGATCATTTAAAAATACACCTTCAAATTCATTCTTCAAGGTATGAATACAAATGCTACCAATGTGATTATGCAACACACCTTAAAGGTAATTTAAAAGTTCATGTTAAAAAACACTCGTCATGTTATGAATACAAATGTGACCAATGTAATTATGCAACACATTTTAAAAGTAATTTAATAACTCACGTTAAAAAACACTTCAAGTTATGAACATAAATGTGGCCTATGATATTATGCCATAAAATTAGTTTAAATTTTATTGAGAAAGCTTGCATGGTGCTAGATCGCATTAGTTCCGTTCCATTACTAAAAAAATTTGGAATTGGTAGAATGGCAATACACATAATCACATGACTACAGTGCCTCAGTGTTTCCCGCTTCCGAAATATGCCATTAACATAAGCCATATTGTTACATCGAACAGTTTTGTATATTTTGTGTGTAAGATAAATGTGATATTTGATGATTTTGTTTAGGTATAATGTTGACGGCGAAATTATAAAATCTAATGGGAAAAGATAATTGTGCTACGTAAGGACACCAAGTGGTAAGTCTTTAATTTAACCGTATCTTATATTAAAACGCTTTTAGGGTAAAAGGGATACAGCAGAAATGGAGGAAGAGCCACTAAATGAAGCCACGTTACGCCAGCACCAGTAGAGCAGGCATTAACCCTTTCGGTCATGCTTTTTTATTTTTGTTCGAAAAATCTGAAATGTTTATAGATTGTATTGTATAAAATTGACGTCGTTGTCATCTTTATCATACATTCCTTCATTTTTGAAATATATTATGTACTATATGCGAATACTGTGACCATTCGTCCTGTATTATACAGGACACACCCTTTAATAAACATCATTTCGTATATGTAATTATAATAATAAATTACTTAAATGTTTCGTATTTATAAAGAAGTCCCCTTTTTGTCCTGTTTCATTGTATAGCACTTTTGTCGACTTAAATAAATAGCATGTGGTCCCACTTATAGGGCAGCTTTAAGTGTCAAGTCTAGCACAAAATGAATTTGATTATGACGGTGTTTTGTACATGTGGAAAATAAATACAGTGTAAATAATTTGTTAGTTAAGGTTAAGTGTTAGTAATAACTTTTTAAATAAAGAATCGTTATAGTAGTGTAGTGTGTATCTAGGACGGTCGAAAATCAGAGAATGCCAAAAAAAAAGTACATTTATTGGGTATTACACAACATCGATAAAAGTGAAACAAATACGAATTCCTGCTTGGGATGGACATGTGGACCAGATTCGGAAATATGGCCATCCAGTAATTTAAATGACTACAGAAGTATGTCTAGTTATAAAACAATATCGTCTTTATTGATCCATGATATTTCATCTTTGGATATGGCACTAATTTATCCATTATTTTCTTTAAGTTGATCATACATTATGCGGAGGTAGCGGTGAGTGGCTTTAACGTCAAACTTTGAAGGTAGTTCAAAAGATTGACAAACCCATTTCATTACCATTGCTGAATGATCTGGAGAACGGATACCTGTGTTGCGAAACATGCCTGTTTTTGGGAAACGGCTATCTGTATTTGAGAAACAGATACCTGTTTTGCTAAACAGGTACCCGTTTACCTTGAACAGATAGTCTAACTTTGTACCAGGTAAATGCATTTCAAACGGAAGTTTATTGATTAAAGTATTCACTACCACTACCTGATTATTCTTTCGCTTCCTACCTAACATTTTGTTACTTAAGTGGATAAAGCAGGGTATTTATACCTAAATCGAGATCACAGAAAAAACAAATCATAGTTATTAATATATATTTATTTAGTAAATGATGTACGTTAGTTAAGCAGGACGATAATACAATATTTCCATTAAGCATACAGTGTTATGTATTACCTTCAATGCCCTTATAAATGTCATCAGCACTACCATTGAATTCTTGCTCGCGAAAACGACGGTAGTCATTGAACTTTCCATACAAACACGTAAGATTGTAAGATTCAAGAAATTCCAATCTATAGCTTATTATATCCTTTAAACTGAATTGTTCTACATTATGAGCATTAAATGTGCAGGAACAGCAGTTGTAGTTTTTTTCTATCATAACAGTTTTCAAAATTCTGTCATATCCTTTAATCAATTCCCAATTGTAATAAATACCAAGATTACTAGACAGATATTCATAATGTTGAAAAATTGTAATTCTACATATGAATGCATCTTAGAAGTTCATTCCTTTGTGTGTGTGTGTGTGTTTGTGTGTGTGTGTGTGTGTGTGTGTGTGTGTGTGTGTGGGTGCGTGCGTGCGTGTGTGTGTGTGCGTGCGCGTGTGCGTGTGTGTGTGTGTGTGTGTGTATTTAATGTAATTTTGAAAAAAGTTAACTATATTTTCTGTAAATGCTTACAACATAAACATTTTAAAACTAATTATGCACATACAGAAAGATTATTTTTCAATTGAATGGTAGCTTTTTATTGATATTTAAAACACACACACGCACGCACACACACATATGAAAGAGTTTTTTTTTAAATTTAAAACGTTTTAGCATATTTTCTTTTTGAAAGTAATAACTGAAATAACACGTGAACTTGACTCTGTCAAATTCCAAGAACTGCTTTAGCGATAAATTTTAAAATAGCTCCATGATCAGCATCATGAATAAAGCTTTTCGTTGCATTTCGCCTTTCATGCTCTAAATGAACAATCTTTCGATAACATTCCCCGTAAAAAATAATGATACCAAGTAATTTTAAGAATGAAACCTCTGGCAAAAAAGGTTAAAAGAAAATTTTATACATAAAAACAATCCAGATAAAATTTTTTTTATTTCAAACAAACAAAAAATGCATTTTCCAAGGGAATGAAATCGTGTATTAATAAGTTTTTTTTTCAATAAAATTCAGAGTAAATTATATCCTAAAATAATTTTAAGTATGAACCTCTGGTAGGAATCATAAAAGCAATCCAGATAAAAAATTTTATTTCAAACTAATTTTTAAAAGCTCAAACATCTAATTTCACACCTCCCCCCCTCTGTCTCGCTAAGCTGAAGGTCCTTCATTTTTCTTTTCATTTCATAACATTCCAAATCCAGTTTTATTTCTTTTAATGTCTAGTAAATCCTCCAACCACTTCGTTCTTTCTCTCATCAATACTTGCTTTTCTTTTCTTTCTCTTATCATGCGTTCTACTACTACTTTCATTTCTGCTAGTTCTGATTTACTGAATCACGCACCTTTTAACTATACATCTGTGCGTGTGTGTGTGTGTGTGTGTGTGTGTGAGTGAGTGTGTGTGTGTGTGCGTGTGTGTGTATTTGTGTGTGTATCCTTGAAAAGCACCAACCTTGAAACATTCTTGTTTCTCCCCACCATGAACTGATTCTATTTTTAGGTTTATAAGAATTGCGATGACCTTGACATATCTATTTTTAGATCACCTTGAACAGCTTTAAAAAAATTCCCGCCAAAAGTTTGACCTGACTCCAAGAGCTCCAAACATGATGACGGTTATTTTTAGATTCTATCATCTGATTCTATTTTTAGATTTCTAAGAATTGCAATATGATGATGATGACCTTGACATGAACTGATTCTATTTTTAGATTTCTAGGAATTGCAATATGATGACCTTTACATATCTATTTTTAGATCACCTTGAGCAGCTCCAAAAATTTCCCCCCAAAAGTTTGGACTGGCTCAAAGAGCTCCAAACATTCTTGCTCTCACTCCACACTTACGATTTACATGGAAATTCGCCATATTCTCCATATACAAAGCATTAATCGAGTGACCTTGAACTGGTCTAGAACCTACCCTATATCACTACTTAATATCCCAAAACCTTTTTAAACGGAGATTGTCTTCTAGCCTATTGAACTTATTAGGATGTTTATATATCTCAGTTGCTTCACGTTGTAATCGAACATAATAATGGGTTTATCTTGACAATATTTCCATATTATCAAATTGAATGCCATGATTTAAATTATTTAAAGCATGCTCTGCTACCGCAGATCTCTCTGGTTGACCTAATCTACAGAATCTTGTTCTTTATGTCTTGTGTCAAAACTACGTTTTGTGGTTCCAGCGTATACTTTTCCACATGAGTGGGTTTAAAACATCCTTAGGTGATCTTAAATGTTCTTTAACTTTCCTTGTAGGCTTAAAAACAGTCCTAATGCCATTATTAATTAGGATATTTTCAATTCCATCTATAACATTAGTTATAAAATGAAGAAAATCAGTACCAACATTAAGCACTGGTTTTTCTTTATGGTTATGTCTAGCAGGTGTAATTATATTATTAATACCATTAAGTAAATATTCATTACCTTGTAAGGATTTTGTTAAATATTTATATTTATCTTTCAAAAATTCAAGATCTCAAGTTCGTTTTACTCGATCCACTAAAGATTTAATTACACCATTTAACATTAAAAGATAGTGAATTATGAGTTTTAGATATTAGTATGCCATGAAATGGTAAATTTTCATTAGGTTCCTTTTCCATAGTAAACTGGATGACATTTATAAAAATTAAAGATTTATGTAGTGCTTCTCTATGTCTCCAAATAACATATACATATCTATACCAAACTAAAGCTTTTTTAGGTGCTGTAACGCCAATGTTTCAAATTTTTTCATGTAAAAATTAGCTATAACAGGACTAAGCGGTCTAGCCATTGCTACACCATCAAGCTGTTCATAGAATTTATTACTCTAAAAAACGAATTTGTGATCCCGAATTTTTGAAAGATGAATACTGTGACGGACGAAAATCGCCGTAGAATCTGATGTATCGGATAAGAGGAGTGATGGCGGTAACTCAGTGGGCAAGTGGTAGGCGTGTTATTAACTTTGTATTTTAGATAGTTCGTAATACATAAGACACAGTAGGGGGAAAGTTATAAATTAAAGGGCGCCAATTTGTTTAAATAACTAAATGCGAGTATTCCACAGCAAAGTTCAAAACAAACAAAAAACTTGTTACTTGTAAACCAGGTAAATCCATAAAATAAAAACCTTGGTCGGGCGGTTCCTGTAGAGCTTCAAAATATTTACATGTATTCAAATTAGAATGGCGTCTAAAATGACATCAACCTTATTTAATCTAATTTTGCTTTACGCTAGTAAAATTAGTAAAATAGTGAAATTCTATACCAACAAAGAAATAAAAAAATAGCAAACGCTTTAACAGAGAAATCTCTCATAGATTATTACGTTGAACGCTTTCATCCAAATCATAAAAAATATATACATAAACGTTACCGTCGCAAGGCCGTGTATATCAATAATTACCATAAAAAAATAATACACAGATCATTAGCATAATCGAAAGATTTTATCTTTTAAATTTATGCGATTCGTAAATAATGATAACGCTGTGAGGAAGGGCAGAAATCACATGTAACCATACATACAATAACGAAAAAATACGATCAAGTTTATTAACACTATCCATATATTATGGTAAAAAAAAATAAACAATCAGAGTATCGGTACTGGTCTTATCAAATCACAAATAAATAAATTTACTCCCGGAAAGAAGTAACGCGCGACCTTTCTTACGTAAAATTTTAAATATTAATTCGGGATGAATCTTGCAAGGTTTAGAATTCCCAAGATCATGTATCTTAATTACATTCATTTAATTATCACCTTATCGGTATAATGATGACGTAGAAAACTTAAATAAATAAAATTTTCGGGATGTGAATCAATTGGTATGCAGTGATAAGGATAAAAAAAAATAACGCACAATACGCAATATTACGACAAAGGGTTAATACACTTCGGCAAAATTATTTTAATCGCCTGAAAGGCGTCTATGCAATTCTATACACAAGATAAAGCTTATATTTACCCGCCTAAACAAATACAAAAAAAAAGCAACTGCATTAAAATCAGCAAAAATATACACAGAAAAGTACCTTGTTTCGCACAAAATTGTCCAATCTAATTTCTTTCTTTCCATCTCAGTAATTTTCATACAATTGACCTTTCGTTAATTGATCGGAGGATACCAATAAATCTTCAATCTCTTTCTACAGGACTTCAATTAGGACGTCAATTTCTACTAATCGACTTAGCCTAAACAGATGATTTAATAGAGCAACTTTTTGTCTATCTGAACAAGCTGTGGGCATGTTGTAATGTACTTTCTCGATGCAAAAATAGATTTACCAGACTACAGGATATCCTCTTAAACGCGATTTTACTCCAAAGATGGGGAAAGCACTAAATTAATGGCTATTCCTCTTCAGTGGAAACGAAAATGTCACTCCTGGCTAACGAATCACACAAAAATGCCCCCGGGATTGTTGAATCTTTTCTATAATCCACACTAGGATGAACGGGCACACTTCCTCACGATAGTTTCAAATAACCCGAGTAGAACGTAAGTATTCTGTGTGCACGAGGTTAATATCATTCATCCAACTTCAACCCGTTTTCTTTGTCACAGCCTAACCTTAACTAACCTACCGAAAGACAAAACTCCCCACCCCGCTAAAATCACGTCATCTTTTATTCGTCATCCTAAAAAAATCTTCCATACTGAAACTACATAATGGACATTTCCCAGGAAAAAAGCAGACTTGATACCTAAAATAGTGATGCACACATTCTGTTTTTTAATAAGAAACCCTACTACTCAAATGAATTTTCTATAACTTCCACAATAAAAACTCAATTCATGAATGAATTGGTAAGTTCCTAGGAACGCAGAAATGTTTATCCGCGATTGAACCTCTCGCCATCAAATACGATAACACACATAAATTTAAATTCTCACATATGTTTCTTAAAAATTCCCTTCATCCATAATGAAATTTAATTTCTTTATCGAAACTGCGACAACAATCTTTAGAATAAAAATTCTTGGTCACTTAACATTAATTTAGGATTCTACGCATATGTCATCTAAATATCCTAGTATTAAAAAAAAATCTACGAAATTTCATTCACACGTGACAATATAAATATTTAACGCAATCCTTACAATCTAACGGATATTCACTTAATGATATCAATAATGATATTACTCCTGCTAATGTTGGTACTGCTTTTCTTCCTTTTATAAGTAATGTTGAAAAACTTCTAATTAATCGTGGCATTACGACTGCTTTAAACTTACAAGAAAAATAAAACAACATTTAAGATCACCTATAAATATTTCAAAACCATTATCATCTCCCGGAGTGTATAAGTATTCATTGGAACCACAAAACGTAGCTTTGATACAAGACGTAAAGAACATATGAGATTTTTTAGACCAGGTCAACCAGACAAATCTGCGGTAGCTGACCATGATTTAATTAATTTAAATCATGATATTCAATTTGATCATATGAAAATGTTAAGATAATCTCATCACTATATTCGTTTACAACGTGAAGCGATTGAGATATATAAACATCCTAATAACTTCAATAGGCAAGAAGAAAATCTCCGTTTAAATAGGGTTTGACATCTTATAATTCAAAAAAGGCATAATGGTACGTCTTAATTTTAATTTAGCTTTTGGTATGTCTAGGTTCTTTGCTGTGTATCTTCCTAGACTTTGAAGTAAATGTTTGTATGTTAAATTATCACAGCACTACAATTTAACATATGTAAGTAGAACAGGGGCACTTGCGCCGTCATCTTGGATTTTGTGACGTCACAAGTCTCGTCCCATGCGTCACCTTCCCCTCCAGTTTTTATTTGTCCACGTGGGAGGCGTATATTTTGATGGGGGGGTCGGCTTCTTTTCGGGGGCCTTTTTCAACCCTTGGGCGGAGTTGAGCCCCTAATTTGGTTGTATTAAGAGCCTTTTTGACTGTATACCCCTTGGAGGTTGGGAAATTGCGCACACACGCAGTGTTCTGGTTGGAGGGATTAAAAATAGGCCACGTCCCACTTTTACCTGATTGGTCGTGCGTGCACCCGCCTCCCTGGCTTCTCATTGGTCCTTAGCCCCACCACTCAGCCACAGTGCTTTGATTGGAGGACTAAGTCTCTGCATTCCGATTGGTTATGGCGGGGAAATTTGAAAATATTTTTTAGTCAAAAGAGTTTTTGTAAGACTGGTGTAAGAACTATCACTGGGACCTGGTCCTGCGCGGGAAATTTAAAATTGTTTTAATAATAAAGAGGTTCTTGTAAGACAAGTATAGGAACTACCATGTAGGTCTTCGAAACTTGTTCTCGGGCCTTCGCGCCTGTTGCGATCGTTGGTTAGTAATGGTATGGGGCCCTAACCTTATAAGACAAGTGCAGAAACTAGCTCTTGGGACTTAGTCCCTATCGTGGCAATTGGTGCAATTGTATGTGGGTTCTAACCTAATCTTACAGTTGTAGGCCTTCGCCCCCTGTCATGAAAAAATGTGTATTCGAATAAGGTGGCCCTAGCCTTGTAAGACAGTTTTCTGTAATAGAAGTTGATCATGCACACCTCTCTCTTTATCTCTCTCTCTCTCGCTCTCTCTTTCGGCTCTTTCTCACACATAAACAAATCAATTAATTAATTAATCAATCAATCTCAAAAAAATCATGGTCGATCAAATCAATCAGATCAAGCTCAATCAATCAACCGAAATCAATAAATCATGTCTTACAGTTTGAGAAAAACAGCTTACAGTTCAAAACTGAATACATTAAAGTCTAAATTAAATATTACGTGAAATAATAAATAATTTCTACCCTATGCAATGGTGCTTTTTATATAGGCAGATTCTCTTTCTAAACAATCATCACCTATACATTCGGAAAAGTATGTCTGATTTTATTTCCATGTTCAATTACATACACACAAAATTATTTTATAGAAACGCGTTTAACAGTTATAAAAACCTCATTAAAAGGACGGGAAAGTAATAATTACTGTTATACGCGAATTAACAATAACTACAAGTTTAAAATCCACGAATACGTACCAGCTATTGTAGATCTGATTTTATGACATCATCCTATAAAAGCAATAATACATTTAAAAATCTTTATCGACATTTTTGTTAGCAATATCAAGTAAAACATGTATTAAAAAATAATGCGCATACCTTCAGATGTATATTTCCTTCAACTGTTGTAATAATAAACATATGTTGAAGTGAAATATTTTTTATGCAGCTCACTAAATACGTGTTCTACTTAGGAATGATAGGATATAAACTGGCTATTGCTTTCCCATCATTAACTAATTTAGAAAGTAATACACACAACCTGATTACTGCAACTCGTATTTACCATTTATATTGTACTTATAAATTTACATTCAAAATAAAACAAACAACAATAACATGCTTTAAAAAATGACTTTCACTTTGATCGTGTAAAAGCCAGACTCCATCAGTTTTTTATATTGTGTACAAACAAAGACATGTAAAGATAATGACAAGTGTTTTATAATAAAAGATTTTATTTAATTAATTTAACCTGTTAACATGTGCCAAGGTTATTTTTATTTTATAGGAGCGGTCGGCCTTGGATTTTTTCATACAGGTTTCATATAGGTAAAATTTCGCAACGCGAGGCTTTCGGCGATCCCACTCCAACCATCCCCGAGCATAACCGAAATTGTAAGACAGGTGTAGGATGTCGCAACTTGTTCGTAGGCCTTCGTGTATTGTCGTGGTACCTTTGGCGAAAAATTTGAATTATAATAATAAGGAGCCTAATGCTAACTTGTAAGACAGGTGTAGGGCTGCGCAACTTGCTCTCGGGGCTTTGTGTCTTGTCGAGGCCCCAATGGCGGAAAATTTGAATTTGTATTTGTCTCTGTAGGTTATGGCTGGAAATATGAATCTGTATTATAATAAGGGGTATAATGCTAACAGATGTAGAGCTTAGCAGTGTACTTTCAGGCCCTCGCCCCTTGGCAAAAAATTTGAATTTGTTTGTGACGCCATCTATGAGGGGAAATCTGAACTTGTGTTATAATAATAAGGATCCCTAATGCTAACTTATCAGACAGACATAAGGCTTCGCAACTTACTTTCGGGTCTTAGCCCCTGGCCCCTTGGTGGGAAATTTGAATTTGGATTTGTATTTAAGTGTTTAAATTCTGATTACTTATTGCGAGAAATTTGAACTTATATTCTAATAAGGGACCTATTGCTAGCTTATAAGACAATACATGGGAAACTGCACCCTCCTGTTGTGGCGCTTGTTTGAAAATTTGAATTTGTCTCGTCATCTAGTTGTGTATGGCCTAATGAATATTTTCTGTAAAAAAGGTGGCACCATCTAGAGTTATATTTCTAGGACTAATCAGGGTTTTGTTTGTGGCACCATCTAGTGGTATATTTTTAAACTAGCGAATGTTTTCTGTAATAGAGGCGACGACACCTAGCAGTACATTTCTAGGATTAATTAGGGTTGTTTGTGGTGCAATGTAGTGGTGTAATGTAATGAATGTTTTCTGTAATAGAGGTTGATCGTATTCGTCTCTCCCTCGTCTCTTACTCAAACATACAAATCAATTACTCAAATCAAATTAATCAAATCAATTAAATACCAAACTGATTTAACTTAATCATACAAAATCAGCTCACAATTAAAAAATTAGCAGTATGATTGAACGCACAGAGTGCAAAAGAAATCCAATCTCACACTTATTGTAGATACCCATCTAACCGCCCTTTCGCATTAACTGCAGCATTGTTAGTGCAGGTTCAAACATCGTTAGGGAAAACAAGTATATTAACAAAATTGAAGGAAAGCTAGGCGTTTGAAAATATATTATTATTATAAACAACAATACATCATTTATTTAATCACATCCTTTATCGGTCTTCTTCTTCTTGAACCGTGATTCGTCGCCATCACCATCATAGTTTTGAGACTCGGCCTTCTCCTCTACATCATTGCTCTTCTTCCTCTTCTGTGAATCATCACCATTACCTTGGATGTGAGATACATTCAGCTCATCCACGTCATCGTTTCCATCATTATCTTGAACGGTTATGTTGTAATAGTTTGCGGCTGCTTGCGCGCAAAATACCTCAGCCATAAAAAAGGAGTTTAGATTTATAAACATGCCTCTAGGGAGGATATTAGAGTGTGGTTAGGTCAATACTTCAAACTTCCCTCGAAGATAACCGATTCTACCCGAACATTGACGAGCGCGCCAGCGCACAAGACCCTAGGCTAGCAACGTTCTCGTTTCTGGTGTGTTTCGCTCTTTACAGTGTAACTGTCATCGAGTGAGCATTATTATGATGTATTCTTCTGCTTATGAGCCAACATTAGCGGACATTAGAGATTTTACTGACTTGTTAATAAACTATTACAACATAACCGTTCAAGATAATGATAGAAACGATGACGTGTTTTTGCGTTAGCGTGTTTTCGTTTGCTTCTCGTGCTAAAACAATGATAGTCGATTGTATGTAGTTGTAGGCAATATTGTGTTGACTAAAAGCCATAATTGGAAACGCTGCTTGCTATGCCCAGTCCGTGGAGCTATGTTTAATTAGCTTTTTGACAGATGTATTTATGATAAGGTCAGGCTTGCATATAAAATAATATAGAGGTGAAACTAGCTAGAGAACGTGTTTTGCTGCTACACGCATCACAGTATTGAGGATTCTATTTATGTAATAGAAAACGTACTACAGTCTCGAAACAGAATGCAGATAAAATTGAAGGAAATTAATACGGTACAGCTTCTAAGAACGAATTGAAAGATTTGAAGAGTGTGCAGCATTTCCAGAGCCGTGCTGAAACCAGTTAATTTAGGGATAACCTGATGTCCATGTAATAATAGTGTCTGATAAAAAACTGTCAGGGGTTATTAGCTGCTTTATAGGTTGTTACGATATAATCGTTCAAGGTGAAGACGATGAAGTGAATGTATCTCAAAATCTCGATGATGGTAATGCTCCCTATGAAATTTCAAATAAAATTAGAATACGTCACTCTTATTTCAAATTAGAAATTTTGAAGCGTTTAGTTAACACTGCTATTAATCTCAACTGATAAAAATCCATATAACGTGAACTACGTGTGTGTGTGTGTGTGTGTGTGTGTGTGTGTGTGTGTGTGTGTGTGTGTGTGTGTGCGCGTGTGCGTGTGTGCGCGTGCGTGGGTGCGTGCTGTGTGTGGTGAGCGTGTGCGCTGTGCGCGTGTGCGCGTGTTTGTGTGTGTGTGTGTGTGTGTATTGTGTGTGTGTTTGTGTGTGTGTATGTGTGTGTGTATATGTGTGTGTGTGCGTGTGTGTGTATGTGTGTGTGTGCGTGTGTGTGTATTGTGTTATGTGTGCGAGTGTGCATGTGTGTGCGCGCGTGCGTGCGTGCTTGTGTGTGGGTAGGTCGATGTGCGTGTGTGTGTGTGTGTAGGTGCGTGCGTAAATGCGTGCGAGAATGTATGTTAGTATCTACGATAACTCCAGAACCGTAATGCGTACTTACTTGAAATTTTGTATTTAACCTTATTTTCATTTTTTCTGTATCGGATTAGATTTATTATGAGCAGTATTTGGTTTTTAAAATATTTATGAAATAACTATATATTTCAAAGATGTAAAAATACCCTCATATAAATCTCAAACATATCAATTAATTACGTTTTAAGTAATTCTTTGATACGAGATGTAATTTGGCGGCAAAAAATTCCTAATGTGTAATTTAAGTGTTCACATATTTTCAATATCTGAATACCGATTAATTTTATACGAAAGTATGAAGACAGATCTTTTAAATATACTTTAATTTTACTCAACTTTCCCTTATAAAGTATTTTAATACGAAGTGCAAATGTGTTAAAAATTAATTAAATACGACTGAAAACACTTAAACCGTATTATCGATATTTTTATAGAAGCGGGTGGCTTCGGAATTTTTGTTCTCAATTTACCTTCTAGATCTCTATTAACTTCTATCTTACATGAAATTTTAAACGTCCATCTGACCATAGATAAGTCATCTGAAATACATTATTGTTTTTGTTTTTACTATGTTGCCTATTTTCGTTATGAACGTATTAGAAAAGCGGATGTCCAATTATCCCAAAAAAATATTATTATTAAAATTGCTTCTATTATTTATTTCAGGTGTTGTTCCACATCAGATATTATTATTTGCCGTTTGGGATAAATATAGAATGGTATAACAATAATGCACACATGACAGTATAATCATGAAGAATGTGCCTATTTTATGATATATTTAAAGTATATTAATCACAGAAATAAACTAAAAAAAAAAATAAAACTATGTAGCTATAAAAAGTAAAACTTTAATCAATTTGTAACAACAATAAATAACGCCAGTATAATAACTTTCGATAAACAACGCCAAATTGTAATAACAAAACGTGGTGATGTAACTACTCAATTGTTATGATGTAATTTGAATATTCTAATAAAGTAATAATGAAATTAGGTAAAATTCTCCCTAAACACAAATCATATAACTAATTGAGATACTTACCTTTCATCACTAATTTGTGCCGTCGACTCCAATCGGTAGATTAATAAAGGGCAGGTTCTAATAAACTGATTTGCTCATATACCTAAAATGCTGCTTGATTCCAATCTGCTTAATTATTTTCTCTTATTTAATTAATAAAAAAATGCAATGTAAATAAAAACGATAAAATGATACCTCGAGCGCCAAACTATGTTTGTTATAGGAACAGTTAAACCTAGTTTGTAAATAATAATAAAAAATTTATCAAAATGAAAATAAAATAACAAGATACACTAAAGTTTATTTAATATCCACTTGAAATGATTAAGTCAAAAAGGTCTTAAATCTATTCGTTAATTACTACAAAAATTCATTACCTTTGAACAGTTCTGTACATAAATTTTATTACCGCTGGTAACACATGAAACGGAATGGTCAACTTGATGAAGTCAATGTGGTGCAATCTCTAGATCTAAGGTTACCAGCCACACCCCACTGGAATTATCTTGATAATTTATTCTTAATATTTTGTATCCATATATTTAATGCATTACTTTGAAGTTTTAGTATGTAAAAATTGCGATTTATGATGTAATCTAAGTAAAAGTAAAGTAGTTAATAAAAGTGGTACTTTAAAAGTAAAAATTAAAAATTAGTTCCATTGAAATTAAAAAAAATAATAGTTATAATAATAGTAATAATAGTAAAATACCATCTTAAAAATGCATTATAAAATACCATATAAAAGTAAGTGCCTTATAAAAGTGCCATAGTTAAAAAAAAATAGTGCCTGCAAAAGAGCAAATGCTTTAGTTTAAAATATAACAAGCTAAACCGATGGCACTTATGCACAAAAATTTAGAGAAAATCCCCAAAACAACTCGCTTCCTGCTATAACATTCAGCAGCAAGTGAAGTAAATAGAAGCTTTCAGAAAACATCATGCAGGGTGCGCCCAAGCATTTGCGCAAAAGAATTAAGTTATTACGCTTTGCGCGGTCAGCATCCAATTTCTTAAGGAAAGGGAAATATAAATCTTTACCAAATATTTACACTTAAAAGATATGTATTATGAAATGCAAATTAAACTGCCTACCTCATTCCTACAATGCAAAACTTAAAAACTTAGCATGTAATAATATATTTCAACAATACACTTTATTAGAGGGACAAAAGTAAAGCAACTTCTAAGAAAAGAACATTTATTTCATTTAACAACTCAAAAATCACAAGCATGGATGAAACGTTATACTAACATAAAACAAGTTCTTAATAATTAATAGGATAACCATTGTTGGATATAACTTTTTGGCAACGACGCGGCATTGATGAAATTAAATGTTGGATAGTAATAGCCGGAATATTAATCCAAACTTGATTAACTTTATCAATGAAGGACTGTGTATTTGGGAATCTTGTAGTCCGGATACGACGTTCAACCTCTTCCCAAAGGTTCTCAATGGGGTTGAGGTCTGGCGATTGTGCTGGCCATCGAAGAACCTAGACATTGTTCTGCTGAAACCACTCCTAAACAAGGCGAGATGAATATTTCGGGTCGTTGTCCTGTTGGAATACAAATTCCAAAGTCCTTGTAGACGAAGCGATCCATAGTGCCGACTAGCCTAAATGAAGTGGACCTATTCTACTCCACGAGAAACAACGCCATACAAATACACTACCTTGCCCGTGCTTTATTGTTGGTGTAACACACTTTGGGTAATATCTTGTATTGACCGGACGTATAACACGCCTCATTCCATCAAAATTAAAATTGTGTAACGACTTTCGTCGCTAAACAATACTTTTCCCTCTCTTGAACTATCCATTTCAAATGGCGTTGTGAAAATTCAAGTCTGGCACGATGATTTCTTTCAGAAACCAACGGTTTCCTGGCTGGACATCTGCTATAAGGTTTTGTCTCTACTAATCGTCTCGTTGAGCAGTCCTCGCACTGACTTCCAGTTCAGGGATTTTAGCAATTATCCTTGGTCCTGAGAATCACGGGTCTCCTTGATTTTACTATCCATCCAAAATGACTCCCTGATTTCGGCATTTTTTCTACATGTCCTCTTTCGTTATAACGTGAAATAATTTTTGACACACTATATTTGGGTAAGTCGAACTGTTTGGAAATCGCAATCCTACTCGTTCCTTTCGAAAAGGCGTTAACGACCATTCCTTGTACTTGCGTACAGGTTCATTTCTGCAAATATAAGTACCATTCAGGTTAATTCACCTACAAAATGTCATTAATAAACATACCTTTATCATAAACCCTTATTCTTTATACCAAATCAAAAAGTTGTTATACTTTTGTCGCTCTAATAAAGTGTATTGTTGAAATATATTACATTCTAACCTATTTGACATTTTGAAACAATCCCACTTCACCTATGACAGCAGCCTACTATGAGCCCCTAAACTATGTAAATTTTATTATAAGTTTTTGTTATAAATGAATAAGTTCAAAAGTAAATATGTAATAAGAAATTATTATTAATTTTATTAAATACATAAATAAAAGTTTACCTCGACTAGGATTTGAACAAACGACCTGTACTTTCCTAGAGTACCGCGCTAACCGACTGCGCTATCAGATTCAAGCCCCAATCGATGTAAATTTTGACAAAATTTACATCTATTGGGGCTCTTGTGCAAGCTATTGTTTTACACTTTATTACTAAGCTTAAACGTGTACTATGTAATTACTATTTTCATTTTGTCGATTGATTTGAAATTTTTATTGCACTGCACTAACTTAAACTTGGCAACAAAGCGTAAAAATGTTCTCAAGGTAATTTGGTTAGCAAGAAAATTGTTAGCTGTTTCACAAGCTAGGTAAAGAACTTATTATTTACCATGAGTAAGCTTTTGTAGTTTTAACTAAGTAACACGAATTATTCGAAATGTCTGCTAAGGTTGATATGAAACTTATTAAAGTCGAACCTAAAGAAGAAACAGGAATAGATGTACTTCTAACCCAACAGCTTCTTGTTAACGGTGATCGAATAAAAGAAGAAACTGATAACAGTTCTAATAATACAAAATTAGACAGCAGTTCTGATAATGTGCATATAAACGAAGACCTCTCTTATCTAATAAGTGACTGTACAAATGAAGTAGATGATGTAAAGAAAAACATTGTTAAACACATCACAAATCTACAGAGTGAATATAATCAATGTAACAGTTTAACGGCGGTACAAGAAAGTTTTAAACATGTTTTGAAACACACTTCAACTTTTGAATACATATGTGACCATTGTGGTTATGTATCTAAATGGAAAAGTTGTTTAAAAAGACATCTTGTGAAACACACATCAAATTATGAGTACAGATGCAACCAATGTGATTTTGCAACAAAATGGAAACGTAGTTTAAATAATCATCTTTTAAAACACTCTTCACATTATGAATACATATGTAACCAATGTAATTATGCAGCTAAGCGAAAAGATGTATTAAAAGTTCATCTTCAAAAACACATTTCAAGATACGAATACAAGTGTCAGCAATGTGATTATATAACGAAATGGAAAGGTAGTTTCAATAATCATCTTTTAAAACACTCTTCAAGTTATGAATTTAAATGTGAACAATGTGATTATGCCTCACATAGAAAAAATGATTTTAAAATACATCTTAAAAAACACTCATCCAATTATGAATACAAGTGTGATCAATGTGATTATATAACAAAATGGAAAGGTAGTTTACATAATCATCTTTTAAGACACTCTTTAAATTATGAATTCAAATGTGAGCAATGTGATTATGCAACACATCGCAAAGATCATTTAAAAAACCATCTTAAAAAACATTCTTCAAGTTACGAATACAAATGTCACCAATGTGATTATGTAACAAAATGGAAAGCTAATTTAAACATTCATCTTGAAAAACACTCCTCAAGTTATGAATTAAAATGCGATCAATGTGATTATGGCAACACGTCACAAACATCTTTTAACAACTCAGCTTAAGAAACACTCTTTAAATTATGAGTACAAATGCAACCAATGTGATTATATAACAAAATGGAAATGTAGTTTAAACAGTCACCTTGTAAAATATTCTTCCGTTATGAATACAAATGTGACCAATGTAATTACGCTGCAAAACGAAAAGATTATTTAAAATTCATTTGAAACAACACTCTTGAAGTTATGAATACAACTGTGACCATTGCGAATATATGACCAAATGGAAAGGTCATTTAAAAATCATCTCAAAAGACACTTAAGTTATGAATACAAATGCGACCAGGGGCGAGCGGTCCATGTATGCAAGGGAAGCCTTGCTTCCCATATCACAAACCTTAAATGAAAAATTGAAAACTCAAATAAAAAGAAATTATAAAAATTGACCTTATTAGCGCCAGTGAACTCGTAACCCGTAATACGAGTGTACTCTCCATACAATACAACCTTTATAGGAGAAGCAGGCTTTGTCGTTCGAATGAAAATACACACAGTGCGTTTTTACCGTACACAGTACACACTGACGATACCTGTTCGACACACACATCACACACTCACACACACATCACACACACACACACACACACACACACACACACACACACACACACACATACACACAGCACACAGCAGCAACCTTTGTTGCTTATTCGTTCAAATACAGAATTTTACGGGGTCAAGCGCAGGAGGGAGAGGTCAAGTTGCGACCGCTTTGTCACTAAATAAGCAATTTTAAAATTAAATACAAGCGTTTTAGTGAAATTTCGAGGATGGATGGGACAAGTACGACTGCACGAGCCGCGAGAGATTTACCGGTAGCTTGAGTAGCAGTAGCGCCTTTTGGGACTGCAAATCCGTGTAATTGTGTTGTGTGTTTTGTATTAAATAAAGGATTTTCTTCTCAAAGTTTTTCCGATAAGAGAAATACTATTAATACGGGTAGGTCAAAGCCTGAAATGAAAAATCTGACCACAAAAATTAAAACGTGTACTCGCCATTTTAGTGCCGATAAATTTTTTGAACAGTATTTGTGGCTGACGGGTTGTCAAATAAGAAATAAACTTTTTTGTTGGTCATGTTTGCTTTTTGTTAATGAACATGGTGACTAAGAACCACTTGCAAGCTGTTATCAAAGAAAAAGTTTTTGGAAAAACACGACTCGCACACGCTTTAGATATACTGTTACAAGTTAGTCATCAACAACATAATGAACTAGTTAATAAAAATAGAGATTTGCTAACAAGACTTATTGATATTTCCTTGCCCTTCATGAACTTGGATTTCGGGGTCACGATAAATCGATGTATTCTGCAAATAGACATTGTTTCTCTATTATGTAAATATGATCCTTGTTTAAAAAGTCATTTAGAACAGAGCAGTGTGTTTCAAGGCACTTCAAATAGAATTCAAAACGATGTAATTTCTGCAACTTCGACTGTTATTTTAAACAAAATTAAAGAAGAAATTAAACTATATAGCTATTATTTTGGACGAAGCAACTGACATTTTACGAATTTTAGTCAGGTTTCTGGTGTGGTGCGATTTGTAAATCGAGACAGTACGTACAGGAAAGATTTTTTAGGTTTTATTAACGTGCCAGAAGACAAAACGGCCGACGCACTGTGTAACATTGTATGTGAACTTATTAAAAATATTAATGCCTCTGAAAAATTGGTCAGACGGTGCTGCTGTAATGGCTGGACATTTCGGTGGCCTTCAAGTAAAAGTGCAAGAAACTTATCCGCGTGCGATGTTTATACACTGTTGTGCGCACAACTTAAACTTAATTTTGTCCCAATCACTTATGCAGATTAAAGAATGTAAATCGTTTTTTGCAGCTTTGAGTGGAATGGCTGCTTTTTTTCCGAATCTACTAAAAGCACACAAGCATTGGATACAATTGTAAAGCGAAGACTACCGAAATATGCCGCTACGCGCTGGAATTACAATAGCAGGCTAGTACAAAATTTTGAACATCGCGAGTCCTTAATTGAATTATTTGAAAGTACATTGGAAAATAGCGATGAGTGGGATACAGACACTTTAAATAGTTCTAGAGGATTTTTACTTTAACTTTATACTTCTTGTTTTTTCAGAAATATTTCCATTTTCTGATATGTATTTAATATATTACAATGTAAAATATCGGATTCTGTATAAAGAAAATTTGTGAATTTAAGAATATTATAAACAAAAAAAGAGAAGACTTTGATAAATGTTGGGAAAACACGACTAGTATCGGTATCGGTTTGGAACCACTAACAAAACGTGTGCGCACGGATAATGCTGGAGATATTAAAACGTGCTACCGACGACTTTTTTATCAAATTTTGGATCTGGTTTATCAAGAAAAAGACAACAGGTTTAAAAAATTTAAAGAACTAATCTTTCTTGAATTGTGTAATTTTAACGCGTGTAAGGGAAAACATTTTCCGGAACCCCAGCTGCAATATTTAATGCATCATTATGGGCAGTTTTTTCATTTAGTTTTGTTACGTTCGGAACTTACAGTTATATATGAGACTTAAAACATCGATAAAAAAAATTCTGCAAGTGAGTTATTGGCTGTTTTGAAAGATACAGATTTAACAAACGCATATTCAGAGGTAGTAAAATTATGTGAGTTAGTGTTTAGCTACTAGTACCTCGGTTGAACGTAGTTTTTCTGCGCTTAAACGAATTAAGACTTATTAGCGGAGTTCAACAGGACACGTTTGTGAGATGTGTCCCTGTTGGCTATTGAAAACAATCTTGTTCAGGAATTGTCACAACATCCGCGTTTCTACGAAGAAATTATAGACGAGTTTGCGAAAAAAGAAGAACTACAACGTGATCAATCTCAAGTGTACTGTAGTGGTATGACAAAAATCCCTAGTTGTTAATATTGTTGTGCTTTGCAGTTGGCTGTTTTGGATTTTTAGTGTGGTTTTAGTCGTTTTAGTTTATGTCAGTTTATGTCATATTATACCTTCGTTTTTCACTTTTGTATTTTCTTGGTGCCGAAATGTTACAAAATGTATTTGCGAATATGCAACGTAGGGTGAACTTATGTTTACAATTTAATGGCGGTCATTTTGAACATATGCTGTAAAGCAAAGTGTGATAACTAATGTGTACCTAAGGAGTTAAAAAAAATTGTAAAAGACATTGTCATTCCATAAACATGTACTGTAAATTTTATTTAATTATAATGAAATTATAACATTTAAATACTTAAGATTCATTATTTTGTAATGATTTAATCCAATCATTAAATAATATTTTATTTATTTTGTTGTATTTTATAGGGATGCAGTCTAATCAAATACAAAATAGTCATTATTTAAATTAAGATAATATTTTATAATATGTATAAGTTAATGACCTTCATACAGATTTGAAACTGATCGTAGTTTTTACTCGAACCATGCTCTAGAGTAGCTACAGCAATACAGCTTCTTACCAACCTATCAGTGGTACCAACTTAAATATTTTGATCATGTGGTATACACTTGAGATTGATAACTCTGTACATTACAAATAGGTAAGTTTTGAAAAACTGCTTCCCTTGTCCCAAATCTCACCGCACGCCACTGAATGCGACCAATGTGATTATGCAACACACCACAAAAGTGATTTAAAAATTCATTTTAAAAAACACTTCAAGGTATAAATTCAAATATGACCTTTGTGAACATATCAAATGGAAAGGTTGTATAACAATCTTATAAAACACTTTATGGATAGAAATGTGATTAATGTAATTATGTAGCGAAGCATTATAAATACCCAACTAAAGTGTAAAAGTATAGAAAGTAGAAAATTAGTTCACATTAGGTATATAGTAACATTTAGTATAGTCAATCTGGTCATAATCATAGTCATTATTTGTAAATTAGGAATTGATGACATGGTTTTTATTAATTTGTCTCGGTTGACATTTGTAAATAGAGAGAATGTTGGGCTGAGAAAGATGCTGTAATTAGAAAAAGTAGCAATTATTTTTGCTGTATAAAAGTCCATAAGAAAAAATGTATTTAAAGAGTTGAAATAGTATAAAGAAGTTTTCTTTTTTTATCTGATAAGGTCGAGACACATATGCTAAGTTTCCATACCTGCTGTACGGCGTCGTCGTTTTAACTGCGCACCGCTAAACGCTTTGACGTCAAAATAGTACAAATTTTTGTATCGTTTAGCTGTGGAGCGTTGTATCACAGATTAATCTGTGGTTGTATATAGCAAAAACGTAAACATAATATAACATAACCTTAAAATCAATTTTGTGAAGAATGTCCGACAAAGTATTAATCGCCGCATATGTATATCGCAAATTTAAGCGGAAGCGGAGGAAACGAAGAAAAGTGTGGATTAATAACATTATACAAAACAGAAGTTGTCAAGGAGACCACAGTCTTCTTGCTGAATTAAAAATAGCAGTTTGTTTTTTAATTATATGCGAATGAGTAGAAACACTTTTAATTATATATTGCAAAGAATAGAGCCTACAATCGCAAAAATCCATTGGTCTAGAAAACCAATTCCTTCTGCAACACGATTGGCATTAACCCTCAGGTAACATATTTTTTTGTATAAAATAATGTGATTGTACATGCTGTAATGAACATTTCTTCAAGATATTTGGCAACTGGTGACAGTATTACATCGATTGCGTACAGTTATCGCATTGGGAAGGCCACTGCTACTAAAATTATACCAGAGACATTAAAAGCTATTTGCGATAATTTCCAAATGGAGGTGTTACCTGTTCCATCAGAACAAACATGGTTATCCATAGCTAGTGATTTTTGGATTAGATGGAACTTTCCCAACTGCATCGGAGCTATAGATGGTAAACATGTTATGCTGCAGGTAGGTATTTACATTATTTCGCAGAAGTGTTATAATAATTAATTGATTTTAGGCTCCACCAAATAGTGGTTCGCAGTATTACAATTACAAAGGTCGACACAGTATAATTCTACTAGCAGTATGTGATGCACAGTACCGCTTTACTATGGTAGACATAGGAGCATTTGGCGGTCAAAGTGATGGTGGTGTGTTTAAAAATAGTACATTTGGTCAACACATCAATTAAGGAAGTTTAAATATCCCACTTCCTAATGCATTACCAAATGGTGGACCTTGTCTACTGTCTACTGATGAAGCATTTCAGCTCACTCAAAACATGATGCGACCTTATCCACGCCATCGAAATGGTGTTTTAACTATTGACCTGAGGGTTTTCAATTACCGTTTGTCACGAGCAAGACGGGTAATTGAAAACAGTGACAAATTTATCGTAAACCACTGAATACAAGTATGACAACAGCAATAGCAATCGTGCAAGGTACCATTTGTCTACATAATTTAATTATGATGAAAGAAAAGATACCTCTCACAAAGGCTATTTTACATAATGAGGAGGATACAGATAATATGCTTTTACATTCAGTAAACAATTTTGGAAGTAACACACATTCAAGGAATTCGGGAAGTTTGAGAGATACCTTTAAGGATTATTTTGTTGGAAAAGGTTCTGTTCCTTGGCAATTAGAGAAAGCAATGAATTGTAACTATTAAGGTGGTTGTAATTTGAATAGAACATTATATGTATTTTCAACATGTACATTTTATTAATAATCACATTTATATAAATATTCTTTTAATTTAACCATAATTTCAATTTCAAAATTCATACGAGTTTCATCATCTAGTTTCTTCATGCCAATACTTAATCTTTTACATCAAGAACCTCAGTAGCGGGCTCTTTAGTAAGCTTGTCAATCAGCAGTGCTTCTATTGCATTTTCATTATGCTTGCGGAGTTTTATCAGTATCAAAGGGTTCATTGATTGGAGATGGTACATTACTAATTGTTGGAGATGGTACATTACTAATTGTGGGGGAAAGTAATGGAGCATCATCCAGAAATTTTAATAGTTCGTAATATTTATACATCAGAGGTTGATTTTGCTGAGCAGAACCGCTTGGTATGTACTTTTTTATTTCATGTTTATTTCTAACATAACGATCTCTTATATTTTTCCATTTTTTCTTTATTTCCTCTATAGATAAAATGTTTTGTAACCCTTTGGCAACTTCAGCCCACAGGCTATTTCTTTTGGGTTTTGATCTTTGCTTTATAGGCAATTTAAAATTCCAGAGTGCAGGTCGTTTTGATATTTCATTTATTAACAACTCATCAATATCATAAATAGCTTCCTCATCTTTTAGTAAGGTGTTATTTTCGCTGAAGGAGTGCACGTTTTCTGAATCATTAAATTCATTTTCCATTATTTCGGAGTCTCCGTCAGACCAAGAACCTTCTCTGTAAAATTTTAAAATGTTCAATGAACACCAAGGTACATAAATCAATGGTAAATTACTAAAGTAAAATAAAATATTCAACACCTACTATTAATATTGACGTCTGTAGATACAGTATTGGAAGCTGAAGTGCACGGTAAGTTAGAGTAATTAGTGGATGTAATATAACAGCGATGTTTTTTTACATCAAAAAACACTTTCTTGCAACTCTAGGATATCAGCGACAGAGTGCTACGCTTGGAATTTCTGACAGGACTATCATAAGGATCTTGAGGTGAAATTTACACCTCGCTTATACAAAATTGGAATGGTGCAGGCTATGAATGAAAACGATTTCGTTACTCAACGCGGTTTTGCGAAACGTTCTTGGAAATGATTGAAGAAAACCGGGAACTTGTCCAATTGCTCTGGATGAGCGGCGAGCAGCATTTCCATATCTCTGGTTATGTAAACAAACAAAATTGTAGGTATTGGAGTGCTGAAAACCCTCCAAAACTCCAAAATCCTCTCCATTCGGCCAAGATAACAGTTTGGTGCGCAAGGTCTTCAACGGGAATCATAAACCCATTTTTTTTAATTAGAGCGCTACTCGGAAATTCTAGGAGCATTCTTCATTCCTCACGTTCGTGAACATGGTCTGGATGATGAAATCTTATTTCAACAATATGGAGCTACAAGCCACACGACCCGTGTGAGCATGAATCTTCCACAAAGTTTTCCCAAATCGGGTGATATCCCGGAATTGAGCCATTTCTTCGGCTCCCCGTTCACCGGACCTCACCGCATGTGATTTGTTCTTGTGGGGCTGCGTAAAGGGCAAAGTTTTCCCAGAACGGCCTTATACTTTTGTAGAACTTAAGGCGAGAATCCGTCAGGATATCGCTTGCAAGAATTCATCGCTAGAGATGGACGACATCCTAATGGTGTTATTTCTAATAATAAATGTCTCTTAAAAGATTTTTAATGTAGATGAATATGGTATCAATAAACTTTGGAAATACAATGGGTTATTTCTTACAATTATTTCAAAAATGCATGTTTGACTGCCCGCGCCCAGTATTTAAGACCAACAGAATTCCAATACCGATTTATGAGGGTAATTGTAAAATTCGATAAAATTTGCCAGTTTAGCAGAAGTCCTCGAAGGTACAGGATGTGTCCAGACTTGCAGTAAAAATGTTAAAGCAAGATAACGTAAAATTTCAAATGTGGTTTCGATTCTGAACTTTGGACATCAGTTAAATATTGAAACTTAACTGCATCGTTTAATGATTGGCTTTGTATAGTATCAGACTGACCAAGTTTAACTAAAAATTGTTAACCATTTCTAGCGGTCTGTAAACTTGTACTGGACCGCTTGGCTTGGAAATATGATTGAACTGCCTAACACGTTATGACGGGTAGGAGAGGCCTGTACACCAAGTCAGGCACAGTAAATACGTAGCAGAGCTCGTCCAGAGATCCGTTCGGACCGGCATTTTTTGAGCCGACCAAGATTTCTGTTCTAACTTACCACCTCTAATTTAAATGTAGCACTCTGTAAGGATTACTTATTTACATTTAATTAGTTGGCCAAAACTTTTTGGTAAAATTCGTAAGTGGGTACGAGTTCTTTTAGGTTTTTAGCTATCTTTAATCTCACAGGTGAACAACTAAATGGTGTAATATATTTATTCCCTATTGTATTTTTAATTTTTCATAAAGTTAAATGACAGAGGAATTTTTAAAATAAACAAAATTCCTAATTCGGTTTAAATTGTTTTACTGAAAATTGAAAATCTATTTAAAACTCTGAATACGGTTATGTCTAATAAAGAAGCTATTAGGTAACTGTTTTATACATTACGGACAAATACGAGATAGTTTATCTTATTTTCCTTTTATATTTGTTTTAAAAGGAGAATCTTTTATTAAGATTTTTCTTTTTATGTTGTAAAGGAGGTTTACGGGTTTATGTATTTTCTATAGACTTGAATTGGACCTAGGAAATGAATGCTTTCATATCTAGAAAACTTAAATATCATATTTAATCCATGGGCTAATATTATTTTTAATTACGGTATGATCTTAAGTAGGAATCTTAATTAGAATACTTAAGAGACTAGTCATTTCATTTTCGATGATAATTACGAAATGTTAATTTATGATATGAACATATACAGATTCCTTTCATATATGCGTCACAAGCACGTTTTTTGTCATTATAGTACATATAGAATTGGACATTAATATATTTTATTATTCACGAATATTGTGGTACTAAAAGCTGTAATTTTTTGTTTAGCGCCACATGATACGTACGTCGTGTCAAAACTTGGAATTGGCAATGTATGCATTATCGCGTATTTTTCATTCAATTTCTATTGGAATAACAGAAAATTGAATATGAGTGGTGTGTTATGTAAAAATAATGTCCAATACTGGTTCTAAAGCCGCTTTCTCTAAGAACCTAAGCTTTGTTCACTAATATATGGGTTATGAGAAAAATGCTTTTTTATGAACCGTGCGGGTTTACAAAAGTTAGCTATGCATCATAAAAAAATGTAAACGTTTGCTTGTATTTAAAGCATTAATCTATGATAAACCTTGTTTGAAAGAATTTTGAATAATACACACAAAATACCATGGGGTTTTTTGTTTTCAGGTCTCTGGTGCTATAAAATTAATGAACCTGTACATATAACAAGTGACAAGGAAATTGCAACACCAACAAAGAGTAGGAATTTTTTGACCAAACTTGGCACACAGGTTTAGCTACTAAAAAGTAGCAATTGATTAAAATTTCAACGAAAAAGAACAAAATATAAACATAATTTTTATTAATAATGGGTTGGTCCCCCCGATATAGGTTACACACTCCTCCTCCCATCGTGGCATTGATTCCAGCAGATTGTCGATGTCCTCTTGACGTATTGTCCCAAGTAACCTGTAATTCGTGCTGTAGAGCTTGCAGCGTCTGTGGAAGATGCTACAGGATTCTCAGTCTTCTCCCCATAATACCCCAATCATGCTCGATGGGCGAAAGGTCGGTAGGTCTGGGTGGAAATGGCAAGAGATTAACATTATCCAATGCAAATCGGTCCAATAAACGTCTTGTAATATGGAGACGGGCATTATCCTGCTGCAAAAGTGGGTCTTCTAACTGGTGAAAAAATGGAGAGTATGGGGTTCTACCACCTCATCCACATATCGTTGGGCGTTCATATTGCCTCGGATAAATACCAAACGAGACCTACCCCCATAAGTTATAGCACCCCATACAATGTAACAACCCATTTTGAGTTGTATTAAAATATACCGCAATTTAGGTTCTTCATTCATTTAGTTGTAAATATAAGAAAAACTTTATTTATTAATGATTTGTAAGTATGAGGTAAGCAACTTAATTTGCATTTTGGTGTAACTTAAGTGCATATCTTCTTAAAGGTTTATACTCCCACTTTGTTAAATTATTTTTTTCTGCTTATATTTTCGCGCAGGCGTTATCTTCTGACTTCTTGAGCGTCTATTTTTTTCTTACTTCTTGTGGTACGCTGTTAGATGCAGGGTTTCCACCAAAATTTTGTGAAAAGTGCCATTGATTTAATGGTAAGATATATTAAACGAATTATATTGAAAATTAAAACATTTGATCTTTGCAGGCACTTTGATTGACATTTTGACTTTTACTTTTATTACTTTAATTACGCGTTAATTCTATTTTTACGTACGCTTTCATTTTATGATTGTAATTTTGCATTTAATGCTGATCTAAATTTTGATCAAAATTTTTTATTGAAAATTTCAAGAAAATGCAATAAACGGATTATTCAATTTCATGAAGATAACTTTATAAGGAGGAAAATTCCATTTTGGGTATAGTTTACAACGTAAAGTATTATTTCGAGATATTGCGCAACATTGATACAAGGATTACATCACCTTGGTATGCATTTCTTCATTTATTTTTTATAATACCAGGGGTTCTCAAGAAGATTTATTATATTTTGTACAGGTATTTATATTTATAATCATTATTTAGTAATTTAAGGCTATAACTAGTTTTTAAGATATATTTTATTTAACCCTATCAATAACTGTGAATAAACATAATTTTTTATTTTTTACATTTTGGTAGAATTTTTATTGTAAACAACCTCGGTTTAGTTATTCCCAGCATAATTAAAAAATAACTTGGCGTCCGAGATCATTTTTATTAGTGTTACATTGCATTTTTATTATTTATGTTAAATGGAAATAATCGAGCAGAATTTGTGGTAATTAAGCAAATCAAAAGATTGAACCGCCCTACTTTAATCTAGCGACTGGGCCAAAAGCATTATTTTTGGTGAATGGTTTGTATCTCCAGTTAGTTTAACGATTTGTTTTGGAGAACATTTAGTTACACCATTTATACTATTTTCACACCTAATTATACTGGGGCATCGAGCATGGGACTTGATTTGCTTTCATTGCCATTATTGCTGGTTATTTCCGCTTTTGTTTGTTTCAGTTTCGATTGTTAGAGTTAACCATTTTAAAGGTATTGTAACAATTTATTATTACGATTGGATATTTTTATTGTGTTTATAATTAGTGAAATTTTATGGTTCGTATATTATTCGTTACCATGTCAAATTTGAATTATTTAGTAGATGTTCTACGTAGTGATGAGTTACTAGTAGAGCTAATTATAGAAATGTTAATGATGCGGAAAGGTTAACTGTAGATGAGAAACGTAAATTATTAAGGCGTAAATTAAATTTAGAAAGGATTGATCCAAATTTATTTGATTCGTATAAGAAAGTTGAAATCACCAAACCATGGAATTGGAATTATTACAAGATAAACTTCATAACACACAATCTTTGATTAATTTATTTAAAATTAAGCCTTCGAGAGGAGAATACCTTAGACTTCATACTCGTTTATTGCATATTTTGAAACGTTTGAATTACACCACTTTTGATAATGAATTTTTGTATTTACACGATCAATTGCTACTTTATGTAATGAATCAATAGAATTAATCAAATCTATTAATGAAAATATGGAATTGAATAATGAGTTACCATATTTAGACAGTTCTAATGTTTCTGTCACATAACGACAGTGTTAATACTTCAGTTAATATTCCAGCTGAAGATTTTTCCACATTAATTCAAAATTTACAAGTTTCTAAAAGTTCTGTTCCTGTTTATAAATTAAATCTAAAATTTGATGGTAGTGAAAAAGAAGTTTTTACATTTATTCAAAGATGTGAGGAAATGATGATAGCACGAAACATTTCGAAGTCGGAGATGCTTTTATCTGGTATTGAATTATTTTCAGGAAAAGGTTTAATATGGTTCAGAGCTGTGAAGCCCCAAATTCATTCATGGGACCAACTCATTTCTAAATCAAAAAGCGACTTTTTACCCGAAGGACATGAAGTGTTGTTAAATGAAATTAAGAATAGAAAACAGACTTTTGATGAAATTCCAACCATTTTTATTTCCGAAATGGTTAACTTATTTTCACAATTAGACGTTCCTCCTTCTGAGTGTGAACAATTTAAAATGATTATGAAAAATTTACAACCTTGGTTCGCTACCCAGTTAGCTCTTGTTAATGTTACTGATATTTTCCATTTGGTTGAGTTATGTAAAAAATTGCGCAAGTGAAAGCTCAGAATTCTAAATTCAAATTTAATTCTAGTTCGGATTCTCGAAGACAATCTGAATACAAACCTAAATCTTCTACATTGAATTAAAATAATAAACCTAAAGTCAATTTTACTGGTACTAAGCCAAAAAATTTAAATTCAACTTTTAATAATTCAAAAATTAATACAGCTAAATCTTCAACAACGTGTTTAAGTGTAAACAATTGGGTCATACCTATCGCACCTGTGACAAGGATGATGATAAAATCTTTTGCTTTAAATGTGGTTATTCCGATGTTACTTTTACTAATTGCCCGAGGTGTTCTGTTAGTCGACACATTCCTTATGGTTTTTCAGAGGCTGACAAGCATGTTTTTAAAGAATGATTAATTACAGTTAATAAATTTTATGGAACTCCTAAAATTTGTTCCAACCATAAACCCTAAGTTTTGATGCACGTGCCTTGTAACACAAAATTCAACATTTCGACGTTCCGCACGTCTTCATCTGACCCTCATACTTCCATCATGCGCCCCCAAACAGAACCGGTATTCATCAGTGAACACCACCCTATACCACTCTTGGTTCCAGTGCAGTCGCAACCTACAATACTCCAAACGTTGCCGTCGATGTTGACAAGATGTGGCCGATAGGATTGTAAGCCTAAATCTGTGGATCTGCGGTAAACTGTTCGAAGGATTGCAGGACGATCTTTGTTAGCTAACAATTGATCGGCAGTTGATCTAGTACTTTAGAATCGGTCTCGGGTTGCCATAAGTTGAAGATGGCGGTCCTGCACCTCATTTGTTCTTCGCCCCCCGGTTCCTCTTCTGCGGCGTTCGCGACTCTCCCTAGTCCATGCCTGATAGCAGCGCCTGATGTGGTTTGGTTCCGGTTAAGGCGGTATGCGATTACTTTAAACGAATAACCACCTACGCAAACCAGCAGTACGATCTCTGTAGAATTTGCTTATTTGGCGGTAATTTCCTGCTTGGCGTACTTTAGGCATGATCACGCTTATGAGATAAGCGGGTAAACTAAGCTAACTCACTGCAATATGGCCGTTGGTGACGTAAATTAGCTGAAACAAAGCTTCATAAATCCGAAACTTACCAAAATTAGCTCTCAAAATTCGGTAATAAACGTCACTAGCAACACTGTAACCTTGATTTATTGCAATAAACGGTCTTAGGCTAAAGATGTTATCAAATTTCGTATGATCACAGAATACAAGATGAAGACCTGCTCTGTTGAAAAATAACGTAATTCTCAACGTAAAATTCGGGAAGAAGTTCACTTTAAAATTATAAAGTGACCACTATATGTGGCACCCACAACACTTGCTCCGTCAAACTTTGGGGAATTAACTGATCAGAATTCTTTTAAATATGCAGCCGCTAAGGAAACAGCATCGTGTTCATTTGGTTTTATAAAAGCCCAAAATCGTTCAACAGGGGTCCCATTTGCTAAAGTATAATGATAAACTATAACCATTTGGAAAATATTTGAAATATCACTTATTTCGTCACTCATAACGGACACAGAATTTGAAGCGCCAATTTCTTTTTTGATATGTGCGTGACACATGGAAAGCATACATTCTAATGACTCATTTTTAATGTCTTTTGACGTTCCTTTAAACACGATAGCTTGCTGCAAATTATCCCTCAGTGCTAAGTCCAATTCGGCAGAAAAATGTATGAGGCCTCTAAATATACCAGGGTTCAATGAATCTTTTCGTTCATCGTTTCCACGGAGAGCAAGTTTGAAAGCACCACAAAATTTAATACAGTTTAAAATTTTAGATAAGACATACCTATTATTCTTTACTTGCTGAATACGTTTTTCTATGCTTAATCGGTATGCACTATTTAATTGTTTTAAAAGTTCGTTTATAATCACGACTTTTGCATTTAGTTACATTCGTAATTAACAAATTTGGTTTTGGGTGACCGACACTTTTGATTTTTATTTTTTCTTCTAAAGATAACGTAGAAAATTTAATTGTCTTTAAATATTACACGCTAATGCTATCAGAGTTCGAGAATCCCGCCATAATTCGAGAACATAATCCGATTCGAAAACAAAATTAGGCACGTAATCGATCTGGAAGAAATGCGATGCACAATAGTGCAGTATATTTTTCTTCATGTAATTAACCAACTCAAGCTTGATGAGTTCAACAACCGATGGTGGATCAAGATTTATAACTGACAGAATTAATCTAAAGATTCATAAATTCAGATCAAAGATTATAAATTGTTATTTTTACGTTGTTTCTTGGAAAAAATGGCATATAAGGTAAAACGGCATATCGACTGTTTCTCGGCGTTTATTTGAGGAACACAGATGTCGTGAGTGGCAACAATGCAATTGTAATATTCTCCGCACCACGTACTACAGAAAAGAAGCTCCGTTGTAGTTATAGTAATTTACGAAAAATATTTGCTTCAAGATTAAGATAAGTTGAAAATTGAAATAATAATTTTATTGCTAAACATGCTACCAAGTTACTCACTCGTTTTTTGCAACACCTACTATTGTTTATCTTTTAATTGACATTAAATACGACCGTTTACTTAAACATTCTAACCTAGTAATAGGTATTATCGTGTTCATAGTGCATTTGAGCAAAACGACACATGAGATGTGTCATTTTGCCTTAAAGCAATCTGGAGTATGTTGTTTTGCCTTACGTTAATTTGATATATATATATATATATATATATATATATATATATATATATATATATATATATATATTGAGATGTGCAGAAAGAGGTAATAGAAGTATCGGACAGCTTACATGACATTTGGGTCATAAAAAGGGGTAATTTCTAGCTCGATACAAGTGCGAGACACTATTTTACATAAATCTGGTTCACGATGTGTTTAAAATAAATTTATTTGGTATAAATTGATTTGAATATCATTTGCTTAGTTTGGTTTCATCATAAAAAGCAATTTGCTGCTAACAAAATTGTCAAGAATGTTAAATATCATCATTTTCGTAGAGTCATTTTAGTATTGCAATTATTGCAATAAAATTCAATTTTTCAAAGGTATTTTGGCAAGTAGACATTTTACAGGTGTTTAAACATGGACTATATAATTAGGATTAGGTTAGGGATAGTGTATGTTTAGTTTTTAAAAGCAGGAAATACAAAAATTTAGTAAAAGGGTTATAATATGGACAGTATAGACAATTTTCGCACATATTTTTGGTAGCGAGTTAGTGACAAAAATATTAATACAAGTTTCACAATAAGAAAAACATTTAGAACATTATGGCATACAGACATTTATAGTGCCGTACAATTTATAGTGAAAAATTTCAAAAACAGTGTTAGACGATGAGACTTTTTCAATGCAAGACTATATAACATTATGCATTGCAAATAAGTAGTGAGAACAATAAAGACAAGTAGTACAAACCTTAAACATAACATTTTAAGTGTTAAAAACATTTTTTAATATGAATAAATTTCATACTGTTAATTGGTTACGTTGTAAATTTTAGGTTTTTTATATAATTTTATACTTTTTCCACTTTCTTAGACGTAGATTTTGCTCTTAAAGCAAATAATAGATGTTCTTTCTCAATATGAATATGTTTTTATAAGGATACAGCGCTTTTCTCCGCTGAATTATGTTAAATCTGAGGTGAATTTAAGCTAATAGTACAAAAGCTTAAAATTTTCTTTAAATTAAATGTTTCGAACTTAAAAGATATGTATTCTTATGTAAATGTCCTCAGAATTCCATTTTGCAAGTAATTTTAGTGTAGCTTGTAAGTATAAAAAGTTAAAAGCTTATTTTAAGTAGAGTAGGTTACTTCGTTTATTAGTGTTAGGAATTATAGCTTGTTAGGTGTCCTTTTATTCAAAATTTCACGTACTTTTCATTTCTGTTTTTAATTTTCAATTCCGAATATGCATAAGAAAGTTACGGCCAAAATTCCATTTATGTACAATTTTTAATTTTGATTATCCAATCAGATCCATTGTTATTTTTGCATTATGGCTAAAAAAAAAATGAAATTTGTGTAACAACCAGAAACATATAAAAGCAAGCGCTCAGGAAATGATTCTCTCTCTTGAAATTGTTTAAAAGTGTAAAAGGTGAAAACAGTGTTGTTAAATTTGTGATTACATAACCTAATTTATTATCGTTAAAAAGTTTTTACGTTACGAATAATTTTCGAGAGCACTTGTTTTTGTATCGTCGGATAGTAATAAATAGTTCGGTCTCTGATACCTGTCGTTTAATAAAAATAATTCTGTTTGATTAATTGATGTTACGATTTTGTGAAGATTTGTTTACGTGTTTTCAAATTTAAAATAATTCTTGTTTACCAAATTAAATTCCATTCTTATTTGGTCAAAGTTTGTTTTATTTCGTCGTACAAATCCATTTAAATAAAAATTTATCATCGGTAGCTAAAATAAAAGTGGTGTTAACAATAATCTTGAATACTTAAACATATATTTTAAACGATATCACTCATTGAGCTATAAAATCATTTAAAATTAAAAGTTACCGTTAATAAATAAGTGTTTGGAGTTTGCCGTTTTTGGGGAAAACATATAAGCCTGGAAGTTGGTGTCTTCGACAACCGAGAACCGAGATAGCAGTTGGGTATTGGTAACAACTGTAGCCGGGTGAACACAGCCTGTATCTAGCTGAAGTATTTGAAGACATCATTCAATCAATAGGAAGGATTGTATATGTGAGTCAAATTTTATAACCCTGTTCATTGTTATTTTCCTGCAATTTGTATTTGGTACATGTTTTTAGTTAAGAATTTTAAATATTTACTTGTGTAAACACCTGTAAAATTATTAATTTCTTTTCTTTTCTAAATTTTATTTTTCAATTTGATCCAAACATTAATTTTCTAAATTAAGTAGTTGACATGTTTGACAGCTTTATAATTATTACTTAAATTCATTAACGCATGCGTTGGATAGCAAATTATATTCAGAACATTTTGTATACTTTAAATTCAATTACATATAGGATACTTCTTATACTACAAAATTATTATCTTCAACTAAATTCCCTTGAACCCTATCCCCATATGAGATTTTGAGCTAGTGCGGTGCAATATAACATTAAGAGTTAAATAATTACTTCCATTACAATTATAATCATCATAATTACATACAACATATAAATTTACCTCAAACCAAATTTTAAATAAAATAATTTTCCCTCAAAATTGTGTAAGTCGCCATTTAATATCATTCTCATAATTAAAATAATAAATCCTTGAACCCTATCCCCATATTGAAATTATTGAATTATTATTTAAGCCAGACATCCCAATTTATATATATATATATATATATATATATATATATATATATATATATATATATATATTCGCTTTAGATGGTGTCTAATTACGAAAAAAATGTCGAATCGACAATCCTGGTCTAGTGAAGACATGCAAAAGGCGATAGAAGCGGTAAATGATAAACGAATGGGATGGAAAAAAGCATATATAACATTCAATGTTCCTCAGGCAACATTACGAACACGTGTTCAAGGAAAAAATATCCATGCCTATCGTGTAACAAAATGTCTTGGTCGTTTTAAGAAGTCACCCAGTGATGATCTGGAACGAAGAGTTATCGCACACATAATGAACTTATAATCTCGACTTTTTGGCCTGACCACCTATGATCTGAGGGATCTGGCTTATAAACTGGCCGAACGCAGTAGATCTGAACATCAATTTAACAAAAATAAAAAGTTGGCTAGCAGACAATGGGTGCACAGCTTTATCTCTCGGCATCCAAACATTTCCTTAAGAGTTCCTGAAGCTACTTCAGCTGCACGAGCTCAGGCTGTTAATAAGCGTCAAGTTCATAACTATTTTAAAAATTGGAAGAAACAGTTTAAACGAATAATATACAAGCAACCATGATTTTTAACATGGATGAAACTAAATTCACAAATGTACAGAAAACTCAAAAAATAATCGCCCAAGAGAGGTAAAAAACAAGTTGGCGCCATTAGTAGTGCCGAAAGAGGTATACATACTACAGCCGTGGTGTGTATGAGCAGCGCTGGAACGTTTATTACACCAGCATTAATTTTTCCGAGGAAAAAATTCAATAACGATTTATATGATGGAGCTCCACCAGGTACTGTTCCATTGTACAATGAATCAGCATATAGGACCTCTTTTTCAAGTGGATTAAGCGCTTTGTAAAATTTGTAAGACCAACGAATGAAAATAAGGCGCAATTAATTTTAGATGGTCCCGCAAGCCACAAAAATCTGGAGTCTCTTGAATTTGCTAAGAATAGTCACGCCATACTGTTTTGCTTCCCAGCCCATTGTAGGCACCGACTTCAACCCCTAGATATCGCATTCTTTGGACCTTTAGCAATTTATTATGACCAAGAAGTTAGGACATGGCTTAAGACACATCCAGGAAGAACTGTCTCAATATACCAGATAGCTTCATTATTTACAAGAGCCTACAATAAAGCTGCCACGGTTGGAATAACACTTAGTGCATTATTGGCTGCTGGAATTTCTCCCTTTGAATCCCAACATATTCCTCGCCCATTTATATTTACCTAGTGCTGCTACTGATATCCCTGAAGATGACACATTAAGTGAGCAACAATCAACCAAAGAGAAAAACATACTTATTGGCCCTTTAACTGGCGATGCCATTGCACCAACTTCTGCTAATGTATCCTTAAAGGCTGATGGCGAAAAAGAAAAAAACTGATGTCTCTGCATTATTAAAAGAATTGTCACCAGTTCCGGTAGCAAGTGGATGGTTATCATCACGTCGCAAGGAAAAATGTCCATATCAAAGTGTTCTCACAGAGAGTTCATTTTTAAATGAATTAAAAGCAAAGGAAGCCTAAAAGAAACAAAAGGAAATAAGAAAAACTGAGAGGGCTAGAGTTACAAGACGAATTGATATCAAGTCTTCCGACGATGAACCAATATTTGATAATGACGGTACTGATTCTGATGTTGGTTTTTTGTATTGGAACGAGCTATTCAGTCAGTCTAGATATTGGGAGCAATGGATCCAGTGTCAACAGTGCCGCCAATGGGTTCATTCTGAGTGCGCTGGGGTAATAAAAAAGATCAAACAGTTTATTTGTGAAACGTGCCGTGACTAGTGTTTCACTTTTATTTAAAAAATATATTAATAAAATAAGCATGTCATTTTGCCAACTATGTTAGGCAAAACGACACATTTAGCACTTTTTTTTGTAAAACTCTATTTATGAAAATACCATTTTTTTTTGTAAATTCAACTACATACTTTGTTAGTTTAAAACGCGGAACGTTTCAAGACTGTAGGGAGGAACAAAGATAATTTTTGGTCTTTGACAAATTCTTTTTGGAATTAATATTTCACAGGTAGAATGATAAAATTATTTAAAAAATGATAACATTTAAATGTTTTTTTAAGACGAGACATTAAATTTGGGAGTGCACGTGCACATGTGCACTTATTGAGGAACCGTCACTGCCTATGAACGGTTACCTTAAATTGTTTGATATAAATTGGAGGTAAACAGGAACTAGGGAGATCATTCCAGAGTTTAAAAGTGTGAAAGAATGTGGGTTGCGTTGTTTGGTACGACAAGTGGAGACAATAATATGAATGTAATTCTGCAGCGCAATAACCAATGTAATACTGATAATACAAAGAACTGAAATGATATGCTCAGAAGTTAAGGACGGGTCATTGATAAGCCTAATCGCTTTGTTTAATACGATCAACGATATCGAGAGCGTATTGGGGAGCACCAACGCAGGGGTTAGAACTATATTCTAGTTGAGGTCGAATTTGGGCCTTATACAACAGAAAGTGTTGTCGGGGGGGGGGTAAAAGACTACTTAGATATGCAAAAAGGCCTATTTTACTATGTAACTTAAAATCTGAGCCATTCATGCAACAGGAAATGATCGATCTTTTTTGACAGACACAAGGCAACACTGAGTTTTATTCACATTACATTTAACTACATTATTACTTCTCTATAGGATACGTTGAATGTCGTTGTCGATTTAAATTACAATTTTAGCTTTAACAGCTCCATTTGAGATAAAGGTGGATTACCATTATGAGTAGACTGAGATGAATTACAATGCAGAGTGCTGTCGTCAGCAAAACAATATGGATCGGGTTAGTTGTTGAAGAACTATGATTTATGTATAGCAGAAAAGTGTAGGCAATACAACTGATCCCTGTGGCATACCTGCATTAATGCTAATTTCTTTTGAAAAAAAGCAATCAACTACGACACGCATTCGCCTTGTATCAAGGGAACTAGAAACCCTGTTGATGAGCGTATCATTTAACCCAAACGAGGTAGGTTTGGCAAGTAACCTCTTACGCCAAACTTGGTCAAGTGCCTTTGAGATATTTAAAGCGACTACAACTATTTCACCGGATTGTTCTAATGTATTGTTTCAGACTTGGGCTACATACGAAAGAAAATCACCTGTTGAACGACTCTGCCTAACCCTTATTGGTGGTCACTAAAGTATTTTTTTGCTTCAAGGATAGAGAGCTCATTTCCATGATTTTAGACAATATGGAAGTGTTGGCAATTGGTCAAGGTATCGGTCTTATGGCCTTTTTTGGGAATAGGTTGAACATTTGCTAACTTCCATGGCGATGGAAATTCCTTAGAAGACATAGAGATGGAATAGAGGTTAGTTAGCACTAGTCCTAGTTCGAAGAAACATTTCTTTAGGACGATAGCTGTGATAGCGTCATTTGTCAGGATTTAAAAGATTGGGTTTATTACTTTCGCTTATGCCCAACTTCAAGCTACTATTGTTTCCCTTATTAGGAAGCTTCCTTATCTGAACACCAAAATTGGGCTATGTCTCCATTAATTATTCTATAAGTGTTTCTTCTCTAACTTGCTAGAGTGTATAAAACCACTTTAAAAAGATCTGGAAAACCAATATAGTGTTGGGTAAATGATAATAAGGTGATGGGTCGTGCAACTACTCTTAGCAAAGAATTAGATCTTATTGTGAATAAATAAATAAATAGCATTTATTGTCCAACAGAGAATAATTAATTCCAATTATAGGACAATTATGAAAAACATAACTCAAGCAGTGTACAAAGATAAATAATAAGGAAATAAAATATTGCATTATGATCAACCTAAGTACTAAATATCCGTCATCTTAAATTAACTACTAACGCGATTTAATAATGTTTGTAGTGTACAGTGATGCGGTCATTAACTTATACATATTATAAAATATTATCTTAATTTAAATAATTATATTTGTATTTGATTAGACTGCATCCCTATAAAATACAACAAAATAAATAAAATATTATTTAATGATTGGATTAAATCATTACAAAATAATGACTCCTAAGTATTTAAATGTTATAATTTCATTATAATTAAATAAAATTTACAGTACATGTTTATGGAATGACAATGTCTTTTACAAATTTTTTTTAACTCCTTAGGTACACATTAGTTATCACACTTTGCTTTACAGCATATGTTCAAAATGAACGCCATTAAATTGTAAACATAAGTTCACCCTATGTTGCATATTTGCAAATACATTTTGTAACATTTCGGCACCAATATTATGAACTTCGTGAGTTATAGCATCTCGCAATTCTTGAAGAGTATGTAATCTTCTGCTGAACACTTTGTTTTTTAAATAACCAAAAAGAAAAAAGTCTAACGGTGTCAAGTCTGGTGAATTCGGTGGCCAACGATTTACACTAATGAATAATGATTCCATCTTCAAAGAAGTCTCGTAAATAATTAATTGTAGCCTGTGCAGTATGTGGGGTAGCGGAGTCATGCTGGAAATACCCGTTCCATAATTCACGATCATCCAAATTATTAATAAATGGTTCTAAAAATATTTCCCTGTATCTACCGGCAGTAATTGTGCCATCGAAAAATACTGGTCCAAATATTCGTTGTTGCGACATTGCTATCCAGACACCGACCTTGATAGAGTGTAAGGCAGTTTCTCGAAATACATATGGATTTTCTGCAGACCACGTACGATAATTTTGGCTATTTATGTAACCAGACAGATGAAACCAAGCTTCATCAGAAAAAAAGATACATCCAGTAAATCATTGTTCATCGTATTGTTGAACCATTGACAGTAGTTTACTCTAAGCTGAAAATCTCTATCTCGCAACTGTTGTAATACCGAAACCTTGTACGGGTACATATGTAAATTCTTCTTTACTGCAGTGTAGACACTTGCATAGGATACTTCTAAAAATTATTTATGTAAAATTATGTTTGTATGGTAAAATTTTTTATACGTGTTTGTGCAGATAGTTTTCGCAAAGATTTATTGGGGCTTGCATTCATCCTTGCTTGGATATCTGCTAAGGTGTCCTCTGTTAAGACAGTAGCCGAAGCTTCACGTTTGCGTTTTAAAACACTACCAGTTTCCACGAATCGAGCTATCAATCGATTACAATGTTGGCTAAATGTTTCGTAACTAATATTTTCATTTGGGTACTCAACAATAAATTGATCGATCCTTGATTGCAATGAATAATGCCATTGCCCATTACCATCTTGGAAGCCGCTACGAAAATAAGCCACAACAATAAATGTGTCGTGTTCGATTGAAAACGGCATGACGATTAAATTCGATATCACAATTTGAAATTCAGAATATATAATTTGTCTTGATATAGACAGTTTGTAAATAACTCAAGAAAGTACAAAAGTGAAAAACGAAGGTATAATATGACTTAACTGGCATAGACTAAAACCACACTAAAAATCCAAAGCAGCCAACTACAAAACACAACAATATTAACAACTAGGGATTTTTGTCATACCACTACAGTAATTGTAATTGGAGACATGTACAATGCATTTGTATGTGGTATCGTATCGTAATTAATTAAAGATAACATCTCTGGTAAATCAATTTTGTTGTGGATGAGATTAGGTAAAGTGGGGGAATACCGGCCGTGGGGGTAATACCGGCCGTACCGTACTATACTTAAAAATTATTATTTATTTTTAAAATACATAAATAAAAAGTTTACCTTGAGTAGGATTTGAACCTACGACTTATTTCTTCATAACAAAACTTCCGTTTTCTTTATCATATACTACAGACAGAAATACCCATCTGGCAACACTGAATGTTGGCACCTCGGAAAACGTTGCACCTAATTACCTTTAAAGAGCCTCCATAGTTAAACATTTGAGATTTTAGCTTTACAAAATTCACGTATTATTAATCATCACGTTCTCTGAAATGTCTTGTGAAATTGACATGAAACTTATTAAAGTCGAACCTAAAGAGGAAGAAGGAATAGATTTACTTCAAACCCAACATTTCTTGGTAAATAGTGATTTAATAAAAGGTGAAGGTGAAGTTAATTACAGTTGCCCGAAATTTGATAACATTTTTACAGATATGAATCTGAACAAAGAAAACTCTTATGTAAAGAATGAAGTTAGCATGAGTGAAGTAGAGCATGTAAAGGAAAATAGTGTCATACACATAAATGTACAATCTGAATTTGATCAATTCACTAGTTCAGCAAGAGTAAGGGAAAAAGGCGTTTTAAGACGCTCTTCAAATTTTAAATATATATGTCACAATTGCAGTTTTGTAACTAAATGGAAAAGTTGTTTAAAAAGACATATTCAAGGGCACACACCAAATTATGCATATAAATGTGACCAATGTGATTATGCAGCGAAACTAAAGGATCATTTAAGAATTCATCTTAAAAAACACTTTTCAAGTTGTAAATATGTATGCAGCCAATGTGTTTATACAACACATCGTAAAAGTAACTTAAAACTTCATCTTAAAAAACACTCTTCGAGTTACGAATACAAATGTGACCAATGTGATTATGAAACATATCGTAAATTTAATTTAAAAAAACATCTTCAGATACACTCTTCAAGTTATGAATACAAATGTGACCAATGTGTTTATGCAACACATCAGAAAGATAATTTAAAACATCTTAAAACACACTCTTCAAGTTATGAATACCATTGTGACCAATGTGATTATGGAGCAAGAAGAAAAGATCATTTACAATTTCATCTTAAGAAACACTCATCAAATTATGAGTACAAATGCAGCCAATGTGTTTATGTGACGCATCGTAAAGATAATTTAAAGCTTCATCATAAAAAACACCTTTCTAGTTATGAATACAAATGTGACCAATGTGACTATGAAACACATTTTAAAAGTAATTTAAACATTCATTGTAAAAAACACCTTTCAAGTTGCGAATACAAGTGTGAACAATGTGATTATGCAACACATTGTAAATTTAATTTAAAAAAACATCTTAAAAAACACTCTTCAAGTTATGAATATAAATGTGATCAATGTGATTACGCAACACATTTTAGAAGTAACTTAGAAAGTCATCTTAAAAAACACTTTTCAAGTTACAAATACAAATGCCACCAATGTGATTATGCAACATATTGTAATACAAATTTAAAAAAACATCTTAAAAAACACTCTTCAAGTTATAAATACAAATGCGACCAATGTAATTATGTAACTCTTGGTAAAGCAGATTTAAAAATTCATCTTAAAAAACACTCTTCAAGTTATGTATACAAATGTAACCAATGTGATTATGCAACAAATCTTAAAGGTAGCTTAAAAATTCATCTTAAAAAACACTCTTCAAATTATGAATACAATTGCAGCCATTGTGTTTTTGCAACACATTATAAAGGTAATTTTAAAATTCATCTTAAGAAACATCTAAAGTTAATATAAATGTAACCGTTTTGGTTCTATAATAAAATAGAAAAGTGGTTTAACAAAATCATCTTGTACGACACATTAAGTTATGCATACAAATGTCACCAATATGATTATGGAATACAAAGGTAATTGAAAGTTTCATTTTAAAAAATAGTCTTGAATAGTATTTTTTTTATTATTGTTCAAGAAAAGAAATATTTCAATGTAGAACAATATGATACAGGTGTATTTTACATTTATTAAGTATTAAACATATATAGAAATAACAGGTATGAATGGTTATCTACAAAGTGGTATCCATATGATTAAATAAATAAAGATCTTTTAAAATAACTTTTTATTAATAACAAAAAACTTTTACTGTATTATGTTTTGCAACTATGGTCTCATATTAGTCGGTTTGATTACCATATTTGCATACTTTTTCTTTTGTAGTGCGACGTTTCAGAAGCAGACTGCTTCCCTCATCAAGCTTAGTACTGAGAAAGACCGATTTCTCACTTTTACTTTTTTTTTATTGATTATTTCCCAAGCACTTGACTACTCTCAAATTCGAATTTGATATCTACCCTTTCCTTACAAGTCTGACACCATATATATATATATATATATATATATATATATATATATATATATATATATATATTGAGATGTTTAGAAAGAGGTAATGGAAGTATCGGACAGCTTACATGACATTTGGGTCATAAAAAGGGGTAATTTCTGGCTCGAGACAAGTGCGAGACACAATTTTACACAAATATGGTTCACGATGTGTTTAAAATAAATTTATTTGGTATAAATTGATCTGAATATCTTTTGCTAAGTTTGGTTTCATCATAAAAAGCAATTTGTTGCTACCAAAATTGTCAAAGATGTTAAATATCACCATTTTCGTAGAGTCATTTTAGTAGTGCAATTTTTACAATAAAATTCAATTTTTCAAAGGTAATTTGGCAAGTAGACATTTCACAGGTGTTTAAACATGGACTATGTAGTTAGGATTATGTTAGGGATAAGGTATGTTTAGTTTTTAAAAGCAGGAAATACAAAATTTAGTTAAAAGGGTTATAATATGGATAGTATAGACAATTTTCGACACATTTTTGTTAGTGAATTAGTGACAAAACTTATAATAAATGATTCACAACAAGAAAGACATTTAGAACATTTTGGCATACAAACATTTATAGTGCCGTACAATTTATAGTGTAAAAATCCCAAAACAGTGTTAGACGATGAGACTTTTTCAATGCAAGACTAAATAAATTATGCATTGCAAATAAGTAGTGTGAACAATAAAGACAAGTTACAAACCTTAAACATAACATTTTATGTAAAAACATTTTTAATATGAATTTATTTCATATTAAAATTTAAGTATTTACGTTGTAAATTTTAGATTTTTCACATAATTTTATACTTTTCCATATTATTAGATTTAGTTTTTGCTCTTAAAGCAAATAATAGATGTTCTTTCACAATATAAATAAGTTTTTATAAGGATACAGCGTTTTATCCGCAAAATTTGCTAAATCTAAGGTGATTTCTAGACAAATTTACAAAAACTTAAAATTTTCATTAAAGTAAATGTTTCGAATTTAAAAGATATGTTTTCTTATGTAAATTGTCCTCAGAATTCCATTTTCAAGTAATTTTAGTGTAGCTTGTAAGTGTGTATAGTTAGTAGCTTATTTTGATTAGATTAAGTTGTTTCGTTTATTAGTGGTAGGATTTATTGCTTATTGGTGTCCTTTTATTCAAATTTCACATAGTTTTCATTTCTGTTTTTAAATTTCATTTCCGACCATGTATAAGAAAGTTACGGCCAAAATTCCATTTTGTACAATTCTTAATTTTGATTAGCCAATCACATTCATTGTAAATTTTGCAATATGGCTGTAAAAAATTGAAATTTCTGTAGCAACCAGAAACCTATAAAAGCAAGAGCTCAGGAAGTCATTCTCTCTCAGTTTTTGTTCAAAAGTGAAAAGATTAAAACAGTGTTGCTAATTTAGTGTTTACTTAACCTAATTTATTTTCGTCGAGAAAGTTTACGTACGAATAATTTCGAGAGCACTTGTTTTTATAACTTCGGTTAAAATTAAATAGTTCGGTCACCGATACCTGTCGTTGTTAATAAATTATTGCTGTACGATTAATTGATGTCACGATTTTGTGTAAAATTTGTTTTCATGTTTTCCGATTTAAAATAATTCTGATATACCAAATTAAATTCCATTTTATTTGGTGAAAAGTTATTTTATTTATCCGGACAATTCCTCTTAAATAAATATTATATCTTCGGTAACTAAAATAAAATTGTGTTAATAAAAATCTTGGATACTAATAATACATTTTAAACGAAATCAGTCATAAAGATTTAAAACCATTTTAATAAAAGTTACCATAGTAAATAAGTGTTTGGAGGTTGCCGTTTTTGGAAGAAAACATCTTGAAGATTGGAAGTTGGTGTCTTCGAGAACCGAGATAGCAGTTGGATATTCGTAACAACAACATCCGAGTGAACATTGCCTGCCTCCAGCTGAAGTTTGAAGACATCATTCAATCGACAGGAAGGACGTACATGTGAGTTTAAAATTTTATAACCCTGTTATTGGTATTTCCTGCAATCTATATTTGTTATATGTTATTAATTAAGAATTTCAATTATTTACCTGTGTAAACACCTGTGAAGCAAATCATTTCCTTTTTCTTATCTAAATTTTCACATTTTGATCCAAACATTAAAATTTCTTAATTATTTGACATTTTTTGACAGTTTTAATTATTTTCACTTAAAGTCAGTAACGCATGCGTTAGAAAGCAAAACTTATTCAGAGCAAATTTTATACGTCAAATTCAATTAAGTATAGGATATTTCTTATACAAAAATATATTATCTTCAACTAAATCCTTGAACCCTATCCCCATTGAGATCCCTAATCATAATTTAATAATTTAATAAATACCTAATACAATTTAACATTTCAATTTATTGGCACCGCAACGTGTGGGCACGATTTAGTTTGAAGTTTTTGGATATAAAAAGCACAAAAAAATTTTATAGATATTTAGTTTTCATTTTTGTTCATTGTTCATTGTTATTTGTTATTAGTTATTGTTTATTGTTTATTGTGTTATTAGTGTTAGGATTTTTATAAAAGGGGCAAATTTAGTTAGTACAACTAGTGAATGCAAGATCGTAGGGTAACTAGATCAGGAAAAGTTTACGGACCTAAAGATATTGAGGTAAAAGAGAAAAACAGGATCTAGTTACAAGATGGAACAAGTTGAAGAGAATGTTGAAGCACAACAAGAAGGGAAGTCCAGTAAAAGAAGCAAAACCTTAGACGTGGACATGATAATCGCCATGATGATGAAAGCGGAAGAAAATAGGAAGCAAGACATGATAAAGGCTGAGGAAAATATTGATAGAAAATTCAACAAGCTTGAAGAAAATAGGAAAGAAGCAGAGGAAGAAAGGAAGGAGGATATGAGACGGCTACAAGAAAGTATCGATAGACAACTGAGTAAGTGGGAGAACGATAAGGAGAAGTTAGTGCATAAAATGGACAAAACGAAGAAGAATTAAGCAATAGCATGCACCGAGAAAATGATAAGTTATGGGGAACGATTATCGACAATAAGGAAGAGGTAGATGACAAGATAGGAAAGTTGGACAAGAATATTAGAACTGAAACCCGTCTAAGAGAAGAGGCTTCTAACGAAATAAATGATAGAGTAGGAAGGATACATGACATCCACGAACAAATATGTTTCCAGGTGGATAAGAATAGGATGAGAACAAGAAACAGATGGAAATTTGCAATAAACTAAGAATACACGATCATGACCTAGAAGAGTTGAAAGAACGAGAAACACCTCGAAATTTTCAAATCGGCTGGGAAAATTGCATGTGGAATCAAGAGATGCCATATAAATTTGAAGGAAAGAAGCAAGAATCGCCAATGCTATTTTTGAAAAATATAGAAGAATATTTTAATGATATCAAGGACAATAAACAAAGAATGCGTTTGGTGAGAAAGATGCTTAAAGGAATGCCGAACTATGGTACAATTTAGTACAAGAGCAATGTACCGATTATAAGCACTTCAAGGAATTATTTACCAAACAATATTGGAGTGACGTCCAACAAAATGTAATAAGGAAGAATTTTCAAGGGCGAAGTATGACAAAAACTATGGCACTTCGAGGGAGATTTATGTAATGAAGAAATACCAAATAGCAAGATACTTCACACCACCGATGAATGAACAAGAAATAGTTCAATATTTAGCAAGGCAACTGGAGAATAATGTGGCAGAAAACATTATTCTGCAAAATATAGATAATATAACATCACTACTGCAATTTTTAAGAAGATACGATGCATCGAACAGCATCAGAACAGTTACGAAAAGAGAGAATTTAACCCTAGGAATTATGGAAATGACAGAAGGAATATAATTACAGGCACGAAAGAGAGGAAAATAGGAGAGACAATTATAATAAGAATTATGGAAATGACAGGAGAGATTATCAAAATCAATATCATCGTGCTGATAATCGTAGAGAGTATTTCCAAAATGGCAACAATAGAAAGCAATTATAGATCGGGAAGAGAGAGAACAACTTCCAACAAAGAAGAGGGGATATAATAATGGCTACGATAGGAACAGATTTAATTAACAATCAAGCCAAGGATAATGAACGGAACATCAGAATAATAGAGAGAATGAAGGAAAGGATCATCGTAGAAATGATATGCAAAAAGAAAATAGAAGGCCATACCAAGAGATCGTGGATGATCAGAATAGGAGGTGAATAACATCCAGGTACGAGAAGAGAAGGAGGAACCGAGTTGTGGAAGGATTAGTTGGGTCAATGCTATCGTACATGCATCCCAAGATGAAGAAAAGAACACACAAAGGACTTTGACAAGATCACCGTTCAAAATTTTTAAATACGAGCTTCCTTGTCAACAATGTAAAGACAAACTACCAACATCCTACGGAATTTTTAGAAATTGAACAAAATTCAGAACCAGAAACTGCAAACATTTTATTACCTTTCGTTAACATTAGAATTAAGAATTTAAATTTATTAGGATTAGTTGATACCGGATCAGAAATTTCATTAATACAGGAAAAATCATCGTAGAGAATAACGATTTATTTAAAGATGAGATCATTAGAATAAACAAAATAGAAGTTATGGCAGCACGGATAAGAAGCTTAGCACTATAAATAGGATGCTACATACTGAAGCTAAGGTAGGGAACAGATTTTTCAAACACAATGGTTTATAACTAACAATTTAAAAATGGAGTTAATAATCGGAATGGATTTGATTAAGCAATTAAAATTGATTATCGATGCAACATATGAAGATAAGAATTGGTAAAGATGAATTAAACTGGGTACAGCCCTACAATAAAAGATTAAATTTATATAAACCGCATATCCAGTATTTGAAGGTGGAAAGAATTATAAAGGATGAGCAATTCGATATCAATCACATTGGTTACAAGCAAGAAGTTATAAACATTATACAAGAAAATTTGGTGTTGATAAATGAAGAACCTAGCGTAGCAAGTAAATATGTACATAAAATTGAGGTGCCAAGATGAATCTAAAATTTTCATACTTCTATAAGTTATTCTTATTTCAAAATTTAATTTTAATAGGTAGGTCAATTAAAGAACTTAATATTTTCTTGTACAAAATATCTTCATTCTTAAATTAATTTGAGATGTTTAGAAAGAGGTAATGGAAGTATCGGACAGCTTACATGACATTTGGGTCATAAAAGGGGTAATTTCTGGCTCGAGACAAGTGCGAGACACAATTTTACATAAATATGGTTCACGATGTGTTTAAAATAAATTTATTTGGTATAAATTGATCTGAATATCATTTGCTAAGTTTGGTTTCATCATAAAAAGCAATTTGTTGCTACCAAAATTGTCAAAGATGTTAAATATCACCATTTTCGAGAGTCATTTTAGTAGTGCAATTTTTACAATAAAATTCAATTTTTCAAAGGTAATTTGGCTAGTAGACATTTCACAGGTGTTTAAACATGGACTATGTAGTTAGGATTATGTTAGGGATAAGGTATGTTTAGTTTTAAAGCAGGAAATACAAAATTTAGTTAAAAGGGTTATAATATGGATAGTATAGACAATTTTCGCATTTTTGTTAGTGAATTAGTGACAAAACTTATAATAAATGATTCACAACAAGAAAGACATTTAGAACATTTTGGCATACAAACATTTATAGTGCCGTACAATTTATAGTGTAAAATCCCAAAACAGTGTTAGACGATGAGACTTTTTCAATGCAAGACTAAATAATATTATGCATTGCAAATAAGTAGTGTGAACAATAAAGACAAGTTGTACAAACCTTAAACATAACATTTTATGTAAAACATTTTTAATATGAATTTATTTCATATTAAAATTTAAGTATGGTTACGTTGTAAATTTTAGATTTTTCACATAATTTTATACTTTTTCCATATTATTAGATTTAGTTTTTGCTCTTAAAGCAAATAATAGATGTTCTTTCACAATATAAATAAGTTTTTATAAGGATACAGCGTTTTATCCGCAAAATTTGCTAAATCTAAGGTGATTTCTAGACAAATTTACAAAAACTTAAAATTTTCATTAAAGTAAATGTTTCGAATTTAAAAGATATGTTTTCTTATGTAAATTGTCCTCAGAATTCCATTTTGCAAGTAATTTTAGTGTAGCTTGTATGTGTATAGTTAGTAGCTTATTTTGATTAGATTAAGTTGTTTAGTTTATTAGTGGTAGGATTTATTGCTTATTGGTGTCCTTTTATTCGAAATTTCACATAGTTTTCATTTCTGTTTTAAATTTCATTTCCGACCATGTATAAGAAAGTTACGGCCAAAATTCCATTTTGTACAATTCTTAATTTTGATTAGCCAATCACATTCATTGTAAATTTTGCAATATGGCTGTAAAAATTGAAATTTCTGTAGCAACCAGAAACCTATAAAAGCAAGAGCTCAGGAAGTCATTCTCTCTCAGTTTTTGTTCAAAAGTGAAAAGATTAAAACAGTGTTGCTAATTTAGTGTTTACTTAACCTAATTTATTTTCGTCGAGAAAGTTTACGGTACGAATAATTTCGAGAGCACTTGTTTTATAACTTCGGTTAAAATTAAATAGTTCGGTCACCGATACCTGTCGTTGTTAATAAATTATTGCTGTACGATTAATTGATGTCACGATTTTGTGTAAAATTTGTTTTCATGTTTTCCGATTTAAAATAATTCTGATATACCAAATTAAATTCCATTTTATTTGGTGAAAAGTTTTTTTATTTATCCGGACAATTCCTCGTGTTTGGTTTCAAATTATAGAGAAATTTGTGTAGATTATGAAAATGTTATTAGTTTTAAGAAAGGTTTACGGGAGCAAAAGTTATGGGGTTTTGAAATTATATCGTAATGTAAAAATTGCTGTAGCCAATCAGAATTTAGGAAATATTCTTGGTAACTATAGAGAACAATCGAAGATTTGGTCGTTACCCTAAATCATATAAATAGAAGTGCTAAAGGTTTACAATCTCTCTTAATTTTCCTCTGTTTCAACAGCTTGCTAAAAAAGTAAGGTGTTGCCAAATTTTTTTTGTGAAATTATTTTTTTTAACAAAATAACGTCACTTCGTTAAAAACAAAGTGTGATTTTAGTATCGGAAGTGTTAAAGAAACAAGTGATAGTCTTTTGTCGGGAAATAATTAAATTAAGGTTAGTTTACCTTTTTAAATATCAAATTCGGAGGTTATCGGATAGTTAATAAAAGTATTTCCGCAGTTTCGACATTGTTTGTTTTTAAGTTTATATTGCTTAGACTAGGTAATAATAGTGGACGTATAATGCAGCGTAAGAATCTGTTACCATTTGGGACCAATGCAACAATGTCAGTGGCGTAGCATAGAGGTTACGTTAACCATAAAATTAAGTTGTTCTCAGGTTTAGGAATTAATAAAACACCCATATAGAAAAACAGTTTTATTGTGGTTACAAAAAACATTTTACTGACCTTTAAATAGGATTAATTTCGTTAATTTGCTTCGTACAGAATCCTCCTGTCGACACTGATTTTTAAAAATTCCTATTTGTTATTTTAATCTTAGCCGTACGCCACTGGTGACAGAGTGAAAATAAGCACGACAACGCTAATTTAATAATTATGCTTAATAAGATTTCAAGCCAAAATATTATAATCAACTTCGTATATCTCTATTAATACTTATATCCCTCAAATATAATTGTATAAAATATAATTTTCTAGATATCCGAGATAAAAAATATTTGTGAAAGAATGCAAATTTTTATTTACCTGTGAAAGGAAGTTTCAGGATCCTTTGAACTGCTGTGGCTTTTACAACCATAAGCTGCACATCCAACCATTACTTACAACATAATTTTAAATGGAAAAGTCTTAAGAACCACAAAAATCACAAGAAAACTACACCCGTACCAAATCCCTTTGTTTTCCACCAAAACAATGGCGTCTAACCGATTTTGGTAACAGAATGTTAACCTTTGCGAAATGCGACGAACGGTATCCTCTCTCTTTCCTAATCTAAGTTATATTGTTTACGTTGTTATGGATATTTAATTGTGTTCTCTTCGTGTTCTTATCATTATACACCTTATTTACTAGAAGTGTGTTTAATTTATAATAACCTTCAACGATCCATGCTTTTCAAAACTTATTTTGAAATAAATATAAGAAGAAGTGATGATCCTAAAAATAAAGATTCGTCAATATTATAATAACATTAGTGAAACTTACCTAAACGTATAAGCTGTTTATATTAAAGAAAATTTGGATGTTCGAGGAGCAGAGTTGGAGTTCGAAGGAGCTGTTTTCTACAATCAACTTCAGCAGCAGTAACCAAGAAAAGAAGGACATTTTATGTGAGTACTTTATTGTTGACATTGATATTACATTGTTGTGTTCATAATTTCAATCCTTTGTAACAATCATGATGTGCAACAACATGTATGCATGTCCAAAGGGAATATTATTTGTTCTAAAAATTTAAATGGTTAATATTATATTGTTTTTAATTCAAACGTATTTATACTTACTTGTATGTCGAATTTCACTTTTTATTGTAATCAAGTCACATGTTTGCGTATTCACAGCGCATGCCCAAGTATACTCTTTTAAGGCGAGATTTTAGCCGCATGTGAATGTCGAAAACAGTACCTCATACATCGACAAATTCCTCTTTATTTATAGATATATCAACTTGATTTTTTTCTACACATGAAGGAAAGGTATGTAGAGCTATAAAGGCTCCTTTGCGTGATCGCCTTCAGAGTTTTACAAAAATCGCAAACTTCTTTAAATTGAGCAATTTTAACATGCTGTAATTCAAGTAATAATAAGAAATCGAAAATTATATTTTGCATAGCTTCAAAGATAACCTTTGGCAATTAAATAGAAATAATCTTATTGTTCGGAAAAATTCTGCAGCTGAGTAATCTTTCTAAGAAGATGGATCGACGCATTAAATTAAGTTTTGCAGCCCAGACTACGGAGGAATACACCACTACTACCGCATCCAGGCCGGCGCCGCGACCGCATCCGATGGTGCGAGCTTCTTCAATTTATTCATTGCTGTTTCCACTTTCCATTGTTACTTCTAAATAAACAAATACTATTTGTGTTTAGTGAGTGCCGTGAATACGTGTTTCAATATTCTTCCAGGATAATAATTTGATGTAGGCGACAATTTTAATAATTTAGTGTATAGACAAAGACGTTTTTAATTTTATGTACCTATAGACAAAGACAATTTTAATTACCGTTTAGTTTTTTTGTGATACTGGACACTTCATTAGTTTGAAGATTAGGTAGTAGAAGTACTTAGCAAAAATGGGTAACTATAAGTTTCACCTCCGTCTTGAGATAAACGTCTAAGTGTAAAGCAACGTATGAAACGATTGGACGGCAAGGTAAAAATATATCTATTATATATATATATATATATATATATATATATATATATATATATATTACAGTGTCTACTTTTTCATAGGGACAGTATTGCTATCTCGTAAGTAGAGTAGATAGTGCTGATAGAAAAATAAAGTATTATAAATCAAATTTGCAGCAAAATTGCAAATACTTTTTTCTATCAGCTACTTTTATTATGAAATACATGTATATATATATATATATATATATATATATATATATATATAATATATTTATATATATATATATATATATATATATATATATATATATATATATATATATATATATATATATATATATATATATTATACATGTCTACTTTTCATAGGGACAGTTTGCTATCTTCAGTAAGTAATAGATAGTGCTGATAGAAAAAAACTATTTAGCAATTTTGCTGCAAAAGGTTTGATTTGAGCTAATACATTTATTTCGTTATTTTATTAGTCTGACGATTTTGGTATTTTCCTCTGTGTTTCATAAATCTAAATAGCTAGAATTCAATGGTGAAAAATTGTATATTTATCAAACAAATAAACTGGTCAAATCAGCATCTAATTTTAGTAGGTATGTAACATAAATCGGTGATTTCTGTCTAAAACTAAAATGACATTATAAATAGTTCCTGTTTATAACTGTCCCATGAAATAGTAACACTTATATATATATATATATATATATATATATATATATATATATATATATATATATACAGGGTGTCCAGTTTAAGATGAAATGCATGGGGATATTGGAAACCGTTAGAGATACGAAGATGGTTAAATGGAGAAAAAGTTGCGTCATTATATGCCCAAGAAGTAACCATGGTTACATGTCAAAAATCCTTCCATTTACTAGACACAGGGTGATAACTGAAAATATGCGTTTTCTAAAAATCGCTATATCTTGTTTCTTGAAGAGATACATCCACGATTTTTGCAGGATGGGGTAACAGGTAGCGAATTTCAAAATGATTTTGAAAAATCTAGGCCTACTAGATTTTGAGATAATGCACGCAACTTTCGATTTTCTTATGGACGCCATATTAGATTTTTGCATTTTGAATTCTTCATAAAAATGCTTTTCAACCATATATCATATGTTTATAATCTGCCAATGAGAAAGTGTCAAATTACACAATTAAATTTATATCAAAGCAACCTTGACATATTATGTATTTTAATTAAATGAAAATTAATCTACAAATTAAACTAACTATTGAGAACAATATTATTGATTATTAACATAAATCATAATAATAAAAGTGACAAAAACAACAAAAATAAAATTTAATATTATACTGAATTTTACTATTAATTAATCAAATGCTCGAATAAACCTTCATTCTCCTGCAAACACCATCTGCATCGAGTTAGCACTGCATCACAAGAGTTCCTTATCATCTCGCATTTTGAATTCTTCATAAAAATGCTTTTCAACCATATATCAGATGTTTATAATCTGCCAATGAGAAAGTGTCAAATTACGCAATTAAATTTATATCCAACTAGGCCTTTGCCAATCAACCATCTATTCAATTATTGCAAGAGAATGGAGGTTTATTCGAGCATTTGATTAATTAATAGTAAAATTCAGTATAATATTAAATTTTATTTTTTGTCACTTTTATTATTATGATTTATGTTAATAATCAATAATATTGTTCTCAATAGTTAGTTTAATTTGTAGATTAATTTTCATTTAATTAAAATACATAATATGTCAAGGTTGCTTTGATATAAATTTAATTGTGTAATTTGACACTTTCTCATTGGCAGATTATAAACATATGATATATGGTTGAAAAGCATTTTTTATGAAGAATTCAAAAATGCAAAAATCCAATATGGCGTCCATAAGAAAATCGAAAGTTGCGTGCATTATCTCAAAATCTAGTAGGCCTAGATTTTTTCAAAATCATTTTGAAATTCGCTACCTGTTACCCCATCCTGCAAAAATCGTGGATGTATCTCTTGCAAGAAACAAGATATAGCGATTTTTGGAAAACGCATATTTTCAGTTATCACCCTGTGTCTAGTAAATGGAAGGGATTTTTGACATGTAACCATGGTTACTTCTTGGGCATATAATGACGCAACTTTTCTCCATTTAACCATCTTCGTATCTCTAACGGTTTCCAATATCCCCATGCATTTATCTTAAACTGGGCACCCTTATATATATATATATATATATATATATATATATATATATATATATATATATATATATATATATATATATTTCTCTTTTATTATGTGCCTATACTTAGACATACCCATTTCAGAATGACTGCTCGTAAAAACAAAATATAGAAACCTCATCTGCTGGTACATCCAGGTATGTAATTGAAAACAACGAACATTATTATAATATCGATATATGCTGTATTTACCTATAAAATATAATAAACTTTTAGAGAAACCTTTGCCGAACAAAGAAAAATTATAGGTGATTGCATTCCGGAACCGAAAAGTATTACTGCAAATATAAATTCAGTTCATAGCCTTCCTAGGTAAGTATCTATTTCTTACAAGTTACTCGAGTTAGATAGCTAGGTTGTACCTATGTACACAGTGGATTTCAATGAAACCTCTCCCAAAAGTTGTTCACAAAAGCACTCTATTTTGCCTTTCTTCTAACAATAAACAGTCTCTCAAAGATTTTGAAATAGTAATCTCGATGCCACACAGTACTCTTATTAAAACAATATATACCTATGTATGTATCTACCTATTAGTCCAAATTTATTTTTAGCTGTACTGGTACTAAAATGACTACTTTTGATGATAGTGATGATGAGCACTACTCAAGCCATGATAATGGCAGTGTTTCTGAGACAGAGTCGTATTCTGAATATCTAGAATACACAGTGTAAGTAATTGCATCAGAGCTTCTATAAGTATAAGAAAACTGAATTTTTAGTGAAAGTGAACAACCGATAGAAACAGTTCCTCTAGAAGGTAGGCGCCTCTTTGATGTAAAGTACTTGGTAGAGCAACTGAAACACTTTGGAGACCATGACAAGTTTGGTTGCTCTTCAACAAACATGACCTTTGTCAAGGAGATTCGCAAAGGATTCAACACTTCTTTGCTTTTCAAGTGTTCAATGTGCCAAAAAGAAGAAACTATAGAATCAGACAGAAACAATAATAGTGAAATTATGTTTGTAAATGACGCCATGGTATTATCAACTTTGTACTTTCATAGATGTTAATTTTGTAATGTTGAGGTATTGTTCAGGTTTTGGAAATATCTGCACGGGTCAAAGTTTTCTCAGATGGAAGAGCAATGCGCTTTACTGAATATGCCCACTATGTCAACCGCTACTTATTTTGCTCTACAAAAAATATCCATGATAACATACGAGATGTTGCTATAGAAGAAATGGAAGAGGCTGTACGAATAGAAAAGATCTTGCTATTCAAAGAGGTAGTGTTGACAGCCAAGGTATTCCATTGCTCACTGTAGTTGTTGATGGCTCTTGGGCGAAGCGTTCTTATAAATGTAACTACAGCTCATTATCAGGTGTTGTAATTGAAAACAAATACAATTTAAATGTGATTCGCTGACATAACGAATTTTTAGGCTTGTATAGTGATTTCACTCTCAAAATTCTTTTCTTAGCGTAACAAACACATTTTGTCTTATTTGCACTAAACATGATAATATGAAAAAGATATTCCTGAGCATACCTGCTACAAGAACTGGTCAGGAAGTGCAAACCAATGGAGGCAGATATAGTCCGAGGATTCAAATAAAGTATTGCTATGCATGGAGTAAAGTATGCATATATGATTGGTAAGTTGTCGTGGAAATGAAAGTCCTGGCATACGTGTAAGCAACCACAATAAAAACATGTTTTTCCAGTTCTCCTTAGCACGCTACGTTTACACATTAGTGAATACCTTATTGACTGCACCTTCTCCATACAAACATTTTCGGATAGCATCGGAAGTGGTGTTGTTTCTACACTATGCCGGGACATTGGTTATGACCGTTATAGTTGATACATATACTCGTAGAAGTATTATTTTTCTAAGTGGCCGTAATATTTGAATGTGTTTGTAGGCGATGGAGATAGTAGTGTATTTGATAAGCTGAATACTATTAGCCCGTATGGGCTAGATTCGCTTATTAAAAAAATTGAGTGCACCAACCATATATGTAGAAATTTTAACAATAGAATAAAAGAATTGAGCAAGACCAGAATCAACAACATAGGAGTTGTACCTGTAACCATGCGCAAAATTGTGGAAAAAAATTTGGAACGATTGAGAATTTCTTTATATTGTATAATTAAAAAAAGATCCACAGAATTCTTTACGTCAAATAAGCCCAGTGAAGTGAAACGGGAAATGATTTTAGATTTCCACAATTTACTCAATCATGTTTTTGGAAACCATGAACATTGTTCTACTAGGCAGTTTCAATGTACCAGAAAAGAAAATGACACAAATTATATTGAAGATTTGCAGTTGTGTGGCTTATGGGATGGGTTGAAAAATGCTGTTAGGCTTGTCATTCAACATGTGGACAGCTTACTTTACAATGTAAATAATAATTTAGCAGAAAAGATATAATTCTATTGTTGCAAAATTCATTGGAGAAACGTACAATTTTGTGATGAGACTCATACAGTAAGGTGCAAAAGGCAGCATCGTTCAATAATCAATCAAAATTTCACTCGAAAATGACCAAAAGAATTATAAAGCGTAGCCCAACGGGAAATATTTGAGAAGGTTTGCGTCCAAAAAGATAGAATAAGACAACTTAGATGTAAACGTAAATTAAACTTAGAGTCAAGGAAGAAAAATATCAAAAAACGTACGACTGGACCAGATAACAATTATGGGAAAATGGAAGTAGACGACGATGTACCTGATATGAACCCAGAAACGTATAAATTGAAAGCCGATGAGTTTTGAAAAGTTTAGAAAAACGAAAAGTGAAATTTCAAATTTGGAACGAGAAAGTCGAGGCCAATACGAAAATTTGATTTGGAGAAGTGAACGTTTAAAAAGATTAACAGCTTCTAATTTCGGCAGAATCTGCAAACTTAGGGATACAACACCTCGTGCGAAAACGGTCATTAGTATTTTGTACAAAAGTTTTCAGCTTCTTCAACTAAATGGGGCAAAGATAATGAAGCAATTGCCATGGAACAGATTCGTAATGCCTTCCCAAACAATTATTTATCTGAATGTGGATTTTTGTGCATCCTTCCCAGGCATACTTAGGAGCTTCACCAGACGCACTGGTAGATGCGAATGGAATTATTGAAATAAAATGTCCTTTGCTGCAGAGAATACCCTACTATTTTGGAAGCAGCTCTGAATGGCAAAGTTACAGGGTGCACTGTGGATAACAACAAGGTTGCTCTAAAGTGCAATTCTGATTATTATTATCAGATTCAAGGGTAACTGGAAGTCACAAATAGGGACTTTTGTCTTTTTGTATTTGGATCCTAACAATTTATTTATTCAGAGGATTAAAAGAGACACAGACTTTTGGAGAACGAATATGGTTTCAAAACTGAAATTTTATTTTGGTTATTTACTTCCTGAGCTTGTCGATAGCAGATACAACAAATAAGCCGTTACGTTGAATACGTGAGTAAGAAAATATGTATTTTTTAGTAGGTACATTTTTATTACAGACAATTATTTGTGATATTTTCTCTTTGACAATCCTCGTAGCACTTTTCCTGTGGAACCATAACACATTTTTATATTTTATTGTAGATAAACCTCTACATAAACTAAATAATAATGTGTCAGAATCAGAACCAAATAGAGCCCGCACGTCATGAGAAGAAAACTATGAATGTAATACCTAAATACTTCATTGGCTTGTTAACATTGTGACCAATTTTGTGTTTTTCTTATAAGCACCTAAATAAACATTCTGTATTTTTCTAAGAAACAAAGAATTTAAATAATTGAGCAATGTCCATAGATCGAACTCCTCGTAGTTTTTTTTTATCTTTAGTTCCTACATTACTTTTCGGGTATTTTGAGAATTTCAGACCTCTAAATTTCCGATTGAGCAAGACAAGGAATGATTGTATCTAGGTATAATAAAAAAAAACAATTAGGTATTCCCATTTTGTACAGCGAAAATAAAATCATTGTTGAAACCAATAATAAGTGAAATAAGTATTCAAACAATATTCCCAAAGGTGATCTCTGAGGCTATGCACAAATAAAATTTGCCAATTCTTATCATTACAGAAGGAGCCGATATAGCTTTACAGTACCTTTTCCTTCGTGTGTTGAAAAAATCAAGTTGATCTATAAATAAAAGAAGAATTTGTGGAAGTCAAAGATATCCTTGTCTATTATGTACAAGCGACTTTACTATATTCAGCGAAATCTGATATTATTGCTCAATGTACGTCATCCACCTTACGTAGTAATTCTATCTGTTTCTTTATGCTTCCGTCTCGAGCCGAGCTTGAGCGCATTATGATTTGGAAGGGGTAACGAGTGATACACCTGTACTCCCCTTCGCTCGTTGCGAATTTGCTCATGCGGTCCGCTAAAATCTCGCCTTAAGAATTTTTGTTATGTACAGGGTGTGATGCGTATATTAATGCAAATCAAAATTTATAACTCAATTTCCTTGGACAAGTTAGATATGATAAAACATAATTGGACATTAACTCAATGTGCATTAATCAAATTAACTATGATTATTATATTCAACATCTTAATATAATTCAAATTAATAATCATTTATTTTATCATTTTAATTATACAGTTTCTTCTAAAATTTGATCCCTATCCCCTTTGATGAGTCTTTACATGCGGTTGTTTTTAAAAGTTAGTCTGGGCAACTAAAATAATTATAATAAGGATATCATAATAAAGTTATAGTTCGATTGTGTTTAAAATATTAGAAGTTTATATATATATATATATATATATATATATATATATATATATATATATATATATATATATATATATATATATATATATATATATATATTATATATATATATATATATATATATATATATATATATATTCATCTGGTGCGCATTTCAAACATTTTTACTGTGTCATTTTGACAGGACCAGATAATCCCGTGATGGACCAATTAACCCCAAGTTTCCCTAATGATTGCTTTGCTTCCAGTTAATTGTATAAGATAAAGCCAAGATTCGTTTATTACTAAGTAGTACATTTTAGTTTTTCTTTAATAAAGATATTACATACATTTTTTGTCAATCATTTTTCACTGTTATAGTGATGTAATGACGGTGCGTGTCAGGAACACTTCCGAGATAACCACCAGCAATAAAGCACATGTTCATAAACTTTTCCGTTATTAATTATTATTATTCATTAATTAATCGGCCATCGATTATCACATAGTGTCAGAAGTGGTAGTGATTTTTAGGACCTCCCGACAGAGTAATAAAAACGACCTAAAAAGTCCAACATTCCACAAATTACAGCAAAAAGGTGTGCCGGCAGGAATGCAAGGAATAATACCTCCGAAACCGTTAATAATAAGTAACGATGCAGCCAAAAGTTGGAACAAATGGTTATAGCAATTAAAATAGTTTGCAACTGTGGTTCAATTAAACGAAAAAGCGCATCCTATCCAAGCAGCAACGTTCATGGTTTCCATCGGTCTAAAGGTAATGAAAATCTTTAACAGTTAGCGACAGCAGAACAACAAGACATAAATATTGTAAAATCTAGGTATAACAACTACTTTAAACCTATAAGGTAAATAAGGAAAATAAAGCTTTCGATGGATTCTTACTTGTAATTAGAAACTTAGCTGACATGCGAGTTTTCATAGCTGCATGATGAACTGTTAAAAGGCAAAATAATTTTTGGCATTCAATCAGAGCCAGTTAGGGAGAAATTATGCATAGAAGATAAGCTGGACGTTACCAAAACTATCACAATTTGCAAAACAAGTGAACAAGCCACAAGGTAATTGCTTGTATTAAATCAAACTGAGAATAAAATTAACGAGTTAAGGGATACTAAAAAGAAAGAATATCTGTGTAGGCGTTATAGCAAAGTACTCTAAGAAAACGTGTTCTGCATTCAATCATAAATGTAAAAATTGTAATAAAAATAGCATTATGAGATTAGTTGATTTAAAAATACAACGCGTCACAAAGCAGTAGTTAATGACAGCAAAGTTGATAAATTTGATGTGGTATCAGACGCAAGTTCTAATAATATGGTTTGTGTTCAGTACCCAAAATATTAAAAGATATTCCAAATGTCGAATGTTCAATGGATGATATTTTGCTATATTCAAGCATTGAAAAAGAGAAGTGGTGAAACCTTGATTAAATGAAGTGGGCCTTAAATTAAACAAAGAAAAACGTGTCTATGAAAACAAAAATTAATTTCTTTGGTCACATCTTATCGAATAATACACTTGAGTGAAATCGCGGAGGCAATAAGACTAGTAAAAAAAAATAAATGGAGTTGGGATTGGGAGCAAAAAGAAGCTTTTGAAAAAATCAAATTGACGTTAACAAAAACTCCAGTACTACATTAAACATTAGCGTTAGGTTCTTTGCCAAAATAAAATCAATTGTGATTTTAAAATAAAGATCTTAAAAACAATTACTTTTGAATTCTACACAAAATATCCTTTCCATAGATACCCCATTTGTCCCACTCCCATTTAAAATTCTTAAGCTATTTAAATTTCAACAAATATGCAAATTTTCATATACAAATTTAGTTATTCTACTTCCTACAGGAAAACTATAAACAGAAATGGATTCTATGACCTAAAATACATGTGGGTGCAGCAGTTTTCTAACAAACTTATGGTTTATCTTGAAAACTTACATCTCAACATCTATGTTCGTAATCATCATAACCTGTTTTCTCAATTTTTATACTTAAATTACGTCCATAATGTTAATTTAAGTTGTAAGTCTAAGGCATTCCTGCCCATAAAAATCTCTTTTGCAATCATTACAGACAATTTTAGGATTTTGAACGGAACAGACACTGGTACATACATTTTATATGATCTTTTTTGACATAACGTTTTTTACATTGTTCGCACTAATAACTACAAGTAAATGCTGAAGTTAAGCTGGTAATGACATTATAGTGCTCATCCTCAAGTATTAAATTTAAAACTACCCTACCGGGTTCCCTAGGACCTTCAAAATAAACAGAATCACCTATTCGTGAATTATAAACTACAATGGTATATGAAGCTAAATGGTTTTGAAATGCCTGAATATCTGGTAACTACCGCCCTGACTAAGATCTACCCCACTGTTTTGACAAAGCTGCATGGTTCGCTCTTGAAGTAAAGGACAACCCATTTCCATACTAATAATACCTTGTCTTTTTGCTTTACAAAATCTTCAAATTTTAAACCTGTCAAGTTTTTGCGTCCATAGCCAACAGGTACCAACAGTCTATTCACTCTACAAAAAGATATATATTAGATAAATAACATTTTTATGAAACGGTATATTTTTTACCTGTAACCACGTTAAGGGATTATCTTTACACGTCTCGTCATTAAAACTAAATCTTAATGTTTTACACGTAGTATTGAATTTTTTTTATAAATTTACTGTCTGACTCTCCTATTACATTTATGTGATTGAACCCTGCGGATGGTCCGGAGAGTTGCTGAGAACCTGAACCCGATTGGCCTTGCGCCTGTAATGTACTCATGCACTAAACGAGACAATAGAAATTTAAAAAGACACCGTTATGGAATCCTCCGCATCTGTAGTTTTCAACATTTCTTCATTATCAAACACGTCCTCCATGTTTACCTGGGTAGGGCCTTAAAAAAATTAAACTAAAAATAAAAAACAAGCATATACTTACATTCCACTAGCTCGTTGTGCAACCTCCACAAAATCATTATAAACCTTTATCGAATCGATAGTGTCATTTTCGTACAACATCTTATAAGTAACGATATTGTATGAATTTTTTAGCCCCTCGTCGGTTAACGCACCAGTACTGAATACACCCAATATTTGGTTAACGTTTAAAGATTCCATAGCGATATGATGCTCTTCAAATAAGAACTAAATTAACTACACCCTGGCGTACGCTTTTATAGTATTCTTCCAGATCCTGAGGCTAACTTCAAGTCTAGTTAAAAGTAAAAAGGCTGTTATCTGTTAATATCAAATAACCTTATTGTTTAAGGTGAAGTTAGGTAATAATAACAGTTTGTAAAAACCGTTAAAGCGAAGAAGAGAAGTTCATCACCAGCATCTGCGTCGTTAAAGAAACAATCCACGCTAAATACGTTGGTTGTCCATAAAGCACAACCAGAAGTGTCTCTCACGAGGCAAGTTAAAGTTGAAGAGGAGCTGAAAATGGAGTGTCAGCGACAGTCGTCGTCATCTGTATATGCTGGGGCAGCGTGTACAGCCGTATCAACGGGTTCGTCGTCGATACTAGAGGAGCTCTTACGGCTCCCTCCTCGGCGTGTAGTGAGTAGAGAAGGCCCCTGGACTGCAAGTCGCCAATAGATGCAGCATGCATACATTCAGTCATCGTTACCTACACTCACAACAACATCACAGTGCAATGATGATGATACAGACAAGATACTAGAATGTTTTCTTACGACCACACCACTTCCCGTCAATTTTGACCCTGAGCTGGAACTCCAGCTTTTTGATGGATGCATTTCAAAAATTAAAGAAATAGATAAATAAATACTTTATCTCTTTTATTGATTTTATTTTTTACTTTATTTCTCATGTCTTAGTGAGACTACATGTGGACACGTTGTATAAAAAATATTTCAGTTCAACATATGGTTATCATTGTTAAAACAACTGAAGGAAAAAACACAAACAAAGGTAAGCGTATTATTTTTAATATATATATATATATATATATATATAATATTTTACTTGATATTGCTAACAAAAATGTCGATAAAGATTTTTAAAATGTATTATTACTCTTATAGGATGACGTCATAAGATCAGCTCTACAAATAGTTGGTACGTATTCGTGGATTTTAAACTTGTAGTTATTGTTAATTCGCGTATAATAATAAAACCATTAAAACCTTTTGCCTTTTATTTCCATTATATCAGTTTGATATTCTTAAAAACATGTTATAATTTAATCTAACTCTATGTTATGTATAAGTAATTATTACTTTCCCGGCTTTTTAATGGGGTTTTTATAACAGTTAACGAACACGTTTCTATGAAACAATTTTGTGTGTATGTAATTGCACATGCAAATAAATCAGATATAATTTTCCGAATGTATAGGTGGTGCCTGTTTAGAAAGAGAGAATCTGCCTATACATAAAGCATCATTGCATTAGGGTAGAAATTATTTATTAATTCACGTCATATTTAATTAGACTTTAATGTATTCTTTTTTGAACTGTAGTCTGGTTTCCGCAAACTGTAAGACATAATTTCGGTTGATTGATTGAGATTGATCTGGTTGATTTGATCGAGCATGATTTGTTTCAGATTGATTGATTAATTAATTGATTTGTTTGTGTGTGTGAGAGAGCCGAAAGAGAGAGAGGGAGGGAGAAAGAGAAACGAGATAGAGCAGGAGAGAGGTGTGCATTATCAACTTCTATTATATTAAATGTTCATTAGTCTATACGCCACTAGATGGCGCTAAAATCTTACAAGGCTAGGGCCACCTTATTAGAATACAATTTTGTATGACGAGGCGAAGGCCTACAAGTGTAAGATTAAGTTAGAACCCGCATGCAATTGCACCAGGGGGGCCCACGATAGGGGCTAAGCTCTGCCTTGTCTTATAAGGTCAGGGTCCCCATACCATCTCCAGTCAGGGGCGAAGGCTGGAGAACAAGTAGCGAAGCACTACACGTGCCTTACAAGCTAGTATTAGACGTCTTTATTAGAACGTTGTACGCGCACGCATTTGCCTACCTTCTAGGGGCTAAACTGCAAAAGAGGTGGTAATTAGGGTAAAAATTCCATTAAGGGGTTAAAAATGACTGCCGAAAAGAAGTCATGGGTGTGAACCGACAAAAAAGTTCTTAACACAACCAAATGGGCTCTAATTGGGGTGAAAATTCTATCAATGGTTGAACCCGAAAAGAAACATAGGGATAGAAAAAAACGCGTCCTACACGTTGGCGGCCGTAAAATAGGGGCGAAAAACGTGTCCTATACGTGGGTGAGTAAAAAAATAAAAATAATTAGGGATGAAAAGGGCCTTCGAAAAGAAACCATAGGGGTGGAAAATATGGTCCCCCACGTGGGCGGTCTTGTGACGTCAAATGTCTAAGATGGCGGAAGGTGCCTGTATTCTCCTCTTAATCGTGCAAAAATACATAACTACATTCGTACGTGAACTCTTTTAACAGTACTCATTCGTACTGTTAAATATGAGTTCCCGAACTAACGACGTTAATTACTATTTTGGTTATATTTTGTTTTATTAGCAAAGATTATTTTATTTGTATACGTGCTTGGTTTTTAGATATAGTAGCGCCGGGGAGAGGTGTCTCATGGCAATGCAGGACTTAAAAACGTATGTCGGTTCTAAAGTCAAAGCGCATGACGCTGTCAGATGTCTTCTTGGCTATTTAACCTCAAATTATTCTTCGTATTTCGTTTCATATAATCGCATCGTGTTTTGTAGTTATTATAATTCGCTTCGTAATTTATTAGTTTCCATTGCATTTGTAAACAACAGTTTTTTTCAAAACTATTATTATTAATATTCACTATTACGAGGTAAGTTTATAATGCAAAATGTATTTCCAATTGATTGAATGCATTTATTTATTTTCCAGGAAATAATGATGTTATTAAAAGGTAAATCTTTGAAAAGCCAAACTCAAGTGATGTTAATGAGTATACTGCATTATTTCGAGATGGAACACGATAATGGGGGGCCAAGTTTACCTTTAACTTCCATTATCCAGGTACGCTAATAATTTTCACTACTTAAATTTATATTTATGTAATATTATATTGCAGCGAACTGCTCTCGCATGCGGCATTTCCGAGAAAACCGTAACTCGGACAAAGGCAAGAATGGCTCTCGCTTTAGAAACTGGGAAATTGGCGCTGGATTCACCGCAAACACACAAGCTGCGTTTGAAGTTGAAGTCAGAGGTTGTCGACGAATACGTGAAAGACCTTTTGAAACGAAAAATTTACACCATGCATGCAACTGGTAAATAATTCAGAAATTATTGTTGAAATGGAGTTAATCACTGTTTAATTTTACGCTCACATATTACTATCGAAAAACTCCAAACTGAACTTAAAGGAGATAAAATATTTACCTTCAGTAAAACGAGTTTGAAACAATTGTTACACAAAATTGGTTTTGAATTCAAAGTTGACGATGGAAGAAGGCATTTAGTGGAGCAAGTGCATATTGCTGGTGCTCGACCAACATTTTTGCTAAAGTATTTTGCTAATAAAAGTTGTGAAATTAGTTACGATCCTGTCTTTTTGGTTGAGACGTGGATTCTTAGTCGAGGAAGCGTTCGTTGCATGATAATGATTTGAAAAGCACAAAAAACAAACCGGTAGGAGAAGAGAAACGGTAATTAAAATAGTCTGATTTGTTAAAAATATTTTAAATCGAATAAATTTTAGTTTTATATTGCTGAGTGCTGACAACGAGGATGGTTTTATACCTAATTCATCATTGGTATTTTCCAGTAAAGGTAAGACAGCGGACTACCACGATAATATGAACTCTGATTTATTTCAAAAATGGTTTCAAGAACAGCTTTTACCAAATTTAGAAAAACCATGTTTGATAATTCTTGACAATGCCAGTTATCATTCTACATTAGTAGAAAAATTACCTTTAAGTAGTTGGAAGAAAGAATGTCTTCTTCAATTTTTAAGAAAACACAACATTCCTCATTCGAATGATATGCTGAAAGTTGAATTATTACAAATTGCCAAGGATTTACAAGTTCCAAAAATATATGCAATTGGTGAAATCGCTCATCAATGGGGACATCAAATTTTACTTTTACCTCCGTATCACTGCCAATTCAACCTTATCAAGTTAATATGGGCAAATTGTAATCAGTATTACAACAAAAACGTTGGAAGACAGGGCTTCAGGGACGAGAATGTTTTATCGCTATGGAAGAATTCATTAAACCAAGTAACTGGAGAACTGTGGCAAAAGTGTATTTTACATGCTGAACAGGAGATGAGCCAGTGGTGGGACGTTCAAAAAAGAGCTGAGGAAATGATAAAAACCTCTAGTAATCAATGTCGGACAGTCGAGTGAAGATGGTGAAAGTGAAGGTGATGACTTTTAATTATAAGATGTCCAATATTTGAATTTAAAGCAAACATTAGAATCTTAGTTACTTTACAACATTGTAAAGAATTATTATATTTAACATACACCTCTGTAGCTGTACCTACTTAGGTATACATTCGTTTTATATATATTGACAAACTGTAAACTGAGATTTTTAAAATCGGTTATATTATTAACTAAAAATAAATCTCACTTTTAACATCCAATACAGTGTATTTATTTATGACAAAATTAGTTATTTATAAGTGGCTTCGATAACCAAATTACAGTCTTGACTCTTTTGACACAGTGAGATATGTCGGCTAAAAATGATCCTCCGCAATTAACTAAACTTTTCGCACTTCATTTGGGCACTGCCTACTGTCAGCTAATTCGTTTCTTATTGATATAATTAATTTGTAAAACAGATCCACACTCGGTGGACTTTAGACGCCAGAATAAGTGCGAACAGACCTTAAACGAAATTCGACTTTATTTATAGGAGTAGATGGGATTTTTAAGACCTTTAGGATGCTAAACCCCGAGATATTCCAACGATAATTTTATTTAACGTTGACAGCGCGGCTTAAATTTGAAAATAACCTAGAAACATTGACGATGTTTTGTTGGTATTCAAAATTACTAACTATATGAACCAATAACGACATACGTTTTAAAATCTTAAACCATGCTTTACTAAAAGCATTGTTTATACATTTATAAACAATGCTATAAGATTAGTCATACGACACCTTTCTCCGGCCCGACTTTATCTTTTTTTTTTAATATTTTATGGTTCCTTTTAATAATACATGTATTAAAAAATCTACTGTTCAGATGAGCAATCCTAGTGTTGACAAAAATATCCATCTGGCGACCCTGATTACTTTAAATAATCCAATGTTTTTTTCCTTATGGAGGATGATATTAGCATTATAAGCAATGATATTAGGAATTAAATCGGACTTCACTTTTAGAAGGGGATTTAGATGTAACAAGCTCGCTTTCAACATTTATAGAAGTACGCCAGTTTGTCGATTTTTGTGCGTCATCGTCATGTAATGTTGGTACTACAGAAAAAACTAAACAGGGGTGTTAAAAAACCAAACATTGAACCATCATTTATCATATATATTATTAATTAAATATTTGTAATTTTAGCTTTACTAAATATACGTATTAGTAAGCAATACGTATTTTGTGAAATGTCTTCTGAAATTAACTTGGAAATTATTAAAGTTGAACCTAAAGAAGAAGAAGGAATAGATTTACTGTTAACCCAACATCTTATGATAAACAGGGATGAAATAAAACATGACATTAATTACGGTTCAAGTAGTACAAAATTTGACACAATTTTTATAGATAATGTAAATCTTAAGGAAGAAGACAATTCCAACTTAATAAATGATGTTAGCACGAGTGAAGTAGAAGAGATAAACACAACTAGTGTTAAACATATCACAAATGTACAGTACTTTGACAAGGAAGTCTTGTCAAAGGTACAGTACGAGTGTAATCAGCTTTATAGTTCAACAACACTTCTGGAGAATTTAAAATATGACAAATGTGAGGATTGCAATCCAACAAAATGGAAAGGTAGCTTAAAAAAACATGTAAGACACACAAGCGATGCATACAAATGCGACCAATGTGATTATGCAACACATTTTAAAAGTAATTTAAATATTCATCTTAAAAAACACTCTTCAAGTTATGAATATAAATGCAGCGAATGTGATTATGCTACACATTTTAAAAGTAATTTAAATATTCATCTTAAAAACACTCTTCAAGTTATGAATATAAATGCAGCGAATGTGATTATGCTACACATTTTAAACGTAATTTAAAAATTCATCTCAAAAAACACTTTTCAAGTTCCGAACACAAATGCGACCAATGTGATTATGCAACACATCACAGCAGTCATTTAAAAATTCATCTTAAAAAACACTCTTCAAGTTACGAATACAAATGTGGTCAATGTGATTATGCAACACATTTTAAAAGTAATTTAAATATTCATCTTAAAAAACACTCATCAAGTTATGAATTTAAATGTGGTCAATGTGATTATGCAACACATTTTAAAAGTTGTTTAACAAGGCATCTTAAAAAACATTTTTTAAGTTATGAATATAGATGTGACCAATGTGATTATGTAGCGAAACGTCAAGATCATTTTAAACTTCATGTTAAAAAACATTCTTCAAGTTATGAATACAAATGCGACCAATGCAATTATGCAACACATTTTAAACGTTATTTTCAAGTTCATCTTAAAAACCACTCTTCGAGTTATGAATACAAGTGTGACCATTGTGATTATGCGGCAAAATGGAAAGATCGTTTAAAAATTCACCTTAAAATTCATTCTTCAAGTTACGAATTTAAATGCAACCAATGTGATTATGCAACACATCACCGCAGTCTTTTAAAAATTCATCTTAAAAAACATTCTTCAAGTTATGAATACAAATGTGACCAATGTGATTATACAACATATTTTAAACGTTACTTACAAATTCATATTGAAAAACACTCTTCAAATTATGAATACAAATGTGACGAATGTGATTATGAAGCAAAAAGAAAAGATCAATTAAAAATTCACCTAAAAATTCATTCTTCAAATTACAAACATAAATGCGATCAATGTGATTATGCAACACATTTCAAACGTTATTTACAAATTCATCTTGAAAAACACTCCTCGAGTTATGAATACAAATGCTACCAATGTGATTACGTGGCAAAACGAAAAGATCATTTAAAAATACACCTTCAAATTCATTCTTCAAGGTATGAATACAAATGCTACCAATGTGATTATGCAACACACGTTAAAGGTAATTTAAAAGTTCATGTTAAAAAACACTCGTCATGTTATGAATACAAATGTGACCAATGTAATTATGCAACACATTTTAAAAGTAATTTAATAACTCACGTTAAAAAACACTTCAAGTTGTGAACATAAATGTGGCCTATGATATTATGCCATAAAACTAGTTTAAATTTAAATATTGAGAAAGCTTACATGGTGCTAGATCACCTTAGTTCTTTTCCATTACTAAAAAAATTTGGAATTGGTAGAATGGCAATACACATTATCACATGACTACACTGCCTCAGTGTTTCCCGCTTGCAAAATATGCCATTAACATAACCCATATTGTTACATCGAACCGTTTTGTATATTTTGTGTGTAAAATAAATGTGATCTTTGATGATTTTGTTTAGGTATGATGTTGACGGCAAAATTATAAAATCTAATGGGAAAAGATAATTGTACTACGTAAGGACACCAAGTGGTAAGTCTTTAATTTAACCATATCTTATTATCTTAACACGCTTTTAGGGTGAAAGGGATACAGCAGAAATGGAGGAAGAGCCACTAAATGAAGTCGCTTTATGCCAGCACCAGTGCATTAACCCTTTTGCTCATGCTTTTTTATTTTTGTTCAAAAAATCTGAAATGTTTATAGATAGTATTGTATAAAATTGATGGCGTTGTCAATTTTATCATACATTCCTTCATTTTTGAAATATATTATGTACTATATGTGAATACGGTCACCATTCGTCCTGTATTATATAGGACACGCCCTTTAATAAACATCATTTCGTATATGTAATTATAATAATAAATTACGTAAATGTTTCGTATTTATAAAGAAGTCTCTTTTTTGTGCCGTTTCATTGTATAGCACTTTTGTCGACTTAAATAAATAGCACGTGGACCCGCTTATGGGGCAGCTTTAAGTGTCAAGCCTAGCGCAAAATGAATTTGATTATGACGGTGTTTTGTACGTGTGGAAAATAAATATAGTGTAAATAATTTGTTAGTTAAGGTTAAGTGTTAATAAATAACTTTTTAAATAAAGAATTTTTATAGTAGTATATCTAGGACGGTCGAAAATCAGAAAATGCCAAGAAAAAAGTACATTTACTGGGTATTAGACAACATCGGTAAAGGTGAAACAAATACAAATTCCTGCTTGAGATGGACATCTGGACCAGATTCGGAAATATGGCCATCCAGTAATTTAAACGACCACAGAAGTACGTTAGGTTTACTGAATAAGCTAATGAAATTTTAGAACAAAACGTTGTTTATGTAATATTTATAAATAAAGTACAATTATTTCTTATATTTTTTTTTATTTCATCTAAAAGCTACATTCTTTGATACAAACTATTCCTATGGCTATGTAGTAATTTATTTCACAAATGACAAGTTAAATATCTAGTTATAAAACAATATCGTCTTCATTGATCCAATATTTCATCTTTGGACATGGCACTAATTTATCCATAATTTCTTTAAGTTGATCATACATTAGGCGGTGAGTGGCTTTAACGTCAAACTTTGAAGGTAGTTCAAAAGATTTGTTAGTTGATTAGGTCGAAAATGGTATTATTTGTATCGACAAACCCATTTCAGTACCATCGCTGAATGACCTGGAGAATGGATACTTGTGTTGCGAAACATGCCTGTTTTTGGGAAACGGCTATCTGTATTTGAGAAACAGATACCTGTTTTGCTGAACAGGTACCCGTTTACCTTGAACCGATAGTCTAACTTTGTACCAGGTAAATGCAATTCAAACGGAAGTTTATTGATTAAAGTATTCACTACCACTACCTGATTATTCTTTCGCTTCCTAGCTAACAAACAAATCATAGTTGTTAATATATATTTATTTAGTAAATGATGTACGTTAGTTAAGCAGGACGATAATACAATATTTCCATTAAGCATACAGTGTTATGTATTACCTTCAATGCCCTTATAAATGTCATCGGCACTACCATTGAATTCTTTCTCGCGAAAACGACGGTAGTCATTGAACTTTCCATAAAAACACGTCAGATTGTAAGATTCAAGAAATTCCAATCTATAGCTTATTATATCCTTTAAACTGAATTGTTCTACATTATGAGCATTAAATGTGGAGGAACAGCAGTTGTAGTTTTTTTCTATTATAACAGTTTTCAAAATTCTGTCATATCCTTTAATCAATTCCCAATTGTAGTAAATACCAAGATTACTAGACAGATATTCATAATGTTGAAAAATTGTTATTCTACATATGAATGCATCTTAGAAGTTCAATCCATTCCTTCATGTCTAACACTACATTATTACTTTGGTCACAGTTACCGCACCCTATACGCACTACTGACGTAAGGTTGAAGTGTGTTCTGTATCCAATTTCAGTATATTTTGCATGATGAGTAACGTTCGGTACTTTATAATAAGCACAATCGATTAAATATTCGTTAGTCGCTTGTATATAGACTTAATCCGTATCTTGAGACCAGCCAGAGTTAGGATCTTTTCTCTGTCCATTTCTATTTTTACTACTACTACCATCACTATTTTGACAGCACCAACAACAAAATGCCACATTATTATCCATATTGTTACTGCAACGATGTGGGGTATCTATATATATCTGTGAACTTCTGAGTTTGGATAGTTCCAGAAATGATTTTAATGCTGCTTGCATGACTACTTGCTCGCAATTGCACTACGACTAAACACTGTTTACGAAATTATTCTAGTTAAAGCATGCATAATTTACATATGGTTGGGGTACTACTATTACAAAGAAAATGTTATGCTTGTTGTTTTTTTGACTGCACCCAAACTACTCATGAACACATCCTTTGTGTTTAGCAGCGTTTTAAATTCCTAAATTCGAGTTTTTCCTTTGAAATAATCATAAAAAAGCGCTGAGGTAATATACATTTAAACTCCGTTTCCAACACTATACGTTCACCGTACTTCATATTAATTACTACCACATTAATAACCTTATATTTTTTCGATATCCCCAGCTCACACGCATTTTTGTAGAGTTTGCAATAGGTGCGTTGGTGTAATGCTGATAGTTCCATATTTACCTAATTGCAAGTTGCTAACTAACTAATCCCAACACGCCTCGCTGCGGTTTATATACGAAAAACGTGTGCTTCAGTACCTACGATACAGTAGATTTCTAAGACTTGACTTTGAAAATTGATTAAAGCTTTCGCATTCATAGCGAGATATGAATAAAGCTTTTCTTTGTATATCGCCTTTCATGCTCTAATGAACCTAATTATGTTCGAATATAGAACATCCATCGTATTTGTACGATATTTTCTATAAAGAGCAATGTACTGAGTGTGCGTGTGTGCGTGTGCGTGTGCGTGTGCGTGTGTGTGTGTGTGTGTATTTAATGTGATCTTGAAAAAATTAAACTACTTTATTTTCTGTATATACTTACAACATAAACATTTTAAAACTAATTATGCACATACAGAAAGATTATTTTTCAATTGAATGGTAGCTTTTTATTGATATTTGAAGCACACACCTACACACACACACACGCACGCACGCTCGCACGCACGCACCCACACACACACGCACACGCACGCACGCACACACGCACGCGAGAGTTTTTTCCAATTTAAAACGCTTTAGCATATTTTCTTTTTGAAAGTAATAACTGAAATAACACGTGAACTTGACTCAGTCAAATTCCAAGAATTGCTTGAACGATAAATTTTAAAATAACTCCATGATCAGCATCATGAATAAATCTTTTCGTTGCATTTCGACTTTCATGCTCTAAATGAACAATCTTTCGATAACATTCCCCCGTAAAAAATAATGATACCAAGTAATTTTAAGAATGAAACCTCTGGTAAAAAAAGTTAATAGATATACATAAAATCAATCCAGATAACAATTTTTTTTTTATTTCAAACAAACAAAAATTGCATTTTCCAGGGGAATGAAATCGTGTATTAATAAATTCAAACGTTTTTTTTTCGATAAAATTCAGAGTAAATTATATCGCAAAATAATTTTAAGTATGAACCTCTGGTAGGAATTATAAAAACAATCCAGATAAAAATCTTTATTTCAAACTAATTTTTAAAAGATCAAACATTTAATTTCCAACCCCTGCCTCGCTAAGCTGAAGGTTCTTCATTTTTCTTTTCATTTCATAACATTCCAAATCCAGTTTTATTTCTTTTAATGTCTAGTAAATCCTCCAACCTCTTCTTTCTTTCTCTCATCAATACTTCCTTTTCTTTTCTTTCTCTTCTTATCATGCGTCCTACTACTACTTTCATTTCTGCTAGTTCTGATTTACTGAATCACGCACCTTTTAACTATACATCTGTGCGTGCGTGTGTGTGTGTGCGTATGTGTGTGTATCCTTGAAAAGCACCAACCTTGAAACATTCTTGTTTCCTCCCACCATGAACTGATTCTATTTTTAGGTTTATAAGAATTGAGATGACCTTGACATATCTATTTTTAGACCATCTTGGACAGCTCTAAAAATTTCCCGCCAAAAGTTTGACCTGACTCCAAGAGCTCCAAACATGATGACGTTTATTTTGTATCACCTGATTCAATTTTTAGATTTTTAAAAATTGCAATACGATGATGATGACCTTGGCGAATTGATTCTATTTTTCGATTTCTAAGAATTGCAATATGATGACCTTGACATCAATTTTTAGATCACCTTGAACAGCTTCAAAAATTTCCCGCCAAAAGTTTGCACTAGCTCAAAGAGCTCCAAACATTCTCTCTCTCACTCCACACCTACGATTTACATGGAAATTCGCCATATTCTCCATATACAAAGCATTAGTCGAGTGACTTTGAACTGGTCCAGAACCTACCCTATATCACTACTTAATATCCCAAAACCTTTTTAAACGGAGATTTTCTTCTAGCCTATTGAACTTATTAGGATGTTTATATATCTCAGTTGCTTCACGTTGTAAACGAACATAATAATGGGTTTATCTTGACAATATTTCCATATTATCAAATTGAAGGTCATGATTAAAATTATTTAAAGCATGCTCGGCTACCGCAGATCTCTCTGGTTGACCTAATCTACAGAATCTTGTTCTTTATGTCCGGTGTCAAAACTACGTTTTGTGGTTCCAGCGTATACTATTCCACATGAACAAGATAACTTATACACTCTGGAAGATGATAATGGGTTTGAAACATCCTTAGGTTCTTTAGCTTTTCTTGTAGGCTTAAAAACAGTCCTAATGCCATTATTAATTACGATTTTTTTAATTCTATCTGTAACACTAGTTATAAAAGGAATAAAAGCAGTACCAACATTAAGCACGGGTTTTTCTTTATGGTTATGTCTAGCAGGTATAATAACATTATTAATACCATTAAGTAAATATTCATTAGTTTGTAAGGGTTTTGTTAAATATTTATATTCATCTTTAAAAAATTCAAGATCTCAGGTTCGTTTTGCTTGATCCACTAAAGATTTAATTACACCATTTAACCTTAAAAGATAGTGAATTATGAGTTTTAGATACTAGTATGTCATGAAATGGTAAATTTTCATTAGGTTCCTTTTCCATAGTAAACTGGATGACATTTATAAAAATTAAATATTTATGTAGTGCTTCTTCTCTATTTCTCCAAATAGCATATACATATCTATACCAAACTAAAGCTTTTTTAGGTGCTGTAACGCCAATGTTTAAAATTTTCCATGTAAAAATTAGCTATAACAGGACTAAGCGGTCTAGCCATTGCTACACCATCAAGCTGTTCATAGAATTTATTACTCTAAAAAACGAATTTGTGATCCCGAATTTTTGAAAGATGAATACTGTTACGGACTAAAATCGCCGTAGAATCTGATGTATCGGATAAGATGGGTGATGGCGGTAACTCAGTGGGAAAGTGGTGGGCGTGTAATTAACTTTGTATTTAGGATAGTTCGTAATACATAAGACAATAGGGGAAAAGCTATAAATTAAAGGGCGCCAATTTGTTTAAATAACTAAATGCGAGTATTCCACAGCAAAGTTCAAAACAAACAAAAAACTTGTTTACCTTGTAAACCAGGTAAATCCATAAAATAAAAACCTTGGTCGGGCGGTTCCTGTAGAGCTTCAAAATATTTACATGTACTCAAATTAAAATGGTGTCTAAAATGATATCAACCTTATTTAATCTAATTTTGCTTTACGCTAGTAAAAATAGTAAAATAGTGAAATTCTATATCAACAAAGAAATAAAAAATAGCAAACACTCTAACAGAGAAATTTCTCATAAATTATTACGTTAAACGCTTTCATGCAAATCATAAAAAATATATACATGAACGTTGCCGCCGCAAGGCCGTGTATACCAATAATTACCATAAAAAAATAATACACAGATCCTTAGCATAATGCCATAATCGAAGGATTTTATCTTTTAAATGTATGCGGTTCGTAAACAATGGGCAGAAATCACATGTAACCATACATACAATAACGAAAAAATACCATCAAGTTTATTAATACTATCCATATATTATGGTAAAAAAAAATAAACAATCAGAGTATCGGTACAGGTATTATCAAACCACAAATAAATAAATTTACTCCCGGAAAGAAGTAATGCGCGACCTTTCTTACGTAAAATTTTAAATATTAATTCGGGGTGAATCTTGCAAGGTTTAGAATTCCCAAGATCATGTACCTTAATTACATTCATTTAATTATCACCTTATCGGTATAATGATGACGTAGAAAACTTAAATAAATAAAATTTTCGGGATGTGAATATTGGTATACAGTGATAAGAATAAAAAAAAATAACGCACAATACGCAATATTACGACAAAGGGTTAAAACACTTCGGCAAAATTATTTTAATCGCCTGAAAGGCGTCTATGCAATACTATACATAAGAGAAAGCTTATTTACCCGCCTAAACAAATACAAAAAAAAGCAACTGCATTAAAATCACCAAAAATATACACAGAAAAGTACCTTGTTTCGCACAAAATTGTCCAATCTAATTTCTTTCTTTCCATCTCAGTAATTTTCATACAATTGACCTTTCGTTAATTGATCGGAGGATACCAATAAATCTTCAATCTCTTTCTATAGGACTTCAATTAGGACGTCAATTTCTACTAATCGACTTAGCCTAAACAGATGATTTAATAGAGCAACTTTTTGTCTATCTGAACAAGCTGTGGGCATGTTGTAATGTACTTTCTCGATGCAAAAATAGATTTACCAGACTACAGGATATCCTCTTAAACGCGATTTTACTCCAAAGATGGGGAAAGCACTAAATTAATGGCTATTCCTCTTCAGTGGAAACGAAAATGTCACTCCTGGCTAACGAATCACACAAAAATGCCCCCGGGATTGTTGAATCTTTTCTATAATCCACACTAGGATGAACGGGCACACTTCCTCACGATAGTTTCAAATAACCCGGGTAGAACGTAAGTATTCTGTGTGCACGAGGTCAATATCACTCATCCAACTTCAACCCGTTTTCTTTGTCACAGCCTAACCTTAACTAACCAACCGAAACACAAAACCCCCCACCCCGCTAAAATCACATCATCTTTTATTCTTCACCCTAAAAAAATCTTCCATACTGAAACTACATAATGGACATTTCCCAGGAAAAAAGCAGACTTGATACCTAAAATAGTGATGCACACATCCTGTTTTTTAAAAAGAAACCTTACTACTCAAATGAATTTTCTATAACTTCCACAATTCATGAATTCATGAATGAATTGGCAAGTTCCTAGGAACGCAGATGTGTTTATCCGCGATTGAACCTCTCGCTATCAAATACAATAACACACATAAATTTAAATCCTCACGTGTTTCTTAAAAATTCCCTTCATTCATAATGAAATTTAATTCCTTTATCGAAACTGCGACAACAATCTTCAGAATAAAAATTCTTGGTCACTTAACATTAATTTAGGATTCTACACATGTCATCTAAATATCCTAGTTTTAAAAAAAAATCTACAAAATTTCATTCACACGTGACAATATAAACATTTAACGCAATCCTTACAATCTAATGGATATTCACTTAATGATATTAATAATGATATTACTCCTGCTAATGTTGGTACCGCGTTTCTTCCTTTTATAAGTAATGTTGAAAAACTTCTAATTAATCATGGCATTACGACTGCTTTAAACCTACAAGAAAAATAAAACAACATTTAAGGTCACCTATAAATATTTCAAACCCATTATCATCTCCCGGAGTGTATAAGTATTCATTGGAACCACAAAACGTAGCTTTGATACAAGACGTAAAGAACATATGAGATTTTTTAGAGCAGGTCAACCGGACAAATCTGCGGTAGCTGACCATGATTTAATTAATTTAAATCATGATATTCAATTTGTTCATATGAAAATGTTAAGACAATCTCATCACTATATTCGTTTACAACGTGAAGCGATTGAGATATATAAACATCCTAATAACTTCAATAGGCAAGAAGAAAATCCCCGTTTAAATAGGGCTTGACATCTTATAATTAAAAAAGGCATAATGTGTGATAGGATCACGATTTTCTATCGATTTACCGTCAAATTTTTATTGTCAGGTTAAGTTTTATGGATAAATTTGTTTAACGTGTGTTGCGACCTTTAAGGAAGGTGTGTTGCGAGCTTAAGTTTTTTTTTTGTTTGTGAATTACTATTCCGTAATTTAGATTGTTTTCCTTATTATTCCCCGTTTATTGAATGTTGAGTAGCGTATTATTTGTAAATAGTTGTATATAAGTTTAATTAATGTTTATTTCGTTTGATTTCCTTAAGATTTAATAGAAAGTTTTGTAAAATTAAGTAACTTAAAGAAAGAATGTAGATTTATTGGTGTTTGACATCGGTCTGGCGACAGGACGTCGAGTAATTATAGTGGTTCAGTTTAATATTGGGTATGTTGGTTTTGAATCGTAGAGGTAGAATGTGGGATTAACTGCTTGTACTTTAATGAAAATACAGAGATATTTTTCACGTTGATTCTGCTGACATTTACACTTTTGAGAATTGTCGAGTCCTTACGGTTGGAAACGAAGTTTGTGTGTAGGGGTATCAAATCTTCTCCCTTCCGTTTCTTAATTGGTGGAACTAAATTAAATGAGATTTTTTGTGAGTGGTGGGATTCAAAATCCAAGATGGATTTTTGGGTATAATTTGGATGATTCTAAAACTGACAGCGCTCCCGAGTAGTAGTACGGTGACGTTTGTTGTTACGGCTTTAAGGGGTGGTTTAGAAAGTTGATATATTGGACCTTTTGGTGTTTAACGAACGTACTTTTGTGTTGTGACGGTAGTTATCTACTTTTTGGAAGAAAACCTGTGAAGGGATTTTATTAAAATTGTTCAATCACCAAAGGATTAGACCTAGTGCCGATTTTGATTTTTCGTAATCAAGTTACCTAGAGATCATCGTCGTGTTATTTTAGTGCTTCTGTGAACTCATTGGTTTATCTCGCTTCTGCGGATTTATAAAATTAACGTTCTTGAAGTGCCACTTAATTGTCGTCTATAGCGTGTTGAAATATAAAAAAACTTTCGCAGTATATTAAAATTATAGTTATTTAAATAAAGTTAATCACCTTTTGGATTGTTAGTGTAAATAAATCCATTTGAAAGATAAAAGTTAACAAGTAAGTTGAGCGCACCAATTTTATTTTAAAAGAAGTTTTTAATTAATGCAGTAACATTTTACCGAGATTCAATCAAGGAATGGTTTGCGTACAAAAGAATATTAGTCAACATTTGCATTCATCATTTTGTCAGAGCAGGGAGATTCCATATCCGTACTAGCAGTAATCGATCACCTGGTTCGTTTTCAATTGTTGTAACACAGGAGAGGTGTTAATCTAGGCAGTAAGGTAGTGTAATATTGTGTTTTTTTTATTGAATATTTTCAGGATTTCTTGTGTGTACCTCGAATTATTTGTTTTGTTAACGAAGGTTTGAAAGCGGTGTCGTATTTTTTTTTAAAATTAAGTTGTTTTGGTTTAGTTGTTGTAAAGAATCATAACTCTGACGCTCCGCCTTCATACTTTTTTTAATTTTAGTATTAAAGGGCACTTGACCCTATAGTAGTGTGGGTAAATAATATCCACGATATATATATATATATATATATATATATATATATATATATATAATTAAGCCATTTAGAACGGCGTTACGCAGGATCCTGGCCAGACATTCTGTCGCTCTTTAAGCATTTATATTTTTTTGTTTATGTTTACATTTATGTTATTTTTTTTTTATTTATTTTATTATACCTTCGTTTAGGTTTTATAAATTGTTTTAATTCTGTGAAAACCCTTTTGTGTTACATAAAAGTTTTTCTTTGCAAATTGCAAATTTGCCGGTAATTTAGAAGCGTAGATTTTAACGTAACGAAGTGACAGTTTTTTTTTAAATGATATTTAGTTTTTTATTTGATTTTTAGTTGAGTATTAATTCATTTAAACAAAGGTGGTTTTTGTTTTGTTTTGTTTTGATTATTATTTAATGCCTAATTATTTACACTGAGGTGTAGTAACGTAACTTTATTGAGTGTTTATCACACTTTTGTTTGTCAGGCGTGTAGTGCTATTTTGAAGCCCTATTTCAGGTGGTTTCCTGAGCTGTTGTCCAGCACACCTGGGATTGATTGCGGATAGGTAAGCGTATGTTTTTTTGTATGTTTAGACACGCTATGTACTCGTAATTTTGACTGTATACCCCTTGGAGGTTCGGAAATTGCGCACACATGCAGTGTTCTGATTGGAGGGATTAAAACTAGGCCACGTCCCACTTTTACCTGATTGGTCGTGCGTGGACCCGCCTCCCTGGCTTCTCATTGGTCCTTAGCCCCACCACTCAGCCACAGTGCTTTGATTGGAAGACTAAGTCTGTGCATTCCGATTGGGGAAATTTGAAAATGTTTTTTAGTCAAAAGAGTTTTTGTAAGATAGGTGTAAGAACTATCACTGAGACCTGGTCCTGCGCGGGAAATTTGAAATTGTTTTAATAATAAAGAGGTTCTTGTAAGACAAATATAATAACTACCATGTAGGTCTTCGAAATTTGTTCTCGGGCCTTCGCGCCTGTTGCGATCGTTGGTTGGTAATAGTATGGGGCCCTAACCTTAGAAGACAAGTGCAGAAACTAGCCCTTAGGACTTAGTCCCTATCGTGGCAAATGGTGCAATTGTATGTGGGTTCTAACCTAATCTTACAGTTGTAGACCTTCGCCCCCTGTCATGAAAAAATGTGTATTCTAATAAGGTGGCCCTAGCCTTGTAAGACAGTTTTCTGTAATAGAAGTTGATCATGCACACCTCTCTCTTTATCTCTCTCGTTTATCCGTATCTCTCTCTCTCTCTCTCTCTCTCTCTCTCTCTCTTTCGGCTCTTTCTCACACATAAACAAATCAATTAATTAATTAATCAATCAATCTCAAAAAAATCATGCTCGATCAAATCAATCAGATCAATCTCAATCAATCAACCGAAATCAATAAATCATGTCTTACAGTTTGAGGAAAACAGCTTACTGCAAACTGTAAGACATAACTTCGGTTAATTGATTGAGATTGATCTGGTTGATTTGATCGAGCATGATTGGTTTGAGATTGATTGATTAATTAATTAATTGATTTATTTGTGTGTGTGAGAAAGAGCCGAAAGAGAGAGAGGGAGAGAGAAAAACCCGATAGAGCAAGAGAGAGGTGTGCATTATCAACTTCTATTATAGAAAATGTTCATTAGTCTATACGCCACTGGATGGCGCTAAAATCAATTTTTACTCAAAGGGCCAGACCCTGATATAAGCCCTGTCTTACAATTGCACCAAGGGGACCCACGATAGGGGTTAAGCTCTGCACTTGTCTTATAAAGTTAGGGTACCATCTCCAGCCAGGGGGCGAAGGCCCGAGAACAAGTTGCGAAGCCCTACACGTGTCTTACAAGCTAGCATTAGGCCTCCTTATTAGAACATTGTACGCGCACGCATTTACCTACCTTCTAGAGGCTAAACCGCCAAAGAGGCTGTAATTAGGGTAAAAATTCCATCAAGGGGCTAAAAATGACGGCCGAAAAGAAGCCAGAGGTGTGAAAAAACGCGTCCTACACGGCGGCGAGTAAAAATAAAAAATAATTAGGGATGAAAAGGGTTAAAAAAGGCCTCCGAAAAGAAACCATAGGTGTGGAAAAACGCATCCTACACGTGGGCGTATAAAAAGGTGAAAGGTGGTTTTTCCCCAGAAAATTCAAGATGACGGCCAAAGGTACCCCTCTTCTACTTATAATATATATATATATATATATATATATATATATATATATAAAATTTTGTACTGGTTAATTTTATATTATTATTATTATTGAGGGGATTTACATTTGGGTTAAAAGGTTGAGTTTAAATTTAATTTTGAGATGTAATGATATGATTTAAGATTAATAAATTAACTTTGCGCCGGACTAGCTCAATCTCAATCAATGTATTTAGTTTGGAAAATTAAATTTAATCTGAATGTGTGTATATGATTTACACTTTATAAAATTATTACAACTGTATAAGAATTAGTCTGAATATAATTTACTTCCAACGCATGCGTTGTAACGTAATTGAGTGAAGTTAACGATGTCAAAATTGTCAAATAATAATATGGAAATTTACTATTTAAGTCCACAATGAAATTAAGAATATGAAAATGATTTAAAATTTTGTTTGCTTTACCGATGTTTAAACAAGTAATTGTTTGAAATTCTATACCAAAACATATACTTAATAAAATAAAAACTTGCAGGAAATTTACCAAATAAATGGGGTTATATAAAAAATTGTGACTCACATATATTGTCCTCAATGCACATTGATGTCTTCGGGTAGTTCCAACTTGATACAGGCACTTTCCACTCGATTCTAGCTGTTACCATATACCCATATGCAGCTAACTAGTACTCGGATTGTCGATGACACCAACTTCCAAAAACTAAAGATGTTTCTTTCCAAATCGGCAATACTCCAGTCACTTATTTTAATTTGGTAAAATTTTCTTTTTTTATTTAAATATATTAAAGTTTATTGAGTGTTGTCGGTTAAAAATATGTTTAAATGCTGTCCAAAATTTTGTTAATATATCACTTTTATTTTTAGATGCCGGATCAAATTTATTTTATTTAGAAAAAAATTGTAGCCAGAAATAAAACACAGATAACCAAATAAATGTGGTTTTAATTTGGTAAAACGGAATTAAATCAAATATGATAACACGAAAATTCTTAATAAAATCGTAACACAAATCAACTCGTATAATATTTTCCGAAAACTAACAGGTATCGGAGACCGAACTATTTTATTTAATCGCCGGTATAAAAACAATTGCTCTCGAATTATTTTCTTCGTTAAATATAATTTTCTTTACGATGATTAAATTAGGTTATGAAAACTTACTTTTTTACACAAATGCACAACACTGCTTTAACCTTATTTTAAATTTTAACAAATACTAAAGAGAGATCTGGACTTCCAGGGCAATTCCTTTTATACCTTTTTGGTTGTTACTAAAAATTCAATTTTTTTTTAGCCATATTACCTAAGTAACTAAGGCTCTGATTGGTTGACACAAATTAAAATTTGGACTAAAATGGAAATTTGACCATAACTTTCTTATACATTAACGAATTTGAAAACTAACAACAGAAATGAAAACTACATAAAATTTCGAACAAAAAGACACCTAACAAGCTATGGTTCCTAAAAATAATATGCGAAATCACTTAATCTAAATAGAATATGCTTATAACTACCTAAACTTACAAGCTACACTTAATCTAATTACACAAACGGAATTCTGAGACAATTTTACATAAGAAAACATACTTTTAGAGTTAGAAATATCAAATTTACAGAAATTTTAGGCTTATGTAAAAATATTCTAAATTCACCTCATATTACACACAATTTTGCGGTGAAATGCAATGTATCCTTATAAAAACTGTGATATATTGAGAAAGAACTCCTATTAATTGCTTTAAGATCGAAATTAAAGCCTAATAATATGAAAAAACTATAAAATTATGCAAAAAACCTAGAAATTGTAACCTAACCAAACTTAAATCTAAAATTGGAAATAACTCATATTTAAAAATGTGTTCAACACTCAAAATGTTATGTTAGAGGTTTGTACTACTTGTCTTTAATATTTTCACTATTCATTTCTAATGCATTGAGTCATATAGTGCTGCCTTAAAAAAATCTCTTCGTCTAACACACTTATTGAAATTTTCATTATAAAAAAACTATGAATGTCTTTATGCTAAACTGTTCTATGCATTGTTCTTGCTGTAAAACTTAAATCACAAAGTTTGTAACAGAGTTGCTTCCAGAAATATGTGAGAAAAATGTCTAAAATGTCCATATTATAACCCTTTTATGAATTTTTCACATTTCCTGCTTTCGAAAACTCTATATACAATATCCCTAACATAATCTTAGCTATACAATTTATGTTTAAACACCTGTAAAGTTTTCACTTGCCAAAATACCCTCGAAAAATTGACTTTTATAGAAATAAATGAAATACTGAATTGACTTTACGAAAATAGGTGTATTTAACATTCTTGACATTTTTGTTGATAGCACAATGCTTTTTATGATGAAACCAAACTATGTAAATAATATTCAGACCATTCTGTACAAAATAAATCTACTTTAACCACATCGTGAACCAGATTTCTATAAAACAATGTCTCACACATGTATCGAGCTTGAAATCACCCCTTTTTGTAACCAAATTATCATTTAAACTGTCCGATCCTTCTTTTACTTCTTTCTGAACATCTCAATATATATATATATATATATATATATATATATATATATATATATATATATATATATATATATATTGGATTACTCAGTGGCTCTGCGGTAAAGGTGTCAGACTAGTAAGTGAAAGGTACCAAGTTAGAATCTGAGAGTAGTCAAGTGCTTAAGAAAAAATTATAGGAGTATATAACATATGAATTCGACTCGAGTGCGAAAACAGTCCTTCTCAGGACTAAACCTGAGGACGGAAGCAGAGTCCCTTTCCAAAACGTCGCTCTGAGAAAGCAAAAACTGTGGAAATGGGCAGATCAACTCCACTAATCCGTAAAGTGTTTGCAGCAGTCGTCTACGGCTCGTGCTGAAATCTGTCTACTTGTCCAGTAAAATACCACTTTCCGGACTAGTTATGTAAGAAACTATTATATCTACCTAGGTACCTTTAAAAGAACTGAATTGAAATTCTTCAAAAAGTGTCTCTATGTTGTGGTTTTCCAACAGATGTTTACTTAATATGTGATAAGTCGTTGGTTTATACCAGCTGCATTCTGTACATTTAATAAGCCTTTCATTTTTGGACGAATCATCCTTATGATTTATTTTCTCGTGCCGTTTTAAAGTGGAGATACTTTGGAAGGTTTTACCACAAATATTACACAAAATATTGCTGTTGTGTTTTCTATGAGCTGGATCTTCTTGACCATGCACTTTTTGTACATGGCGATATAAGCTGTAGTTGAGCTCAAATGCATGTTTGCACTCGGAGCACGCAAACATATTTAATATAACAACAATAATGAATTAACTGTTAGTAGCAACTTTAACGTCAAAGGTAGCAATCACAGAAGACCTCGTAGCAGTACACAACACCTGCTGCGACAAAATATCCACTCCTGCAACGAACACCTGTGTATAGCACTTCACAAAATAAACAATACGAATAACCCCACAAACTATAATTAAGGCGCGAAGTGTCACCACGTTCACTCCTAATGCGCATGCGTCGTGGTAGAAAGAATTTTCTTTCGGGAGACAAACGTAGGAATTGAGCCAATTGAAATTGGCAGCTCTGCCAGTTTATTACGTTACTGTGGTAACATTAGCACTGACATAAGTGGTATATGAATATTATGGGATTTGAATTGTTACAAACAGAGCTCTGGTTACAAATCAGCACTGGTATCACTATAATTTGAGTTACATTAAAAACTCATTTACCATTACGACTAAACATTTATACTTTTAGTATAAACAAAATACAGTATCATTAAGCACCACATATTCCTCGAAATGTCTGAGATTGACATGAAACCTATTAAGGTTGAAGCTAAAGAGGAAGAAGTAGATTTCCTTTTTACCCATCTTGTAAAAAATGATCCAATAAAAGAAGAAATTGATTACGGCTCTAGTAGTACAAAATTTGACATTTGTTTTACTGATAACGTGCATATTAAGAACGAAGACAATTCTTATCTTTTAAATATTAGCTTAAGTGAAACACATCATATAGAGAAGAATAGTGTCAAACACATCACAAACGTTCTATGTGATTGTAAGCCATCTAATAGTTCAACAATGCAAGAAAATTTAAAACATGACATTTTAAAATTCAGTTCAAATTGTAAATACAAATGTGACCATTGCGATTATAAAACAAAATGGAAAGCAGCTTTAAAGAATCATCTTTTAAAACACACTTCAAGTTATGAATACAAATGTGACCTATGTGATTATGTAACAAAATGGAAAAGTAATTTATATAATCATGTTGTAAAACACTCATCACGTTACGAATACAAATGCAACCAATGTAATTATGCGGCAAAACGAAAAAATGATTTAAAATTACATTTTAAAAGACATTCTTCAAGTTATGTATTCAAATGTGATCAATGTGATTATACAATACATCGTAAACATCTTTTAACAATTCACCTTAAAAAACACTCTTCAAGTCGTAAATACAAATGCGACCAATGTGATTATGCAGCACGTTATAAAAGTAAGCTAAATTTTCATCTTAAAAAACATTCAAGTTATGAGTTCAAATGTGACCAATGTGAATATATAACAAAATGGAAAGGTAATTTAAAAATTCATCGTAAAAAACACACTGCAAAGTCTGAATTTAAATGCAACCAATGTAATTATGCGACACATCGCGAAGATAGTTTTAAAATTCATCTTAAAAAACACTCTTCAAATTGTGAATACAAATGTGAAGAATGTGATTATATAACAAAATGGAACAGTAATTTAAAGAAACATCTCATGAAACACTCTTCAAGTTATGAATACAAATGTGACCAATGTGATTATGCGACAAATCACAAAGCTTATTTAACAATTCATCTTAAGAAACATTCTTCAGGTTATGAATACAAATGTGACCAATGTGATTATGCAACAAATCGTAAAGATAATTTCAAAATTCATCTTAAAAAACACTCTTTAAGTTATGAATACAAATGCGACCAATGTGATTATGCGACAAATCACAAAGCTCTTTTAACAATTCATCTTAAAAAACATTCTTCAAGTTACGATTATAAATGTGACCAATGTGATTATGCAACAAACCGCAAAGATAATTTTAAAATTCATCTTAAAAAACATTCTTTAACTTGTGAATACAAATGTGATCAATGTGATTATGCAGCAAAACGAAAACAACAATTAAAAATTCATCGTAAAAAACACTTCAAGGTATAAATATGAATGGGGCTAATGTAATTAGGCACGATATTAGAAAAGTAATTGAAAAATTCACCATAAGTCCAATGAGATCATTATGTGTTTGTGTACTAGGACTCTAAGTCTAAAGAGAATGTGTTTCAGTTTATATATATGACAGCACAATTAGGCCTGTAGGCCTATGGCGTGGATTTTCTTTCTCCATAATATTCGGTCTTTTGCAATTTGTTCCCAATCTATCATTTCCAGTTCCTGTAGATCCTCCGCTATATTGTCTTGCCAGGTTTTTTTTGGTCTTCCTTTTCAAGTTCGTCCTATCTCTGCTTTATATATCCTTTTCGTTAGATAATGCTCCTCCATTCTTGTTATGTGGTCCAATACAAATATGACCAACGAGATCATTAGGCGTTTGTGTGCATAGATTCTAAATCTAAAGAGATTGCGTTTTGGTCTAGAAATACTTTTATTTTTTGATATTCCAGGTATCTTTTTATACTGTACTGATTCATTTTAGTTATCTATATTGATTACGATATCTGAAAGAAATTTGACTTGATTGTAAATCAGGTTGGAATAAGAAGCAATGATTGGTCTGTGTGGTTTGTTTTGCTTGTGTAATTAGTTCATTCATGAGAGAATACTCGTTATATCAGACGATGCTGTGTTTTGCCTATATAGTTATATTTAATAATTCATGTTGTTGAAACATTAATAACGTTTTTAAAAATAATTGGGTCATCAAAAATAGCTATTTATTTAAGAAGGATATTAAGATATTCATAATTAATGAGGATGTTATATAGCAACATTCGAGAAATAGCTGTTTAAGTATGATATTAAGATAGTTGTATCTAACGAATGTTGCGTAGGAACACCACGAGTTATTATGAGAATATCCATATTAAACAGAAGGCTTTATCGAAACATGGCAGGTTGATAATATTTGGGTTACAGCGAAACAAGTCAGCAACCATTTTATTCATGATTACGGCAAAGCAAATCTGCACTTTTCACACAAACTCGTGATTTATGGTAACTATGTTATTATGAGTACTTGTTGTTATGATGTACATAATAGGTAACTTGACTACTGTACTAAGTAGACAATAAGAGCTACTTTCATTTGTGTTATCAACAGAAGTTAAAATTAGGAAATTGTTTTTTAGAATTATTTTGTGTTTATGTAACGCTGTGATGAACACGAAGTCAATTAGGGTTATTAGTTGACCTACTTAAAATGCATTTAAGTTTATTTGTTTTATATTCAGCGATTTATGCAACAATCTAAAGTCCAATGCACTTCCCTAGTCATAAAGTAATATTGTTAATTAGGATAGGTAATTGTACTTTTTAGAGATAAGAATTAAATTGAGTTTAGACAAGTTAACATCGTGTGCAATTTATTTGATATACAAAAATGAATGAAAAGTTTTTACCAATGCCCTTTTCTTAACAGCGAGCGAGAATACCAAATGACCCTGCCAAACCGGTAAAAAAAAATAGAACACTCTGAAACGAAATACATTGATTCAACCGGGGAAGTAGCAAATACGGTAGTTGTAAATTCAGTTTCGGTGGAAAGTAAAAAAATGTTTATATTATTATGTGTTACAAACTTTGAAAATCGTGGAAAGCATGTAGTTGCTTTACAAGGACTATAAAAAGGCATATGTGTGTGTGTGTGTGTGCGTGTCTGTGAGGGGGAATGTGTGTTTGAGGTAAGTAATAATTAGCAATAAGTAATAAAAACCAAAATTTATTTTACATAAATGTTACCAAAATGAAAGGAAAATCGTGTGACAGTTTTAATAAAATAAACTTGAAAATGAAATAATGCCACAATTATTAATAAATGCCACAGTTTCATTTCTGGTAAATAAATTCATACTTACAAGGTACAGTAACAATTACCACAAACTACCTCCACAATGATGTAAAAGTTTATACAAAAGAAAAAAAAATTAATTCGCACATTTTGATTCGTGAACTATCGCAGAAACAATGTAATCGTGAGGCTGCGATTCATCAAAACGTGTTCCACAAAGTTCTAATAACGATAGGCTACTGACGACGACTGCGTATACCAGGAGATAAAAGGGAAGATGGCTGATTCGAGTAAGTTGAGTTCGGTGATATTAGTGGTGTAGTCGAAAATAGATTAGAAGCAGCTGAAGAGGTTCTAGATGGCTGATTTGAGTAAGTTTAGTTCGGCAAAGAGGCTTTAGATGGCGGGTTCCAGTAACTTAGATACTGGTCGGAAGCTTTGGGAAAATAGGGATTAGGTATAATATTTTTCAGTTCCATCATAATTCTCAACACTTTTGATCGAAACTTCAATGTTTATGCTTCATTTAATCATCTCGTTCGCTGTTCTCACTGTCCTTAAGAAATTGAAGTAGTTTATCATCCACAGTTTATTTCTTCTTCCGTTTTTATCGGGTGAAATTCTGTAATGGTTGTCTAACTGAAGTTGCTATATCTTCACAATCTTCGGATTGAGATAAAACGGTAGAAACGTCGACATTATCTTCTGCACAGGCTTCACTATCTTGGTCACAACTATCACAATATCGTGGCGAACAAAAATTATGTCTTACGCATTTAAATCCATTGTTTTATCCAAAAAATTTTAAATTGTCAAAGTATGATATATATTTATATATATATATATATATATATATATATATATATATATATATATATATATATATATATATATATATATATATTGTAATGGCAAAATATCTCAGTTGTATTTTCTTATGTAGGGGATAGGGATCAATTATAGTTGGGTAAATAAAATAAATTGTAATTTGTTATGATAAATAAATTTTATGCACCGGACTAGCTCAATATCTCAAACTTGGGGATAGGGTTCAGTTATTGTATTTGTTGGCAAAATGAAATGAATTTAATTGCATTTAAAGGTAAAGGTGAAATCATGAAATATTCTTTATAAAATAAATTCCAAATTATAATCAATAGATGGTATGTGAAATAGATCTTAGTTAAACTTGCACAATAACGCATGCGTAGCGTCTTAACTGAATTAAATAGCAGCCTGTCAAAAATGTCAAATAGAAAAATCTTAAGTATGTGGGTTTAATTATTTTGTTATTAAAAATTCAAATGTTGATAAAATAATAAAGGTTCATTTACTTTACAGATGTTTATACCGTTGTTGCACAAACATATACACATATAAATAATACACACAAATGCAGGAAATTACACAAATAAAGAAAACAATTTAAGGGTTATGAAAAATGAAAATCACTCACATGTGTATCTGCATATTGGCTGGTTCCATATAAATCTTGTGTAGACCTCTTCCCATATCTGGCTGACGTTACTGGTCCGTTGTTCAAAGTGGTGCTGCATGTATATCCATTCTTCAACCAATGTACGCTTTGTTGATAGACGACTTTTCTTTGTGGTAAATATGAAGTTATGTATAAATGCTTACATAATTTCAACTAAGCACTGTGTTTTAACTTGTATTTTATTTAATTATTGGTTTAAAAATTTATAAAATTTACGATTTAAAATTTTTATTTTAGGTTCGTATAACTTTAATTCAAATTCACTTTTTGTTTTAGATCCCGTTATGGAATATCGTTTATTAATTATTATACATCGCTTCAGAAATATAAACATCGATTCAGAGAACTGAATAATTTTATTAACGACAAAAGTAAACAAAAACACATCAATCGAAATTTGAACACGTAAATTTAATCGAAACAAAATTTATTATAATTGCAAATTATCGGTAACCTAACTTTTTATTTTATCGTAGGTTAAAAACAATTGTTTCTGATGTCTCACCTCTTCACTAACCGCGTTTCAAAAATTTCCGATAATAACGAAAATTAAAACTTACGTGTTAACACAAAACACTATCAACACTTTGACTTTTGGTCAGAAAAATTAAAAATTGGAAGAGATAAATTGGAAAAAGAATGAGAATTCAGAATCAATTCCTTATATACTATTCTGTTAGCTACAAAAATTTCAACTTTTTCTGTACCATACAAAGTAACCAAGCCTCTGATTGGTTTAAACAAATTTGAAAATATTGCTTCATAATTGTACGATTTGACATATTCTAATCTAAATTTACTTATATCTAAAAAACCCTAAATTCTACACCTAAACTAAATACATATTCGTAATCTACACGAAAAACTATTAGAATACATTTATTTAAACTCGTGTATTTTACTTTAAACAGAAAATTCTTTTTCATATAGGAAATTTATGTAGTTAACCCCATTTTCATAATTTTATGTTTATATAGCTTGTACAATGTAAATTTCTACATGAAAACGAGGCAAACCTCCTATTGTTTACTCTAATAATTTATTTTATGCTTAACTTATTCTGTAAAAACTATAAATTTGGAAAAACCTTAAAATTAAAACTTAACCTAACTTTATAGAAATATACACATAATTTGCGTATCCAACGTCCAAATTATTTAAAATGTTACTCTAAGATGTTAAAACTGTCTTCAACATCAACACTGTTCACTTTTATTGTACTGTCTAAAACTTTGTCAACTCAACAATCCATATTGTTAAACACACTTCCGCAGAATTTTTACACAAAAAGTATTTATATGTAGAATATCCAAATGTGAAATTGTTGTTTATATTGTCTTTAATGTTTACAACGCACTACCGCTTCTGCTGCACTTTTTGTACACTATCTCTGTGAGTGAAAAGTAAATTGTGTCCGCACCATAACCCTTTCTTAAAATGTAAATCTTTCCTGCACTGTAACTAACATCGATACACTAGATATAATTATAAACCTAATCCGTGTGATAAACAACTGTAAGGTTTCTAAAATGCCAAAATACTTAGAATAAAATGTGAATTTAATGAAATATGTTCTACGAACTTAATCTTACTTACAAAAATAACCCCTTCTGATCTTCCTCACATGCTCCTTATATAGCCCAATGCTTTTTATGATTAAACAAACTTGTGCAAATTTCGCCAAGCCTGTTTCGTTAAATCAAAATCAATTTCTTTCACTCGTCTAACATATTACTTAAAAAAATGCAATGTAAATATACTGTAATTTATCTCAATTTGCCCACTATAAAGAATACAAGCTTATTCACTCTAGTCCCTGTCTTAAATTTATATCTAACCATCTCAAATATATATATATATATATATATATATATATATATATATATATATAGCGATAGTTATAAATAGGTATAATAGAGAGGGTAGAGTTGTATCAAGTTCAAATATTATATCGTATGCAAGTTCAAATGAAGTTGAAGAAGTTGTACATTTGGCTATGAGAAAATACAATATACAAATATAAAAATATGGTTTTTATACAACAAAACAGGTTTCATGGGGTTTGCAAATGATGTATTCATAAAAGCATTGAGCTATAGCAGTGGCATGCTAAAAAGGTCAACACGCTACATATTAGTGTGTAAGTTCAATTTCGTGAATGATGAATATGGAATTTCACATATAAATCAATATAATTAAGCAATTAAACACATAACAGATATTGATTATATGAAGTACAATAATTCTAATGTGTAGAACATGTATAGTAATTGGTACAATGCATAAAAACTATGCGGACTATAAAAAAGGGTTATAGTACGAAGACGTTATGTTAATAGATCCTAGACTAAGTGTTTAAAAACTGCTTAAGAAGTTAAAGTGCCTTAGAAACATATCTAAGAACTTGAACATTGCATGTGCAATGTGATATTAACCATATAAATAATTTGTGTACAAAAACTTACAAAATATGATAATAGTATGAAAGTGTGAAAATACAAAATTAGAAACTATAAAGTACAGATAAACAGTGATTGTGTTAGATACATGTATAGGAACATATTAGATAAATATTACAAGTGGTATAAACGTTTAAAACGCAAGTTTAAATTAAATTATATGAAGTTAGGTTAAGTTAAGTTTACAAATTTATAGATTAGTTAGGGCAAGATAAGTTCAGAATAAATTATAAAAGCATATAACAATAGGTTTCCCTTATTTGTACAAAGAAATTAACTTTAAATATGTAGTTTAAACATAAATTTAGAAAAATTAGGTGGAGTACATAAAATTAAGGTATTAAAATAGAAATTTTGCTAAAACTATGTAAAATAGGTAGAGATAAATGTATTCATATACAGTTTTTTATGTAGAAGCTGAATATGTCATCAGTTTAGTTGTAAAATAAAATATTTATTAGATATTAGTAAATTTAGGTATAAAATTTTCAAAATATAAATTCATGAAGCGAATTATAGCATGTGAGGTGTCTATTTATGCAGAATTTTGTCCTGAGTTCAAAAACGTACTTAAAAATCAAATCCGAATTGAATTATGGCATAATTAATGTTTTAGTTTAATTAATTTTTTTGTTTAGACCAATCGAATGCCAGGATCTTTTGTATGTAATGTAAAGAAAAAATTGAAAGTTATGGTAGCTATGGGAAAGTATAAAAGGAATTGCTCCTGATTTCTCACTCTCTTCTCTTATATTTTTTGTGGCTAACAAGTCATAGTGCGAATAATGCATTCGTAAACATGTAAGTTAAAATGTTCGTTAACATTATCGGAAGTGAACCGCGAGCAACGTAAGAGTTCAGAAACAATCGATATAACTTATAACAAAATTTAAAAAACTAAGGTTACCGGTTATAATTTTCGACACTATTGTTTTGTTTCATTTTGAAATTGTGTTCAACATCGGGTGATGTGCATTTTTTTTATTTTAATAAAATTCGTCTGTTATTTTGGCTGTGATGTTTATTTTTTCGCAAAAGTAGTAATGCTGTGTTCATTCTAGATCTGGAAGTGATGTAACACCAATCAGCAACGTGGATGAGCACCCGCCCCCTCCGGAGGTTAGGGTTGGTGGACCAATGAGAGGCGAGAGCTAGGCTCCGCCTACCAGGAGTAGTAATGACGTTAAGCCAATGGGATGTGAAGATGTGCCCCGCCCTCGTTAGGATCATCAAGGAGTATGACCAACCCGGTGTCCAATGATATACGTGGGCGGCCATCTTTGGGATGTTAAAATGCGTATATGGGAAGGGTTTTGGCATTGATAATGCGAGAAGATGGCTTCTTCGTCGCTGCTGCTGGTAAAGACCTACTTCCGATGTTGGAATTGTTGATGCGGGAGCTGCTTCTTTAATGCGGAAGCTGTCTGGCGGGCGTTGCTGGTGAAGACGTTGATGTGCCAACTGCCGGTAGAAGTATAAACCCCGAAAAAATTGTTTGCGAGGTGCGAGATTCGAACTACGAAGAGTTGACATGATAAACCTTACCAGTACCTCTGAGCTATCGCTGCTTTTTAGATATATGATGTAGACAGCTGAATATCTATGCAAATGCTTATGTTGACGTTACACGACACGATTGGAAATTATAATTAGAAAATTAATATTAAAAAAATACATTTAATAGTAAAAATAATGGTTTAGAAAATAAATAATTACATTTCAATTGTAAAATTAAAACCGTAAAGAGAATTCATAGGTGTGACAGAGACCGGGTGTATGAAATTAAAACTAGAAAAATCAATACAGGAATAATGTGGAATTAAAGCAGTAAAGAAAATTTATAGTTATGCAATATGGTAATAAATAATTGCAAATCAATATTTACAATTACAATTTGGTGATAAATAATATTTCAATTGTAAAATTAACACAGTAAAGGGACTATCTCATATTAATAAAAACATCGATATAACATACTAATACTGATATTAAACAACTTCCTGAGTGACGTAGGTTCTAGAATGATGTAAAATTCATTTCCAAAACAATAACACCTCACCCTGCGCGTGACGTATTATTATTTATTATGACATCAGCAGCACATTGGGAATGACAGGGTGTGGATGATTGCGTTGGGATAGTTGGATAGGGGTGAACACATTGAGGTTGATAGCATCCTGGTAAAAAAACACACGATAAAATACACTCGAAAGAAAGAACTATATCTTCAACATATTTGAACTACTTTCCGTGACGAACCCCTTGGTACAGCGGATGACATCTCTCGAAAGAAATATTTGGCGTTGGAATGTGTGGTGCTGTAATAATATCTAATTAGATAGACATGACATACTATGTACCACATTTAGGTGTTAAGGGTGCGTTTAATAAGAGATGGAGGCATTTATTAACTAATAATTTCTAGAGGACCTTACATTGCAGCTTGTACAGTTATTTTATTAAATCTATAAAAAATGTATGAGTTATAAAGAGCGTTTACTTAACGATCAGCAACTGAAGTTCATTCCCACGCAACATCCTCGGGTGAAAACCGCAATTCATTCCGCTTAAAGGGGTGTGGTCACCTCTTAAGAAGGTTATATTATGTGAAGTATATGTAATTACTATATTACGATGTAAATTCACATGTAAATACAAGAGATACCAACAGTATAATAGTTAGAACATGACACAAATAAGTGTTATCTTAAAACCGCAAGAATCCTAAAGTCGGACCGGCGAGAGGTGTCTTATGACTCATCTTTTAGTAAAGCATGGTTTAAGATTTTAAAAACATGTCGTTATTGGTTCATATAGTTAGTAATTTTGAATACCAACAAAACATCGTCAATGTTTCTAGGTTATTTTCAAATTTAAACCGCGCTGTCAAATTTAAATGAAATTATTGTTGGAATATCTTGGGATTTAGCATCCTAAAAGTCTTAAAAATCCCATCCACTCGTATAAATAAAGTCGAATTTCGTTTAAGGTTTGATCTCACTTATTCTGGCATGTAAAGTCCATTGAGTGTGACCGGGTCAACACAATTTTGTTTTGGATCTGTTTTACAAATTTATTGTATCAATAATTTTCAATAAGAAACGAATTAGCTAGCAGTAGGCAGTGCCCGAATGAAGTGCGAAAAGTTTGGTTAATCGCGGAGGATCGTTTTTAGCCGACAGATCTCACTGCATCAAAAGAGTCAAGACTGTAATTTGGTTATCGAAGTCACTTATAAATAACTGATTTTGTCATAAACACTGTATTGGATGTTAAAAATGAGATTTATTATTTGTTAATAATATAACCAATTTTAAAATCTCAGTTTACAGTTTGTCAATATATATATATATATATATATATATATATATATATATATATATATATATATATAACGAATGTAAAAATAAATACAGCTACAGAGGTATATGTTAAATATAATAACTCTTTACAATGTTATAAAGTAACTAAGATTCTAATTTTTACTTTAAATTCAAATATTGGACATCTTATAATTAAAAGTCATCACCTTCACTTTCACTATCATCTTCACTCGACTCTCCGACATTGATTATTAGAGGTTTTACCATTTCCTCAGCTCTTTTTTGAAGGTCCCACCACTGGCTCATTTCCTTTTCAGCATATAAAATACACTTTTGCCACAGTTCTCAAGTTACTTGGTTTAATGAATCCTTCCATAGCGATAAAACATTCTCGTCCCTGAAGCCATGTCTTCCAACTTTTTTGTTGTAACACTGTTTACAATTTGCCTATATTAATTCGATAGGGTTGAATTGGCAGTGATACGGAGGTAAACGTAAAATTTGATGTCCCCATTGATGAGCGATTTCATCAATTGTTGTGTTTTCATAAATATTGAAGGTAATTTTTCTACTAATGTAGAATGATAACTGGCATTGTCATGAATTGTCAAACTTGATTTTTCTAAATTTGATAAAAGCTGTTCCTGAAACCATTTTTGAAATAAATCAGCGTTCATATTATCGTGGTAGTCTAATACCAATGATGAATTAGGTATAAAACCATCCTTGTTGCCAGCACTCAATACGATAAAACAAAAATTTATCCGGTTAAAAATATTTTTAACAAATCGGACTATTTCAATTACCGTTTCCCTTCTCCTAGCGGTTTGTTTTTTGCGCTTTTCAAATCATTATCATGCCATGATTTTCGAACGCTTCCTCGACTAAAAATCCACGTCTCATCCAAAAAGACAGGATCGTAACTAGTTTCACAACGTTTCTTCAAACGCAGCCTATGTTTTTGCGGTGAACGGCGCCGATTTCCCAGATTCTAAAGCGAGAACCATTCTTACCTTTGTTCGAGTTACGGCTTTCTCGGTAATGCCGCATGCGGTAGCAGTTCGTTGAAACATAATATTACATAAACATAAATTTAAATAGTGAAAATTATTAGCGTACCTGGATAATGGAAGTTAAAGGTAAACTTGGCCCCCCGTTGTAGCGTTCCATCTCGAAATAATGCAGTATCCTCATTAACATTACTTGTGTGGCTTGCCAAAGATTTACCTTTTAATGACATCATTATTTGCTGCAAAATAAATAAATTCATTCAATCAAATTGGAAATACATTTTGCATAATAAACTTACCTCGTAATAGTGAATATTAATAATAATTTTTTGAAAAAAAACTGTTGTTTACAAATGCAATGGAAACTAATGAATAACGAAGCGAAAGGTAAATTATTATAACTACAAAACACGATGCGATTATACGAAACGAAATACGAAGAATAATTTGAGATTAAATATCCAAGAAGACATCTGACAGCGTCATGCGCTTTGACTTTAGAATCGACATACGTTTTTAAGTCCTGCATTTAAAACATATACCAGACGTATATTTATAACCCGTGTTTCCTTAAGTGGGAACTTCACACTAAGATAAAGGGAAACAGATGCGTTTCACAGTAATAATTATATCCCCATTCTCGAGTCCGCCATGAGACACCTCTCACCGGTGCTACTATATAAGTATTGCAAGATAATATTAGAAATTGTTGCCATCAATTTAGAAATGTTATTATACAACATGGAGGTATATTAAAACACATACGTATTATGCATAACTATTAGAGTATCGATTATAATAATAATCAATACTTATCTCTTATCGTGAAATAATTCTAGAAGATACATCTAACCCACAGTTGTACGCAATGGTTGCGATGAATTTAGAAATGCTATTATATAACATCGGATACTTAATCATATTAAGACGCATATAAATAATTAGAGTATCGATTACAATAATAATAATCAATAGCTGTCTGTTATTGCGAAATCACATCTTACTAATAGGTATCGGTTATGCTCGCTACGAATTCAGAAATGCTATTTACTGGATGCTTAATTATATTAAGACGCATACAAATAATTAGAATACAGATAGAGTATAGAGGATGTAAGATAGCCGATGGATGACAGATGAAAGAACATAGATGATCGAGAACTGATGTTAAAGCATAGATAATGGAGGATACAAGATAGATGATAAAGCATATAGCGTAGACAATGTATAACAGACGATACAACATAGATTATAGAGAGTTAACTAGAGGATAGAAGACATATGATAAAGGATAGAGCATAGATGGTGGATGACGGAACGTAGATGATATAAAATTGATGATAGAGGTTAGAAGATATGTGATAAAGCATCGAGTATAGATGATGGATGACGTAGCATAGATGATAGATAATTGATGATAGAGGATACAAGATAGATGATAAAGCATAGAGCATAGATGATGAATGACGGAACATAGATGATAGACAATTGGTGATAGAGGATGACGAATGATGCACAATATAACGATAGAGGATAGCGTATACACAATCATAGTAAAGTAAAGAGCAGAAATGATAGAGAATTAGTAATGTAATTGTAACGGTATAAACGGGTGGTAGAACGGGATTACAGATAAAATTGGCCTTTTTGCCCCGACTGGCCAACATATGGGTGTGGGTATGATGTTGATGAATTTTGCACATCCAGAATAGTAAATCGTACGTAAGTCAAAATAGGGGATGAAGACGTAATCGGTTCGGTTAAGGGCGCCAGAATGTTTGGTAGTCAAAATAAGGGACGTCGTGCCAAAATTACGAGTACATAGCATGTCTAAACATACAAAAAACATACGCTTACCTATCCGCAATCAATCCCAGGTGTCCTCGACAACAGCTCAGGAAACCACCTGAAATCGGGCTTCAAAATAGCACTACACGCCTGTCAAATAAAAGCGTGATAAACACTCAATAAAGTTACGTTAATACACCTCAGTGTAAATAAGTAGGTCTTAAATAATAATCAAAACAAAACAAAAAAAAAGCTATAGAATGCACTCTAAATGAATTAATACTCAACTAAAAATCAAATAAAACACTAAATATCATTAACGCTATAACTCAATAAAAAATAAACTGTCACTTCGTTACGTTAAAATTTAAACTCATAAACTACCGGTAAACTTGCAATTTGCAAAAAAACTTTTATGTAACAAAAGGGTTTTCACAGAATTAAAACAATTTATAAACCTAAACAAAGCTATAATAAAATAAAAAAATAAGATAACAAATTCTTAAGGGGCGACAGAAGGTCTGGCCAGGATTCTGTGTAACGCCGTTCTAAATGGCTTAATCTATATATATATATATATATATATATATATATATATATATATATATATCGTGGATTATTCACCCACACTACTATAGGGTCAAGTGCCCTTTACTACTAAAATGAAAAGTGTGAAGGCGAAGCGTCAGAGCTATGATTATTTACAATAACTAAATCAAAACAACAACTTAAATTAAAAGATACACGACTCCGCTTTCAAACCTTCGTTAACAAAAAAAATAATTCGAGGTACACACAAGAAATTTTGAAAATATTCAATAAAAAAAACACAATATTATACTACCTTACTGCCTAGATTAACACCTCTCCTGTGTTACAACAATTGAAAACGAACCAGGTGATCGATTACTGCTACCACGGATATGGAATCTCCCCTGTTCTGACAAAATGATGAATGCAAATGTTGACTAATATTCTTTTGTACGCAAACAATTCCTTGATTGAATCTCGGTAAAATGTTACTGCATTAATTAAAAACTTCTTTTAAAATAATAATTTGTGCGCTCAACTGGCTTGTTAACTTTTATCTTTCAAATAGTTTTATTTACACTACAAGTCCAAAAGGTTATTAACTTTATTTATATGGATATAATTTTAATATACTGCGAAAGTTTATATTTCAACACGCTATACACGGCAATTAGGTGACACTTCAAGAACGTTAATTTTATAAATCCGCAAAAGCGACAAAAACCAAAGAGGTCACATAAACACTAATATAACACGACGATGATCTCTAGGTAACTTGATTACGTAAAATCGAAATCGGCACTAGGTCTATTCCCTTGGTGATTGAACAATTTTAATTAAAATCCCTTCACAGGTTTTCTTCAGAAAGTAGATAACTACCCTTACAACACAAAAGTTCGTTCGTTAAACACCAAAAGGTCCAATATATCAACGTTCTAAACCACCCCTTAAAGCGTAACAACAAGCGTCACCGTACTACTACTCGAGAGCGCGATCAGTTTCAGAATCATGCAAATTATATCCAAAAATCCATCTTGGATTTTGAATCCCACCACTCACAAAAAAATCTCATTTAATTTAGTTCCACCAATTAAAAAAACGGAAGAAGATTTGATACCCCTACACACTAACTTCGTTTCCAACCGTAAGGACTCGACAATTTTCAAAAGTGTAAACGTCAGCAGAATCAACGTGAAACATATCTCTGTATTTTCATTAAAGTACAAGCAGTTAGTCCCACATTCTACCTCTACGATTCAAAACCAACATAGTCAATATTAAACTGAACCACTATAATTACTCGACTTCATGTCGCCAGTATGACATCAAACACACATAAATCTACATTCTTTCTTTAAGTTACTTAATTTTACAAAACTTTCTATTAAATCTTAAGGAAATCAAACGAAATAAACATTATTTACACTTATATACAACTATATACAAATAAAACTTTACTCAACATTCAATAAACGGGGAATAATAAGGAAAAACAATCTAAATTACGGAATAGTAATTCACAACCAAAACAAACTTAAGCTCGCAACACACCTTCCTTAAACGTCGCTACACACGTAAAACAAATTTATCCATAAAACTCAACTTGACAACAAAAATTTGACGGTAAATCGCTAGAAAATCGTTATCCTATCACATAATATAGAAGATGTATGATAAAACATAGAGTATAGGTGATGGATGAGGGAACATAGATGATAGAATATACATGATGTAAAATTGATGATAGATTAAAAAATATATGATTAAGTATATATCATAGATGATGTATGGTAAAGCATGGAGCATAGAACGGAACATATATGATAGAGAATTGATAATACAGGATAAAAGATATATGATAAAGCAGAGAGCATAGATGATGGATGATAGAGCATAAATGATGTGGAATTTATGATAAACGATAGATGATAAATGATTGGGCATAGGGCAAAGATGGATGATATATGATATAGCATTGATAGAAAATAGATAATGGAGTACAGAAGATATATGGGACCATGGACGATGAATGGCGAACGATAGAATATAGATGATAAAGAATGGATAATACAGGGTAAAAAGGAGATGATAAAGCATAGAGCATATATGATGGATGACGGAACAAAGATGATAGAGAATTGATGATGGACGATAGAAGGTTGATGCTAAAGCATACAGCACAGATGATGAAGGATAGCTGGTAGAACATAGATGATAAACAATTCATGATAGAGGTTAGAAGATATGTGATAGAGTTTAGAGCATAGATGATGGATGACGGATGGTAGAACATAGATGATAAAGAATCGAAAATGGAGTATTGATGAAAGAGGATAGAAGTTATATGGTGACGCGTGGAGCATAGATGATGGAGAATTGATGGTAGAAGATAGAAGGTGCACGATTGGGAATAGGGCAGAGATGATGGATTATATATGATATAGCATTGATGATAGAAAATTGTTAATGGGGTATAGAAGATATATGAAAAGCATAGAACATGGCGGTGAATGGCAAATAATAGAACATAGATGATACAAAATTGATGATAGAGGATAGAAGATAGATGATCAAGCATATAGCATGGATAATGATGGATAGCTGATAGAACATAGATGATAAAGCATTGATGATAGAAGTTGGGAAATACGTGATAAAGATTAGAATATAGATGCTGGATGATAGAACATGGATGATAAAGCATTGATGATAGAAGTTGGAAGATACGTGATCAAGGTTAGCGTATAGATGCTGGATGATAGAACATACATGATAGAGAATTAATGAAGGAGAATTAGTGAAAGAGAAAAGAAGTTATATGATAAAGCATAGATGATAGAAGATGGAAGATAGATGATAGAGAATTTATGGTAGAAGATGGAAAACATGATAATGCATAGACCTTAGATGATGGATGATATATGATAAAGCATATAGCATAGATGATAGAGCATAGACGATAAAGAATGAATGATAGAGGATAGGACATATATGATAGAGAATTGATGGTAGAGGATAGAAGGTATGTGATAAAGCAAAGAGCATAGATGATGGGTGATGGAACATGGATGATAGGGAATTGATCATATAGAATTGGTAATAGAGCATAGAAGATGTGTGAGAAGCATAGTTCATGGATGATGTATGGCGAATGATAAAGAATTGATGGTAGAGGGTATATGACAAAACATTGAGCACAGGTTATGTATGACGGAACATAGATGGTAGAGAATTGATGATGGAGGATAGAAAATATATGATACAGCATATAGAATAGAAGATGATTGATAGCTGATGGAACATAAATGATAAAGAATTGATGATAGCGCTTGGAGTATAGATGATGGTTGACGGATGATAAAATATGGATGATAGAAAGAATTGATGATAGAGAATAGAGGATATATGATAAAGCATAGAGCATAGATGATGGATAACTGATGATACAACGTGGATGATAGAGAATAGATCATAGAGGATAAATGATATGTGATACAGCGTATAGCAGACAGATGATAGAACATGTATAATAAAGAATTGATGATAAGGAATAGAGGATATATGATAAAGCATAGTACGTAAACAATTGGTGAAGGATGATAGAGAATTGATGATGGAGAATAAAAGAGTTGATAAAGCATAGATGATGGAGGATAGAACGATAGATGATAAATCATAAAGCATAGATGACATACGATAGAACATAGAAGATAAATAATTGGTGACAGAGGTTACAAGATATGTGGTAAGATATTGATGATAGATGATGTAACAAGCATGATGGATAATTGATAATAGAGGATAGAAAATAGATGACCAAGCACAGGGCATATATAATAGCTGATTGATGATAGAACAAAGATGATAGAGCACCGATGATATATAATTAATGATGGAGAATAGAAAGTAGATGATAAAACATAGATCACAGGTCGCGGATGCCCTATGATAGAACATAGGTGATGGAGTTGATGAAGGATAGAAGTTATATGATAAAGACTAGAGCATATATGAGCGGGAATGGATGATAGAGAATTAATGGTGGAAGATAGAATATAGATGATAAAGCATACAGCATAGATAATTGGATTGAAAATGATGATTTCGATGCTTCTGGACGTGTAACTTCCAGTCTGTAGATTTTAGTTAAGATATTGTACATTCTTGTATTCGTTAACCATGTTGGATCCGCGCAGTTCGTAAAGAGAAATCATAGGCTCATAACCATTGGAGATGGTTATCTTCTCGTGATTGGTAGCTTCTTCGACATTACTGTCAATATACGCATAATTTAGGCTAGGTCAATACATCCACAACATTAGGCTAGATAAATACACGCAAAGCTTCAAGTTAGGTTAATACACGCAATATTAGGTTAGATTAATACACGCAAAATTTTTGGTTAGGTCAATGCTCGCCATTCGGTATCCAATGAAAGACGATAAGGGCCTTGTTGTTGCGGAAGGTGGCTTCTTCAGGTATCTGTTGGGTTCTTCATCGTTGCTGCTGCTGGTGAAAGGAAGTAGCTCCCGCATCAACAATGTCAACACCAGAAGTAGACACACCAACGTCTTCTCTAGCAGCAACAGCGGCGAAGACCCCCGCCCGATACCCATTATTACTCTCTATCTATCAACCATTCCCGATTATTATGTTCCAGGCTCTATCATATGACCTCAATCCTCCTTCATCAACTCTCCATCATCTATGTTCTATCATACGGCATCTATGACCTATGCTTTATCATCTACTTTCTATTCTTCATCATCAATGCTCTACCAGCTAAGTCCTACCATCCGTCAGCCATTATATATACTTACGCTCTATCATGCAAATTACATCATCCATCATCAATCAGCTACGCTCTATGCTTTACCATACATTATCTATTCTCTATCATCTATGTTCTATAATTAGTTATCTATCATCTATGCTGTATGCTTTATCACCTTTCTTCTATCCTCCATCATCCACTTTCTATTATCTACCATCAATCCTCTATCATCACTTTTCTATCTTGTATGTGCATCCATCGTTCTGTCCTCCACCATCTATGATTTATCAACTGTCTTCTATTCTCCATCATCAATTCTCTACATCCGTCACCCATCCTCTGAGTTCTGTGTGTGTGTCTGTTTGTGTGTGCGTGCGCACTCGTATGCGTTACTTAACAAACTATTATGCGAAATTGTTTAGTTTTTGAGATACCAGGTGTTGAAATTATTATAAAATAAGTGTTTTATATTAATATTCATTACATTATTACCGTAGGGTTGTTTTTAAGTAATCATAAATACTATGTTGTATCAACCAGGTATAAACTTAATCCAAGTGACTTATTTTAACAATATCACTAATAATAACAACAAACATGAACAACAAAAACAGCTAATAAACTAAACTAATAGTTCATCAACAAAATGACAACTTATTCTGTTTATTGACAGCTTGCTTTGTTATTATTATCAATAAAATCATCTATATCCATAAGAAAGGATAATACAGGACTGCCCAAAATTTAAGATTACTTAAAATAATTAATTATAGGGTAAAGATATAAGAACTTTGTTATTAAATTTAACTTAGATTATCAAAACTATTTAAATATCCAAGGGCGAACAAGTTTCTCACCTCCTCCTTATCTCCTCGCACTGTCACTTTAAAATGTAGTTCATTAATAGTATAAACAGCCCAGAAAATTTAATTGAATAGTATCATTTCGTTTTCAAAATATTAAAATTCCATATTTTATGAAAATGTCAACATCTTGTATTTCAAAAGCTAAATATGTTCAGGTAATAGTCTATTAAGTAAAGTACACTTATTTTTGATGTTCCATTGGCCTCTAAAATTAGCCCTATTACAATTAACATTCTGTATGTATTGTAAATTTCTAATTGATTAGATGTAAGGAGATTTAATATAAGAGGAAATATGCATGTTTGGAAATGGCCATACCTCATCAGCTTAACTATTTCCCTACCTATGTGCTAATGCAATACGATACAGGAATACCAAGGTGATCTGCTGGCTACATCAGGTTTTAAAGTTTATTATCATTGAGAATTGCTCACTATACAAACCCGTTCTCGTAAAGCTGTATTTATGCATAAAGTTAACATACCAACAGTAATCAACATTTGAATAATGCAATGGCACTGTGAAACAAGTAAACCTCTAGATTTTGATACATACACATACTGACTAAATTTGTATTTAGTACTGTTTCAGTTATGCTTTACAAGACTGTGTCTACTTAAACTATGTTTCATTTTAGTTGAATAATTACATTGGTTACATTTATATATAGCAACACTTAAATCATGCTTTATAAGGTGACTCCGTAAATAGTATTTAACTTTAGTTGAATAATCACACTGGTAGCATTTGTATATAGCAGCACTTGGGTTGTGTTTTACACAATGTCTGCTTAAATACTGCTTCACTTTAGTTGAAAAATCACATTGGTCACACATGTAAACAGAAGTGCTTGAATTATGCAACGCACTATGTCTAACGAGACCACTTTTATATTTTGTTGCATAATCGCAATGGTCACATTTATAAATTGCAGCACTTGAATTATGTTTTAAAAAATGGTTCTTTAAACATTGTTTCACCTTTGTTGAATAATTGCATTGGTCACATGTGTAAATAGCAGCACCTGAATTGTGCTTTACATAGTGACCTCTTAAAGATCGTTTGGATTTTGTACAAAAATCACATTGGTCACATTTATATATAATAGGATTCAACTTGTGCCTTAGAAGATGACCCCTTAAATTTTGTTTCACTTTTGTTGAATAATTGCAATGATTGCATTTGTAATCAACATGTGACTTATGTAATTCACTATGTGCAACAAGAACACTTTTATATTTTGTAACATAAACACATTGGTTACATTTGTATTTAGAACTACATGCATTATGCGTTATACAGTGTCTTCTTAAATTTTGTTTGACCTTTGTTGAATAATTGCATTGATCACATGTGTAATTAGCAGCATTTGAATCATGCTTTACAAAATGGTTCCTTAAATACTGTTTGACTTTTGTTGAATAGTCACATCGGTCGCATTTGTATACAGCAGAACTTGAGTTATACTTAGCAAGGTGGTTGTTTAAATTATGTTTCACTTTTGTTGAATAATCACATTCATCACATTTGTATATGCCACCACTTGAATTATATTTCACATGATGACTTGTTAAATTTTGTTTTACTTTTGTCGTATAATTGTATTGGTCAAATGTATGTATACCAGCAGTCGATTCGTGCTTTACAAAGTTAACCTTTAAATCTTGTTTCACTTTTGTTGAATAAACACATTGGTCATTAGGAAAATTATGCAGATCGTTTACTTGCGTTGTACCAGTTTCAACATCGTTGATTAAATACGATTTGTTTTCCTTTTTAATTGTAATGCCATGATCAACTTTTTCTTGCTTAATTAAATCTTTATTTAACAAAACGTTTTTCTGAGTAAGAAATACATTGATGTGTGCTTCCGCTTCAGGCTCGAGTTTAATCATTTGTATATCAACCAGACCCGACATTCGTATTACTTATACTCCAGCCTCTCTGTTGTACGTTTTAAACTCGATGTATGCGATACACAACTCCCTAGACTTGCGGCTAATTCTCGATATACAGGGTGGCGCATTAGTGTGACAAAGTCCCATATCTCCTTTATTTAAAGAGATACAAAAAAATTAAATACAAAAGTTGTAAGATATGTTCTGGTGCATATTCCAAAAATATTTTTAATTATACAGGGTAGATAATAAAAGCTTAAATTTTTTTAAAAATAGAAAACCCTATATATTATTACATATTTAGATTCTACATACAATTTTAGACACATTTTATGTATAATGTACTATATCTAAGTCTAACCGTTTTTGACAAATTTCAAATTTTTTGTCAAAAATGACGTTTGCAGGCCAAAACATAGGTGGAAATCTTTTCTAAACGAAGCCTTTATCAATTAGTTATGGTTGGTTTCCTTGGAAATGGGGACCTACTCTAATGGACTGTATTGATATTTTTGTAATACATTCATACAGGGTAGATTAAAAAAACCTATAGTCATTTTTTTTAATGGAAACCCCTATTTTTTTAATTCTATCTTATTTAGCATTAAAAATAAGGGTGACTTTGTATAAGAGAGTATATTCCAAAAAATTTTAGTTTTTGAAATAATGACAATTTAACATTTTTTTTATTGTAAAAAGGCTATACGGCTTTCAAGTTTTGTTGTTAGTTCATATCTTACAACTTTTGTATTTAATTTTTTTTGTGTCTCTTTAAATAAAGGAGATATGGGACTTTGTCACACTAATGCGCCACCCTGCATGCGGACCAATAGGAAATAGCTTTGAATGTGCAGATTTTATAAAGTTCTAAATCACAGTTTCAACGTGAAGCTGGAAAAGCATGGTTAGACTAGTGGTATTATGCTCTACTGACACGCGGTTGAGTCAGTGCGGTTCCCCGGTTCATGCAATTTTTCTTTTAAAATGAGCTACCATACTTAAACATTGCTTTACCATAAGTTGGAAAAAATAGGTTCAAACATGAAAGTTTCAAAATGTATGTCTGTATGTTTGTATGTGTTCCAGCACGATAGCGTCCACAAAGATCCTCCTATCGTCATGAAATTTGGTACCCAGGTTCGGATCCATGAGTAGGCGGAATGATGAACTCTTGAGCGAAATCTGTCCGGTCAAAATGGCGGAATTCCAGATTTCGACTATTATGGAGTGTATAAATACGAACGGCTATTCGTAGCAAACGGGCAGGTCTTTACGTAGGCAACTAAGTGAACCATCCTAGAATTGAATATCTGCCAGGTTTTTCGTTTGTTCGCGAACTCCTCCGGTAGTGCAATGTAAGCGCGTTTGGTTGATGTTCTGGCGTCTCGGGTTCAAGACGCATAATGTAGGAGGTGTTTTATCTTATCTTATTAGACGTGTTAAGACATTTCTGGGCATTCGAACCGATTTTTGAAAAAAAATTTTTTGGCTCTTTGGTAAAATATCAAAATTTTTTGCATTTTTACACGTTTTGAGTTATTTCTGACCATTTCAGAAAAAAAAAAATTTTGGCCCTTAGGTTAAAAATTTTCGACACTTTTTTTTTATTTTTACACGTTTTGAGTCGTCATATTTAATTGTTTCTGTCGAAATCTTACGATTTTTTTAATAAAACAATTTAACAACTTAATGATATGAGAAAACCACAAAATTTTTAGTAGCAAAAAAAACACAGTACACTTATCAATTACATTGCATGTAGACTAATCAAATAACAGCGCAAAAGACAGCAGTTCCAAATTTTCTCAAAACTAAAAAAGTGAAAAAACGTTTAACTTGTTAATAGCACATTTGTGGTTAATATGTACATAAATGTTGATACTTGCATATATTAATAAATCATAACGCGCTAGTCCTTTACCCAAAAAAGTTTGTAAAATTGATTTTTAAGGTGTTGGCCAATTTTTCTTTCTTCCTTTTTAATAACGCTGTGGATGGTGGATGTCGAGTTTCTAGAGAATTTTTCGTTTCTGGTTCTGGCTGCTGAAGCATCATTTTTTTGGAAAATTCTCACTTAAAGTAATACTTGGTTAAGTAAAAGTATTACTAACGCTTTTAAAAGGCTGATATAATTGAAATGATTCATTCGCCCACATCTTCGGTAAGTGGCATATATTTCGATAACCTCATGATAATTAAAATTGTTTTCAAGTTTTCGAATATAAAAGCTTTCAATACTAATTCTTTACATATGAAGAAACTTCAATCGAAATTACGTTGAATGTTCACTACCGGCTCGTTTGTCACCTGTAAGAGGTATAAACGGTCATAATTAATTAAACATCGTACTTATATTTACCTTCTTTTAGCATCTCTGTACTACCTATATGTCTAACGGCATTCCTTGTTAAGTTTTCTGCTCACATTTTACTGTTACGTTACATCCAAAGTACATGATTATCGCTGGAAGGCATAAGAGCCTTGCTGACATCCATGACCATATACGTGAAGGCTGCTAGATCATCGGAATAGTACCCGAAATTTGCAAGATCAAATAAGTAGTAGTTTCAACAATGAAGGTTAGATCTTTTTTTCTTTATCACCTGGTTACACGATTGTGTTTCCAAATTTCAAATACACCTAGGAGGTTCTTAGTGAATTTCTACAACGAAAATAAATGGACTGATAATATTAATTTTGTAATCAAATAATTGACAATTGTTACCTCTTAATTAAATTTATATATTTAAGGTGCTTCCAGCAGTTCACTTTCACAAAATTCTTTTATCTAAAACGGTATATATATATATATATATATATATATATATATATATATATATATATATATTCACTAATTCAGTTTTGAATATTTTTGCACTCAATCACAAGTAAAACTTCAATTGAATCATTAAAAGTGACTTGATAGACCGCACCCAAACAGGTTTAGCTTCCATTTTGACCTAATTAATTCTAGCTTCTGTGGCTACATTCACCCAACGATTTAACTCCTGTTTTGATTGCAATATACCGGGTGTAACGATTATCTGTATTACGTGAACTACTGCAAATGTTAAGCATTTAATTTCATATGAATTTGTAATTTTGTCTCGTAATCTTTATGTGTTATGTACATTACTTTTTCTTGTGGAGAAGGTTGTTCTGGCCAGTTTATTTCCTACAAATTTCTTGATTACTTTGTTTGTTACGGTAGTTATTTACTGTGGACCGAACAAGCTTTCCAATTTACTGTATACCTACTGTGTGAAGCGTAAGGCAAGCAAGTTCATTAATTACATTTTTTTTTATTTTTATCTTACTAAACATCCCAATGGAATTATGTGTTAAATTAGCCAATTCCGAATACGAACAGTAACATCTTACAGCGGCCGGAAGGGGGCATATAATAATTTTTTTTTTTAATTGAAATTTAAATTATAATTGCCGTGGGCACAAGCTGAGGCTCACTGCTTGCCATCGTGGACTTTGGTGGAATGTTAATTTATTTTTGTTTTATTCTTTTGTCAGGATATCGACAATAAAAATTACTTTATCGGGGGAATTGTTAACTCATTTCTACTTCTTCCTTTCATTTCTATTTCTTTTTTTTTTTGTTTGGTAAATCCTGTTTCAGGCTTTGCAGGGTTTACTCTCCTTTCAGCACTTGTTGAGTATTTCCTTATTAAAGCCTGCGGCGCCTACTCATATCCGGTTCCTATCTAACCATATTACTATCACTTTAAGCTATACTTCCAAAACAACTACGCATCAGAGTGTTCTGCTGTCTTCCGACCGTACGCCTGAGCTTAATCGAGCCCATACCTTTTTTTATGCCATATGATGGTTAGACACGTGGCAAGACATATTTACTTTTGAACTTATTCGTTCATAACAAACCTTGTAATAGTTTAACAGAGTAATGTTATTCACATTTTAAATGTTTTTCCTATACATGGATTTAAAGAAACATATTTATAGTCCAGTCAAATTAGACGAAATAAGGGCCCAACTTTAAAGCTGCGAGAAGTAGACCGGACTTTACATAGAAACTTATGTTTTAGTGTTGTAAATAACCCCATAAAAGTCCTGATCGCTAAACCCTATGCAACCCTTTTTTTTAGGGATATATCTTCTAAACTATTAGGTTTTTCGCAAAAAAAATGAATATCACATGCCTCTTTTCCACACCATCGTGGAGGTAGAGGTCTAGGTGCGTTTTTTTAAGGTAGGCTTCATCCACAGTGTTTTTAATGAAATTGGGTGTATTTGTTATTAAAATTCTATTTCATCAGGTTCTTCGAATTGTAGTTCTATGTCAATATAATCCATTTCAATGCTGATATGGTCGATTTCTGCTTCTTAGTTCTCAATGTGTGAAATATCCAGAAGATCTATTTCGTCTACATCAGTAATTTCATTTTCCAAAGATTCATAGCACACACAAAGTTTTCGCATCATAGAAGAAGATATATCTTCGTCGTAATCGAAACTTTTAACTTCAGTCTTTTTCAACCCTGAAGAATCGTAATGGTCATAAACTCGAATCGGAATATGTGCTATTTGTGCAACTTCTTTTGCACTTGGTATGGTCGTCTTTTTTTATCGGTTGCTCCGCCACGATTGCGTTAGATGGTATTATCATGTCATACTCTTGTTAAGATTTGATGTTGTACGTCTTTAAAAGTAATTATACTTAAAGCGGTTTCTCTTGTTGTGATATTTATCCTTTCTTTATATTTTTTAATTAGTATTTGCTTAATAGTCATATCACTCGGAACATAGTCAGTACCTACACACTCCTTTCAGTTCAGTGAATATAGTGAATTGACAGTCGTTGTTATTTTACATGAAAGAACATTTCATCCACCGCGCGCATGATACCAGAATATATTTGACCACCGTTACTTGAATAGTTACCTGATGATATAGGTTAAAAAATTTTTGTACCACAATCGGAATATTTGGCTTTAGCAGCAACCAAATCATGCTCAAAAATTATTCTACGTTTCAAGGCTTCAGCCTAGTCAGTACCAAGATTCTCAACAGCAGAAAGTACAGAATCCTTAAAATGGACCGTCGACGTTGCTTTTCTTCCTTTTTCTTCTCTTTCTTTTCATCAGCTTCTTCACCACAGAAAATACAGAATTCTTGGAAATTGAAACTAGAATCATTTAAACATCGTCTTACACTTGGTCGATCAGATGACGTATTAGCACCCTCGTTTACGAGTGATTGTTTTGCAGAAGAAACGATGCAATCCTTACGAATATACCCCTTCCGACATGCAGTATGAACTTTAATACAGTTGACTTTAGATAAATGGGTAATTTTACCATCATTTCGTTTAATACTCGCTTCTTTCAAAGTTTCCAATCCACGCTCCACACTTAGTCTCACCTTCCGATAGTCTTCATACAAATGAAGTACAATCCATTCATGTTTGCACAATCATAAAAAAATTCCACTCCAAAATTCGCCTAAAATGCTGTATTTAGATCGTAATCTGCACTAAATCACGTTGTAATATTAAAGTGATAAATTTCAAAACTGTTTTAATCCAAAACTGTTGACTTTAGAAAGAAAAGTCTGAGTTGTATTAAAATATACCGTAATTTAGGTCTTTCGTTCATTCAGTTGTAAATATAAGAAAAAATTTTAATTATTTTTGCATTATAGCTATGAGGTAGGCAACTTAATTTGCATTTTGGTGTAACTTAGGTGCATATCTTTTTAAGGGTATATACTTCTTAAAGGTTTATACTCCCACTTTAAATTATTCTGCTCATCGTTGACTTAATCCGACATTCTAAAGCATCCATTTTGTTCACTTCTTGTGGTACGCTGTAGATGCAGGAGGCATTTTTTTGGGCCTAAATTTTGTGAAAGTGCCATTGATTTGATGGTAAGATTATTTAACGCATTTTACTAAAAATTAAAACGTTTGCTCTTTTCAGGCACTTTTCTTTTTTTTTACTTTGAGTTACACTTTTATTACTTCTGCTTTTCTACTTTAAATTACATTTTAAGTACGCATTTAATTCTACTTTTACGTACGCTTTCATTTTATGACTGCAATTGTTGCATTCAAAATTTCAAGAAAATGCAATAAACGGATTATTCAATTACATGAAGATAAATTTATAAGAAGGAAAATTCCATTTTATGGGTGTGGTTACAACGTTAAGCATTATTTCGAGATATTGCACAATATTGATGCCAAGATGACATCACCTTGGTTTGCATTTTCGCATTTATTTCTGTAATACCAGGGATTCTCAAGAAGTATTATATTTAGTGAAAAGTATTTATATCAATAATTTAGTAATTTAAGGTTATTACAAATAGTTTTTAAGATACATTTTATATAATTCTAACTTTAAATATTTAATAAACATAGTTTGTCTATTTTTTTATTTTTTACATTTTGATAAAATTTTTATTGTAAAACTCGGTTTAGTTATTCCGAGCATTATTAAAAATAACTTTGCGTCCGAGATCATTTTATCAGTGTTACGTTGCAATTTTTTTTATATTGATGATCAGTGGAAGTAATCTAGCCAAATTGTGGTAATTAAGCAAATCAAAAGATTGAACCTCCCTACGTTAATCTACCGATTGAGTCAAAGGCATTATTTTTGGTGAATGGTTTGTATCTCCAGTTAGTTTAACGATTTGTTACGAGAACATTTTTACACTTATACATTTTTTTATTATACCTTGACCTTCACCACTGTTTTTATTATAAGTCGTAGAACCTTTTTTGTAGCAAATTTTATAAGGTTCACTTTTGGTGATAGCTAGTTTTGCGAAAACCTAATAGTTTAGGAGAAATATGCGAAAAACTTCTTTTAACCCCTAAAAAAAAGGTTGCATAGGGTTTAGCGATCAGGACTTTTTAGGGGTTATTTACAACACCAAAACAAAGGCTTCTATGTAAAGTCCGGTTTACTTCTTGCAGCTTTAAAATAAAATCCTATCTTGACTATTTACTAGATCACTTTAATATGAGTTGTGAGACATTGAACTATAGGAGACTCATATTGAATATAAAATACCAGACAACCTGATTTTTTACAAAAACGCAATATTGTCAGATTCATATTTAAGCCACTTTGAATTATGTTTTCCAAAATGCCTTGTTCGGTAATTGAAAATTGAGTAGCGCCTATTTCCTATGCTTTACAAATGAACCCGACCCGACCTTCAGGCAACTAAATAGAGTAAAAAAATGCAAATTAAATCTAGGGCAACCTAGGTTATCGTAGATTTATTTCTATTTTTTTATTTGATCATATAAATCTATGGTAACCTAGGTTACGGTAGATTTAATTTCCATTTTTTTACCTTGATTATGCGCAATGTATAAAGTTCATTCATGTGTAACAAGAGAACTTTTATATTTGATTACATACGCACATTTGTGTTTAGGACCACTTGAATTCACTAGCGTCTATTTTCTGTGCTCTACAAATAAACTTTATGCATTGCGCATGATCAAGGTAAAAAAATGTAAATTAAAACTACGGTAACCTAGGTTACCGTAGAATTATATGATCAAATAAAAAAATGGAAATAAATCTACGATAACCTAGGTTACCCTAGATTTAATTTCCTGGCGAAGATAATATGTAATAAAATATATTATCCTCACCAGGAATGTTTAACGCTACGTCATTAATTTATGAATTTAGCTATTATCCTCGCCAGGAGTGTTTACCGCTACGTCATCACGTACAATCATACGGTGCAATATTAAAAACATGAGTCACAATTATTTTCGTTATAATAAATTTTGATTAGAAAATATACCCCGATGGCAGCATTTAAAGCTGCAGATTTATTTTGTAAAAATTAGAGAAAGTTGATTATCGTAATGGTAACGGTTGAAAAACAATATTCTGTAAATGGAGGTTATGAAGTTATTATTCAAATGCGAATTAAATTCATACGCATATAAAACAAATTGATTTCGCATTTATAGGTTTATTCTTTCTACTACATTTTCTTATTCAATACCGTATGTCGATTTCGTCAAATGCACTACGAATGTTCACCATCCTTATTAGTAGAAGAGAGGCACCATGCGCCATCTTGGATTTTGACGTCACAAGGATGCCCCACGTGGGAGCCCGTATTTTCCACCCTTATTTTTTATGGTTTCTTTTCGGAGGCCTTTTTCAACCCTTGATGGAATTTTCATTCCTAATTACGGCCTCTTTGTTTTTACTCACCCACGTGGGAGACCGTATTTTTCACCTTTATTTATGGTTTCTTTTCGGAGGCCTTTTTCAACCCCTTGATTTCACCCCTATGGTTTCTCTTCGGAGGCCTTTTTCAATCCTTGATGGAATTTTCATCCCTAATTAAGGCCTTTTTGTTTTTACTCGCTTACTTGAGGGGGTGTATTTTTCACCCTTATGTTATGGTTTCTTTTCAGTGGCCTTTTTCAACCCATAATGGAAATTTCAACCCTGATTATTTTTGTTTTTAGCCCTTTTGGTGGGGAGCCCCTGGAGGTTAGGCAATTGTGCGTATTCTTTTAATTCCTATCTACACATTGTAACTTTACGAAATTTTATTTATACATTGGGGTTGTATTCTAATAAGGAGGCCTTATGGTATCTTGTAAGGCTGATATAGGGCCTCGCGACTTACTGCTGGGACTTAGCTCCGTGACCCTTGAAGCAAAAATTTGAATGTGTATTCTAATAAGGAGGCCCTATTGCTATCTTGCAAGACAGGTGTATGAACTTGTGTTAGGGTTTGATCTTGCGTGGGGGAATTTGAATGACAGTAAAATTTAATTATAGAACACTTATTTTTATTGTAATTATCATAATTAAATAAGCCTCAGTGAGTTATAAAAAAAAATTTATTAAGTTAATTAATTACATAACAGTTATTACATGATTGTTTTCTAAATGAATATTAAAACTGATTGTTTTACCTACATTGAAATATATTTAATATCCATCCGATCGTTAAATTGTTGTATATTGTACACCTTAATATTTTTAAAGAAACTTGTTGTTACGTATAACTTAGATGTGTTTTATAACTGTAATTAAAGATCTGTACAAGTAAATAAAATAAATAAAAGGTTAACAGCACACTTACCAGCTCTGTATTGAAAGAACATTTTTGAGGGACTGATTCACGAGTGATAGTCACTGCTTTGTGTTACTCATCTAATCAAACTAAAGCACTTTCTATGTTTTACGTTTATGAATAGTTGATGTAAAACTAGCTATAATTAATTTTTAGAGTGTAAATATACAAACAACCAAATTATCTTTATCACACTTACTGCAACTCGTATTTACCTTTCCCTTAAAGTAATTAATAACAAAGCGGTTTGAACAAAATATTATATGTTGTCCATACATACATACACACGCAAATTGTTTTTTTTTGTAAAAACCGCATTAAAAGTTTGGAATGTAATAATTACATGTTTTAAATTCCACAACAACAATATGTAGTTAGGAACCACTGTTCATGTTTACTTTTAGCTAATTACTGTGTAATTATGTAAACCTGTTAATTTTAATAATCTACCAACCGAGTAACCCACTTTCCTTAAAACGCTAAAATCATAAATTTTATAACACGATTTTGAAAACACACATTCTGAATTAAAAAGAAAGAAAAACAATAGGCTCATCTGATATTACGCAACTCTTAATTAAAAAAAGTAAGGTAATAAAAAATCTCTTTATTTATCAGAATAGAATGGTTGGGTAACAGGCGTTAAACAATAATTTAATTATCTCGTCTTTTACAATTAAACATGTACTAAAAAAGTTTTTTACAAAATCAATCATTGATAAACTATTTACTCTACAATATAGAAACGATAACGTATAAAGACCACACACATCCGAATGGTAATCCAGCAGTATTGTTTTATTGTAACCATCTAGAATTCTTCTCTAAGAAACGTAAATGATATCCTTGAGGTGCTCGTCCAAAGGAATCAAAATACTCTCCGTTACCATTATCATCAATGTAGATAGCGGTCCAATGCTGACCTGGTTTGTCTGCAGGATCCGTGTTTACAATAATTGCACACGGTCTAGGTGCGTGTCCCGGTAGTTGATTAGAACCCGAACCCTCCATCATTTTATCGATTTTCTCGTCGGCTTTACGCTTAAGGTTCCTACCTGCCTCGTGGAATCTTTCTTGAAACGAATCCTTGATAGGTCGATCCTCTATGACGTCACCAAGAATATTAGCACCCGTTCCAAGAGCTTCTTTTCTAATAGCCTTTGCGCCAGACTTAAATAACGGTGTTATACTTCTAAATATACCACTTAACCTATTCCATGACCACGTTGATATGGCGCACATCTGTAGATAGAGCCGATACCGTTACCGTCCTAATTCACGTAATATTGCGGAAAAGGGCAAACCATTATTGTACTTTCTTAAAGTGTAGCTTTAGACACGACGTTCCAAACTCAAATGGCATTGCTGCACCCGTGTCTGCTTTTATATTAATCTCGATGTTTTCAAATTTCCGTGTCGTCACCGGTATGTAGTGTGCAGGCGAAAAAACCACATCTTTATGACTCCCGTAAGCATAGTTTTCTGAAGTAATATTTATTGTACGCATAAGCGGAGATAAAACATCATCCACAATTTGCGGTTCAACGATGTCGCAATAAACAAACATCTAAGTTGGTAATCCTATCCATATACTAGCGGGGTGAGGGGGCATTGGTTCCATAGGTACGTTCTGATACGGACGATAACCCAATTGTAAGGCTAGACGTTGTGAGAATCCGAATAGCGAGAGCTGAGTTTTTAATTTCGTAGTGACGCGCTTAGTTAGATTATGATATTCGATTGCTAGCAATTTACTTATTAGTACATGGTTATTTATCTCGCTGGCAATTTCTTCTATGGTGGCATAATTTCCCGAAGCGAAACGTATCACGTACCAGCCATCTTCAACATAAATGATCTTCGCGTTGTCGCGTTGAAAATATTCAGCGGCTTTTTTTAATATCGTTTCTAGCACATTCTCTCCAGGTGGCTCTGTTCTATAATGAATTAAATTGTCTGAAGCACCTACAGCGACGAAAGAACATGGGTACTGAATTTCCGATACCCCTACAACCCACGATCCCGTTAATCTTATCCGCTTTGGCAGCTGCGTAATAAAACTTGACACTCTTTGCCTTTATCCGTCTGTAGATCTGCCGGAGTGTTGTGGCAATCCTTAAAAATACAGATGAGGCTGTCTTCGTTTTAAGTGCTCTCGCCCATGCCCTCTTGCTAAATACATCAATTACCGTTAGTATGTAGTTGTATCCACTATTGTGTTTACTTAAAGTTCGCATATCACAAAGATCCGCTTGGCACAACTCGTAAAGGTTACTCACAATATATTTATTTCGTGGAAACCGTTTTCTGATTCATGTACCGCATAAGCTTCCTGTGCCTGCAACCAATTTTTACTTCACCATATTTTTTTTATCTTTTACAGCATTAGTTAAAAGTATTCCTGAAGAAGCCGAAGAATACAGAAGTAAGGTTAGATCAGTCCTAGATTCATCTAGACGAACTAAACCTAACCTCTCTAACCTAGAAAGGAGAGCGGTTATTTTCCTTAACAATGACCCAACGATCATAATTCTCCCGCCAGACAAAGGAAACGCGACTGTGATATTGGATATGGACACTTACAACAGTAAGATCCCAGAACTACTAGACGGGGGCCAGTACAAACAAATACCAATTCGTAGTTTGGCAACACGGCAAGCATGATCTAAATGAATTGCTAGATCATCTAAATAGACGCGCACCCTCCATAAGATTCACAATGGAATTGGGGCCGGAGCAAAGCTGCCATTCCTGGATGTACTTGTACACAGGAATGACAACACTTTCACGACAAGTGTATACAGGAAACCTACCCACACGGGGAGGTACCTACACTACAACTCCAATCACCATAAAAACGTGAAGTTAGGCGTGGCAAAATGCTTGAACGATAGAGCAAAAACAAAATGCTCAAAACAAGAGAACCTGAACAAAAAATTAGAAAATATCGCAAGAACACTCAAAGAAAATGGCTGCCCCGATCTAACACCTAACCTAAACAGGGAAAGGGTAACCGGAAACGAAGAACTTAAATATACAGCGATAATACCATATATACAAAGTACCTCAGACAAAATACGAAGGATAGGCAGCAAATACAAGATACGCACTGCCTTCAAAAACCAGAACGCAAATCATACAATGAAGATCAGAATTCCAGGAAATGTGTATACAACTTACCATGCGAATACGGCAGAGCATACATAGGAGAGAGTAGTAGACCACTAAAAATGAGAACGCATGAACATAAGAACAACGTCCGCAAGGGCGAAACAGAAAGATCAAGAATCGCCGAACATGTGTGGAACAAAGACCACCGCATTCAATGGGATAATATACAGATAGTGGCAAAAAACGAGAACAACTCGTCGAAAACTCAAAGAAGTTACATACATCGCACTAGCAGAAAATCCAACAATCCAAGCTAGTGTAGAAATTAAACCTATATGGATTCCAATAATACGTGAAGAGCTTAAGGGCAATGCACCTGCGCAATAAGTTACGGCGCAACATGCGTTATATATATATATATATATATATATATATATATATATATATATATATGTGTGTGTGTGTGTGTGTGTGTCGTGTGCGTGTGCGTGACGCTGTGTGTGTGTGTGTGTGTGTACAAGTTCTAAAAAATATATATTGGATTACTCAGTGGCTCAGCGGTAAAGGTGTCAGACTAGTAAGTAAAAGGTAACAAGTTCGAATCTAAGATTAGTAAAGTACTTGGGAAAAAATTATATATAACATATGAATTCGACTCAAGTGCGAAAACAGTCCTTCTCAGAACTAAGCCTGATGACGGAAGCAGAGTCCGCTTCCGAAACGTCGCTCTCCAAAAGCAAAAACTGTGGAAATAGGACAATTAACGCCACTAATAAGTAGGTAGTTGAAATTAATATTAAAACTTAAAAATTACAAAAAACGTTTTGCATTATGCTTTTCATTGTTAATAACACTTGCAATTATTGACAAAGATTTTTTAGATTTAACTGGATTATTTTATTTGATGTCATGTTTATATTTGTGAATGCTTCTATCATTTTCAAATTGAAGTTTTTCACAACTTTACACTTACATCATAACTTGGTTGGCTGACATTTTTCATTGTTAGCCTTCGCCGTTAGAGGGTGTTTAACATAATTTAATTTTGAATGACATAGTTATTCTTTACTAAAATTTAATTCTATAGTTGGCATGTCCACAATGGTTTCTTAATCAATACTTATATATATATATATATATATATATATATATATATATATATATATATATATATATTTAAAAATCTCCATTTTTAAATTAAGTTCTTATAGAATAAAATTAAATCTGAGTTTTAAACTATTTTTTTTCTTTGTATTCTAAAAACTTTTCTATCCTTAACGATCCCTATAAATTTGCATTATTTTATCCTTGTTTATTCAAGCAATGCTTTATTTGCAATAAATAGTTATTTTTGTATCTAGTGCGCGAAATGCTACTTTGGTGATCGAGACACAGCCGAGTTAAAAAATTAATTGAGATCACCAAAGTAGTTCGCGCACGTGTTGCAAACAATTTTTTTCCTACAACCATCAAAATATGTATATCCCTTAAAATTGTTTTGAATAATTTTTTTCTTGGAGTTTTGCTTGATTGAGGCTACAAAAGTGTTCGCAGATTGTTTCAATTGCCCCGAGAACAGAGATAATTGAATCGCACGCCTGTGACAATTGAAACAGCATTGTAATTATAGTTTTTAACGCAAAATAAGAAATATTTTTCGGGTGTATCCGTGTACATTGCAGACTTCCTAATCTTTCGTTTGGCACTTCTTTTTCTGGGAATTGCTTTTGGAAACGGTCTCAAAACTTCTGGAGAAAATACTATGTTGGACGAGTTTGAACAGCCAACTTTTAGTGGTTCAATTTGATTACAAGTGGATGATGCGGACAGAATCAGAGTGTTTTCTTTTAGAGGATTGTGATAAGAGGTGGCCGACGTACATGAACCATAACGACTTGGCGATGATGGCAGAACTTTATTGGTCGGTCTAGAAGGTATTTGTAGAGTGATGGCCTCACTAGTAGATGGTTCATATTCAGTGGTATTGTCTTGTATTTTATCTGTTATCTTTATTAAAAGGATATATTCTGGTGCATGCAAATCCGGCTGTTATGTTTGATTGTCTAAGCGCTAATGGCAATTCTTGTTTGACTATTTTTAAACGGACCATATATTTTTCTATTTAACGGTTGTAGTCTGTGAGAGCAATGTGGGGGAAATGATCAGATCACAATGCCGTTATCTTTGCAAAAATTTAAGCAACCAATACTTACATGCGATTGGTGGTTATCTAATAATAAAAGTACTTTGTTTTCTAATGAAGCATTGGTAGGTATGCTTTTTAAAATGCTCAAGGTAGATCAAAAATTCCTCCTCCTGCATCCAGCCACTCGCATTTATTGCACCAATACACCCAATAGGACCATCACGGATGAAGTGATCGTTGTATCTTGCACGAGGAAATATAAATATAACTATTATATTTATATATAACTATTACCAGTAGCATTCACAGCTAAAGCAACCGTTAGCAATGACCCTCTTTCACCTGATGTTAGTGCTTCCACCTGCTTCGTTCGCTTCGCAGCAACAACTTTTCCAGGCGTGTGTACCGTGGTGACCCCGGTTACGTCTATATTGTAAATATCTTTTGCTTTAAATTTGTATTTGTCCAGCACTTTTGCGAGGTTGTCGAAAAACAGATTCACATTAGTAACATTAAAACTCGTCGCTCTAGATAAGCTCGTCCCCTGCGCACTACGGGGCCACAATTACGGGTTTCGCTTCATAAATGCCAGCCATACCGTTTTCTCTCCAGGATTTTGATATGTTTAGCGAATATTCCAAAGCTCGTTGGAGAGCTAATTTTCGTATTTCTTTGGGTGGCAGTCCGTAACATATCTGTGGCGCCTTTATTACATATTCAACCATGGATTTTTATTGGAACGTGTTAAATGCTCGTTTTGCACAACGATAACCCTTGGTTACAGGCACTGTAGACCCTTGTTCAATTTTTTGTCTTTTCTTCTTTACAAATCTGCTTAATGACACGTAATGAAGATTATGTTTAGATGCTGGAGCCCTAATTGATACACCATTGTTATTGACTTCGTTATACGCTCCTTCATAGATAGAGGTTGGATATAAACCCTTTTCAGTGCTTCTGACTATTACTCGTGGCATTCTCAAATAAAATAGTTTATTAAGAATAACACATCACGGCATGTAACAACACAATAATAATAAAACACATACATTGTCCCCGATGGCTTTTGTCTCAATTGTCCCCTGAAGACATTTTTAGGCAAAATATTAATTTTTTTGGTTATATTCAGAAACAGACAAGTTTCACTTACATCTAATCAAAGAACAGACCTCAAGTTAACTTGTAAAAATATCAGCGATTAGATACTTACCCTTAATTGTGTTGTAACACAATTTTTCGAGGGTTAATAAAGTTTACTTCGCTATGCGTAAATCACTTTCGTTGAGATAAACACGTGCACCTTCAATTGACGCTAATGATCGATTGTTCTTTATAAGCGACGTATAGAGGCATCTTTAGAGACTGAAACAACTAGAATAAACTCCAATATGGCCGCTGTTTCAGCTGTACCCTGTTTCAATCGTCTCCGGTCTACCCTATGCATAGTAAAGAACTTGAAATTGCTAATGTGATGAATGAAAGGCAGCTTGATATTCTGTATCTATCGGAGACTAAACGTACATGGCAGGAATTGCAGTGATGGTGAGTGAAAGTGTGAAAATATGTGTTAAACAGTACAAATTGGTATACCCCGGGTAATATGGGTTAGAATGAAAGTGGAATGTCGAAATTTCTTTCTCATTGTATGCTATGCACCGGTGAAAGGAGAAAGAGACCGAGAGTGTGAGAACTTCTGGAAAACGTGTTGAACGAAAGAGTGGTGATATTGGAAGATATGAACGGATGGGTGGGTGTATATAGACAACATACTGAACGCCTTGCAAAGTTCAGAGACCAAGAGTCAATGACAGTGGTGAACGCCTGGTAAACATCTGCGTGAAAAAAACCTGTTTGTATCTAATACGTGGTTTAAGCATAAAAATGTGCATATGTACATACTATAGATGGCAAAGCAGTCAATATAAAAGTATGATTGACTTGATAGTGTATGATGAATGGCTTAGGAACCTGGTCAGAGATACACAACGGAGTGTAGATCGGGCCATTTTTGGTTGTATAGAAAATGTGTTTAGGGCAAAAGTGGGTCTGGAGAAGGAAAGAAAACGTAGGCGAACTCCTACAGATAGGGTAAATGAACTGGTAGATAATGGTTCGAGAAAGAATTATGCAGATGCTGTGAGTAGAGAGTTGAATGTGAATGAATCCATGTGAAACAAACAAAAGACAATGAAGTAGAAAGTGCTTGGATAAGCTTGAATGACTGTGTTATCAATTGTGCCGTGCAGATATATAAAAAAGCCATTATAGGTACACAGAAGAATTGTACTTGGTGGAATAAATCGGCACAAAAGGCAGTATGTAAGAAAAAAGACATGAACATAGCAATTATTGCTGAAAAAATGAGACTCAGAAAAAGCCGTTGTATGAGGTGTATAGATTAAGAAACAAAGAAGTGAAGGAGGTAGTCAGAATGAGTAAAGTGGAAACGATGACTGTGGAAGGAGTCAAATGCAGACTGATTTTGAGAGAAACAAAAAACTTTTTTGGAAATGGTGCAAAAATACATAGTGTGGCCCAGAACAGAGCGCTGCAGGAGTGATGAATAGGAGCAACGAAAAAGTATGGGAGGATTGTGAAGTGACGAAATGCTGGCAAGAAAATTTTGGAAAGCTGTACGGTAGTGAGAAAAATAAGACAAGAGCTTAATAAGGAGAATTTAAAAGGAATAGTGAATAAAATTGAGGATATTGGGTAAAATTAGATAGAAAACGACAGGAAAGCTGAAAAACAGTAAAGATGCAGGCATGAATGAAATCACTGGTGAAATCCTAAAATATGGAGATACAAAGCTTATGCAATTTATTCAACGCATGTCTTAACTGTAGAAAAGTACCGAGTGATTGGAAGAGCGTGATCATTGTACCATTATATAAGGGTATGGTGAAAGAGAGTGATTGCAAAAACCACAGAGGAATAAGTCTGCTGAGTGTACTTCGTAAAGTATTTGGAAGAGTGCTGATTAATAGAGCACGTGAAACTATGTGCAGGGTGGCTTCATGCCAAGGAAAGGATGAGTTGATCAAATGGTTACTCTCCATCAGGTGATCGAAAAGTGTTTAAGTGTAAAAAAGAAGCTGTACTGTGCGTTCGTAGATCTGGAGAAAGCATATAACCGAATTGATAGGGAGAAGCTGTGGGAAACATTAAATGAATACGGCGTAAGTGAAAGTTTAATAAACGGAATAAGGGCAGTATATAATGGTAACCGGGCATGTGTAACGGTAGGTGTGTGTGTGTGTGAATACTTTAGTATTGGAGCAACGAGTGCGGCAAGACTGTGTGATGTCACCATGGTTGTTCAATATATACGTGGATAATTATGTTAGGCAAGCATGGTTGGTGTAAACGTACGAGTATGCAGATGACAGTCTTATTAAGCGAGAATGCGTATGAGCTACAAACACCTCAGAGGAAGTTCGATATAGTCTGTGAGGGCATATACCTATAGGTAAATGTTAACAAAACAAAGATTGTGGTGCAATCCAATGGATGGCGAGATTGGACAACTGGTCAATGCTGGAAGGAAAATGATTGGAAGTATATGGACAGTAATGAAAAAAAAGCATAAGCATAGCTGCGGAACGAGCAATCCATAATGGCGTGTTTGAACCGTCAGTACTGTATGGAAGTGAGACACGGGTATGTCAAAAAAGCATGAAAGCAAAATAAATGCTATGGACTTGAAATTTCTGAGAAACGTGTGAAGTAAAACTAGAAGGGATAAGATGAAGCATTCTTCATCTTATCCCTTCTAGTATAATGAAGAAGTGTGGCGAAGGAAGGCCGATGATTGACAAATATAAAAGTAGTACACTACGACGGTTTGGTCACATCGAAAGAATGGACAACACAAGGTTAACAAAGCAGATATATTTGAGCGAAGATAGAGGTAAAGCGGGGTCTGGTAAGCCGCATAAAACTCGGTTGAATGCAACAGTGTATAATAAAAGAAAGGAAGATATGGAGTTTTGTAAATAAAAGGGCGTGTCAGAGATAATGCATGAATCTTGCAGAAACTAGGGAAGTATGCAGGTAGGAAAGCATGGAGGAAGATTGCAAATGAAAAATAAACAAGAGGCACAGATTGTTTTACCTACCTCACAAGGAAATTGTGTCTAGTATGTTATATATTGTATGCTATACGCAGAGGACATAACTTTATTGTTTCACAGTAGTGATATTCATCACTTAATTGTGATGAATCAGAGGAGTTCTCCACATTAACAAGTGATTGGAGGATTGCAAATCAATTCAAATCTTAATAAATCAAAAAGTGAACAGTTAATTCTTTCTTTGACACCCTCATGATATAGACTTCTTCATGAGTAAAATTTCTGGTTTTATACGCAGATCCCAAATTACACTTTACAAATAACTTTGAACATGTTCTTCAACTCTAACTATGTTTGTTTTGCACAGATTGTCTGATAGTGTTTTTTCTAAAGTTATTTTAATTAGCTTGTCGTCTCCTAAGTCCTTAGAGCTTGGGGTAAAACAAGTAGCCATCTTATTAAATTCCAACGTAGAGCTGTACAAATTGTTGCCAACTGTCGTTCGCTTAGAATCCTCATGTTACCATGCATATTTATATTGGCATCTTTACATTATCCCAAACAGTCAGAAATCCATCATCATGATACTCGGAATAACAGTAGTTTTTACCTTCATCTAGTTGAAGCTAACAAAGTGTGAAAAGGTTCAGTCTACACGTCATTAAAATTTTATAATTGTTTGCCTGAATGAATAAAATCACTAGACTACGTCACATTTATTAATGGTATAAAACAAATTTCTTTTAGTCAAAGCATTTTATTCTTATAATGAGTTTATACAATTTGATTTTTCTAAATTAAAAATTAAGCTAAATGTATTATTGCAATGCCTAATCTCTTTCCGAAATTTTAAACAATTTAACTAATATCAATCAGAATAATATAAAAGATACCAGGAATATACAAAACAAGAACAGATTCTCCTTTCTTTAGATACAGAATCTATGCACACAAAGTGACGAATTTTAAAATTATATTTATAGTATGTAACATGATTGCATTGGGTGCTTTTGAATTCACAACTTGAAGTGTTTTTTAAGACGAATTTTTAAACTATCTTTCCAATGTCTTCCATAATTGAAACGAGACACTATACAAAGCAGGCTATTCCAATATTGCGCATGAGCACAGTAAAAAGGAGTAGAAAATTGGAAATTAAATCTATGGCAACCTAGGCTACCATAGATTGAATTTCAATTTTTTAGTCCCGTTTATTGTAATACGTTGCTTATTGCACATGATCAAGTAAGGAATAATTCACTTTGTGTAGTGTATCGTTAATCACATTGATCGTATTTGAATTTATAATCTGACGAGTGTTCTTTAAGTTGAATTTTAAAATTATCTTTGCAATGGCACACATACTCACATTGGTTGCATTTGAATTCATAATTTGAAGATTGCGTCTTAAGGTGAGATATTAAGGAATGTTTGAAATGTGATGCATACTCACACCGGTCGCATTTAAATTTATAACTTGAAGTGTTTTTTAAGATGAATTTTTAATTTGTATTTGTTGCATAATCACATTGGTCACATTTAAATTCATTAGTTGAAGTGTTTTTTTACATGAATTTTAAAATAATGTTTGTCATTTGTTTCATAATCACATTGAACGCATTTGAATTCGTAACTTGAAGAGTGTTTTTTAAGGTGAGATATTAAGGAATGTTTGAAATGTGATGCATACTTGCACTGGTTGCATTTGAATTGATAACTTGAGTGTGTTCTAAGATGCATTTTAAAATTATCTTTGCGACAGGTTTCATAATCACATTGGTCACATTTAAATTCACGACTTGAAGAGTGTTTTTTAAGATGAATTTTTAAACTATCTTTGCGATGTGTTTCATAATCACACCGATCGCATTTGAATTCATAATTTGAAGAGTGCTTCTTAAGGTGAGCTATTAAGGAATATTTGAAATATGATGCATACTTGCACTGGTTGCATTTGAATTGATCACTTGAGTGTCTTTTAAGATGCATTTTTAAATTATCTTTGCGATAGGTTTCATAATCACATTGGTCACATTTAAATTCACGACTTGAAGAGTGTTTTTTAAGATGAAGTTTTAAACTATCTTTGCGATGTGTTTCATAATCACATTGATCGCATTTGAGTTCATAACTTGAAGAGTGCTTTTTAAGATGAATTTTTAATTTAGCTCTGTGATGGGACATATACTCACATTGGTTGCATTTGAATTCATAATTTGAAGAGTGCATCTTAAGGTGAGCTATTAAACCATGTTTGAAATGTGATGCATACTTGCACTGGTTGCATTTGAATAGATAACTTGAGTGTTTTTTAAGATGCATTTTCAAACTATCTTTGCGATAGGTTTCATAGTCACATTGGTCGCATTTAAATTCACAACTTGAAAAGTGTTTTTTAAGATGAATTTTTAAACTATCTTTGCGATGTGTTTCATAATCACATTGGTTGCATTTGAATTTATAATTTGAAGAGTGTTTTTTAAGATGAATTTTTAATTTTTGATTGGTATTTGTTGCATAATCACATTGGTCACATTTATATTTAAAATTTGAATAGACCTTTAAAACTTTCTGTTTTAAATTTTCTTCTATTGTAGTTAAACTATTAAATTGATTACATTCACCCTGTACATTAGTGATGTGTTCGACACTGTTTTCCTTTACATGATCTGCTTCACTTGAGCCATCATTTATTTGGTAAGAGGTGTCTTCTTTCTTAATATTCACAATATTTGTAAAAATAGTGTCAAATTTTTTACTACCTGAACAGTAATTTAATTCACCCTTTATTAGATCATTATTTACAGCAAGATGTTGAGTTAAAAGTAAATCTATTCCTTGTTCCTCTGTGGGTTCGATTTTAATAAGTTTCATATCAATTTCATAAGACATTTTTAAGAATACGTATTGCTTAATCGAATAATAAATAATTCAAAACCACAGTAGTGTACAAGAACTGACGTGCACCAAAGATATGTTTTGTAGGTAGAACGCGCTTCAATGACGGTGAGAATGCGCCCAGAAACACTGAACACTTAGACTAACATCTAGTAAGCAGCCATTTTGTAAACTTGGCTAAATAACGTTTTCCACTGAGCGGGTTTCGGTGCGCACTTGCAATATGCGAATTCGCCCGTCGTTCACCCGTGGTGTAGAAAAATTTTAGTACCCACTCGAAGCAGTGAAAAACAAATGTAACGGCCGTAACGGGTAATAGCACAGTATACGTCAAAACAGTGATGTAGATCTTAGGCAGGGCGGTAGTTACGAACATATTCAGGCATTTCAAAATCATTTAGATTCATATACCATTGTAGTTTATAATTCGCGTATAGGTGATTCGGTTTATTTTGAGGGTCCTAGGGAACCAGCTAGAGTAGTTTTAAATTTAATACTAGAAGACGAGCATTATAACGTTATTACCAGTCTCACATCAGCATTTACTTGTAGTTATTACTGCGAACATTGTAAAAAACGGTGTAACGACAAGAAACGGCATATGAAATGTATTTACCAGTGCCCAGCGTGTCATCAGAAACCACCTTGTTCTATTGAAGATCCTAAAATTGCTTGTAATGATTGCAGGAGATTTTTTACGGACAGGATTGTCTTAAAAACCATAAGGACTTTAAAGTATGCGAAAAATTGCGTAGATGTTTAAACTGCCTTAAAACCCATGAAGTAAAGGGTAAACATAGATGCGGATACAGCTACTGCTCTACGTGTCCGAGTCAAAAACCTATCGGGCACCTTTGTTACATGGCCGTTAACAAGGCTCGACGTGACAGTACTAATGGTAAACCATCTATGTTTATCTTTTACGATTTAGAGTGTATGCAAGAGAAGGTGTGTGAGGGAACAAATGATAGGTTTCTGCATGAGCCCAATCTATGCGTGGCCGCGAATGTTTGCTCTGTCTGTATCAAACATGCTGACAATTTAGATGAGCAATGCTCAGTATGTAGCAAAAGAGTGCACATTTTCAGGGACGATCCTGTTCAATCATTTCTGTCATATGTTGCCGAGTGAGCAAGAAAATTTAAAGTTACATGCATCGCACATAACATGAAGGGGTACGATGGGTGTTTTGTGCTCAGGTGCATGCTAGCTAATAATAATCTGTGGAGACCTAAAGTCATCTCCAGCGGTTTAAAATTAATTTCAATTCAATGTGACGATATTAGATTCATTGATTCCCTTAATTTCATACCGTCACCGCTCTCGGCATTTCCAAAAACTTTCAATTTCCCCGAGTCCAAGGGTTACTTCCCATATCTTTTCAACTCATCCGTGAACCAGAATTACGAGGGTCCATTGCCAGCACTGGTATATTATTGTGCAGATCAGATGTCGGCAGGTGATCGGCAAAAACTTTTAGAATGGCATACGACCCAGAGTAATTATGTTTTTAAGATGAGTGAGGAGATTGAGAGATATTGCCTGATGGATGTTAAGATCCTCGTTAAAGGTTGCATTAGCTTCTGGTCCACCTTCACGACCCAAAATAAAGTCGATCCGTTCGAGGAGGCGACCACTATTGCTAGCGCTTGCAACAAGGTGTTTCGTAGACGTTTCCTCAGAGAAAACACTATAGGGCTCATTCCAAAAGGTGGTTATAGACGTGTCGACAATCATTCCAAAATCGCGATACAATGGTTACGTTGGGTGGAGCATTCTCAGCAAGTGAGTATACAACACGCTAGGAAAGCTCGCGAGTTTAGAACACCTGAAGGTGTTAAGGCCGACGGGTATTGCGCAGAGTCAAACACCGTTTTTGAATTTCTTGGTTGTTATTGGCACGGTTGCGAGGAATGTTTCCCCAATCAGGCCAACATGGATCCTAAACTCGGTGTAAGTACTTCCATGCTTGCACGGAATGAGAACACGGTGGCACGGTCCCAGTTTCTACGCGAGCGCGGGTATAATTTAGTTGAGATGCGTGAATGTGATTTTAAAAAACAGATACTTGCTAATGATGAGTTACGGGTATTCATACAGAATCTAGGTAATCAAGATGACGAACCCTTAAACCCCGTGACGCATTTTACGGAGGTCGCACTAATGCTAGTAAGCTTTATCGCGAATGTGACGGCGTGAACGAGAAAATAATGTATTGACGTGTGCTCATTATATCCATATGTAAATAAATACTGTAAATATCCTGTAGGTCATCCGAAAATTCATGTAGGGTTAGATTGTAAGAACATTTCATTGAACACGGTGGAGGGTTTAGTAAATGTCAAGTACTACCACCCTCTCATCTCTATCACCCTGTTTTACCGTTAAAAATGCATGGCAAACTGATGTTTGTGTTGTGTCGGATGTGCGGTGCTGATTTAAATCAAGGGGAATGTAGACATAGTGAAGCTTAGCGCAGTTTCGTTGGGACGTTTGTAGCTGACGAACTGCGTAAAGCTATCTCTAAAAATTATAAAGTCCTTGATGTTTTTGAAGTTTGGGAATACGAGGTAACCACGTATGACAGAGCAACTAAACAGGGAGGGTTATTTAGCGGATACATAGATAATTTCTTAAAACTCAAGCAGGAATGTTCAGGGTGGCCTAGCCATTGCACGTCAGACACTGCAAAATTGAGTTACGTAACGGAGTATTATGAGAAAGAGGGGATTCGACTAGAGGCTAATAATATTATGAAAAATTCCGGTTTAAGGTACTAAACTTATGCTGAATTCTTTTTGGGGTAAGTTTGGTCAACACGAGAATTTAACCCAGTGCAGTATTGCATCTGAACCAAAGGACTTTTTCAAATTGTTTACCGATCCATTGGTTCAGGTACAATCCATAATACCTATAAATGATAACGTTGTAATGGTAAATTGGGATAGACCGGTGGGAGAGGGTGAATCACAAAAAACAATTAATGTATCCATAGTCGCATACACGACAGCTCATGCACGTTTAGAGCTATATAGTTACCTGGAGAAACTAGACCGCCGCGTTCTGTATTACGACACAGACAGTGTGATATTTGTCGCAAAACCCGACGACTGGAATCCAACATGTGGGGATTTCCTTGGCCAGATGACCGACGAGCTGGAGGCATACGGTGGAGGAAGCTATATAGCCGAATTTGTTAGTGCCGGACCTAAAAACTATAGTTATAATGTGTTTTCTACCAGTGATAAAACAATTAAATCCGTGTGTAAAGTGAAAGGCATTACCTTAAACTATAAGAACTCGCGAGTTATAAACTTTGAAGCGATGAAAGACATGGTGCTTAGCAATAGTAAAGACTCTTTGTTTGTATATAATGACAGAAAAATTGTTAGAGATAGTTGTTACAATGTGTTAAGTAGACCTGAAGTATAGGATAAGTTATTCTAAGCGACGTAGAACAGAAAATTTTGATACTCTTCCATTTGGATATAAGGAATAAAACATATATAGCAAGTAAATTCTTTATTTATAAACTCCTAACTCCTTGAGGGCTAATTCCAGCTCCTAGCCTTGACTCGTTTTCGTGTTTTTTGTTTTCATTTTTCGTGTTTACATTTTTGTGTGCTTACGTGTTCTGGTGTTTTTGCGTTTGCAGGTTTGAACTTGTGTCCGTGCTTGTGGTTGTGTGAAGCGAGAGAGAAACGAGAGAGTGCAAGAAAAGAGGGTGAAGGAGAGGGAGAGAGAGAGAGAGAGAGAGATAACGTGTCTTACAAGATACAATTTAAAACAGCACAATTGCTAAACCTCCAGGGGTTACAACCAAAAGGACCTTAATTAAGGCTGAAGATAATTACCAGAAAACAACCCTACCCCTAGACCAGCCCCCAGCCCTAAGCTCCAACCCTAGCTCTACATACAGCCCCAGCCCCCACCCCTAAATTCAGCCCTAAACCAAGCCAAGACCACCCGCACCCCTAAATACAGTCCTCACGTTAGCAACCACAAAAAAAAGTCCTAGCTGTCAAAAGGTCCTTAATACAACCATAAGGTTTGAAAAATAACTCCCAAAAGAAACCATGAGGGTTGAAAATACGCATCCTATACGTGAGCTGTCATAAAATAGGGGTGAAAATACACGTCCTATACGTAAGCGAGTAAAAATAAATAAATAAATATCATCATCATCTTAAAGCTATCAGATTAAGAATTTCCCTCAGGTTAAAAATAATTAATTAATAAAAATAATTAAAGATCATCATCATTTTAAAAGCTATCAGATTAAGAATTTCCCTAGGATAAAAAATAATTAAAGATCATCACCATCTTATAAAACTTTCATATTGAGAATTTCCCTAGGATAATTAATTAACAAAAATAATTAAAGATCATCATCTTATATTAATAAAAAATAATTAAATAGATCACCATCTCAAAATAAGGGTAAAAAATACGTCCTACACGTGCGCAAGTAAAAAATAATTAGGGTTGAAAAGGACCTTCGCGAAGAAAGGGTTGAAAATACGGTCTCACACGTGGATGTGTAAAAATAGGGGTGAAAAAATACGTCCTACACGTAAGCGAGTAAAAATAAGGGTGGAAAATCCGGTCCCCCACGTGGGCGGTCTTGTGACGTCAAAATCCAAGATGGCGGCCAAGGTGCCCCACTACTACTATACTAACACAAGGTTAACAAAGCAGATATATTTGAGCGAAGATAGAGGTAAAGCGGGGTCTGGTAAGCCGCATAAAACTTGGTTGAATGCAATAGAGTGTATGATAAAAGAAAGGAAGATAAGGAGTTTTATAAATAAAAGGGCATGTCAGAGATAATGCATGAATCTAGCAGAAACTAGGGAGGTATGCAGGAGTAGGAAAGCATGGAGGAAGATTGCAAATGAAAAATAAACAAGAGGCACGGATTGTTTTACTTACCCCACAAGGAAATTGTGATTAGTGTGTTATATATTGTATGCTATACGCAGAGGACATAACTTTATTGTTTCACGGTAGTGATATTCATCACTTAATTGTGATGAATCAGAGGAGTTCTTCACATTAACAAGTGATTGGAGTATTGCAAATCTTAACAGATCAAAAAGTGAACAGTTAATTCTTTCTTTGACAACTCATGATATACAGACTTCTTCATGAGTAAAATTTCTGGTTTTATACGCAGATCCCAAATTACACTTTACAAATAACTTTGAACATGTTCTTCAACTCTAACTATGTTTGTTTTGCACAGATTGTCGGATAGTGTTTTTTCTAAAGTTATTTTAATTACCTTGTCGTCTCCTAAGTCCTTAGTGCTTGGGGTATAACAAGTAGCCATCTTATTAAATTCCAACATAGAGCTGTACAAATTGTTGCCAACTGTCGTTCGCATAGAATCCTCATGTTACCATGCATATTTATATTGGCATCTTTACATTATGCCAAACAGTCAGAAATCCATCATCATGATACTCGGAATAACAATAGTTTTTACCTTCATCTAGTTGAAGCTAACAAAGTGTGAAAAAAATCATTAGACTACGTCACATTTATTAATGTTATAAAACAAATTTCTTTTAGTCAAAGCATTTTATTCTTCTAATGAGTTATACAATTTGATTTTTCTAAATTAAAAATTAAGCTAAATGTATTATTACAATGCCTAATCTCTTTCTGAAATTTTAAACAATTTAACTAATATCAATCAGAATAATATAAAAGATACCAGGAATATACAAAATAAGAACAGATTCTTCTTTCTTTAGATACAGAATCCATGCACACAAAGTGATGAATTTTAAAATTATATTTATAGTATGTAACATGATTGCATTGGGTGTTTTTGAATTCACAACTTGAAGTGTTTTTTAAGACGAATTTTTAAACTATCTTTCCAATGTCTTCCATAATTGCAACGAGACACTATACAAAGCAGGCTATTGCAATATTGCGCATGAGCACAGTAAAAAGGAGTAGAAAATTGGAAATTAAATCTATTTTTTAGTCCCCGTTTATTGTAACACGTTGCTTATTGCACATTATCAAGTAAGGAATAATTCACTTTGTTTAGTGTATCGTTAATCACATTGATCGTATTTGAATTTATAATCTGACAAGTGTTCTTTAAGTTGAATTTTAAAATTATCTTTGCAAAGGGACACATACTCACATTGGTTGCATTTGAATTCAAAATTTGAAGATTGCGTCTTAAGGTGAGTCTTAAGGAATGTTTGAAATGTGATGCATACTCACACGTCGCATTTAAATTTATAACTTGAAGTGTGTTTTAAGATGAATTTTTAATTTGTATTTGTTGCATAATAACATTGGTCACATTTAAATTCATTAGTTGAAGTGTTTTTTTACATGAATTTTAAAATAATGTTTGTCATTTGTTTCATAATCACATTGAACGCATTTGAATTGTAATTGAAGAGTGTTTTTAAGGTGAGATATTAAGGAATGTTTGAAATGTGATGCATACTTGCACTGGTTGCATTTGAATTGATAACTTGAGTGTGTTTTAAGATGCATTTTAAAATTATCTTTGCGATAGGTTTCATAATCACATTGGTCACATTTAAATTCACGACTTGAAGAGTGTTTTTTAAGATGAATTTTTAAACTATCTTTGCGATGTGTTTCATAATCACACCGATCGCATTTGAATTCATAATTTGAAGAGTGCGTCTTAAGGTGAGATATTAAGGATTGTCTGCAATGTGATGCATAATTACACTGGTTGCATTTGAATTGATCACTTGAGTGTCTTTTAAGATGCGTTTTTAAATTATCTTTGCGATAGGTTTCATAATCACATTGGTCACATTTAAATTCACGATTTGAAGAGTGTTTTTTAAGATGTATTTTTAAACTATCTTTGCGATGTGTTTCATAATCACATTGATCGCATTTGAGTTCATAACTTGAAGAGTGCATCTTAAGGTGAGCTATTAAACTATGTTTGAAATGTGATGCATATTTGCACTTGTTGCATTTGAATAGATAACTTGAGTGTTTTTTAAGATGAAGTTTTAAACTATCTTTGCGATGTGTTTCATAATCACATTGATCGCATTTGAATTCATAACTTGAAGAGTGGTTTTTAAGATGAATTTTTAATTTAGCTCTGTGATGGGACATATACTCACATTGGTTGCATTTGAATTCATAATTTGAAGAGTGCATCTTAAGGTGAGCTATTAAACTATGTTTCAAATGTGATGCATACTTGCACTGGTTGCATTTGAATAGATAACTTGAGTGTTTTTTAAGATGCATTTTTAAACTATCTTTGCGATAGGTTTCATAATCACATTGGTCACATTTAAATTCACAACTTGAAGAGTGTTTTTTAAGATGAATTTTTAAACTATCTTTGCGATGTGTTTCATAATCACATTGATCGCATTTGAACTCATAACTTGACGAGTGGTTGTAAAGATGAATTTTTAATTTTTGATTGGTATTTGTTGCATAATCACATTGGTCACATTTATATTTAGAATTTGAATAGAACTTTAAAACTTTCTGTTTTAAATTTTCTTCCATTGTAGTTAAACTATTAAATTGATTACATTCACCCTGTACATTAGTGATGTGTTCGACACTGTTTTCCTTTACATGATCTGCTTCACTTGAGCCATCATTTATTTGGTAAGAGGTGTCTTCTTTCTTAATATTCACAATATTTGTAAAAATAGTGTCAAATTTTTTACTACCTGAACAGTAATTTAATTCACCTTTTATTAGATCATTATTTACAGCAAGATGTTGAGTTAGAAGTAAATCTATTCCTTTTTCCTCTGAGGGTTCGATTTTAATAAGTTTCATATCAATTTCATAAGACATTTTTAAGAATACGTATTGCTTAATCAAATAATAAATAATTCAAAGCCACAGTAGTGTACAAGACTGACGTGCACCATAGATATATTTTATAGGTAGAACCAAAGAATATATACGCGTATACACGAATAAGAAGCGACATAGGATACCCTTTCCCATGTAATTTAGGCAATCGGTTTCGGTGACCTTCAAAGCGTTGACGCACCCCACAAAATGGCGCTGACGTAAGACAATGAGCGGCAAATTTGAATCTGACGTTTATAATTGTTTTCATTGAATATTTGCGAATAATGTTAGTTTTCATGAAATAATATGAATTACAATGTTAAAATCGTTAAATGTATTTATAATTGAAATGATTCAAACATTTAAGATATGCTTATTTGCACTATCTTAGACGTTTGCAAACGTAATAATATACGTTTATTAGTCAATTAATTTATTATTAACGAAATGAGTATGTACTAATTCAATCATTTCTTTAATATAATGTCCTAAAATAAATCTTGTTCCTAATTTCGTTATGATTGCAAAATAAATTAGCACGTGACGAACCACCACCGAAAACACGGGTTTTAATCTGATCTAGGTTAGATTTTAGTTGTCAAAACAAAGAGCGGCCATATTCTTGGCGAACATGCGCACTGAAAATTTTCATCCTATGTCGCTTCTTATTCGTGTATACGCGTATATATTCTTTGGGTAGAACGCGCTTCGATGAAGGTGAGAATGCGCCCAGAAACACTGTTCATCTAGTAAGCAGCCATTTTGTAAACTAGGCTAAATAACGTTTTCCACTGAGCGCGTTTCGGTTCGCACTTGCAATATGCGAATTCGCCCGTCGTTCTCCCGTGGTGTAGAAAAATTTTAGTACCCACTCGAAGCAGTGAAAAACAAATGTAACGGTAATAGACATTGAGGTAGAATTCCTACCTCAATGGTAATAGATCGTACATAACCTTGTTGTGTTTTTAAAGTAAGTGTTACAGGTTATAAACTATTTCTAAAATGTGCAGTACTACTTACGTATCTTCCGTTACTTTTATTATCAATGGAACGCAAATAGAGTTTGATAGTGAAATAGATGTAAGTATTAGGTACAGATTAAAACAGTATAATTTTTCCATAATTGATTGAAAATGTAACATTATTTTTAGATGAAGACGACTATGCCGTAAGATACATAAAGGAATTAATTAGTAACGAATGCTTTGTATTAAATGAAGACTTACATGCAATTTATCATCTAGATGGAAATGAGTAGGAAGTGGTATTAGTGAGATATACGATGTATAGTTAAGGTGGTTTGTTTTACTTTTTTATTTCAGGTGCACGATTCTATATGAGTCTGAAGTTACAAATAATAATTCTTCAGATGTGGAAATTTCGAATCCCTCATCATTAGCGTCTCCAAGTACAAGTAGTAGTAGTTCTCAGCGTATGTATGTATAAATTTATTTAAATATTTTTACTTAATATCATTTATAGGCTTGGGTATAAGTATCAAATACTCTGTTCTGTTGAAGAAACTCATTTATTACTTGATAAGTATGAGAAATATCTAAACTTTGTAAACACTTTTAGAAATCGCTGAACAGAAAGAGGAAGCGAAAGAAAATCGCCATAGAGTAAAAATGAATGACTGAATAATTTTTATATTTTAGATACTATAGACCAAATAAAGGTAAGTTTCTGTTACACTTTCTATACCGAAAACTGATCGTTTCTGAGAAATTTTGAGAAATATAAAAATACATATTGTAATTTAAAAATTGCTTACACCCTGTAACATAGAACAAGCTGCTCAAAAACAAATCTACTGGTTGGCTTAAAGGTTAAGGTATACTACCATATAAGTTTTATTTCAAAATTATACAGAGTGGTGAAAAAAGTTGCTCCAAGGTTTAGGCACACATTTTATTGAATAACTTCTTAAAGTTAAATGGAACACCCCGTGTTTAGTGGCTTATTTCGACGCAGAATTAGATTCCCTTTAAAACTATATTAGGGTTCCCTATGCCTATCTCTTCTGCTTTTTACGCAAACGGCGTTTTTATATTTTACTTTTTATCTGCTATAACTATCCTACTATTTTTTTAATAATAGTAGGCTTTGGCCAAAATGGCGTTAATTATTTCGAAAAAATGATTTGACAGTAACGCTACTTGTTAGTCAAACCATTATCGTTGTTTAAAGTAATTTAAAATTGTTTTTCGAGATTGTTACATTTCCCCCAGGAAAAACGAATTGATATGATCTTGGTAATCGGTCAGTGTGAAGAAAACTGTTTATTAACGTCAAGAGTATATGCCCAAAGGTATCCTAACAGGTATCATCCTAATAAGAATTCATTGGAAAAGTTGTTGCAGCTTTTCCGAAGATCAGGCAGTGTGTCTTATACTAAGCCCGAATGACAAAAATCGGTTACCGGAAATGAGGAAAATGGATATTTAGTGATGGAATCTCTGGTAGAAGACCCTCAAACAAGTCACCGAAAAATACGTGAAGCAACTGGAATAAGCAGACGGAGCATCCAAAGAATAATTAAAAAACACAAATTTTACCCGTATCACATACAACTACATCAACAACTTTCTGAGGAAGATTATGATCGACGACTGAATTATGAGTTCTAGAAAAGTTTGGTGATGATGCAAATTTTTTTGAATACGTGCTTTTTTCCGATGAGTCAAGTTTTCATAACAACGGATTAGTTAATAGACATAACCTTCACTACTACAGTGACGAAAATCCTAATATTTTTAGAACCCTTGATCACCAGCACAGATGGTGTGCTAACGTGTGGGGTGGAGTAATCGGAACGCAAATGGCAGGTCCATACTTTTTTGATGGCCACTTAAACGGCGCCATGTTTCTTCGATTTATCAGGAACAATTTGCCTATACTATTGGAAACTATTCCGCTTAATATTCATCAACGAATGTGGATGCAGCTAGATGGTGCTCCTGCACACTTTGATAGACGTGTTAGGAATGAATTAGATGGGCAATATCACAATAGATGGATAGGACGAGTAGGTCCACAGAACTGGCCAGCCAGGTCTCCGGACCTAACAAGTCTCGACTATTTTGTATGGGGATATATTAAAAACATTGTTTACAATACACCGCCAACGACACCTAACGCCAAATATGTTATCCAGGGTTCAGCAATCATTTCGAAAAAGAGTTCGCTTATGTATGGAGAATAATGGAGACAACTTTGAACATTTATTAAAATAATAATTCTTTTACTATTTAAGCACGTTAACAGTTCAATAAAATGCTTTTTAGATTTTCATTACAATACATTTACGATTAAGAAATTATTCATAAGTAAAATATAAAAACGCCGTTTGCGTAAAAAGCATAAGAGATAGGTATAGGGAACCCTAATATAGTTTTAAAGGGAATATAACTCTGCGTCGAAATAAGCCAGTAAATACGGAGTGTTCTATTTAACTTTAAGAAGTTATTCAATAACGTGTGCCTAAACTTTGGAGTAATTTTTTTCACCACTCTGTATAATTTTGAAATAAAACTTTTATATGGTAGTATACCTTAACCTTTCAGCTAACCAGTAGATTTAATTATGAGCAGCTCGTTCTATGTTACAGGGTGTAAGCAATTTTTAAATTACAATATGTATTTTTATATTTCTCAAAATTTCTCAGAAACGATCAGTTTTAGGTATAGGAAGTGTAACAGAAACTTACCTTTATTTGGTCTATATATCTAAAAATATAAAAAATTACAGGGTGTTCCATAAGAAAAAATATAACTTTGATATGTACTTTATTTTTGTGCCACCCTGTATATTCAAAAATAATTTTGGAGTATGCTCCTCAAGAACCCACATATGACTGCGCTAAAAATTATTTTCCAACCCTTTTCATTTCTCGTGGAAAAACCGAGGCGAAAGTGGTGGGCCACCCTGTATACAGGGTGAGTCATGAGCAACTAACTGTACATACTTCTACCATAAGTAGAGGCACCTTAGGGGATTATCAAACGCCCATTAAAAAATGTCTTCTTGTTTTGTTTATTAATATACAGGGTGAATTATGGATCTTCACCAAAACAATGTTTCGTCATATCTTTTTAATGATTAAGTCGATTTGTCTCATTTTTTTGTGAAAGTGTGTATTCGTGTCTAGCAACTAACTGACATAATATTCAGAATTTAAAAAATCCAGGACCGTCTTCGTGAAAATTTGTGGGACTGCTTCATACCCAATACTTCACCCTGTATATGATTTCTCTAAAATGTGATATAATTTTTTTAGAGCGCATTAATAGACAGTTAAACCTGGGTATTTGAATTTTTTGTTACACTTACCTCACATTTTCAATTAAAGATTCATTTTAGAGTCAAATTGAAAATTGGCAATAATGAAATATCTTACTGTATAATAATGTTTAGTTATTAAAAAGAAATCTTTAAAATAAACAGTAACGACACACACTGTGCTCCAGTATAGTAAATACCATAATTTGAATTGATTTACAGGGCCGGATTTAGAAATCTGGCATATCTGGTTCATCTCAAAATTTCACCCTGTATGTAACTTTTTCCACTCGTAATACACAGAAAACAGATAAAAAATGTTTGTAATAACCTAGTTTTCCTATTTGTTTGAGAAAAAATCATGTGTAATTATTTTAATCGGAATGAAATGAACAAGCCCAAGAAATGTTTATTCATAAATTAAGAAATAAAATAACAACCAAATAATAAAACACTTTTAACAATGTGGAACAAAGTAAAAAAACAATTTAATAAATATTAAGATTATAAACGATGTTCAAAATGAAATCCATCTGCCTCAAAACACTTTTCTTGTCGAATGTTTAAATGCTCCTTTGTTTTATGCATATCACCCGAACATGTGAAACATGTATCTGTCAAATTATCAAAGCATGTTTGTAGTATCTATTGGGTGGAATTCTTCAAATCTGCATAAGTAGTACATAATGATATTTCTTGGTGTAGTTGTACTTGGTCATAACACTTAGAATAAGATATTAAATACTAGAAATTGTTGAATAAAAGAATTAAACAACCATAAATTAATGTCTATTAATTAACTACCAGTGTTTTACATACCTAGACACATTAATTAATTAAAAAACTGAATCATAAAATGGAATAAGAAAAATATGTTAATGTAATCCCATTAGGTATGTATTAAGTAGGTGAGTCTGCTGAGATCCTGATATACATGTATTAACAAAATTTCACACCTAAACTATATCCAATTATTAATAATACAGAGTGATCAATCTCAAGTGTATATCACGTGATCAAAATATTTAAGAGAGGAATAAGTCTGCTAAGTGTACCTAGTAAAGTATTTGGAAGAGTACTGATTAATAGAGTACGTGAAACTATCCAAACTAAAATTTGGGATTTACAGGGTGGCTTCATGCCAAGGAAAGGATGTGTTGATCAAATGGTTGCTCTCCAGCAGTTGTGATCGAAAAGTGGTTAAGTGTAGAAAAGAAGCTGTACTGTGCGTTCGTAGATCTGGAAAAAGCATATAACCGAATTGATAGGGAGAAGCTGTGGGAAATATTAAATGAATATGGCGTAAGTAAAAGTTTAATAAACGGAATAAGGGCAGTATATAATGGTAACCGGGCATGTGTAACGGTAGGTGTGTGTGTGTGAAAACTTTAGTATTGGTCAACGAGTGCGGCAAGACTGTGTGATGTCACCATGGTTGTTCAATATATACGTGGATAATTATGTTAGGCAAGCATGTGCCCATACAAATGGTGTAATGGTTGGTGTAAACGTACGAGTATGCAGATGACAGTCTTATTAAGCGAGAATGCGTATCAACTACAAACACCTCTGAGGAATTTCGATATAGTCTGTGAGGGCATATACCTAAAGGTAAATGTTAACAAAACAAAGATTGTGGTGCAATGCAATGGATGGCGAGATTGGACAACTGGTCAATGCTGGAAGGAAAATGATTGGAAGTCTATGGACGATAATGAAAAAAAAAGCATGAGCATAGCTGGGGAACAAGCAATCCATAATGGCGTGTTTGAACCGTCAGTACTGTATGGAAGTGAGACACAGGTATGCCAAGAAAAGCACGAAAGCAAAATAAATGCTATGGACTTGAAATTCCTGAGAAACGTGTGAAGTAAAACTAGAAGGGATAAGATGAAGCATTCTTCATCTTATCCCTTCTAGTATATTGAAGAAGTGTGGCCAAGCAAGGCCGATGATTGACAAGTATAAAAGTAGTACACTACGACGGTTTGGTCACATCGAAAGAATGGACAACACAAGGTTAACAAAGCAGATATATTTGAGCGAAGATAGAGGTAAAGCGGGGTCTGGTAAGCCGCATAAAACTTGGTTGAATGCAATAGAGTGTATGATAAAAGAAAGGAAGGAGTTTTATAAATAAAAGGGCATGCCAGAGATAATGCATGAATCTAGCAGAAACTAGGGAGGTATGCAGGGGTAGGAAAGCATGGAGGAAGATTGCAAATGAAAAATAAACAAGAGGCACGGATTGTTTTACCTACCCCACAAGGAAATTGTGATTAGTACGTTGTATATTCGAAGCTATACGCAGAGGACATAACTTTATTGTTTCATGGTAGTGATATTCATCACTTAATTGTGATGAATCAGAGGAGTTCTCCACATTAACAAGTGATTGGAGGATTGCAAATCAATTCAAATCTTAACAAATCAAAAAGTGAACAGTTAATTCTTTCTTTGACACCTCATGATATACAGACTTCTTCATGAGTAAAATTTCTGGTTTTATACGCAGATCCCAAATTACACTTTACAAATACCTTTGAACAAGTTCTTCAACTCTATGTTTGTTTTGCACAGATTGTCTGATAGTGTTTTTTCTAAAGTTATTTTAATTAGCTTGTCGTCTCCTAAGTCCTTAGTGCTTGGGGTATAACAAGTACCCATCTTATTAAATTCCAACATAGAGCTGTACAAATTGTGCCAACTGTCATTCGCATAGAATCCTCATGTTACCATGCATATTTATATTGGCATCTTTACATTATGCCAAACAGTCAGAAATCCATCATCATGATACTCGGAGTAACAATAGTTTTTACCTTCATCTAGTTGAAGCTAACAAAGTGTGAAAAAAATCATTAGACTACGTCACATTTATTAATGTTATAAAACAAATTTCTTTTAGTCAAAGCATTTTATTCTTATAATGAGTTTATACAATTTGATTTTTCTAAATTAAAAATTAAGCTAAATGTATTATTACAATGCCTAATCTCTTTCTGAAATTTTAAACAATTTAACTAATATCAATCAGAATCCATGCACACAAAGTGATGAATTTTAAAATTAATTTATAGTATGCAACATGATTGCATTTGGTGCTTTTGAATTCACAACTTGAAGTGTTTTTTAAGACGAATTTTTAAACTATCTTTCCAATGTCTTCCGTAATTGCAACGAGACACTATACAAAGCAGGCTATTGCAATATTGCGCATGAGCACAGTAAAAAGGAGTAGAAAATTGGAAATTAAATCTATGGTAACCTAGGCTACCATAGATTTAATTTCAATTTTTTAGTCCCGTTTATTGTAATATGTTGCTTATTGCACATGATCAAGTAAGTAAGTACTTTGTTTAGTGTATCGTTAATCACATTGATCGTATTTGAATTTATAATCTGACGAGTGTTCTTTAAGTTGAATTTTAGAATTATCTTTACAATGGGACACATACTCACATTGGTTGCATTTGAATTCATAATTTGAAGATTGTGTCTTAAGGTGAGTCTTAAGAAATGTTTGAAATGTGACGCATACACACACGTCGCATTTAAATTTAACTTGAAGTGTGTTTTAAGATGAACTTTTAATTTGTATTTGTTGCATAATAACATTGGTCACATTTAAATTCATTAGTTGGAGTGTTTTTTTACATGAATTTTAAAATAATGTTTGTCATTTGTTTCATAATTACATTGAACGCATTTAAATTCACGACTTGAAGAGTGTTTTTTAAGATGAAGTTTTAAACTATCTTTGCGATGTGTTTCATAATCACATTGATCGCATTTGAGTTCATAACTTGAAGAGTGCTTTTTAAGATGAATTTTTAATTTAGCTCTGTGATGGGACATATACTCACATTGGTTGCATTTGAATTCATAATTTGAAGAGTGAATCTTAAGGTGAGCTATTAAACCATGTTTGAAATGTGATGCATACTTGCACTGGTTGCATTTGAATTGATCACTAGAGTGTCTTTTAAGATGCATTTTTAAATTATCTTTGCGATAGGTTTCATAATCACATTGGTCACATTTAAATTCACGACTTATAGAGTGTTTTTTAAGATGAATTTTTAAACTATTTTTGCGATGTGTTTCATAATCACATTGATCACATTTGAGTTCATAACTTGAAGAGTGTATCTTAAGGTGAGCTATTAAACTATGTTTGAAATGTGATGCATACTTGCACTGGTTGCATTTGAATAGATAACTTGAGTGTTTTTTAAGATGTATTTTTAAACTATCTTTGCGATAGGTTTCATAATCACATTGGTCACATTTAAATTCACAACTTGAAGAGTGTTTTTTAAGATGAATTTTTAAACTATCTTTGCGATGTGTTTCATAATCACATTGATCGCATTTGAATTCATAACTTGACGAGTGGTTGTAAAGATGATTTTTGAAATTAAATTTGAGATGGGTCACATACTCACATTGGTTGCATTTGAATTCATAATTTGAAGAGTGTTTTTTAATATGAATTTTTAAATTTCTATTGGTATTTGTTGCATAATCACATTGGTCACATTTATATTTAAAATTTGAATAGAACTTTAAAACTTTCTGTTTTAAATTTTCTTCCATTGTAGTTAAACTATTAAATTGATTACATTCACCCTGTACATTAGTGATGTGTTCGACACTGTTTTCCTTTACATGCTCTGCTTCACTTGAGCCATCATTTATTTGATAAGAGGTGTCTTCATTATTTATAAAAATAGTGTCAAATTTTTTACTACCTGAACAGTAATTTAATTCACCTTTTATTAGATCATTATTTACAGCAAGATGTTGAGTTAGAAGTAAATCTATTCCTTTTTCCTCTGTGGGTTCGATTTTAATAAGTTTCATATCAATTTCATAAGACATTTTTAAGAATACGTATTGCTTAATCAAATAATAAATAATTCAAAGCCACAGTAGTGTACAAGACTGACGTGCACCAAAGATATGTTTTATAGGTAGAACGCGCTTCGATGACGGTGAGAATGCGCCCAGAAACACTGTTCATCTAGTAAGCAGCCATTTTGTAAACTAGGCTAAATAACGTTTTCCACTGAGCGGGTTCGGTGCGCACTTGCAATATGCGAATTCGCCCGTCGTTCTCCCGTGGTGTAGAAAAATTTTAGTACCCACTCGAAGCAGTGAAAAACAAATGTAACGGGTAATAGATCGTACATAACCTTGTTGTGTTTTTAAAGTAAGTGTTACAGGTTATAGACTATTTCTAAAATGTGCAGTACTACTTACGTATCTTCCGTCACTTTTATTATCAATGGAATGCAAATAGAGTTTGATAGTGAAATAGATGTGAGTATTAGGTACAGATTAAAACAGTATAATTTTTCCATAATTGATTGAAAATGTAACATTATTTTTAGATGAAGACGACTATGCTGTAAGATACATAAAGGAATTAATTAGTAACGAGTGCTTTGTATTAAATGAAGACTTACATGCAATTTATCATCTAGATGGAAATGAGTAAGAAGTGGTATTAGTGAGATATACGATGTATAGTTAAGGTGGTTTGTTTTACTTTTATTTCAGGTGCACAATTCTATATGAGTCTGAAGATACAAATAATAATTCTTCAGATGTGGAAATTTCGAATCCCTCATCATTAGCGTCTCCAAGTACAAGTAGTAGTAGCTCTCAGAGTATGTATGTATAAATTTATTTAAATATTTTCCTTAATATCATTTATAGACTTGGGTATAAGTATCGAATCGTCTGTTGAAGAAACTCGTTTATTACTTGATAAATATGAGAAATATCTAAACTTTGTAGGGCCAATGAAAAAATTTAAGAACAAGAAATTGTTATGGTTACAGATTAGTGGCAACCTACAAAAAATATTTAGTCACCAGAGCTGCTCAACAAGTAGAGAATAGTTACAAAACGGTGATGAAGCACAAAAGAAAAGGCAACTGACGAAAATAAAAAAACAGGAAACGTAAGAAGCAGTATTGAATATCAGAATATGAACAAGAAATTAGTAAATTAGCTAGCATAGATGATAGTATAGAACCAGGAATTTTACGAGGTGTTAATGTAGTAGTAGAAAAAACAGGTACAAACGACAAAAATATGAAGATACAAAAATTACCTGCATTTATTTTGAAAGAAACACTTTTAGAAATCACTAAACAGAAAGAGGAAGCGAAAGAAAATCGCCATAGAAAAAAAATGAATATATTACAGAATCTTATTGATGCAATACATAAGTAAATATGTAATATGCTATGTAACTATACAGTGCGTTTAATATAATCGGACACACTCAATAACTCTGTTTTATTGAGCTTTCACAAGAAAGTGTTTAAATAGTTTTTTATTCATTTACAAATACTCTATTAAGTGCTTGGTTTAGATAATAAGCTTCCGGTTTGACCGGAAGTGCACATAATTTTATTTTTTTAAATCATACTGTATATATATTTTTGCATTGCTTATTTTTTTCTCAGTACATGCGTATAAAATTCTTATAGGTTTTATAAAAAAAATTAGAGAAAAATGCCATCGAAAGTTTTTCAATTTTATTATATGATTAGAAAAATTAAACAAAATCAGTTATAATTAGTGAATAAATGGTTCAAAGTTGCCACCATTTTGTTCTAGACATGCTTCTAATCGTCGCCTGAGTTCATGGTTAGTTGCTTTTTTGATTTGCTGCGTAGTTGTAGCTGTAATTTTATTTTATTAATTTATCTTATAGGGTTTTATAAAAAAAATTAGAGAAAAATGCCATCGAAAGTTTTTCAAGTTTATTATACGATTAGGAGAATCAAACAAAACCGTAGGCAGCGTACGTCAACAAAATCGCATCGCAATTGTTTTTTTCGTTTATTGCAATTGACAATCAGATAAAAGTTTAATTTCATTTCAATCGAAATAATTGTTTAAAATGAATAACAGTGAAAAAGTTGACCTGTTGTTCATTTTCGGTGAATGTAAACGTAATTCTTGACGAGCGGTAGAATTATACGCACAAAGATATCACAATAGATACCATCCTTCCGAAAGTTACATACGAAAAATTGAACAATCGCTTAGAATGCGTGGAACATTACCAGGAGTAAATTATCAGAATTTAGAACAACAAAGAAATGATTTGACCGAAGATATTGAAGTGCCAATATTGGGTTATTTTAGAGTAAATCCCCGGTCATCTATTAGACATGTAGGGCAAGAAGTAGGTGTATCAGTTGGCTCAATTCACAGGACATTAAAAAAATTCAAAATGCTGCCGTATAAAGTCGATTTGGTTCAACACTTGCGGCCTCAAGACTCTGATCGGAAATTAACTTTGATTGCATGGATAGTTGAGCAATGTGATCACAACCCATTATTTTTAGATCATATTTTATGGACAGATGAATCCAAGTTTACAAATAATGGAGTTAAACAAAACAATTGTTATTGGTCTGACGAAAATCCTCATTGGTCAATGGAAACTAACCATCAAACCGTATGGGGTACTAATGTTTGGTGCGGTTTAATTGGAAACCAATTACTAGGGCCTTATTTCTATGATGGTAATCTAAACGCCAATAGGTATCTTGAATTTTTAGATAACGTGCTACCAACAATGTTGGATGAGTTTCCTCTGCTTCTGCGACAACAATTATATTTCCATCAAGATGGAGCTCCAGCTCACAACGTGTTGATAGTAAAAGAATATCTTAACCAAACGTTCAATGAACGATGGATAGGAACTAACGGCCCGGTAGAAAATGGCCTGCGAGATCACCGGATCTTACACCGTTAGACTTTTTCTTGTGGGGTCATTTAAAAACAGTGGTGTATGCCGATCCACCTTTAAATGTTATAGACTTAAAGAATAAAATTACAGCTGCATGTGTTAATTTAACTACGCAGCAAATTAAATAAGCAACTAACCATGAACTCAGGCGGCGATTAGAAGCATGTCTAGAACAGAATGGTGGCAACTTGGAACAATTTATTCGCTAATTATAACTGATTTTGTTTAATTTTTCTAATCATATAATAAAATTGAAAAACTTTCGATGGCATTTTTCTCTAATTTTTTTTATAAAACCTATAAGAATTTTATACGTATGTATTTAGAAAAAAATAAGCAATGCAAAAATATATATACAGTGTGATTTAAAAAAATAAAATTATGTGCGCTTCTGGTCAAACCGGAAGCTTAAAAAATTATCTAAACCAAGCATTTAATAGAGTATTTGTAAATGAATAAAAAACTATTTAAACACTTTCTTGTGAAACTCAATACAAAAGAGTTATTGAGTGCGTCCGATTATATTGAACGCAATGTATATACAGGGTGAGTCACGAGGAACTGTACATACTTCTACCATAAGTAGAGGCACCTTAGGGGATTATCAAATGACCATTAAAAAATGTCTTCTTGTTTTGTTTATTAATATACAGGGTGAATTATGGATCTTCACCAAAACAATGTTTCGTCATATCTTTTCAATGATTAAGTCGATTTGTCTAATTTTTTGGTGAAAGTGTGTATTCGTGTCTAGCAACTAACTGACATATTCAGAATTAAAAAAATCCAGGACCGTCTTTGTGAAAATTTGTGGGACTGCTTCATATCCAATACTTCACCCTGTATATGATTTCTCTAAAATCTTATATAATTTTTTCAGAATGCATTAATAGACAGTTAAACCTGGGTATTTGAATTTTATGTTACACTTACCTCACATTTTTAATTAAAGATTCATTTTAGAGTCAAATTCAAAATTGGCAATAATGAAATATCTTACTGTATAATGTTTAGTTATTAAAAAGAAATCTTTAAAATAAATAGTAACGACGCACACTGTGCTCCAGTATGGTAAATATCATACAGTAGAACTCCAATTATCCGAATTAATTGGGACCAGACCCCATTCGGTTAATCAAATATTCGGATAATTGGAGTTTTCACAAAAAAAAAAACGGGAAATTTAATAAAAAAAAAACACTAAATATATGGTATTATTTACTTTAATTACAATGGTTTTAATATGTACTTTACAGTACAAATTAAACTTTACTTACAAAAGAGTGTTAATGCTTTTTGAACATATCTGTTAGCGTAAGTTGTTTTGCTGTCTTCACACGTTTTCGAGCTGCCAAGTCCCTCATCTGCTTGATTGTGATGAGTTGGATATGGTTGCACTCAGGTTGTTGCTCCATCCATTTTAGCGCAGTATCAAAGCAGGCTAACGCTTCGCTGGCTGTTGGTCCTGCCTCTGGTTCGTCCGTGATGTCATCTTCTTCTTCTTCAACAGTTTCCTCTTTTGTTACACTTTCAACGAGTTCATCATCATTAAGAATTTGGAACCCTGGGTCAGATGAATCACTTTCAAGCCACTCGCCTACATCTTCCTTACTAACTTCAGAACACCCTGGAAGAGTCCTTCATCTTCAAACTTCTGTTCATTTTTTCTTGATTCTCTGTCACTTTTTTCTTTTGCCTTCTCCTCTTTCGTTGATATGCCTTTTAACTTGTTCCAAGCTCGCCTCAGTGTTTCTGGCTTCACCAAATTCCACGCTTCTGCCACCATGTAACAACAATCTTGCAAATTTATTTTTTTATGTTGAGCCACAACCCCTTCTTCATCTTCAGCACACAGTAAAAGTTTTCTCAGCAACTGTCTTCTATAATGGCGCTTCATTGTTTTTATAACAGACTGATCCATGGGCTGTAACAACCTCGTTACATTGGGTGGCAAAAAAATGGTTTTAAATTTCCCATTTTCTCTCTCAAGCAATTCTTCCGTAGGGTGGGTGGGTGCATTGTCTAGAATTAAAAGCACTTTACTGTCTTCTTTCCCTAAGGATTTCTGATGTTTTTTTACTCCTGGGATGAAAATCTCTTCATACCACTCCAAGAACAAACCAGCAGTCATCCATGCCTTAGGCTGATTCTTGTAACAGAGGGGAGTTTTGTACATTTTAAAGGCCCTTGGGTTCTTAGATTTGCCTATCAGCAGAAGGGAATTTTATGAGTTCCTGTTGCGTTGGCACAGTTCAGCACAGTGATGCGGTCTTTGCTAACTTTATGTCCAGGAGCATTAGATTCTCGTTTAGAAGCTAAAGTTGTTTTAGGCAAAGCCTTCCAAACTATGCCAGTCTCATCGGCATTGTACAAAAAGTCAGGATCGTAGGAATCAGCTAAATCTTTAAACTTTTCAATAAAGTTTTCTGCTGCTTTGGGGTCTGCAGAAAGTTTCTCGCCACTTAAATCTAACTCACGGATACCGTGCCTAAACTTAAAATTCCTCAACCAACAGTAGCTTCCTTTAAAAGAAGAAGAACATATCAGTTTTTCAGCTAAGAGTTTTGCCTTTTCACACAAAATCGGACCTGTAATAGGACTTCCCATACCACGTTGCTGCAAAAACCACTTGAAAATCACGTCCTCCAACTCTTTATTTGAAGCCATTTTCATTGATTTTCTTGATGAACTTCCGTCTTCATTCTCAAGCACAGACACAAAATTTAGAATGGAAATTCTGTTCTTTTTAATGTCTGAAATCGTAGCTTGTCCCAGTCCGTATTTTTCCGCCAAAACTTTGCCCGTCACTCCTTTATCTAATTGTTCTATAATTTTAATTTTATCCGCTAACGACAAAACAACACGTTTTCTCTTAGAAGCCATCTAACACAACACAATACACCGGCACAGACAGATGATGTAAATCAACGCCACGATATCAATAGACTGAGTAAACAAACAAAAGCAGGCAGTGTTGCCAACAGGCTCTGACAAAATGGCGCTATCGGGGGTTACTAAAAGTCGTCAGATTAGAGAATACAGAAAATTCTTAAAATTAATTTCTTACAGTTTTATTTCCTTTTAAAATGGTTTTTAATTTATGATCCTTACTTGTCACAGCTATTATTATACAGTACCCTACCTGAAAGGGCTAGAAATCTATTTCTGTTAAGTTTATTGCAGTAAATACAAAGCGGGCAGACACTGAAAGCAGGTATGTAGTAAGTGTCTTGTATAGTCACGGGTGACAGTGCGGCGTAGCGGGCGACTTCTAATCCTTTTCATTACGTTAAAATTTCGTGTATTTTTTTCTAAAAGCGATTCGGATGATCGGAGTTCGGATAATTGGAGTTCTACTGTAATTTGAATTGATTTACAGGGCCGGATTTAGAAATCTGGTTTATCTAAAAAATTCACCCTGTATGTAACTTTTTCCACCCGTAATAGACAGAAAACATAAAAAATGTTTGTAATAACCTAGTTTTCTTATTTGTTTGAGAAAAAATGTAATTATTTTAATCGAATCAAATGAACAAGCCCAAGAAATGTTTATTCATAAATTAAGAAATAAAATAAATAACAATAACCAAATAATAAAACAGTTTTAACAATGTGGAACAAAGTAAAAAACAATTTAATAAATATTACGATTATAAAAGATGTTCAAAATGAAATCCATCTGCCTCAATACACTTTTCTTGTCAAATCTTTATGTTTGTAGTATCTATCGGGTGGAATTCTTCAAATCTGCATAAGTAGTACATAATAATATTTCTTGGTATAGTGTACTTGGTCATAACACTTAGAATAAGATATTAATACTAGAAATTGTTGAATAAAAGAATTAAACAACCATAAATTAATGTTTATTAATTAACTACCAGTGTTTTAATGCCTAGACACATTAATTAATTAAAAAACTGAATCATAAAATGGAATAAGAAAAATATGTTAATGTAAACCCATTAGGTACATATTAAGTAGGTGAGTCTGCTGAGTTACATGTATTAACAAAATTTCACACCTAAACTATATCCAATTATTAATAATGCAAAGTAATTTTAAATTTTTTATCCTAAAAGTTCTTGAATAGTTTTCATTTCTGGCAGAGACAGTTTCCAGAGACGCCTTTGTACAATTTTTCTTTTTTGTAGATTTAAACCTTTAAAGGAATGTAAAATTAACAATTCACTTTATAGCTACTGGAATCGTTGATCAATTTTTTTTATTGGCTGGGTGTTCTGTTTGCGGCTCTGGAAACTTCAATGCTGAAGAAGAACATTCTAACAACTGAAGTTCAATGAGCAATAATTGCTTCAAGTACATTGTCATCTTCCATGTTAAGACATCTTTCATGTAAGGTCTTTATATTATTTATAACTTTTCTTTTTTACCAAACATTCATTATCTTTCTTTGACATCAATTGGAGATGGGTTTCAAGTTCTTCATTATCCTCAATTGGTGAGGTTTCACAACGTTCGTCCTGTTCTAAAATACATAGAGTAAAGTATCCGAATCTCGAATAAGTTCCTAATTTCGGATAGGTTCCTAATTTCGGACACCTGTATTTTTTCAAAAATACACGTTGCCGGATGACGAGACACAGCGCAAAACATCTTGTAGCATTCCACCTATACTAAATAATCTTATTGTAATCGCTCTTTAGTAGATGTCGCTAAACACGTTTTAAGAATTTGACCGGTGATGAGTGTTTTACAGCGTGCGACTAAAAGTTAGTTTTCGACGTGAAAGAAAAAATTATTTTTATACATACATTACCAGCTGGTAAGTACACCCCTTAGTGAAACATATTATTGTATAAAATGTATCAAACTATTATTGTTTATCTTACAAACTTTATATAACCTCTAAATATATGGGTTACCTAATTTCGGACGCTTTAAGCAACCTAATTTCTGATAGTATCCGAAATTAGGAAACCATATTAAAATAAAAAAATATTTATTTCATCGTTATACTAAGGTGTAATAGTAGATACTTATAAAATATAGCTTTGACACTCGTTGAATTTAGTTGAAATGTTAATTTCGGTAAGTAAACCAAAAATATTTGCATAAAAAATGCCAAAAATTCGAGGTAAACGGAAACAGTGGGATCCAGAGAGTATAAGACGTGCCGTTGAAGCTGTCAGAAGAAAAGAAATTGGTTATCTTAAAGCTTCTAAATCGTTTGGGGTTCCCAGATCAACACTGGAGAGTTACGTTAAAACAAAGGAAACAATAGATGAGCTTCTAACAAGGGCTGGAAGAAAACCTGTTTTTCCGAAAGAAATTGAAGACAATTTGGTGTCTCATTGTTTAGAAATGGATAGACGATTTTATGGTTTAAGAATAACTGACATTAAAGCACTTGCATTTCAACTTGCCATAAAAAATAATTTAGCTCATCCTTTCTCACTAACTAAGGGTGTCGCTGGAAAAAAATGGTTAAAGGGATTTTTTAAAAGAAATCCTAATTTGTCGTTGAGAAAACCTCAAGGCACTTCTACAGCTCCAGTAAAAGGGTTTACAAATGAAAACGTTGAAAAATTCTGCAACTTATTGGAACCTCTCTTACAAAAAGTTAAACACAATCCTTCTAGAATATACAACGTCGATGAAACAGGCGTAGCATTGCTCAATAGAAAGTATCACGTGTAATTACACTAAAAGAAAGAAGCAAGTCGGGGCTTTAACATCGGCTGAGAGAGGTGGTCTTACTACAGTTGTTACTTGTATGAATGCCGCTGGAGGATTTGTTCCACCGCTTCTAGTTTTCCCCCGAAAAAAACATGAAGGCGAAATTAATAGATGGGGCTCCACCAGGTGCAATTGGCGATTGTCATCCATCCGACTGGATTCAACAATACATTTTTACTCGCTGGTTAAAACATTTCGTAGATTTTGTTAAACCATCTGAAGATGATCCAGTGGTATTAATATTGGATGGTCATTATTCCCATACAAGAAATATAGATGTGATTGATATTGGGCGTCAAAATCATATATCAATCTTTTGTCTCCCACCGCATACGTCCTATAAAATGCAACCACTTGATTTGGCTTTATAGGACCACTTAAGACATATTAAAGTCAGCAAATTGAAATGTGGCTCAAAAATCATCCAGGCAGAATTGTAACATCTTATCAAGTTGCCCAATGACTTGGTTCTACTTATCAGAAATGTGCTACTGCTGAAACATCCGCAGCTGATTTTAGAAAATCTGTCCATTTAACCGCTATAGGTTTACAGATTTGGATTTTGTCGTAGAACCCCAAAAATAAGCCAAATGAAGAAGGAAAATAAAAAGATCAAACTGGTGAAATTAGTACTATTCAAGAACAAAATGAGCATACTCCCCCCAAAACCGCACAGCAAACTACAAAATACGTTTTAGCAGAAGATGTTCAGGCATTGCCATCGTGTAATGAAATACAGAGTAACAGAAAGGCCAAAGAAGGAATGACGGTAATTATAACAAGCATGCCATACAAAGAAGAACTAGAAAAGAGTATTTTAGAGAAAGAGAACAAGGAAGAATTGAAAAAACAAAGGCAATCAGTTAAAAGAGATATTGGTAAAAAAAAAAAGGACACTATGATAAGCAAAGGGAAACGCCAATTCGAAAGTTCAGGATCGACTGATAAGAGGCAGAAAAGTAACATAAACAAGCGTAAAGTGGAAAGTTCAGAGTCAAGTGATTCAGGCGAAGACTTGGTACTGGATGATGATTCAGATATGGATGCATCGGAGCTGGAAGACCAAGAAAATAATGACGCGGAGTGTCTGTATTGCAGTGGATTCTACTCTGAAGATGTTAAGGGTGAAAAATGTTTTCGCTGGGCACATCAAGAATGTTCCACTTTGGCCCGAAGCAGCAGTTTTGTGTGTGATTTTTGTTTAGACTCTTAAATATTTGTGGAGGAAATGTATTAAAATCGTAATTTCGGAACTAAAATATCGATTTATTGTATGGCAAGGACATCCATCATGTAAATTGGTATAAAATTCCGAAAGTTGCTAAAAAATCTACGTACTTCATGGTGAAGCCTATACGTTTGTGTAATTTTTTTAAATTTCTTTTTTGCACAATAAATTAGTTATTATTATGATTACTATTATTATTATCATTATTAAATAAAGAAATAAACTAAACCTTACAGAAACAAATCCAAAAAATTAGTAATAAAAATAAAAATCTAAAACATCCACAATTTCTTCATTAGTGGAGACGTCTCAGCGAAATCATTACTAACATTTTTGTTGTCAATTGTACTCAAATTCGCTTTTTCTGTGCTCATCAACATAAAGGCTTCTAAATGATCATTGGACAATCTATTTCGCAGTCTGTTTTTTTATAAATTTCAACAAAGAGAAGGAACGCTCACATTCCACTTGTGAAATTGGTAAAGTCAGAAATTGGTACGCTGTTGCCAACCGAGGATAAGCTTCTTGATATAAATTATATTTTAAAATAATTTTGTAGCACCAGATCGCACAATTTTTGCACAATATATTTTTTTCCTCAGAATCGTCCAAGTTCGGCATAGATTCGCAAGATACTTCTAAGGTCAATTTTAATGTTTCCCAGTTGTTGGCGAAAGTAAAAATGTCTTCTCGTGTGTTGCTAAATTATTGAACGGAATACTTTTTTGCGAAAGTTCTTCCAGAACATTATTTGGGATATTATTCTGTTTTACATTTTCAAAGTTATTAGGATCCACATGCACAAATTTGTGTTTTTTGAAAAACGTCGTTTCATAGATTCAATCACTTCATCTAACAGAAAATTATGTTTCAATATTGAACCAGTCGAAAGGGTCAGTCGGCTTCTCTGTTGTGCTTTCGTCATACATTTTTTCACACGTCTTTTTCTGTGAATGGGCAAGGATTGTTCAATTTCTAGTGTACTGCATCCTTCATTTAGATTAACTTGTTCATTTGCCCATTCTACAAATGTGTCCGTCGCTTTTTCTGTGTTTTTTGCATCTCTCTGAATTTCAATTAGCTGAGTTAATGATCGTTCTACCAGACCGTTACATTTAAGTAGGCCAAGACCTTTTTTCTGCAGATATCTGGATAATGGTTGAAATATTCTTAAAAAAGTATGAGCGAGCAAAATATTTTCATATCTTAAGAGGCTATTTTTCAAGCTACCGGCTTTTGTTCTAACATCGGGATTTTTCGCTCATTTGTAATGCCTCTAAAACCTTTACATATAAACTGGACTCTGGGTTACCGTAATATCCAAATAATTTGTTCAACGCATTTTGTCCACCAACGTGTTTTACCGATCATTTGAAGCTTTCTACGTTTAACATCATTGGAGATATAACTCTAAATATCCATTTCGCTGGTGTGATTCTTTAAAGAATACTGCAACTGAATTAAGCAGAGCAAAGAAAGATGCAGATTTGATATGTCCTTTCAAGACAGTGAGAACTAAATTCAATATATGATTATAACACCAAATATGAACGTGATTCAAGTTTTCATTTCTCATCTTTGCTACTAAACCTTTGTACTCTCTCTGCATACTGGCTGCACCATATGTCGAATCTGCTACGCAGCTTCTTATGTCCAGGTTATTTCTCTGCAATTCATTGACCAAAAGATTTTAAAAAACCTTCCTCTGTTGTATTGTGGCACGGTGTAACGGAAAGAAGTTTTTCACAAACTGCATCATCGCAAACATACCTAGAAAAAAAATTATTAACATGGAAATTGGAATGAAGTATAAAAGATTGAAATGAAAGCATGAAATTAAAATGGTTAGTTGTACGTCAGTTATAAACCTACCTTACAATGATAGAACACTGATCTTCAACGGAGATATCTTGGGTTGTGTCGATTTCGATTAAATACATATTTGCATTATTCACTTCCAAAGAAATTTGCTTTTTCAACATTTTGGTCAAGATCATGATTATGGAGTTGATTGACGTTTTGGATAGAAGAATTACAAAAGAGCCTGCTTGATGTTTATGACCTTTATCATGGATTTGTTGACTCTGCGCTGCCACTCTGTCTACATGTTCTTTCAATTCAATATCATACTTCGACAGCAACATGATGATTTCCAAAAAGGTACCATGGTCCAAGGTTTCATCAAGTAGGGAATAGGCTGCCTCATTTTCATTTCTTCTGTAACTAAGACCTCTATTACCGATTAGTTTGACCACATTTATCACTCGATCTAGTACTTGGCGTCTTTTCATACTTATTTGTTCTTTAAATCCAACTTTTTTTTATGATTGTGGACCTGAGCAGGCTAAATTTGGCCTATTGTGCTAAAGCACTCAGGAACACTTAGGAGGATGGATAGAGGGATAATAAATTGCCAATAGGTGCCTATGAACAGCTACCTTAAATTTTCTCATATCATAAGTGAGAGGAAAACAGGAACTAGGGAGATCATTCCAGAGTTTAGAAGCCGTGTATAAAAATGTGGATTGCGCCCGTTTGGTACAAGTGAAGATTTGTACTGCATACCGAGTGTTTCTCGCAAAGATAGCCCGAGATGGTATCAAAGAATATAATTCAGCAGCACAATAGCCGTTGTAATAACGATAATACAAAGAAAGAACTGAAACTATCCTTCTATGCTCAAGGGACTGTATGTGAAAAGTTAAAGACGGGTCATTTATAAGCCTAATCGCTCTCTTTTGAATACGATCAACGATATCGAGAGCGTATTGGGGAGCACTAACTCAGAGGTGAGAATTATATTCCAGATGAGGCCGAATTTAGGCCTTATACAGCAGGAGTTGTCGAGAGATAAAGTACTGCGTACATCTGTACAAAAAGCCTATTTTACGAGCACCTCTTTTGGTAGCTGATAGAAGATGGTCAACCCATGAGAGATTTGAAGATACAGTCATACCCAACAGAGTAATAGAGTCTGAAAACTTAAGAACTGAGTCATTCATGCTTACAACAGGAAATGATCGATCTTTTTTGGCGGAAATAAGGCAACACTGAGTTTTGTTAGCATTAAATTTAACTAGATTATTGGTTCCCCATTCAATACGTTGAATGTCTTTGTTGATTAAATTTGCCATTTCAGCTTTAATTCCTTGATTTGACATAGAAGGTGGGTTATCACTATGAGTAGACTGAGATGAACTACAGCAAAGAGTGCTATCGTCAGCAAAGCAATGGATGGGGTTAGTTGGTGAAGAAATAGGGTCATTTATGTACAGCAGAAAAAGTGTAGGTGCTATAACGGATTCCTGTGGTACGCCCGCGTTAATGCTAACTTCCTTTGAAAAAAAGCCATCAACTACGACACGTATTCATCTTTCATCAAGGAAACTAGAAACCCAGTTGATGAGCGTATCATTTAACCCAAACGAGGTTGGCAAGTAAACACTTATGCCAAACTTGGTCAAATGCCTTTGAGATATCTAAAGCGACTATAACTGTTTCACCGGACTGCTCTACTGTATTGTTCACATATGAAAGAAGATCGCCTGTTGAACGACATTGCCTAAACCCACATTGGTGGTCGCTAAGGAGTTTATTAGTTTCAAGGAACGTGAGCAGTTACTGATTGATGACCTTTTCCATGATTTTAGACAATATGGAAGTGATGGCAATTGGTCGGTAGTTTAAGGGATCGGTCTTATCGCCTTTTTTGGGAATAGGTTGAACATTTGCTAACTTCCATGATGAAGGGAATACCCCAGAAGACATAGAGATCGTATAGAGCTTAGATACGACTGTTACTAGTTCGGGGGAACATTTCTTTAAGACAATAGCTGGGATACCGTCTGGACCAGTGGCCTTATTGAGATCAAGCCTACTGATGATCGATTCCAAGAGCTTGTACCGAAAATGAATTGGTTTCATAGCGTATGAAGAAGAGTTGGCTAGGGGCACATCTTTTCCAGAATCATTGACACACGAGTTTGATGTAAACAAATCCACAAAAACGTTGGTTTTGTCTACAGAATCAGCAACTACCGATTCGTCAATAGACGTCAGGGGGGGGAAATGAAGATGTTCCAAAGTTTTTACTAATGGCTTTAGCTAAAGACCATAATTTACGACTGCCTAAAGGAGATGTAGCTAGTTCGTTGCATTTTCGTTGTTCGAACAACTTTTTAGTTTTAGTGATTTCACTTTTGCATATATTTTTAGCACCAACGCATTCTACATGACTGTCGACCGATTTATTAGATTTCCATTTAATGTAATGTTTATTTTTTAAAGATATTGCATCAGCACAAGCCTTATTGAACCAGGGTTAGGAACGTGAATGACCTATACGGTACTGTTTTTTGGGAATGTATAACTCTATTCCCATGAGGATGACTTCAGATACTGAAAGAGCGATGGCCGAAGAAGAGGACGACTTAAAACAATATTCACGCCATGGAAAGGTTGCAAAGAAATCACGTAAATCACTCCATCGAGCTGACTTAAAACACCACAAGGTTCTATTGGTTTTGCGAACAACAGTGGAATTAGGTACAGTAGAAATGATTTCTATTAGACAATGGTCGGAAAGACCTAAAGGCGAAAAAAACGGAAGTTTTATAAACAAGAGAGTTTGATGTAAGAAAGAGATCCAGAAGATGTGGAGTATGGTTAGGGTTATCAGGAATTCTTGTAGGTTCAGAAATCATTTGTGTGAGATCACATGAAGTAGCAAATGTTTCTGCACTATGACCAGCGGGATTTGTAGTAGTTGAAAACTGAAGCCAATTAGAGTTATGAACATTGAAATGGCCTACAATTGAGATATCGAAAGATGGAAACTCAGACAGGAGATAGTAAACTTTCATACTAAGGTAATCGAAGAAGTCTTGAAAGTTACTGTCATTAGGAAATGCAACAGTAGAATTTCACAAAATGAGGACCAGAATGTTTAAACCAAATCACGTCAAAATTTTTATTTTCTAAGGAAGAAACCCTCTTGCAAGCAATTCTGTCCTTGATGTAGGCACATACGCCTCCTTTATATTGAAAGTTAGAGTGAAGATGGTATTGAGGAAATTGCAAGTCGGGTGACTCGGAGCTTTCAGAGGAGACTTGTGTTTCAGATAGAAACAAAATATCAGGTTGTAATTGTTCAAGATGTTGGTGAATGGCATTAAGATTAGACCTGATACGGCGGATGTTGCAGAAGTGAATCAGAAAGTTGATACTTTCGATGACCGAGGTCGCTTGGGCCCTGCTCTCCTGGACATCCGAATGGGGCAGGATTTTACGTCCGGAATTTATTACCCTAGAGAAACCACAGCCATCTTATTTTTTAATTTGGGACCTTTAATCCGATAGGAAGACAGTGAGGGCGAGAATGAGGAATAAGGATGAGAATAGATTAAGGATGATGGAAAAGGTAACCGGCAGCCTTTACCGAGCTTAGAAAATCGGAGACCCAATATTAAGGATGACTAGAAAACAATAATTTCCCGATGGTTTTGTCATATGTGTGCATAAAATGATTCAGAACATTTTCCATGTATAGCAGATTTTTCATGTTGTTCAATTCTTTGGTATATATCATTCCAGTCTGACATACCGAGTATGAATGAGCTTGTCTCACTAGGTCTCGCAAACGCTAAACACACAGTTCAAAACAAAGCTTCTTTCTTATCACTATATGTCAACCATTTTCTGGCCTTTCCATTGTTTCCCTTGAAAGCTTTTTCTATGCTAAATTTTTTACAGAATTTGGTTCAGGTACCTGAGGCTGAGTTTCAAAGAAAATATTTATCTCAGTTGGTGTTGGTCTTTTAAAATAGTCGTAGGTGCTGAAATCAGTATTAGTAACTTCTGGAACTATTTGACATGTTATTGAATGACTGGCAGGCGTCTCATCAATATCATCTAGTAGTTCTTGCAATTTCGGAAGTTCTTGTAGCGATTTCGAAGATATTAGAAAGGTACTGAGAAGTTAAGAAGCTCTACTCCCAGTCCAAGAATGACTGACTTTCGCGGCGCGGTGGTGAACTGGTTCATCTCGATTCGGATCTAAACTAAAGGCTTTTAGACCCGAATCGTGATAACACCATTCCAAGACTGACTAAAAAGGAAAATGATGTTCGGATTTATTGCTAGAAAAATTCCAGTTAAAAGTCAACGACCATCGCGAGTTTTTTTTTAATGAGAGACGACTAAAATTTTTATTAGATAAACGTCGTAGTAGTCACAATTTAGTCGGAATTCAGATAAATGGTACTTGAGAATGAGATTATTGGGAGCACATGGGAGAATGGTGTTGTGCAGTACTTACGCCTCTTGTGGAGGTGTCGTCGTCATCGTAATCTTTAGTCTGCATCAGAAACAGAATCTTTTTTCTTAAAGAAACTTTCCAACTTGCCACATTTTGTTGCCTGCTCTGTCAACCTTGTCTCTTTGTTTTTCTGCACCTTCCTTACATTTTGAATTCAACGAAATCATTTTGCCAAATTATGGTTCTTTGTATATATATAATATATATATATATATATATATATATATATATATATATATATATATATATATATATATATATATATATATATATATATATATATATATATAGGGAAGGGAATGGCGACCACCTAAGCACAATTGTCTGTAATTTTCAAATATTCCACACGTTTCAGTTTGCATGATATGCATTTAAATAGTTGTACTGTTTTCTTTCCATATTAGACTATACATTCTGCAGAGATTTAATTTTAAAAAAAAAATGTTAAACCTTGTATGTGCCTGTGGTTGTGATTATCCGCATATGTGGGTAATACAATCATAAGAAAAATTTAGTTGAGAAACGTTTTTAATTACCGTATGAAGTCAAAATAAACATAATGATCAAAAACTAAAACCTAAAACTTTCAACGTCGAACACCCACTCTTGGACAAAAGTCGCAGACGTAGTCTTTTGATGTATCAGCGCCACTGCACTCGCGATGAGCCCAACGACCATAGCTTCTGCACCGATACCACGTTTCCGTTTTCCCATATTCCTCACAGACTAAGCATTTTATCGAATCACTATTATCTTCCATGTCATCGAGGCTGTCATCATCCACAAGTTCGCTTTCCTCATAATCCTCAGATTCGGATGAACTCAGTTCTACTTTCTTGCGTTTGGCGTACGCCTTCGCTTTAGCTTCTTTTGAACTGGTTTTGGATTGTTTTTTTTTGCCCTTCTTTTTTCTTTGTCAAATAATACTTCTTTCATAGGAGTTGCAGTTAGAATTTCAGAATGCTGTTTTCGGGAAAGAATTTTTGAAGATCTTCTGGACGTAGAGGGTAATGGAAGTGGAGAGATATCTTGAAATGAAGTTGAAGGTGCTCCGGGCTCCTCGTATGGTATTTGTGATGGGGTTGATAAATTCAAAGGAATGTGATCAAAATTATTCTCGTTAGGATTTTCTTGTACTGGTTCCAACAACACCTGGGTTGGAAGGAAGTCCTCTTCACCAAACACTCCAGGTTTTATTGGCTTTAAAACCTGACACGGCCATTTCAATTGTTGCCACGCTGGAGTAGGTCCGATTAAATAATAATGCTAGGTCGTAGTGGGTAATTTTTTGAAATTTGTTAGGTTTAAGGAAAAACTCGCATTTCTTTCTGAATGCTTTTTTTAAGAGGTCCGAAGAAGGTCACGTCCAGAGCATGTACTCTGTGGGACGTATGTGGTGGTATTGACAGCATTATGATACCATTATTTTTGCAATAATCGTATATATGGATTGAGATATGGCTACAGTGGTTATCTAAAATTAGTAGAATTGGATCTTCGTTAGTTGGCTTTATTTGGCTGCTTCGAGACGCTGTAAATGGCTTCTGCTGGACCATCCTTCTGTAAAAGTGGTGACATTCTCTGTCTAGGGAAAATGAACAAAGGCGGAACATATCTCCCTGAGGCTGATATAGCGCAAATTACCGTGACAATTTTTCCTCTTTCCCCACTCGTTACCGCACCAACTCTTTGCTGACCTCTTTCTGCTAATATATATATATATATATATATATATATATATATATATATATATATATATATTCAGGTTGTTGCACATTCGAGATGCCAGTCTCGTCAACGTCAAAAATTTTTCCAGGTGTAAACCTCCATTTCTCCATTAAACTCTCAAGGCGTTCAAAAAAAAGACCCACCTAGACCCTATTGAAAGCAGTCACTATATTAAGACTGATGCCTTCAGATTTACGTTTACTAATGGTAGGGTTTCTGATTATGAAGCTATAATACCAATCTCTACCAGCAATCTGGGAGGTTCTGCTAAAGTTGTGCTTAATTCTATTTTTTTCTGCATATTGAAATGCTGCCTGACGAAGTTCTCCAGGAGTTAACCCATAGAATATTTTCGATAATGTCTTCAGGTGATCAGCAATCTCCACCTCTTGCTCAGCTGAAAATACTGGTTTTCGTCCCATTTTTGGCGCTGTGGTATTATTTGATGTCTTTCATAGTCTTGTCTGTAAGGACCCATAAGGTATACCATACCTTCTGGCTGCAACACGGATTTGTGTGCCCGTTTGTACCGCAGCAATAGCCTGCTCTAGGTGCTCTTGAGTCCATTGAGCTTTATGCGTCTTACGCACGTACCTCCGGGGCATCCTTCGAACTAAAAATAAACAAAATGAGTGAAATGTTATTATCATGCTAATACCATAAGGGTAATCGCGACCAGTGGTTGTCATTAATCCACGCACTTGGTCGCAATTACTCGCAATCACATGTAAAATGTTTTTTGGCAGTTAGAATTGCTCATTTTACAAAGTGATATGATTTTGTCTATATTTCGCAAAATATATGGTCTACGTACCTTTGTTACAACTGAACAAGTATAACATACCGTTTATTTTTTTTTCTACAGCTTACACAAAAAAATATTAGATGGATCCACCTACATCAACACACTGATGGAATTATTCATTCTATGGTATTAACGATATCTTAACACACACTTGTGGAATTATGTTAGACGTCTGTCCACTAGAGGCCGGTCATAGTATCAAATTGATATTCAAGCGCGTATATTCAAAAATTGAGTGGTTGCCATTACCCGCTGATCGTGATTCCCCACGTCCCTTACTATATATATATATATATATATATATATATATATATATATATATATATATGCAATATGAAAACTGCTGGGTAATTTGTACAATGCACAAAAAACAACAGTGAATAGACTACTCTGATCAATTGTTCAACAAATCTTTTTCAATAAAAACGAGTGCTAAATACAATTATCTTTTTTCTTTAAAACCATTTACGGTTCGGTTCCTAGTTCCTACCTACCACTTCTATCAATGACATTAGCGTTGAATGGATAACATTACTTCTTTTCCTTCAATATTTTATATATTTTGTCATTTGTACAAGTACAAATCACGCATAGTCTTATTCTTATAATAACCAAGTTTATCAAATGACATCTAAATTTAAATATTTTCGCAAGTTTAGTTGAAAAACATGTAACGTATTACAGAACACTATTAATACTGTGTATTGTGTAACTAACTCATAACTATAAATGTTCATACAAAAAAGTACTCATTTTCAGACTAGAATTCTTCGAATCCTGAGGTCAAGATTAGGTTGTTGTCGAATCGTCGCAACGTTTCATTTTCTACTCATAATAAATTTACTGCATTTACAGCAAGAACTCTTAGGAAAGAGACCAAACTGCATTATGGTTGCATTTCACCTAATCAACCATTTTGCAATAATCAAATATATAAGAGAGCTGTATTCAAAGATGTGATATTACATACACATTTGGCTGTATTGTAAATGATGACTACCTATCCTATATGTCCAACTTTTTTAAAAATAAATAAAATGAAGTAAAAATTATACAAGTTTTATTAAATAAAAATATATAATTTCCAGTAAAGATGCTGTATTGAACTAAACTGAGATATTATGACCTGAACCTGAACACAATAGGAGGATTAAAAAAAAGGGCGTGTCAAAGATAATGCATGGGTAGGAAAGCATGGAGAAAGATTGCAAATAAAAAATAAACAAGAAACAGGGATTGGTTTGCTTACCCCGTAAAGAAACTGTGTTACTGCTATGTTATATATTCTAACCTCTATGCAGAGGACATAACTTTATTGTTTCATGGTAGTGATATTCATCGCTTAATTGTGGAAGCAGAGGGGTTCTCCGCATTAACAAATGATTGGAGTACTGCAAATCAAAAAAGTGAACAGTTAATTCTTTCTTTGGGACCTCATGATATACCGCATTCTTCTTGAGTAAAATTTCTGGTTTTATATGCAGATCTCAAATTACACTTTACAAATGACTTTGAACATGTTCTTCAACTTTAACTTGTTTGTTTTGTGCAATGTCTGATAGTGTTTGGAGTAGAAGTAGCGGTCTTATTAAATTCCAACGTAGAGCGGTACAAATTGTTGCCAACCTTCGTTCGCTTATAATCCTCACATACCATGCACATTTATATTGGTATCTTTACATTACACCAAATACCTTACACTATAATACCGCAAAACATGCGACAAGTCGACTACAACGCCTCTTACGGCTTGGAGTGGTGAATTTGAATACTTGCATGTGATAGATGTCAAATTTGGTTAGTTTGTTTTAAATTTAGTCAGAGTTGTTACAAACAAATTACGAAATCATGTCAGGAAAAGGTGGAATTATTTGTGCTGTATATGGTTGTTCAAATTACAAGTTGCAAAAAGATTCGCGATCATTTTTTCGCTTTCCTAAAGACAACGATTTGTAAGTATAACACACCTACTAAATATACCTACGTACATACATATTTATTATAATAGTCACAGGCGTATTATTAACGGGGTAGAAAGGGAATATTTGTTATAGGGAGAATTGTTATGTAGTAATAAATTAATTAAATTTTTGTATTACTGACGAGTCGATTGCTGATTCGTTTTTAGTGATCACACTAAAAGTTTGCCACCCCCCAGAAGCAATTTCTAAATACGCCACTGGTAATACTTTATTTAATTAGTTATTTATTTAAATAATTACTGTAAATATATTATTAAGTATACTTACTACACATGTAAGTATAAGTATACGTTTAAGTATTTGTTATCTGCAGGTGTCATCAATGGGTGTTGAAGTGTAAAAGGGAAGACCTTAATGAAATATTTAAGCATGAAGGGTCCAAACGTCTGTACGACAACTACAGAGTGTGTGATGCACATTTCAAAAATGAAGATTTTCGAAATCCAAATTTAAAGTCTCAAGGGTATGTATACTATATAAAATGGTGAGTCGATGCAAACAATAAAATTTTTTTGTAGTTTGAAAAAGGAATTGTTTTCTCATTGAATTTGTATGGTTCGACATCGACTAGTTTGAGAAACAGTCCTAAAAGCGTAAACGGAAACACCTTCTTTGTCTGTAGCTGGTAATTAAAAAGTTCTACAATAAAATGTATTATACAACATACATATTTTGGTTTTAGGTTCATCACAGAACGTCACCGAAGAAGAAAACCATAATGTTCGTAAAGCGTCAACTGTGCAAGTGAAAAGATGCAAATTACATTCTGCCCAGAAAAAAATTTCTAAATTAAAATCTGAAGTTTTAAAATTACAAAAAAGTAATTTACAACTTAAGACAGCAAATCGGTTTTATAGGAAACAAATTTTGGGGACCGAAAGCGAATTTCTTTTGAACCAGTGTCGTTTAAGGAGGTATAAAAGAAAAGGTCGAAGATATTCTGAATACGACAAAAATTTTGCTCTTGCACTACATTACTGTTCATCGTCTGCTTATCGTTTTTTGGAAAAAACTTTGTGTTTACCTTCAGTTCGATCAATTCGTAGATGGTTAGAAAAAGTAAATATAAAAGGAGGTCTGAATGAAAATATTTTTGCAATGCTGATTTTAAAAAGTAGCACGATGTCACTGGAGGATAGAGTAGTTTCGATAGTTTTAGATGGTATGTCATTAAAAGAAGCAATAATATATAATGCCTGCAGTGATCATTTCCAGATATGGGGCCCGATATGCCCATTAATGTTGAAAAGGTTGTTTTTGCTAACGAGGCCTTGGTCATGATGATTAAAGGTCTTAAATTAAACTTTAAACAAGTCATTGTATATTTCTTGTCTCGAGGTGCTATACCTGGAAACCAGATCAAAGATATTTTGTTATCTGCTATTAATAAATTAAAGGGTGCAAGTTTTACTCCAAAAGTCGTTGTTTGTGATCAAGGGTCAAATTTCAGAAAAATGAGAACTTTGCTACATATATCGACAACAAAACCCTATTGTGAAATTGATGGTGAAAAAATATTCTTCATGTACGATGTGCCACACCTGTTAAAATCTGTTAGGAATAATCTAAAGAAATATAATTTTAAAATTGATGATAAGATTTGTAAATGGGAACACATCCAAAGCTTTTACGAAAAAGATAAAGTGAGAAGTCCAAGATTAGCAAGCAAACTAAAAGATATACATATAACTTTACCACCATTTAGTCCTATGCGAGTTTGTTTGGCAGCTCAAGTTACGAGTGAAACTGTTGGGAACGGTATTTTAACATTGGTGGCATTAAATCTTATGGAAAGTGAAGCCATCCATACAGCGGAACTTTTGCATGATATAGACGACCTATTTGATTGTTTCAATTCAAGCAGTTTAAGTAGTCCTAAAGTGTATGAGGGCTTTAAAGAAAAATTCATGACACTGGAAGCACTTGCTCAAAATGCCAAACTTGTTAGGAAAAATTCAAATCATGAAGTAAAACAACGCTATAACACCTTGTATTGAAGGATGGTTGGGGAATATAGCTGCATTAAAACTGTTATTTGAAGATTTATCTGTTAACTATAATTTTGAATATTTGCTAACGAGAAGACTAACACAAGACTGTATTGAAAATTTGTTTTCCATTATTAGGTATAAAGGTGGTAATAATGTGACACCGGATGTAACAAAATTTAGGCTAGCTTTACGTTCTATAATGGTTAATCAAATGCTTTCACCTTCAGATGATGGAAACTGTCAAATGGACTTGACTCTTTTCTACTTAAAAGAAAGATTTAAAAAGTAGTAAATATAAAATAGATTTCAATGAAGATACCATAAAGCAAAATGAAACTATTGATGATTATGCTAATATAGTTGACGATCCACATACTGCAAATTCAATCACTTATGTTACCGGTTGGGTGTGCAGCAAGTTACTGCATGAAGAATGTATTTCAAAGCTAACGTCTGCTAGCGAGTCTTTTCTGCAGATGAACTTTTATTAGTTTCAAAAATATGATAATGCCACCTCTTTTCTATTCCCGAATGAAAATGCAAAATTAATATCAACACTATTAAAGAAGACCATTGACGAAAATCTTGAACCGTTTCTCTTAACATCACCTTACAATGTTAAAGGCAGACTTAACATAATTCATCTACCAGAAAGTTGCCCACTCTGTGCAGAGTGTCAACAAATTTATGTCAATAAATTTTTAAATGTTAATTTTAATTCATATATTAAAACCTTAAATAATAATTTGTCCTCTGTGAAAATAAAAGAAACATGAAAGCCAAAAGCTCTTGCATGAATAAATTTAATTATTATTAATGTAAAAATGTTAATGTTTATTTAAATAAATGTTTCTGAAAGCTGAAGATTTGCTTATAACCCTTAATATTTAAATCTGGCGCCAATTCGTCACTCCAAACCGTTAGATGGCGCTAGTGTCCATGTCGCCGTAATACATAACGTAAAATAACCGAAGTGTCCGGTATTGTTTTATAAGGTATTTGATTACACAAACCAGTCAGAAATCCATCATCATGATACTCGGAATAACAATAGTTTTCACCTTCCTCTAGTTGGAAGCTAAACAAAATCCAAAAAGGTTCAGTCTATGCGTTACTAAAATGTTACAATTGTTTGACCGAATAAATAAAATCATTAGATTATGTCAAATTTATTAACGTTATAAAACAAATTTCTTCTAGTTGAAGCATTTTATTCTTATAATGAGTTATACATTTTGATTTTTCTACATTAAATTTAAGCTAAATCTAAATTTCTAATGTTTTAATGACTAAAGTATGTAATTTTGTTCAATTACTTAACATAATAAATTATCACAAAATGTCAAATTTCTTTTCGAAATTTCAAACAAATTAACTAACATTAATCAGTACAGTATAAAAGATACCAGGAATATAAAAAATGAGAACACATTCTCCTTTCTTTAGATACAGAATCTATGCACACAAACGTACTTAATGATCATATTGGTCTCATTTGTATAGGTACATAACTTTGAGAGTGATTCATACGATGAAAAATTTTTTAAGTGATGAAATTTAAAACTACATTTGTGACAAGTTTGGATAACCACACTACGTCGGTCTAATTTTAAAACCTCGTAAGTCAAAATTTTAATGAAATTGAGATTTTACGTTATAGTGCTTTAGGATTTAATTATCTACAGTTCTGCAAAACCTCATAAGGTTCTAATACAATTACCGCCATCTATTGAGATCTATAAAAACCTCGTATGTCAGCTGTGTTATAATGTTAAATTAAAAACTCGTATGTCATCACTGTACAATGTCGAATGGCTGCTTCTCGTGGCAGGCTGCAAATATACCGGAATTAAGGTAAGAAAATTTAGTTATTTAAGTTGTTGATGTATATTTTATCAAGTATGGAACTTGGGCTTTCATAGAGGCTAATTATAAAATTAGTTTTTTAAAGATGTTTCGACGTGTTGATATTAATTCAGTTTTATGGAGTTACGAGTTTTTAAAATTCACACAAAATTAGCAATCAAATTTGATGTAAATAGACTTACGAGTGTTTAAATCTACGGAGTGGACATTAGGCTGCTTTTTTTGGTAATGTATCTGTGGTGTTTCAGTTTAATAATCATTTATTAGTAATATCCGGCAAAGAAAAATAACCTTAAAATAATGTATTTTGTATAATAATTTGCAAGGAAACTGCAAAAAAGTTTAGGCCGTTCTATGTAACGTAAAATTGTTTTATCTACAACCGTGCAGTAATTGAGATAATGGGCACTATTTTCCGTGTTATCATAGTATCGTCATTGTCATTCAGGCATACCAAGACGTGAGGCGCACTTGACTGTTTACTGCACCTTTTCATATAATTAATATACTATTATTGCATTGCTAGAGGTATTTCTATTTTGCAGAGCGATGTCGTCCAGAACTGAAAAAATAATGAAAATGTCATTATCTAAAAACCCTCTCATTGAGGTTAAAAATACGGCAATATCGACGAATAATACGAAAACGCCTGCACAATCCAGTGTACCGAACTCTGCAATGCAACACAAGGAGTCCATTTCATTTGTTCAAGAACTTCAAGAAAACATTCCTGATAATTTTGCTACAGATTATGATATAATTCAATATGCAATAAACTTAGAAAATGATCTTCGTAATTACTCTCTCAACTCTTCAAAAAATGGAACAAGTTCAGGGCCTATAAGTAGTGAAGATGTGGTAGAAGAGGCACTTATAAATAACCAGAGAAGTGACATTCCCTTGGCTGAAGAGAAATCAAAGGTTGCTCAAGATGATGGATCTAGTGAAACAACGCAGAGCGATTCTGATCTGATGGAGGATGAAATTGATGTTGCTGCTTCTAACAGTGAAAATGTGGGTGAAGGGAATTTGGAAGGTGATCATTCTGGAGCACAAGAGATTCAAAGAAGAACCAGGAAAAAAAAGAAGGCACGTGGATAAAGAAGAATGGGATATTTTTAAACAAAAAATTAAAAGATGTAAGGGAGAAGAATGTAAGGGGTTGACCAAGAAGAACGGAAAATGGACTTTTAATAAAAATAGGAATGCAAGACAATTGAAACTACCTTGTTTGTGTGCTCAAAGTAAAAAAAAATCAAAGTTGAATTGTAACCTTCTAATAGAAAACGATAGACAAATAATTTTCAAACAATTTTGGTTAAAATCTTGGCCAGAAAAGAGAGAGTATGTTAGAAGCTTAGTAGATTTAGAGCCAGTAAAACAAAGAAAAACAGATTCTAATGTTTTCCGCAGGAAACATTCTTGGTATTTTTTTCTAAAAACACCTGATGCTAGGAGAGTTAGGGTTTGCAAAAAACAATTCTTACATACCCTTTGTGTAGGAGAATGGTCGGTGCTGAACTGGACTAAAAACAATCATCTTCATAATTTTGAGCCATGAAAGTGAAGAGGAGCTAGACAGAAAATTTCCCTTACAAGCGAGTGTGTTGACATACAACCTATATGCAAGAACCATAGCAAAAGAACCGTCCCAAAAAGAAACCATCAAAAGGAAATTGAGACAGAGTTTCTAAAACAATTATTAAATGAACTTCCAAATTTAGAGTCACATTACTGTCGATCCACATCCAACAAAAGATATTTAGAACCCATTTGGAAATCGAAAAATCAGTTGTACCAAGTTTACAAAGACGAATGTATTAAAAGAAAACCAACCGCCTTATGTATAGCTTCATTTAGTCATGCAGTTTCAGTCATGAATTATAGCCTATTTCGACCTAAGAAACATCAGTGTGACGTCTGTCTAGGTTTCAAAGCTAAAAATATTAATGAATCGACTTATAATGAACATATTTTGAGAAAGACTGCTGCAAGAAATGAAAAGGCCAGCAATAAAAATGATAAAAATGGGTTTTTACTATGGACCTACAAAGTGTGCTTATGGCACCCTTAACATCAGCATTAGCAGTGTATTATAAAAGCACACTCGTGGTGCATAACTTTACAATTTTCAATTTAAAAAACTTAGATGGTCACTGTTTTTTATGGCATGAAGGCCAAGGTGCCCTAACAGCAAACGAGTTTGCTTCTATATTATACTGTTTTATTTGTGATTTAAATACTGAAGAGGGGGTAGTACTATACAGCGATGGTTGTACGTACCAAAATCGTAACAGCACAATAAGTAACATGCTCCTTCTATGTAGTACGACAAAGAAAATTACCATTACTCAAAAATATTTGGAAAAAGGACATACCCAGCTGGAGTGTGACTCCATGCATTCTGTTATTGAAAGGAAACTGCGCAATACAAATATTTACACTCCAGCTGGGTATGTTTCAGTTTGTAGATCAGCTAGGCAAAAACCTAGGCCATATGTTGTAACTTACCTTAATTTTGATTTTTTTTTTAAATATTCATACTTGTCCTTTTACAATTCTATACGGCCGGGATTTAAAAAGGGTGACCCTCAGGTCACAGATATCCGGTGTCTTAAGTACAGTCCTTCAGGAATTATCGATTACAAGATTAATTATGGTGATGAATGGACAGAGTTACCCAGAAGGAGAAATAATGATCATGGTCAAATAAATAGTATTCCCAATCTCTACAAAGAGCCATTAAAAATAGAAAAAAAGAAGTTTCTTAATTTACAAAGTTTAAAAGGTGTAATTGAAAAAGACTACCATCTCTTCTATGAAACATTGCCACACAAAGAATCATAGTTTTTTAACTGCTTCATTAACAATACGTTTGTAAGTTATTGTAATACCTGCTTACTTTCTTCTTTATTTGTAGATATTATGTTAATAATATAATTACTTTGCTACATGTCTAACCCGCATGTAAACATTTTTTTGAAAGTGCACTCGACTAAACTCCTGCGTACGGTCGTTTGACCGCAGAGCACTTGGATGCGTGGGGTTTTGGAGGGTTGCTACAATGGTGTTGACGTGGTTAGATAGCCACTAAAGGATAGGCGCCACAGGTTTTAGTCAGGAAAGGGGAGAAAAGGAAAGAAAAAGGAAAAAGAGGAGTAGAGTAAGGGCAGGCCCTGTAAAACCTGAAACAGGTAGTTCTCCAAAAAAAAAAAAAGGAAACAATTTAAAAGAGAGACAAACTTTTACCCGAACAACCAAACAGTAATCGTTTATTTAATTTAATTTAAACTCATATTAATACTTGTCGAATAAATATCGAACGTAAACAAATATGATACTATGCTAGTTTTCCCCCAAAGTATTCATAACAATCTTAACTAACAAAATAAATATAATTCAGCCCTGACGATGGCAAGTGGTGAGCCGTCGCAGATGCCCACAAAGAAAAAAAAACTAAATGTATTTAGTTCGTTAATCGAACCCTAAATGTAAAAGAAAAGTTTCGTTAATTGTGCCGCTCCCGACGGTTGTAAGTACTTACAAATCGCAGCCGAAAGGGCGAAAGTAACCCATAAAGTGCGATCTAAAATAGATCCACAATGAAAATAGTAGTGCTTAATTTTTGAAACGGCTTGCCTACGTTTCACAAAATAGAATTTAAATCCCCAATGATTTTGATTTCGGTTTCTTGAATTTTATTAAAACCCTTAAGAAATGGTATTAAATAGAAATATCTGGATAGTCTGTTCAGTGCAAGGCATAGAATTGCAGCAAAACATTCAATAGTACAGAAATTTTTATTATAGCAAAACCTGCTCTGAACAAAATTATCCGTAATGACAATTAATATTCCTTCCTTCTGTATGCAGAAAGGAATTACAAATTGAACAAATCACACTCTAAATTATTCAACCACTTTAGCCTCCAGTAAAAGCATGTTATTATAAATGATAACTTTTTGTTACAAGTAAGTAAATAAGGTTAAACACCGAATGTAACCTAACTCTGTTGTACTGATTTTAGCAATACGCTGTTCATTACACCAATCCTGTGTATATTGAATAATAAAGAATTCTGACCTTTGATGAAGAATTACCAAACTGTAAATGCCCTTCGTGTTTCGAAGGTGGTAGTTACTTTGTGGAACCAAGACAGCTAATCAGTAGCTAAGAGCCAGCATTCCAGTAGAAATAGGTACGGAGGTGATCGGTAGTGGATTCCAATTTGCTAGTTATGTATATAAATAACGAATAGCTGTTTATTTCGCCGGTATCAAGGCGCTGAAAGTGATACAAGTAAGTACGTTACTAATTACCTTATACAAGCATACCTCTTTTTAGATGTTTAGAGCCGATAGCGATGATTTCGTTTCAACAGACCTAGGTTATAAATTTAATTAATCTGGCGAAAGTGCCTAAATGAAAGAATCGATTTACTAAAAGTTGTCGAACATGTGTTAAACTTACCCGAGGATATGAAGGTTGAGAATTTCAATAAGATCCGCTTGTAAAGCGTCAGTAAGGTTTTATACCAAAAACCATTACCTTATATGAAAAATTTTCCAAAGAAACGATGCTTAAACATCTTATAAACGGAAGGAAAAATTTTTCTTGAAGATCAATCTCCCCATCGGAAAATGGCGTCTTAAGTAAAAGAAAGATCAGGAACAACGCCCTAACAAAAGCAATATTGCAAACCTGTCAAAACTATTCAAACTAGATAAGCATGTTAAAACCAAATTTTGATAAATAAATTTTACAGATATCCCATTGTTGTCTTTTAAAAACAAGATTCCTTTTCAAACTTTATTAAATGACTCTAAATCTTCGAGATGGCGCAACTTGTTTAAGTACCAAATTTATATCTATAAAGGAATAAAAAGATGTGTACGTTAAATAAATTAGTTTAACTGTAGAGATGCGAAAAATAATTTTTGAGGTACGCAATTAAAAACATTCCACCAACGAATACGGAAATATTTATTTAGATGTAACTAATTAGTTCATTCATTAAATAAAGTAACGGAAGTTATCGAAAATACACGTTATTCACGATAAACACGTAACAACTTAGTTATTTTGTTATCTGTTTATTTTCTACCTTGTGCCTTGAACTCGAGAAAAAATTTAAAAATAAAGATGTTCACGATTTATTGTATGTGAGTTTCCCTAAAATTACCCGATTATTTTAGTTTCGAAAACTCGTAAGTCAAAATTTTTAATCAGTTTTTTGTTTCAAAACCTTGTAAGTCAGTTAACAAGAGATTAACTAAATTTTGTCAAAAACTTTGAAAATTACATATTTTTAAATATAATATGAATTATTTTAGTGCATAGATAATGGTTAAATTAGTGCTTTTTCTAAGTTTAAATAGTTTTTTGACTCCCCTCTAAAAATAACCAAAATTAACTTGCGAGGTTTTAAAATTAGACTGACGACTAGTCACATTTAAATTCATAACTTGAAGAGTGTTTTTTAATAACTTTTGTTACAATCAATAAGACTAATACATTGTTTAGTGCAATAACTTTTTATTTAAACCAATAAACAATTATTAAGGAACTTTAAGATTATTATAAACCTTCCATCAAATCTGACATTTTTCATCAATCCTTACAACTTAACAACAAAAAAAACTTAAAAGCTATCAAACAAAACTGTGCTTTCGTAACATGAATGAGTTTTTAAGTGATGAATTTTAAGATTTGTAGTGTGTCGCATGTTTACATTGGGCACATTTGAATTCACAACTTGATGTCTAATTTTTAAACTATCTTTCCAACGTATTCCATAATCACAACGAGACATTAAGCAAAGGAGACTATCCCAATATTGCGCATGATCAAGGTAAAAAAATGGAAATTAAATCTACGGTTACCTAGGTTACCGTAGATTTAATTACCGTCAATTGGGGTGACTTGATACACGTGTTTTGATACGATTTGACGCATTACCCTTTCTTAATATGTCTAAAATATAGAGCCATCCTCGTTAACAGTTCATTTGTCCTTGATTGTCGCTAGCGACTATATGTGAGTGATCCCTACTCTTTTTGGAGCCACAAAGCTAAAACACGAGCTTCAGTACCGGCTTAAATCAAAACAAAACAACGTCGTATTTCTGGTGGTCCGTAAACTTTGATCTGTAGCTACGGTTGTATAAGTTTGATTTTCATGAAATTTGGTGGTAAGTTAGCTTATATATCAGTTAGCAATATTACAAAGTTTCAAAGTAAAAAAATAAAAATTAATAATTTTGCAAATAAAATAGCATATTTGGTTCCATGATGGGGTGACTTGATACACATATAAAATGTCAAGAAAATACAACAAGTGCCCTGGGACACGCAAATATGCATCGTATTCGGTAGAAAATTTGAATAAGGCGTTGGAAGATGTTAGAAGCGAGAAGTTAAGTTTACGGGGAGCCAGTGAAAAGTACAGTGTTGACAAAATGAAAATCCATCGCTGTTTAAAAGCGAAAAATCAAAAGAAGTAAGGGGGACAACTGGCGCTCTCTGTAGAGGAGGAAACCTTTCTCACTGATAAACTAATCACTGCAAGTGAGTGGGGCTTCCCTATGGTATCTTATGAAGTCAGACAAATAGTAAAAACTTACCTAGACAGACAAGGACGAAAGGTAGGAGAAGACTGGATGCAAGGTTACTTAAGCCGTGGTGGCCAAAGATTAACAGTCAGAATGGCCGAAAACATCAAACGCTGTCGCGCCGCAGTTTCGCCACAAATTGTGAATGAATATTTCGATAATTTAGAGATTTCATTGTTAAATGTAAAACCAGGGTCAATAATTAACTACGATGAGACCAACCTGGCTGACCCTGGGAGAAAGCGCGTTGTCGTTAAAAGGGGATGCGAGCATCCAGAATTTGTTTTAAATTCTTTTAAAGCTTCTACATCAGTAATGATGGCGTGTGCTGGAAATGGTACTCTTCTACCACCATTCGTGATATATCGTTCAACTCATTTATGGGACACATGGACAAATGGAAGTCCAAAAGGAACGCGATATGGCAATACCAAATCAGGTTGGATAGATCAAAAAACTTTTGATGAATGGTTTTCTACGATAGCTTTGCCCTATCTGAAGAGACAAGACCCACCACGAGCCTTAGTTGGAGACAATTTATCGTCGCACCTTTCCGCTCATGTCATTGCTGAATGTAAAGATAATGATATCCGGTTTATTTTTTTACCCAAAAATTCAACTCACATAGCACAGCCTCTAGATGTTGCCTATTTTAGGCCATTCAAAAGACAATGGCGCGATATATTGATGGAGTGGAAACTAAAAGGCAATAGAGGAACAGTATCAAAAGACAGATTTCCATCTATGCTTAAAAAACTGTCAAGCAAAATGGAAACAAACACTGCCGAAATAATTAAAGCTGGATTTAAAAAGTCTGGAATAATTCCGATTGACAGGATGAAAGTTTTAGATCAAATTCCGAAAGACACTACAGATGCTGAAGCTAATCAACACAATATGCAAAACTCTTTGATTGATATTTTAAGACAGTTAAGATATAGCAATGACGAACCTAAGAAAAATCCACAGAAAAAGAAAAATTTAAGAGTGCAACCTGGAAAAAGCGTTGGCAATATAGATTCCGATTCAGATTCCACTTCTGAAAACAACGACTTCGACGTCACTGAAACCCACAATGAAAACGACGATTCAACTGAAGATGCCGAGAAGAGTAATTTATTGGAAGATGAGTCAGACGAACTCCCTATATTTTCAGAATTTGAAAACTCCCAGAGCGAGTCCCAGGTAGATTGGAGTAAATTCGAAGTTGATTATAATGACGTTGAAGAAGATTTTTGCTGATTGAAATGCAAGTTAGTTCTGTGCTCAGGTCCTCAGTGTGGCAGGTTCATCCAATGACGCCAACAAGGCGGTCCAAGTTTCATTTTTGAGACCTTACAAAGTTTCGAAAGATACATTGCGTAGCCTGATGTTAAAGACACAAGTTTTGTTTACCCTTTCGAAGTGAAGTACCAGTTACCTGTGCCACAAAAACAAAGAAGAAGACTTTTTAAATTTCCTTTCGATGTTTTATAGTTATATTTGTATTGTAAAAACATTTTTTTTTACTGTATAAAGGGATAACTAATCCCTTTTTTTCGAATAAACGTTAATTTTTCATAAGTTTTGCATAAATAAACCTTTTAATGTATTTTTTCAAATTTAAACCTTTAAAAAAAAATATTTTTGTATATCAAGTCATTCTTTAAAGCTTGTGAAATGATATTTATAAAGAAATAAATACGTGTATCAAATCACCCCGACCCACAGGGTGACTTGATACACCAACATTTTTTTCCTCTAAACCTAAACTAAAATTTATAACCTTATGGCACTTTGACTATATAAACTAGAGATTGAGACTAAACTTTTGAGGGGTATATGAACTTCCTAGGTCTATCCATTCCAAAACTACAAGCAATTGAATTTCAAAAATGTATTGTCACCCCAATTGACGGTACCATTTTTTTTTACTGTTTTTTATTAGAATACTTTGCTTATTGTGCATAACGAAGTAAAAAATTATTTGCTTAAGTGTAGCGTTAATCACATTGATCGCATTTGAATTCATAACTTTGCGATGTGACACCTACTCACATTGGTTGCATTTGTATTCATAATTTGAAGGGTGAGTTCTAAGGTGAGCTATTAAAGTATGTTTCAAATTAAATGCATACTCGTACTGGTCGCATTTGAAGAGTGTTTTTTAAGATGAATTTTTAAACTATGTTTGCGATGTGTTTCATAATCACACTGATCACATTTGAATTCATAACTTGAAGAATGTTTTTTAAAATGACTTTTTAAACTATCTTTGCGATGTGTTTCATAATCACATTGATCGCATTTGAATTCATATTTTGAAGAGTGGTTTTTCAGATGAATTTTTAAATTAGCTTTGTGATGGGACACATACTCACATTGCTTGCATTTAAATTCATAATTTGAAGAGTGCGTCTTAAGGTGAACTATTAAAGGATGTTTCAAATGTGATGCATACTCACACTCATTACATTTGAATTTATAACTTGAAGCGTGTTTCTTAAGATGAATTTTTAATTTTTGATTGGTATTTGTTGCATAATCACAATGGTCACATTTAAATTCATTACTTGAAGAGTGTTTTTTTAGATGAATTTTTAATTTTTGATTGGTATTTGTTGCATAATCACATTGGTCACATTTAAAGTCATAACTTCTAGAATGTTTCTTCATATGAATTTTTAAACTATCTTTGCGATGTGTTTCATAATCACATTGATCGCATTTGAATTCATAACTTAAACAGTGATTTTTAAGATGAATTTTTAATTTAGCTTTGTGATGGGACACATACTCGCACTGGTTGCATTTGAATTCATAATTTGGAGAGTGTGTTTTAAGGTGTGATATTAAGGAATGTTTGAAATGTGATGCATACTCACTGGTCACATTTAAATTTATAACTTGAAGAGTGTTTTTTCAGATGAATTTTAAAATTACTTTTGGCATTTGTTTCATAATCACATTGATCGCATTTGAATTCATAACTTGAAGAGTGGTTTTTGAGATGAATTTTAAAACTATCTTTGTGATGGGACCCATACTCACATTGGTTGCATTTGAATTCATAATTTGTAGAGTGCGTCTTAAGGTGAGCTATTAAACTATATTTCAAATGTGATGCATACTCACACTGGTCACATTTGAATTTATAACTTGAAGAGTGTTTTTTAAGATGAATTTTTAATTTTTGACTGGTATATGTTGCATAATCACATTGGTCACATTTAAATTCATTACTTGAAGAGTGTTTTTTTAAATGAATTTTAAAATAATGTTTGTCATTTGTTTCACAATCACATTGATCACATTTGAATTCATAATTTGAAGAGTGCATATTAACGTGAGCTATTAAACGATATTTCCAATGCGATGCATACTCACACTGGTCGCATTTAAATTCATAATTTGAAGAGTGGTTTTTAAGATGAATTTTTAAATTAGCTTCATGATGGAACACATACTCACACTGGTCGCATTTAAATTCATAATTTGAAGAGTGTTTTTTAAGATGAATTTTTAATTTTCTATTGGTATTTGTTGCATAATCGCATCGATCACATTTATATTTAAAATTTAAATTTTCTTCCAAACTATTAAATTGATTACATTCACCCTGTACATTTGTGATGTGTTCGACACTCTTTTCCTTTACATGATCTGCTTCACTTGAGCTAACATCGTTTATTTGGTAAGAGGTGTTTTCTTTCTTTACATTACCTGTAAAAATAGTGTCAAATTTTGTACTACCTGAACCGTAATTAATTTCACCTTTATTAGATCATTATTTACAACAAGATTTTGAGTTTGAAGTAAATCTATTCCTTTTTCCTCTTCGGGTTCAATTTTAATAAGTTTCATATCAATTTCATAAGACATTTCTAAGAAGACGTATTGCTTAATCAAATAATAAATAATTCGGAACCACAGTAGTATACTGAGTGTACCAAAGATATGTACGTAGCAAGAACGCGTTTCAATGACGATGAGAATGCGCCCAGAGACTTCTATTCAATTATGTAAATACGTGCTTCTAGTAGGCTACCATTTTCTACACGAGAGCTTAGATTCCACCCAACATTCACCCCAAGGTAGAAACTTTTCCAACATCACCGTATGCGCGCGCTCATATTGACAACAAATAATAATCCACAATTTTTATTATTATTAATTAGGCAGTGACTAGAGGCACGGTAAAATTAACGAATTATAACCTCAATCTGTCTAAAAGAATTGAAATAAACAGGAAAATTAAAATCTACGGTAACCTAGGTGGGTTGTACAGTAACGTAGCTTGGATCCTAGGTTACCGTAGATTTTAATTTTCCTGTTTATTTCCATTTTTTTAGACAGATTGAGGTTATAATTCGTCATTTTTACCGTGTCTCTAGTCACTGCCTATTAAACACCATCGAAGTAAACGAAACAAAATTCGAATATAAACATAAAATCGGAAAAAATGAAATGAGGTAAATATATCACTCTGAATACACAATCACTACAAAATTACCATGTTCTTAAATCTTCTCCGAGAAGGAACGAGGCGTAGTTTAGAACTATGAGCAGTAATTAATGAAATGGTTTATGGTAACAATAAACAGGGTCACATTAAGTTATGGTAGTGAATACACAACTTAATCGCCTACAAATAAAATGTGCTCGATGTCGTCAGTTGAGCTTATTGTAATTACACAAAATTTCAGCTCTTTGGTACAAAGGGATATGGTAAAGAACAAGTACACAAGGATCTTAAATATAGTTTGGAGCAGCATGATTTTTTACTGGTAAGAAAAGTCATACAACAGTCTCGGAAGGATAGTGAAATGCAGTGTGATTGTTTTTAGCACTAGGATCTAATAATAGCGTTTTCCACTGAGCTGTTCTTTAGAACGCACTCAGTTCGTACCAACACTGAACAAATGCAAGTTACACCGGAACCGCTCAAATTCAGTTCCAGTACAATTTCTGTGGACAGTGGAATACTCATTTGTAAACTATAACTTCCAACGTCAAAAATTATTTTCGCGGAATTTTATGTTTATTAATTTGCTAAATCATGTGTAGCAACGACTTTGTGGCACATGAAATAAATTTTGTTGCCAATGGTTATAATCAAATAACCTTTCATGAAGATACGGAACCAGGACTGCGATACAGATTGCAAAGTAGGTATACTTGAAACTGTTGTATTATATGTGTTAACTTCGTTTTGTATTAGGGGACGATAATTTTGCTCTTCAATATATAAGCCAATTAATTGCTACTGACCAGATTACAATTCAAGGGGAATTACATTCTTTGATTCAGATAGAGAAAAATGGGTATGACTTCACAAGGAACTACCTAATAAGTTATAAAAAATACATAATTACGTTTTTGTTTCACAGATCAACAATAATATTGGAAACAGCAGAAAATGAACAACACCAAGAGGAGGAAATACAAAACGTCGAACAAATTCCAATCACGAGGCCAATGAGGGTAGGTCACATTAGTAACGGAATAACTATTGAAATGTATGTACAGTATTTCCTTTTGCAGGTAAGAAGTGGTCACCAGCGCAAACTCTATTTTTATTACATAAATATGAAACATATTTACTTTTAATTGGACCGCTTAAAAAATTTAAAAATAAGCGACAAATGTGGCATGAAATTGTGAATAACTTAAAGGCCCATTTTAATCTAATGAAATCTCTTGCCCAAGTTGAAAATAAATTCAAAGCAGTTATGAGGCGAAAGAAGAAAGCGATTAATATGAATAAAAGGACAGGAGAAGTTAGAAACGATATAGAATTAGATAAAACAGTTTGGAACCAGAGGTACTGTGTGGTGTAACCAATGTTACAACAAAAAGTACTAAAGCTCCGATGAAGAAAAGTAAAGATACATTGAAAGATGTACTAGTAACACTTCATGATAAACGGGAAGAATCCAGAGAACATCGTCATCAAGAAAAAATGAATCTTCTTAAAGTTTTAGTTGATGTAATTAAAGATAAATAGAAATATTTTTATCTATTATGTATCTAAGTAGGCAATAATAAATCAAAAGATTATTTTATAATGGTAGTTGGTAATTGTCTTTACTCATCAACTGATAACTACAATTAAATATAAATCAGTTTGGTTTGCTTACAGCATAATCTTTTTTCACAATAGTTCTTTATGTCTATATTAAGTCGATACTAATTTTTTATAAATTATATATTGTTTATAAAATATGTGGAACATTACAACAATGCAGGTCTTCATAACATAGATTATACTTCTATATTGTTAAACTGATTACAAAAAAGATCTCTTTTTATTTCACCAACTTGTCGCAATGTAACTTCAGCTAATGTTTCATTGGACAGTACTTCATCTACAATATTTCATTTATGAAATCAACACGGTTTATACATAAATTATGTAAAACGCAGCAGGCCATAATAAATTTTATTTTATCAACAGAATGAAAAAACCTTTTGGTTCTTTTTAAAAAATTTTTTTAAAACCCTTGTACTGCAAAACTTTTTATTAAATAAAGTTTTCTAATTTGTTAAATTCCCATAATCCCGGTAGTTTTATTCCTTTTAAAACCTTCCCAAAATTTTTTCTCAAACAGGGGTTTTTAAAAAAAAAAAAATTTTTTAAAGGGGAAAACACCCCCCTTTCTTATCTTTAAAGTAAGGGGTTTTGGCCGTAACAAGTTTAAATAATGTAAAATGAATTTAATAGCTCAAACACCTTACACCGAATTCAAACCCATCCAAAATTTCTCTAAACAATGAAACTTTCAAAATTTGTTTAAGCGGTTTTTCCCTCTTGTTTGGAAATAATTTCTTCTGTAAATTTAAAGGGTTCTAAAACAAAACTGCCCAATTAACCAAATATTTTGTCTCCCGGTTATTAAAAATTTTAATAACCCCGTTCCAAAACTTAAAATAAAATTTTCCTCAACTTTCGCTTCCGTCCAACGATATTTTCTACATGTTAACTTAAACTTTTTTCCTTAAATTTAATAAAGTTTCCTTTGCGAAATTAATTTTTACCAAACAAAAAAATTGTATGTTAATAATTTTTCAATAAAAATTAAAATGTCACCGTCAAACAGAATAATCCTTAATTTAATTTTAAATAACGTATTTTTTTTTTTTTTTTTCTCTTCTTTCTTCTTTTTTTCTCTTTGTTTCTTTGAAATTTTAAAACAACATATCCTTAAGGTACGCTTAATAAACAACAAAAATTTTCAATCAACCCAAATTAACCTTAGGTTGCCACTTAATCAAAATTGAAAGTTTCTTTACTTTTAAAAAAATACACCAATTAAAAATACAAATTATTAAAATGGCAAAAAACCAAAAATAAAATTAAATAAATAAATTTTAATAAAAAAAAATTTATTTTTAATTATATATTTAATAATTTTTTAATAATAAAAAAAGTTTCTCCCCTTTGCCCTTCTTTTTTTTTCTTCTTCTTTCTCCCTTTCCCTCCCCGAATTTCTTTTCCCAAAAAATTAAATTAAAAACAATAAAAAAAAAAAAAAAACTCTTACGATTTTAAACCAAATTAATTCATTAAAATTTTAACCTAGCTTTTCTTCTTTTCCCAATCAAATTTTATATTTTATTCCAAAGCCATCAAAAAAATTTAAATTAAAAATTATTTTTCTGTAATGCGAATAATTCAAAGTTTTCCCAATAAGTAATAAACTTAACATTTGGTTCCTTTAAAATTTTGAACCTTTAGGGTTTCCTTCCTTTTCTCTTTTTTCTTTCCTTCTTCTTTTTCTTGAATTTTCACAAATTCCCAAAATAATTTTAACAAAATTCTTACCAAACACCCCCACCAAACTTATCGAAAACTTTATTTTAAAATCGTTGTTTTTACTTTCTTGAAAATAAACAAACTAATTTTATCTTCAATCTCAATTTAATTAAACGTTTTATTTATGAATGTCTTATACGATTCATCCCCTTTCGGGTTACGCAGTTGTTTAAACAATGACTGCCTTCAATATTATTCACAAATATAACTCCAACTTAACCCATTCTGATTTCCACCACGTCACCTCGCGCGCGTATCACCGAGCTCTCACCAAAAGCTAAAGCTAACTCCCCTGTCAATCTCTGACTTTCCTATTTATACCTTCAGCCATCCATCTTTAAACATGTCTTCCTTCCGCGCTATATTCTCCAATAGTATTCACTCAAAATTTCTTAGTGCCGATAGCTGCTGCCATCTGTACAACCACGCTCATAACTACAATACATCGCCATATTTGTTTTTACTTACAAATTTTTCAATTACTTCATGAAGAAATCATTTTTCGTCATTACATTCATTCAGTGGCCACTCTGGACCATTACGCAACTTTCAACATTTATCTCCCATATGCGCTCGATCTCCTTCCGCAACATTTGCAAAAATAAGTACCGTCTAAGGTCTCAAATCCCATATACATACATATATTCTCAAAACAATTGCACAATATTACGAAAACTTTCTGAAATTAACACTTAAACATACCAAATCTTTCTCTACATATTTTCTAAAACATTCTACACTTATACACTCACATCTTCTGACCAAGATTACTCATTTATCTTCCAACATTCAATTTCTTACGGTAGCAAAACAGTAGCAAACATTATCGTCCCATCAACAAATTTCTCTTCACATTCACATTCATCAGAATCTAATTATTCCAACACTAAAGTCTCTATAATATTCAAATACACGTATCTACATACTGAATTATATTTCTCCTACATTTCCAGTGGCGTATCATACACCCACATACATTATGCATATACACAAAAAAAATTTTTTTTTCGTTCAAACTCAATACACTCGCACTCAAAACACGTAATACACGTCATTATAACATCCTACATACAGGGTGCGTCATCGCAACCTGACAAAAGACATACAAAAAACGTCGCTTGGTATCACATATTCCTTGAAGTGTGACAGAAGTTATATCATGCCGATTAACATAAGTTAATTTAATCTTATTTGCTGGAGTTTGAATGGTAATAGATGTTCCATCAACACATCCTAGAACGTCAGGGAATCCGGAAACCTATGCATAACATTAATCACATTTTTCTCATAAATTATTGTATTACATTTCTTACTTTTTCAAATTCTTCAGCTAATAAGCGTTTTTCTTCTGCTGTTCTAGGGAATATTATCACTTCTGGTGCTAAATTTGAAATGTTCTAAAAAGGGGGCTCTAATACTGACTTGTAAGTCAGATGTAGGAACGTATGTTCGGATCTGATCCCTTAACGGTAAATAGTATTCTAATAAGGGGGTCCTATTGCTAAAGACAGGTATACGAGCTTGTTCTCGGGCCATCGCCCCCTTGGCTGGAAATAATATTCTAATAAGGGGGTCCTAATGCTAACTTGTAAGACAGGAACTTGTGTTTGGGTCTGTACCCTCCAGTAGTGGCCCCCTTGGCGCGAAATTTGAATTTGTTTGTAGCACCATCTAATTGTGTATGGGGTAATGAATATTTTCTGTAATAAAGCGCAAAATTTGAATTTGTCAGTCTGTGTCGCCATCTAGTGATGTATCTTTAAACTAGCGAATGTTTTCTGTAATAGAAGTTGAACGTACTCGTTTCTCTTTTGCCTCTCGTCTCTCTCTCTCTCTCTCTCTCTCTCTTGTCGTCTCTCTCGGCTCATTCTCAAACAAACAAATCAATTAAGCAAATCAATCTCAAGCAGATCACGCTCAATCAATCAACCAAATCTATCTCAAATCAACCAAACCATAACTTACGATTTGCGAAAACCAACCTAAAGTTCAAAAATCCGGATTGGGTTTAACATAAGCTTGCTTACTAAACTAACGACAATTCAAAAAAATACCAAATTGATTTAACTTACATTACGCAAAACCAGCTCCCAATTCAAAAAATAACAGCCTGATTTAATTTACAGCGTACAAAAACCAGTCTTCAAAGAAACTACATCAAATTAGCTTGTAACACTATTGTCACGTTCTGCATACAATGATCAAAATATGTTTTGCATTTTAACTAGTAAAAATGTCTAGACAATAACAAATATAACCAAACTCGGTGTCAGATCACTATCTTACATGCAAGGAATTTCTTAACGGACATAACCTCCCACATAAACACTTCAGATTTAACAAGAATCGTCCTAAGTCGTTATTGAAAATGTTCAACTAGCTTAAATACTTATACAATACAATGCAATGCAATAACAGGTAACTGTAAATTTGAAATTAGATCCGAATAGCAAAAACCTCATTACTTCGCTCACACACTTATTGTAATTTCCTATCTAACTATCCTTTAGCATTAACTGTTGCATTGTTAGTGCGAGCTTGCTTGTTTGCTTATATGAATTTTTATTTATCTACACGCACTTTAAAGAAATGGTTTGTCCTTGAGAGTATAAAAGTTAACATTCATTCAACAGTATTTTATATTGTGCATTCCTCCAACGTATGGGTATCGCCGAAACAGCCTTCGCTGACCCTATATGACAAAAAATCCCACTAATTAGATTACACTTATTTGTAAAAGCAGATTTGTTTGTTTGCGACGCCATCTAGTGGTGTATTTTTAAACTAACGAATGTTCTCTGTAGTAGAAGTTGATATTGCTCGTCTCTCTCTCTCTCTCTCTCTTTCTCTCTCACCTCCTCTCTCGTATCTCTCCTCTCCCTCGTTTCTCTCGCTTCTTCCGTCTCTCTCGCCTGTCTCTCGTCTGACACAGGCGCAACCAATGTAAACGCGAAAACACGCTAACGCGAAAACATGCAAACACAAAAACACAGAACTGTCTCTCGCATCTCTCCTCTCCCACGTCACCCTCGTTTCTCTCTTCTCGCTCTTTCGCCTGTCTCTCTCTCTCGTCTCTCGTGTCTCACGTTTTACGTTAGGTTAATACATGTACAATACTAGGTTAATAAACGCACGGTTTAGGTTAGGTCAATACTCGCGAGAGAAAGAGAGGAGAGAAACGAGGGGGACGCGGGAGAGGAGAGAGACGATCACGATCAACTTCTATTACAGAAAACAGTCGCTAGTTTCTGTGTGTTTTCGTGTTTGCATGTTTTCATGTTTGTATGCTTTCGTGTTCGTGTTTGCGTGTTTTCTTGTTTGCATGTTTTCGCATTTGTGTGTTTTCGTGTTTGCGTCTGTGTCTGTGAATGACTTAGAAACCTAGTGAGAGATACAAAACGGAATGTGTATCGGGTCACTTTTTGGTTGTACCAAGAGTGTGTTTAGGGCAAAAGTGGGCCTGGAGAAGGAAAGCAAACGTAGTGCGAACGTCCTAAATTACGGAAGATAAGTTGGTAGATAAATGGTGCGAGAAAGAAGTATGCAGATGCTGTAAGTAGAGAGCTGAATGTGAATTAAATAACAGACAATGACGTTGAAAGTGTGTGGACCAGCTTGAAAGGCTGTGTTGTCAATTGTGCCGTGCAGATATGTGAAAGAGCGATTGTAGGTAGACAGAAAAAATGTGCTTAGTAGGATAAATCGGAAACAAAGGCAGTATGTAAGAAAAAGGCGTGTACATAGTAATGATTACTGCAAAAAGTGAGACTGAGACGAAGCGGTTGTATGAGGTGTACAGATTAAGAAACAAAAAAGCGAAGGTCGCAGTGAGAATAAATAAAGAGGATAAGTTATGGCTGAGTAAGGTGAGAAAATGTAGAATGATTTTGAGGGAAACGAAAAACTTGGAAATGAGTCAAAAATACAAAGTGTGACCCAAAACAGAATGCTGCAGTTGAGATAAATAGAAGCAACGAAATAGCATGGGACGATTGTGAAGTGAGGAAATGCTGGCAAGAATATTTCGGGAAGTAATACGGAAGTGAGGAAAATAAGACTGAAGAGTTTAATATGGAGAATGTAGAAGGAATAGTAAATGAAGGAGGATATTGGGTTAAATGAGATATAGAAAACCGAAGGAAATGTTGAAAAACGGTAAAGGTGCAGGCGTGAATGGAGTCACTGGTGAAATGCTAAAATATAGAGGTGCCAAGCTTGTACGCAGATTATGTGAATTATTCAACACATATCTTAGGTGTGGAAAAGTGCCGAGTGATAGGAAGAGCGTGATCATTGTACCACTGATAAGGGTAAGGGGAACAAGAGTGATTGCAAAAACTATAGAGGAAAAGTATGCCCAGTGTACCTGGTAAAGTACTTCGAAGAGTACTGATTGATAAGAGCACGTGAAACTAACCAAACTAAAATTTGGGATGTGGAGGGTGGCTTCATGCCAAGGAAAGGATGTGTTGATCAGACGGTTGCTCCCCAAGAGGTGTCGAAAAGAGTTTAAGTGTAATAAAGAAGCAATGCTATGCGTGTAGATCTGGAGAAAGCATATAACTAAGTGAATAGAGATAAGTTATGGGAAATATTAAACGAATAGGTCGCAAGTAAAAGTTTAATAAACGGAATAAGGGCAGTATATAATGGTAGCCGGGGGTGTGTTAGCGTGAGAGGTGTAAGTGAATACTTTTGTATTGAGCAAAGAGTGTGGATAATTGTGTTAGGTAAGCATATATCCATACAAATGGTGTAATGGTTGATGACGTAAACGTATGAGTTCTGGTGTATGCAGATCATGCAATCTTATTAAGCGAGAATGCAGATGAGCTACAAATACCTCTGATGAAGTTCGATATAGTCTGTGAGAGCATGGACCTAAAGGTAAATGTTAACAAAACAAAGACTTTGGTGTTCAATCAAGAATGAGAGTAGAGTATTTACCCTGCATGATGAAATTGTGGAAGAAGTGGACGAGATAGTGTATCTGGGTAGAATATTCACTGCAGATGGGACTGTGTAACAACCCATTTTGAGTTGTATTAAAATATACCGTAATTTACGTTCTTCGTTCATTTATTCGTAAAATATAAGAAAAAAGAGTTTTTTATTATTAATGATTTATAAGTTGTGGTAGGCAACTTAATTTGCATTTTGGTGTAACGTAGTTGCATATTTTTCTTAAAGGTTTATATACTTCCATATCGTGGAATTAAATTTGCGCACGTTTGTTCGCGCACCGCTATATCATCTGATTATCTTCATTTACTTGATGAACCTTATGTTGATTAGGAAGCCATTTTTGGGTTTCAGGATAAATTTTGTGAAAAGTGTCATTGATTTAATGGTAAGGTACATGTAACTCGCACTATATTAAAATTTAAAACATTTGCTTTTTGCAGGCACATTTACTACTTTTACACTTTTAGAACTTTTACTTTTATCATTTTTACTTTTGGTATTTTCGATGCTTATGATTGCAATTTTGCACTTAATTCAGATCTAAATTTAGATCACATTTTTTATTTGAACTTTCGAGAAAATGCAATAAACATTGGATTATTCAAAATTCATGAAGATAAATTTATAAGTAAAATTCAACGTTGGTATGGTTTACAACGTACAGCATTGTTATTACGATATATTGCGCAATATTGGTGCATCACCTTTGGTTTGCATTTCCGTATTTGGTTAGATACCAGATGTTATTAGAAAGTTGTGTACAAAAACGTTTTAAACAGGTATTTATATCCATAATTTAATAATTTAAGGCTATTACAATTAGTTTTTAAGATATATTTTATATAATTCTAAATTTAAATATTTAATAAACATAGTTTGTGTATCGTTCATTTTGACATTTTGGTGAATTTTTTTATTGTATCCTCGGTTTAGTTATTCCGAGCATAATCAAAAGATAACTTGGCGTCCGAGATAATTTTTATTATTGTTACCTTGCAGTTACTATATTGATGTTAAGTGGAAATAACCAAGCATAAATTTGTGGTAATTAAGCAAATCAAAAGATTGAACTCGCCTACTTTAATCAACCGACTGAGACAACGACATTATCTTTATTGAGTGTTTTGGATCTCTGGTTAGTTTAACGATTTGTTATGAGAGCATTTACACCCACTTATTTATTAAATTTTTATACGGGGCCACTTTAAACCACCACATATTTACACCTGGTGCTTTTAAACCATTTAAAACACTTATTATAAATGGACATGGCGAGATTGGACTACGGGTCAATGCTGAAAGGAAAATGATAGGAAGGATATGGACGATAATGAAAAACGAAAGCATGAGCGTAGCTGCGAAACGAGCAATCCATAATAGCGTGTTTGTCCCGTCAGTACTGTATCGAACGTAGAAATGAGTATGTCAAAAAAAGCACAAAAGCAAAATAAATGTCGCGGGCATGAGATTCCTGAGAAAATCATGCGGTAAAAAGAGTAGGGATAAAATGAATAATGAGTGTATAATGGAGTGTGGCGAAGAAAAGACGATGATTGATAGATAAGTATAAAAGTAGTACACTTCGTTGGTTTGGTCACATTGAAAAAATAAACCATACAAAGTTAACAATAAAGCAAATATATTTGGGTGAAGACAGAGGTAGGGCAGGGTCTGGTAGGCCGCATAAAACTTAGTTGAATGCAGTAGAGTGTATGATAAAAGAAAGGAAGGTAAGCAGTTTCCAAAATAAAGAGCGTGTCAGAGATAATTTATGAAACTAGGGAGGAATGCAAGGATAGGGAAGCATGCAGAAAGATTGCAAATGAAAAATAAACAAGAGGCAGGGAATTGTACTTCGCAAATCACTTTGAACATGTTCTTAAGCTCCAACTTATTTGTTTTGCGTAGATTATCTGATAGTGTTTCTAAAGATGCTTTAATACGCTTGTTGTCGCACATCATTATTGCTTACGGTAGAACAATGTGTTCTTAGTTCATCCGTTTAGAATCCTCACGTTACCATGCATATTTATATTGGTATCTTTACATTACGCAAAAGTCAGAAATCCATCGTCATGATACAAGGAATAACAATAGTTTTTACCTTCCTCTAGTTGACGCTAAACAAAAACCCAAACAGGTCCAGTCTATACATCATTAAAATTTTATATTGTTTGCCCGAATGGATAAAATCATTAGATTATGTAACATTTTTTTTATGATTGTGGACCTGAACAGGCTAAATTAGGCCTATCGTGCTAAAGCACTCAGGAACACTTAGGATGATGTATAGAGGGATAATGAATTGCCAATAGATGCTTATGAACAGCTACCTTAAATTTTCTCATATCGTAAGTGAGAGGAAAACAGGAACTAGGAAGATCATTCCACAGTTTAGAAGCCGTATAGAAAAATGTGGATTGCGCCCGTTTGGTACGACAAGTGGAGATTTGTACTGCATACTGATGATGTGAATGAGCGAACCGAGTGTTTCTCGCAAGGATAGCCCAAAAATGGTATCAAAGAATATAATTCAGCAGCAGAATAGCTGTTGTAATACCCATAATACAAAGAAATAACTGAAACCATCCTTCTATGCTCAAGGGACTGTATGTGAGAAGTTAAGGACGTGTCATTTATAAGCCTAATCGCTCTCTTTTGAATACGATCAACGATATCGAGAGCGTATTGGGGAGCACTAACCCAGAGCTGAGAATTATATTCTAGATGAGGCCGAATTTGGGCCTTATACAGCAGGAGTTGTCGAGAGGTAAAGTACTGCTTATATCTGTACAAAAAGCCTATTTTACGAGCAGCTGTTTTGGTAGCTGACAGAAGATGGTCAGCCCATGAGAGATTTGAAGATACAGTCATACCCAATAGAGTAATAGCGTCTGAAAATTTAACATCTGAGCCATTCATACTTACAACAGGAAATGATCGATCTTTTTTGGCGGACATAAGGCAACACTGAGTTTTGTTAGCATTAAATTTAACTAGATTATTGCTTCCCCATTCGAGAATACGTTGAATGTCTTTGTTGATTGAATTTACCATTTCAGCTTTAATTTCTTGATTTGACATAGAAGGTGGATTATCACTATGAGTAGACTGAGATGAACTACAGTAAAGAGTGCTATCGTCAGCAAAGCAATGGATGGGGTTACTTGTTGAAGAAATAAGGTCGTTTATGTACAGCAGAAAAAGTGTAGGCGCTATAACGGATCCCTGTGGTACGCCTACGCCCGCGTTAATGCTAACTTCTTTTGAAAAAAAGCCATCAACTACGACACGTATTCGTCTTTTATCAAGGAAACTAGAAAGCCAGTTGATGAGCGTATCATTTAACCCAAACGAGGTGAGTTTGACAAGTAAACATTTATGCCAAACTTGGTCAAATGCCTTTCAGATATCTAAAGCGACTACAACTGTTTCACTGGACTGCTCTACTGTATTGTTCCTAACTTGGGTCACATATGAAAGAAGATCGCCTGTTGAACCCATATTGGTGGTCACTGAGTTTGTTAGTTTCAAGGAACGTGAGCAGTTGCTGATTGATGACTTTTTCCATGATTTTAGACAAAATGGAAGTGATGGCAATTGGTAGGTAGTTTGAGGGATCGGTCTTATCGCTTTTTTTTGGGAATAGGTTGAACATTTGCTAACTTCCATGATGAAGGGAATTCCCCACAAGACATAGAGATCGTATAGAGCTTAGATAGGACTGGTACTAGTTCAGGGGAACATTTCTTTAAGACAATAGCTGGGATACCGTCTGGGCCAGTCGCCTTATTGAGATCGAACCTACTGATGATCGATTCCAAGAGGTTGTACCGAAAATTAATTGGTTTCATAGCGTATGAAGAAGAGTTGACTAGGGGCACATCTTTTCCAGAATCATTGAGACACGAGTTTGACGCAAACAAATCCACAAAACCAAAGTTGTTACTAATGGCTGTAGCTAAAGACCAAAATTTACGACTGCCTAAAGGAGATGTAGCTAGTTCATTGCATTTTCGTTGTTCGAACAACTTTTTAGTGTTAGTGATTTCACTTTCGCAGATAATTCTAGCACCAACGTATTCTACATGACTGTCGACCGATTTGTTATATTTCCATTTAATGTAATATTTATTTTTTAAAGATGCATCAGGACAAGTGTTACTGAACCAGGGTTGGGACGTGAATGACCTATACGGTACTGTTTTTTGGGAATTTATAACTCTATTCCCATGAGGATGACTTCAGATACTGAAAGAGCGATGTCCAAAGAAGAGGACGACTTAAAACAATATTCACGCCAAGGAAAGGTTGCAAAAAATTCCCGTAAATCACTCCATCGAGCTAACTTAAAACACCACAAGGTTCTATCGGTTTTGCGAACAGTGGAATTAGGTACAGTAGAAATGATTTTTATTAGGCAATGGTTGGAAAGACCTAAAGGCGAAAGAACGGAAGTTTTATAAACAAGAGGGTTTGATGTAAAAAAGAGATCTAGAAGATGTGGAGTATAGTTAGGGTTATCAGGGATTCTTGTGGGTTCAGAAATCATTTGTGTGAGATCACATGAAATAGCAAATGTTTCTGCACTACGACCAGCAGGATTTGTAGTAGATGAAAACTGAAGCCAATTAGAGTTATGAACATTGAAATCGCCAACAATTGAGATATCGCAAGATGGAAACTCAGACAGGAGATAGTCAATTTTCATACTAAGGTAATCGAAGAAGTCTTGAAAGTTACTGTCATTAGGAGACCTATAAATGCAACAGTAGTATTTCACAGAAATAGGACCAGAATGTTTAAACCAAATTACGTCAAAATTTTTATTTTCTAAGGAAGAAACCCTCTTGCAAGCAATTCTGTTCTTGATGTAGGCACATACGCCTCCTTTATATCGAAAGTTAGAGTGAAGGTGATATTGAGGAAATTGCAAGTGGGGTGACTCGGAGCTTTCAGAGGAGACTTGTGTTTCAGATAGAAACAATATATCAGGTTGTAATTGTTCAAGATGTTGGTGAATAGCATTAAGATTAGACCTGATATGGCGTATGTTGCAGTAGTGAATCAGAAAGTTGATAGTTTCGATGATCGAGGTCGCTTGGGCCCAGCCCTCCCGGACATTGGAATGAGGCAGGATTTTATGTCCGGAATTTATTACCCTCGAAACCACAGCCATCTTAATCCGATAGGAAGACAGTGAGGGTGAGAAGGAAGAATAAGGATGAGAATAGATTAAAGATGATGGAAAAGGTAACTGACACCCGTACCGAGCTCAGAAAATCGGAGACCCAATATTAAGGAGCCCATGGTAAGGGTGGTGGTATCTCCCCGGCATAGAGTTATAAAAAAAATTTTTTAGTTAAAGCACTTTATTCTTGAGTTTGTACATTTTGATTTTCGAATGTTAAATTTAAGCTAAATGTAAATTTCTAATATTTTAATGATTAAGGTATGTCATTTTTGTTCAATTTCTTAACATAATAAATGTATATTACAATGTCAAATCTCTTTCCGAAATTTTAAACAAATTAACCAACTACACTACACTATAAAAGATACCAGGAATATAAAATATATCTGGTATGAAACAACACCCGACCTTCCAATCTACAAAATGGAAATTAAATACTTTTAATTTTTTAGGCTAATTATGCAGCCTTTTTGTATAAGTTTATTACAAAAATGGGGAACATTATAAAAACAAAAATAATAATCAAATAGAAGTTTTAAACTTAATGTCAGGTAGAGGTTAATAGACATCTAGACACTAATTTATTCCGAAGCGGCCCACTTTTATAAAAATATCGATTATACAACTTAAGCATTTTTAATCATATTTATTTAATTGTTACATTTAGTTCGCTTTACATTAAAAAAACTTATATAAATCAAATTTTTCTTTAAAAAATATATCTACACATTTTCTTGTAAAATTAATCCACTGAAAAAATTTTAACAGTTAAATTCTACCTTCGGAATTTTTTGCTATAATAACTTCCTCCTCTCGCCACTGAATTTCTCCCAAAATCTAATCAACTCCAGGAGAAATGAAAGCAAGCTTAAATACAAAATTTTAAGTATGTTGGTGTTTTCGTTCTGGAGTTATCGTGAATACTAACATATATCCACACACACAGATATCATGGCCGATCTTGGGAAACTCGGCCAAACGTTGTAAAATGAGCTAACAACTCAATTGAGCGATAGTGAAAAAAAAGTCACTGGTCGCATGTGAATCCATAACTTGAAGATTTCTTGAGAATTCTAAAATGACCTTTGCAATCTGTTACGTAACGAACTGGTCCCATTTGAGTTCATTATTTGAAGTGTTTTTTAAGATGAATTTTATAATTATGTTTGGCATATGTTTCATAACTACATTTATTGCATTTGAATTCATAATTTGAAGAATGTTTTTTAAGATGAGTTTTATAATTATTTTTGGCATTTGTTTCATAATTACACTGATCACATTTGAATTCATAAGTTGAAGAGTGGTTTTTAAGATGAAGTTTAAAACTATCTTTGTGATGGGTCACATACCCACATTGGTTGCATTTGAATGCATAATTTGAAGAGTGCATCTTAAGGTGAGAAATTAAATGAGGTCTGAAATGTGAAGCATACTCACACTGGTCACATTTGAATTCAAAATTTGAAGAGTGTTTTCTAAGATGAATTTTTAAATTTTTATTGGTATTTGCGGCATAATCACATTGGTTACATTTATATTTCAAATTTGAACAGAACTTTAAAACGTCATGTTTTAAATTTTCTTCCACTGTTGTTAAACCATTAAATTGATTACATTCACCTTGTACATTTGTGATGTGTTCAACACTGTTTTCCTTTACATGAACTGCTTCACTTAAGCTAACATCGTTTATTTGGTCAGAGGTTTCTTTCTTAATGTTCACATTATCTGTAAAAATAGTGTCAAATTTTGTACTGCCTGAACCGTAATTAATTTCACCTTTTATTAGATCATTATTTACAACAAGATGTTGAGTTAGAAGTAAATCTATTCCTTTTTCCTGTTTGGGTTCGATTTTAATAAGTTTCATATCAATTTCATAAGACATTTCTAAGAATACGTATTAATTAAATAAATAATACTAAACCACAGTAATGTGCAACACTAACTTGTACCAAAGATATGTACGTAAAGAATCATAGAGAAACAAACATAAAATACTTCTCAGGCGTCAATTCATAACTGCCGTGAAGATTGCTACCAAATGTCAAGCTAACCACGATGACCTTGACCGAAATCTAGTTAAATCCCAGGTAGTGTTGCCACGTCTGCGTTAGAGAAACTGGCAGTTATCAAAAAACAATTACCATGTTACTAAACGTAATCAGGAAAATAATATTATTTTATTTTATTTTGCCACCATAATGTTCTTTTCCGCCTTTCGATATGTTATCAAATCATTACAACCACGTTAATTTAGATGTAATGTTACTAATTACTCCCATAGGCCCGTAATAACTTTCCCGTTACCATCGAAACTGAAAATTCTTTAGATAGAGACAGAAAATTATTAATAAATGCGCTAGAAAGATGTAAATTTACCTTTTCTCGAAATCTAGTTGCCATGAAATAAATGTGTAGATAGTTTGTCAAATAAACGTCAGTCTAACAATTAAGTAATATGTATTTAATAAAAATGCTGTTTGCAATTACAGTGCAAAATAAAATCTCTTCAGGCGGAAAAATATTGTACGCGCTACAGGAGTAATGTGGGTTACAGTCTCAGCTTGTTACGCCCTCAGCTACGCTTCGGGCGCAACCTCAAGCTTCGACTGTAAAATGCCACATTACTCCCTAGCAGCGTAAATAACTATTATACGCCCCGAAATGCGGGCGTAATGTGGTCTTTATAGCACGGAAATGTCATTGTTGCTAAGCAGCATGATTGACAGCTAACCGATGACATGATATGTCACGTAAGTTGAAAAAATTATTGAAACAACAACCTTACTATACAACCTTTATTAATAATAATAATATTAATGAAACTTATTCTTTATAAAAATTTATGTATAAATATTTCGATTTACTTGGAATTATTTTTGCCTGGGCGGCCTCAAATTCATCTAAAATTTCCTGTGAATAAGTTTTTGCGTTTTCACCTTCCATTTTAGAATGCAAATTATTTACAAACAAACAGTACCTTAGCAACAATTTAGCAATATCACAGTATCTTAGTAACAACAAATTAGCCTACTGTCGACTTTATTTCACTGCATTTGCATTTAAAAACTTGCCGAAAATACTGAATCTTTTTAATATTTTGTTCCAGTTTCATGGTGCAAAATAAAATAAAACATTTATTCCACGCATAATGTGATTATGGCTCAGGAATATAAAAGCCCTCCGCTTCGCGTCGGGCTTTAACATTCCCTCGAGCCATAATCTTCTGATACCTTAATACTAAATATCTATTATTTTATTTTGCCACCATAATATTCTTTATACGCCCCAAATGCGGGCGTAATGTGTCTTTATAGCACGGAAATGTCATTGTTGCTAAGCAGCATGATTGACAGCTAACCGATGACATGATATGTCACGTAAGTTGAAAAATTATTGAAACAACAACCTTACTATACAACCTTTATTAATAATAATAATATTAATGAAACTTATTCTTTATAAAAATTTATGTATAAATATTTCGATTTACTTGGGATTATTTTTGCCTGGCTCAAATTCATCTAAAATTTCCTGTGAATAAGTTTTGCGTTTTCACCTTCCATTTTAGAATGCAAATTATTTACAAACAAACAGTACCTTAGCAACAATTTAGCAATATCACAGTATCTTAGTAACAACAAATTAGCCTACTGTCGACTTTATTTCACTGCATTTGCAATTAAAAACTTGCCGAAAATACTGAATCTTTTTAATATTTTGTTCGAGTTTCATGGTGCAAAATGAAATAAAACGTTGTATGACCACGGCATAATTGTAGATTAAGGCTCTCAGGAATATAAAAGCCCTCCGCTTCACGTCAGGCTTTTAACATTCCCTCGAGCTATAATCTTCTGATTATGCCCTTAATACATAAATATCTATTATACGCCTCCAAATGCGGGCTTAATGTGGTCTTTATAGCACGGAACTGTCATTGATGCTAAGCAGCATGATTGACGCAAACACGACATGATATATAATAGCAATATCACAGTATCTTAGTAACAACAAATTAGCCTACTGTCGACTTTATTTCACTGCATTTGCATTTAAAAACTTGCCGAAAATACTGAATCTTTTTAATATTTTGTTCAGTTTCATGGTGCAAAATGAAATAAAACGTTATGTACCACGGCATAATTAAGTATTAAGGCTCTCAGGAATATAAAGCCCTCGTTATAGTCGGGCTTTTAAATCTTCGAGCCATAATCTTCTGATACCTATTTATATAAATATCTATTATACGCCTCCAAATGCGGGCGTAATGTGGTCTTTATAGCACGGAAATGTCATTGATGCTCATTTAGCAGCAATGATTGACAACAAACATGACTAATATAATTAGCAATATCACAGTATCTTAGTAACAACAAATTAGCCTACTGTCGACTTTATTTCACTGCATTTGCATTTAAAAACTTGCCGAAAATACTGAATCTTTTTAATATTTTGTTCGAGTTTCATGGTGCAAAATGAAATAAAACGTTGATTACCACGGCATAATTGTAGATTAAGGCTCTCAGGAATATAAAGCCCTCCGCTTCACGTCGGGCTTTTAACATTCTCGAGCCATAATCTTCTGATTATGTAATATAAATATCTATTATACGCCTCAAATGCGGGCGTAATGTGGTCTTTATAGCACGGAAATGTCATTGATGCTAAGCAGCATGATTGACAGCAAACACATGACATGATATATAATAGCAATATCACAGTATCTTAGTAACAACAAATTAGCCTACTGTCGACTTTATTTCACTGCATTTGCATTTAAAAACTTGCCGAAAATACTGAATCTTTTTAATATTTTGTTCGAGTTTCATGGTGCAAAATGAAATAAAACGTTTATTACCACGGCATAATTAATTAAGGCTCTCAGGAATATAAAGCCTCCGCTTCAGTCGGGCTTTTAACATTCTCGAGCCATAATCTTCTGATTATGCTTAATACATAAATATCTATTATACGCCTCCAAATGCGGGCGTAATGTGGTCTTTATAGCACGGAAATGTCATTGATGCTAAGCAGCATGATTGACAGCAAACACATGACATGATATATAATAGCAATATCACAGTATCTTAGTAACAACAAATTAGCCTACTGTCGACTTTATTTCACTGCATTTGCATTTAAAAACTTGCCGAAAATACTGAATCTTTTTAATATTTTGTTCGAGTTTCATGGTGCAAAATGAAATAAAACGTTGATTACCACGGCATAATTGTAGATTAAGGCTCTCAGGAATATAAAAGCTCCGCTTACGTCGGGCTTTTAACATTCTCGAGCCATAATCTTCTGATTATGCCCTAATACATAAATATCTATTATACGCCTCCAAATGCGGGCGTAATGTGGTCTTTATAGCACGGAAATGTCATTGATGCTAAGCAGCATGATTGACAGCAAACACATGACATGATATATAATAGCAATATCACAGTATCTTAGTAACAACAAATTAGCCTACTGTCGACTTTATTTCACTGCATTTGCATTTAAAACTTGCCGAAAATACTGAATCTTTTAATATTTTGTTCAGTTTATGGTGCAAAATGAAATAAAACGTTGATATCAGGCATAATTGTAGATTAAGGCTCTCAGGAATATAAAGCTCGCTTACGTCGGGCTTTAACATTCTCGAGCCATAATCTTCTGATTATGCCCTTAATACATAAATATCTATTATACGCCTCCAAATGCGGGCGTAATGTGGTCTTTATAGCACGGAAATGTCATTGATGCTAAGCAATGATTGACAGCAAACATGACATGATATATAATAGCAATATCACAGTATCTTAGTAACAACAAATTAGCCTACTGTCGACTTTATTTCACTGCATTTGCATTTAAAACTTGCCGAAAATACTGAATCTTTTAATATTTTGTTCAGTTTCATGGTGCAAAATGAAATAAAACGTTGTATACCACAGGCATAATTAGATTAAGGCTCTAGGAATATAAAAGCCCTCCGCTTCACGTCGGGCTTTTAACATTCCCTCGAGCCATAATCTTCTGATTATGCCCTTAATAAATATCTTTATACGCCCCCAAATGCGGGCGTAATGTGGTCTTTATAGCACGGAAATGTCATTGTTGCTAAGCAGCATGATTGACAGCTAACCGATGACATATGTCACGTAAGTTGAAAAAATTATTGAAACAACAACCTTACTATACAACCTTTATTAATAAAAATAATAGTAATGAAACTTATTCTTTATAAAAATTGAAAATACTGTTGGATGGATTACAATTTAGCAATATCACAGTATCTTAGTAACAACAAATTAGCCTACTGTCGACTTTATTTCACTGCATTTGCATTTAAAAACTTGCCGAAAATACTGAATCTTTTTAATATTTTGTTCCAGTTTCATGGTGCAAAATAAAATAAAACATTATTACGGCATAATTAGATTATGGCTCAGGAATAAAAGCCCTCGCTTCGCGTCGGGCTTTTAACATTCCCTCGAGCCATAATCTTCTGATTATGCCCTTAATACATAAATATCTATTATGAAGTAATTCTTACATTATAATAATATAGAGAATACTTTCATCATAATATCCTAAAAGATTATTACAATTCACACGCTCATTTTGCGTAATTGCTCTGGACAGTTACGCGATCATACGATTCCTTTCACATTTTTATCAAACGTGTCCATCGCTATAAGGTATAAAAAAATGATAGTCGGAGGTGGGCCGTCTTTATCAGTTTGGCGGGATTAATTATTTAAGCCGGAGCTAGCTAGGACTCTGGACAATTAGGTGATCATCCGATTTTTTACAAATTTTTCCCCCCTTATAAGGAATAAAGAAATGTTGGTCGGAGGTAGGCCGTCCTTATTAGTTTGTCCGAATTAATTATTTAAGCCGTAGCTAGACTCTCGACAGTTACGCGACCATACGATTTTGTTCAAATTTTTACAAAAGGCGTCTCTCGCTATAAGGAATTAAAAAAAAGTGGTCGGAGGTGGGCCGTTAATTATTCAAGCCGTAGCTAGGTAGGGCTCTGGACAGTAACGCGATCATCCGATTTCTTTCAAATTCTTACCAAAGGTGTCCTCCGTTATAAGGAATACAAGAATGGTGGTCGGAGGTGGGCCGTCCTTACCAGTTTGGCAGAATTAATAATTTAAACCGTAGCTAGCTAGGGTTTTGGACACTTACGCGATTATACGGTATCTTTTTTTTGGGGACACCCTGTACACTACTTCTTTCGTAATAGTGTGTGTTTGAGATGTCGATGGCTGAGTTTGCAGTTGTTGATTTTCTATTCCAAAGATTCTTCTGGTTGTTTGTTTTTTATTTTGGAGGGAATTTTCGACATAACCCTCTGCAACGGTGAAGGATTTCCATTCTCCATGCCGTTTAATTGTAGAAATATCTGCACCAGAGTCTGCTAATAAGGAAGCAGATGAACGCCTGAAGCTATGTCCTGTATAGCCATTAGGATCAGTTAGATTGAGAAATTTAGCAATTAGAGAAGGTATTTTGCTGTTTTGTACACTTATTATTTTTGCAAAAGACGAAAAATCGTTTATGATCAGTTACCGCTGGACGCAAAGAAACATACTTTCGATAGATTTGTAGAAAACTTGGAATTTTATCCTTGTTGTGAACAACAGTAAAAGTTCTAGGTATTTTATTTTTGTATTCCCGGATAGTTATTATTAAAGCTGTTTCTGCATCGTGAATATCATCTGTTTGAATCTCTGACAATTCTTGACGACGGCATGCTCCAGAAATTCCAAATAGTGCCACAATCTAGAAAGTTATTTTATAAATACACTTAATCAATTAAAATTTATAATTTTTTACTTTCATCAATAGAAATTGGTTATCTGGAGCTTCGTAGATAAATTTTTCAATTTCTTGTAGAGTGAATATTTTTGATTTTTTCGGTTTATAATTTTCTGATGTACGTTTTAAAAAGGCAATCAGTTTTGTAAACTTGCTTATATCGATACTCTTATTTATGTTGAAAGTCGCCTTGAGCATCGAAAGCAGTAATGGGACACTATCCCCACCCCTCCTTTTTTACGTCACAAGCCCCGCCCCTTTCACTTTTTTATATGCCCACATGGGGGACCGGATTTTCCACCCTTATTTTTGCTCGCTTACGTGTAGGACGTATTTTTTCACCCCTATTTTTGCACATCCACGTGTGAGACCGCATTTTCAACCCTAATTTTTACACACCCTCGTGTGAGACCGTATCCTTTCTTTTCGAAGGCCCTTTTCAACCCTAATTATTTTTACTCGCTTACGTATAGGACGTGTATTTTCACCCCTATTTTTACACACCCACGTGTGAGACCGCATCCTTTCTTTTCTTTTTCAACCCTAATTATTTTTACTCGCTTACATGAAGGACCGTATTACCCTTATTTTTATGATTTCTTTTGGGGGTTAAACCTTATGGCTGTATTAAGGACCTTTTGACAGCTAGGACTTTTTTGTGGTTGCTAACGTGAGGACTGGGGTGGGGGCTGGTCTTGGCTTAGAACTGTATTTAGGGTTGGGCTGGTCTAGGGTTAATCTTAGGGTTATTTGGTGGTATTAAGGTCCTTCTGGCTATATTAAGAACAGTGGCCCTGGAGCTTAGGCAAATGCACACGTATACAATGTTGGAAATTGCATAATTAATAAGATATTATTATTAAAATTATCGACCCTATTGCTTTAAAATGGCCACATGCTATTGGATGATCTTTTACCTAAAACGTTGTATTTCTAATAAGGAGGTTCTTGTTCGACACGTGTAGGGCTTCGCAACTTGTTCTCAGGCCTTCGCCCCTGGCCCTTTGAGTAAAATTGATTTTAGTGCCATCTAGCGGCGTAAAGACTAATGAACATTTTCTATAACAGAAGCTGATAATGCACATCCTCTCTTGCTCTATCTTGTTTCTTCCTCCTCCTCTCTTTCTACACACACACACACACACACACACACACACACACACACACAAACAATTCAATTAATTAATCAATCTCAAACAAAGCACGCTCGATCACCAGATCAATCTCAACCAATCAACCGAAATTATGTCTTACAGTTTGCGGAAATCAGATTACAGTTGAAACTGAATACATTCAAGTCTAATTTAAATATGACGTGAAATAATAAATAATTTCTACCTAATGGAATGATGCTTTATGTATAGGAGATCCTCTAAACAGCCACCACCTATACATTCGGAACATCATATCTGATTTATTTGCATGTTCGATTACTTACACACAAAATTGTTTCATTGTAATGTGTTCATTAACATTTGTAAAAACCCATTAAAAAGTAATAATTACTTATATAACATAAAGTTAAATTAAAATAACATGTTTTTAAGATTATCAAGTTGATATAACGGAAATAAAAGGCAAAAGGTTTTAATGGTTTATTATTATATAAGTGAATTAACAATAACTACAACTTTAAAATCCACGAATGCGTACTTACTATTTTGTAGAGCTGATCTTATGACGTCATCCTATAAGCATGATAATACACTTTTAAAAATCTTTATCGGTATTTTTGTTAGCAATATCAGGTAAAAAACATATATTAAAAATAATACGTTTACCTTTAGAAGTTTTTCCTTCAACGCTGCCATATGCTAAACTGAAATTTTTATACAACGTACCTCACTAAAACACGCTTTGTGAATGGCTGAATATAGAACACTCGATTACATACCGGACATTAACTATTTAGAAAGCAATACAGAAAAACCTGAATTCGTATTTAATAATTATGTTGTACTTACAAAAAATTTACATTCAAAACACAAATATTTTAAAAACGTCTAATACCACTAATGTTGCATCATAATAATAAAAACTCATTATACAGTGATTACACATTAAATACTTAAAATATGTAACTTTATACTACGTCTATTATTACATAGAGATGGGATTATTCTTAAATTTAATTGATTTCGATAGAGCTCTGGAAATACTACAACCGTTCGAAATCTTGCTTCTTCTCTCGATATCAAAAAAGCTATACTAGTGATACATTAAGTAAGCATAATAGCGGATACAGCTACATTGCTAACGATTATTGATGTTTTTTTGCATGAGATTTTTTGAATGAGACAGCCTCGCAGGTATTTTTTAAGAAAAGCTATACACATCTCACGAGATCAAACGAGATTTTTTGAGATACAATCTCCTCATCATCTGCACCTTGAACGATTATATTGTAACCTATAAAGCAAGCTAATAACCCTAATAGTTTATCAGACATTATTACACGGACACGAGGTTAGCTCTAAATTAAATGGTTTCAACGCTGCTCTGGGAATTTTGTACACATTTAAAACCTTTAAGTCTGCTCGCCGAAGTTGTACCGTATTCACTTTCTTCAATTTTTATCTGCACTCTGTTTCGAAGCTGTAGTACGTTTTTCTAATACATAAACAGAATCTTCAATACTGTGATACGTGTAGCAGCAAAACACATTAGCTAGTTTGTTTCACCTCTATATTACTTTACACGCAAGCCTGATCTTATCATAAATAAATACATCTGTCAAAAAAAAAGCTAATTAAACATAACTCCACGGCCAGGGTATAGCAAGCAACGCTTCCAATTATAGCTCTTAGTCAACACAATAGGGCCTACAACTACATACAATCGACTAGCACTGCGTTAGCACGAGTATCAAACGAAAAAACACGCATGCACTCACGCACGTACGCACGCACGCAAGTTCACACGCTCGCACGCACCCACGTTCGCACGCACGCACGTGCACGCTCGTACGTACGCACGCACGTACGCACGCTCGCACGTACGTGCGTTCGCACGCCCGCACGTACGCTCGCACGTATGCGCGCACACACACACACACACACACACACACACACACACACACGAGAGAGCGAAAACACGCTAAAGCGAAAAACTTGTAAACTTGCAAACATGAATCAAGACGGTGGAGCACCGCTAGGAAAAAAAACAGGTTTATTAACAAAACCGAAGGAAAGCTTAACGTTTTGAAAATATATTATTATTATAAACAACAATACATCATTATTTAATAACATGCTTTATCGGTTTTCTTCTTCTTCTTGAACCGTGAGTCGTCCTCATCATCATCATCACGATTTAATTCATTTACGCACAATTTATTAAATGTAGCTCTTTACACATGAAAACTTATCAATTAAATTTTTCATTACAGGATGGCCATAGATAAAAGTAGATTAAATAACCAAAACTACTGTAATTGAACAGAAAGCTATTTACTATTGGTTCGCATATATCGAGAATTAGCCGTAAATCTCCTGGCGAGTGCATTCCTCGTGTGACCAATGTTTGCACTCGATGCACTGCACCCATTTCTCCCCAGGGTGATTGTCTGTGTAGGAGTCTAGACAAACTAGACAGTAACAAACAATTTCGTCAGTTTCGCATTCTGTATCATTCTGATCATCTTGTCGTTGCTTACGGGGTTGTTTCACAATAAATTTATTATATCCGGTAATCTTTCGTTTTACTGCCTTTTTTTCTTTTGGACTCATATTCTTGCTGAATTGCATCTTTTTCGGGTGTATCCGTATAGATTGCAAACTTCCTAATCTTTTCTGGGAATTGCCTTTTTGGAAACAGTCTTAAAGCTTCTGGAGAAAATACTATGTAGGACAAGTTTGAACAGCCAACTTTTAGTGGTTCAATTTGATTACAAGTGGATGATGCGGACAGAATGAGAATGTTTTCTTTTAGAGGAGTGTGATAAGGGGTGGCCGACGTAGATGAACCATAACGACTTGGCGATGATGGCAGAACTTTATTGGTCGGTTTAGAAGGTATTTGTAGAGTGATGGCCTTACTAGTAGATGGTTCAGTGGTATTGTCTCGTATTTTATCTGTTTTTGATTCTCGTATTAGGTACATCTATTGTTGATTCTCGTATTTCATATGCTGCTGAAGGTGTCGTTATCTCATTAGGGTCTGGTCTATCTGTTACATAAGGCGAATCAAGATCTAGTTCTGTAAAAATATCTCTATTAAAAGGATATATTCCGATGCAAGCAAATCCGGTTGTAATATTTTATTGTATAAGCGCTAATGGCAGTTCTTGTTTGACTATGTTGGGGATATTATAATTCGTCATAGTTTTAACCGAATTGTTTCGCATCCAAGCATCAGAACTTGCATTTCCAGCCTTTTTAAGTGGCCCATATATTGATATATCTAACGGTTGTAGTCTGTGAGAGCAATGTGGGGAAAATGATAAAACCACAATGCCGTTATCTTTGCAAACATTTAAGCAACGAATACTTATATGCGATTGGTGGTTATCTAATAACAAAAGCACTTTGTTTTCTAATGAAGCATTGCTATGCTTTTTAAAATGCTTAAGGTAGATAATAAATTCCTCCTCCTGCATCCAGCCACTCGCATTTCCTGCACCAATACACCTAACCATCACGGATGAAGTGATCCTTGTATCTTACACGAGGAAATATAAATATATAGGGGGCACACTATTACCAACATCATTCACAGCGAAAGCAACCGTTAGCAATGTCCCTCTTTCACCTGATGTTAGCGCTTCCACCTGTTTCGTTCTCTTCGCAGCAACTTTGCCAGGCGTTTGTACCGTGGTGACCCCGGTTTCGTCTGTATTGTAAATAACTTTTGCTTCAAATTTGTATTTGTCCAACACTTCTCCGAGGTTGTCGAAAAACAGATTCACATTAGTAATATTAAAACTCGTCGCTCTAGATAAGCTCGTCGCCTGCGCACTACGGGCCGAAAATTCCGGGTTTAGCTTCATAAATGCCTAGAACCAATCCCCTCCAGCCATACCGTTTTCTCTCCAGGATTTCGGCAAGTTTAGCGAATATTCCGAAGCTAGTTGGAAAGCTAATTTTCATATTTCTTTGAGTGGCAGTCCGTAACATATCTGCGACGCCTTTATTATATATGCAACCAGGGCTTTTCCTGGAACGTGTCAAATACTCGTTTTGCACAACGATAACCCATGATTACAGGCATTATAGGACCTTGTTCAATTGCGTGTATTTTTTTCTTTACAAATCTGCTGAATGACACGTAATGAAGTTTGTATTAGATGCTGCAGCCCTAATTGACACACCATTGTTATTGACTTCGTTATACGCTTCTTCATAGACAGAGGTTGGATTTAAACCCTTTTCAGTCATTCTGACTCTTACTCGTGGCATCCTGAAATAAAATAATTTATTAAGAATAACACATCATGGCATGTAACAACACAATAATAATAATACACGTACAGGGACAATTGAGACATGTTTCAATCGTCCCCGATGGATTTTGTCTCAATTGTCCCCTGAAGACATTTTTAGGTGAAATATAAAATATTTTGGTGATATTTAGAAACAGACAAGTTTCAATTACATCTAATCAAAGAACAGACCTCAAATTAACTTATAAAAATAGCAGCGGTTAGATACTTGCCCTTAATTTTGTTGTAGCACAATTTTTTGAGGATTAATAAAGTTTACTTCGCTATTCGTGAATCACTTTCGTTGAGATAAAAACGCTCACTTACAATCTACGATAATGATCGACTGTTAAGCGGCGTATAGGGATGCATAGTTAGAGACTGAAACAATTAGAATAAACGCCAATAGAGGGCCAATATGGCCGCTGTTTCAACTGTACCCTGTCTCAATCATCCCCGGTCTACCCTATGCATCGTAAAGAACTTGAAATTGCTAACGTGATGAATGAAAGACAGCTTGATATTCTGTATCTATCAGAGACAAAACGCAAATGAAAGGAATTGGAGTGATAGTGAGTGAAACAGCGAAAATATGTGTTAAAGAGTACGAATTGGTATCCCTCCCGAGTAATATGGGTTAGAATGAAAGTGGAATTTCGAAAAAAATTTCTCATTGCATGCTATGCACCGGTGAATAAAAAAAAAGACAAATAGTGTGAGAACTTCTGGAAAACGAGTTGAACATATGTAAGCCAAACGAAAGAGTGGTGATATTGGGAGAACATACTGAACGCGTCCTTGCAAAGTTTAGAAACCAAAAGTCAATGAGTGAACGCCTGGTGAACATCTGTGTGAAAAAAGTCGTTTGCATCTAATACGTGGTTTAAGCATAAAAATGTGCATATGTATATACTACACATGGTAATGCGGTGAATATAAAAATATGATTGAATTCATAGTGTATGATGAATGACTTAAGAAACCTGGTGAGAGATATAAAACGGACTGTGGATCGGGCCATTTTTGGTTGTATCGAACGTGTGTTTAGGGCAAAAGTGGGCCTGGAGAAGGAATGCAAACGTAGTGTGAACGTCAATAATTAGGGTAAATGAACAGGTAGATAATGTTTCGAGAAAGAAGTATGCAGATGTTGTGAGTAGAAAGTTGAATGTGAATGAAGTAATGTGAAACGAACAAAAGACAATGACGTTGAAAGTGCGCGGATAAGCATGAATGACTGTGGTATCAATTGTGCCATGCAGATATGTGAAAGAGCCATTATAGGTTGACATAAGAAAAAAAGGTAGTGCGTAAGAAAAAAGACGTGCACATAGCAATGATTGCTGAAAAAAAATAAGACTGAGAAAAAGCGGTTGTATGAGTTATACAGATTAAGAAACAACGAAGCGAAGGAGGCAGTGAGAATAAGTAAAGAGGAAATGATGACTGTGGAAGGAGATGCTGGCAAGAAAATTTTGGAAAGCTGTACGGTAGTAATAAAAATGAGACAACAGTCTAATAAGGAGAATGAAAAAGCAATAGTGAATAAAATTGAAGAGGATATGGGTAAAATTAGATAGAGAAAACGGCAGGAAAGCTGAAAACGGTAAAGGAGCAGGCGTGAATTAAATCTCTGGTGAAATGCTAACATATGGAGGTGCAAAGCTTATGTGAATTATTCAGTGCATGTCTTAAGTGTGGAAAAGTGCCGAGTGATTGGAAGAGCGTGATTATTGTACCACTATATAAGGGTAAGGAAAACAAGAGTGATTGTAAAAACTATAGAGAAATGTCTGCCGAGTGTACCTGGTAAAGTATTTGGAAGAGTGCTGATTAATAGAGCACGTGAAACTATCAAAACTAAAATTTGGGATGTGCAGGGTGGCTTCATGTCAAGGAAAGGATGTGTTGATCAAATGGTTGCTCTCCAGCAGGTAATCGAAAAGTGTTAAGTGTAAAAGAGAAGCTGTACTGTGCGTTCGTTAATCTGTAGAAAGCATATGGCCGAGTGGATAGGGAGAAGCTGTGGTAAACATTAAATGAATACGGTGTAGGTAAAAGTTTAATAAACGGAATAAGGAAGTATATAATGGTAGCTGGGCATGTGTTAAAGTAGGAGGTGTGAATGAATACTTTAGTATTGAGCAACGAGTGCGGCAAGACTGTGTAATGTCACCGTGGTTGTTCAATATATACGTGGATAATAGTGTTAGGCAAGCATGTGCCCATACAAATGGTTGATGACGTAACGTACGAGTTCTGGTGTATGCAGATGACACAGTCTTGTTAAGAAAATGCGTATAGCTAAAACACCTCTGAGAAAGTTCGATAGTTGTGAGAGCATAGACCTAAAGGTAAGTGTTAACAAAACAAAGATTGTAGTGTTACATTGGGAAGGTGAAAAGGAGAGTAGAGTATTTACCCTGCACGAAAAAGTTGTGGAAAAAGTGGAAGAGTTAGTATATCTGGGTAGAATGTTCACTGTAGATTGTACAATGGATGGCGAGATTAAACAACAGGTCAATGCTGGAAGGAAAATGATTGGCAGTATATGGACGATAATGAAAAACGAAAGCATGAGCGTAGCTGTGAAATGAGCAATCCATAATGGCCTGTTTGAACCGTCACTACTGTATGGAAGTGAAACACGGGTATATCAAAAAAACACGAATGCAAAATAAATACTTGAGAAACGTGTGCGGTAAAACGAGAAGGGATAATATGAAGAATGAGTGAATAATGAAGGAGTGTGGCGAAGGAAGGACTATGATTGACAAGTATAGAACGAGTGAATAATGAAGGATATTGGAGAAGGAAGAGCTATGATTGACAAGTATAAAAGTAGTACACTACGTTGGTTTGGTCACATTGAAAGAATGAACAACATAAGGTTAGTAAAGCAGATATATTTGAGCGAAGATAGAGGTAACGCGGGTCCTGGTAGGCCGCATAAAACTTGGTTGAATGCAGTAGAGTGTACGATAAAAAAAGGAAGATAAGGAGTTTTAAAAATAAAAGTGCGTGTCAGAGATAATGTATGAATCTTGCATTATTTAAAATTATTTTGAACAATACAGGATGTTCCAAACTTCAGATATGAATCTAACTTATGTTTCTTTAAATGGGAACCCCTGTATATTATTTCAAATTCAGAAAGCCCACATTTTTTCGATTTTTTTAATGTCGGGGTTGAATACATTATACAGGGTATTCGGAAAGATATGGATTGTTTTGTGTTGAAATTGTACTCATTTCAATGCCCTGTAGAACAATACACTCTGTAGAAATGAATTATCTGTTGGACAGTTGTCTTTCAGAATATTGTCTAGTATCGTTACCCACCATTATACATTTAGCTACTTGGGGTTTGTATACAGGGTGGCTCAAAACTCGGATGTGTCATTTTCTTCCATAACTCAAATGGAACACCCTGTATTTTTTATCACTATCAAAGCCCTCTGGTACACCTCTTTAATTTTTGTCAGAGGTTCCCTTTACCTAATGTGAGTAGTTATCGAGATATTTCCAGATATTCATTGCAATTCTCTGTTTGAAAGTAATTATCACGAAGTTTTTGTATTATTATCAAGTAGTTTATGTATTTGACATATCTGTCAGTTCAACAGATTTCACTGTAGTGTTTCGCTGTTATTCGTTCAATTTATTTCTCTGTTTCAATATAGTTGAAGTGAAAAGTAGCTACGAGATGAATGGTGAACAATTTTCCCGTCGTGAAATGACTGACATGATTTGGATACTTGGTGAATGCACCAAAAACTGTTTATTGGCGTCAAGAGTATATCGTGAAAGATTTCCAGACCGGAGACAACCGAGTAAAGTTAGTTTGAGAAAATTGTTGGATCGTTTTGACCGTACCGGATCGGTTAACTATCACAAGAGAGAAGCAGGAAAACATGAAATAACGGAAGACAACCAACTCAAAGTGTTGCTGAGCGTTACAGAAGACCCGCATACCAGTACACGAAAGATTTCATCTCAATTAGCCATGGTACGGTTCAATGAATCCTATCATTACATAAAATGCATCCTTTCCATGTCCAACTACATCACGAACTAATTATAAACGATTTCGAAAGCAGAGTAGAATTTTGTCAATGGGCAAAATCGAAAATAGACGAAGAACCATTTTTCTTTGATTTTGTTTTGTTTGGGGATGAGGCAACATTTTCGAAAAATGGAGGAGTTAACCGACACAATTTTCACTATTACCAGACATCTAACCCACATTTGATACGAACACACAGCCAAACAAGATGGTCCTTGAATGTTTGGGGTGGAGTTTTGGGAAATCGTATAATAGGGCCACACTTTTTTGAAGAAACGGTGAATGGTACTGTTTATTTACAGTTTCTTCAAAATCATTTACCATTTCTTCTTGAAGAAGTGCCCCTCGACATTCGGCACATGTAGCTGCTATATGATGGCGCACCGGTTCATAACACAGGCCCTATCAAGGACTATCTGAATAATTATTTCCAACAAAGATGGATAGGCAGAGGAAGACCTAAGCATTGGCCAGCTCGATTATCAGACCTAACTAAAGTGGATTTTTTCTTGTGGGGTTATGTAAAGAGTATGGTGTATAATGACCCACAAACGACAAAAGAAAACATGGAGGTCAGAATTACAGAAGCATTCAAGAGTGTCGATCTTACAATATTGCGAAATGTGAGTCGGGCATTCGAGAATCGACTTCAACATTGTATTGATGTTGGTGGTCACTTCGAACACCTAATATGATTAATTTAATGTTCTTATTTTCTTTTTATTATTTACTCTTTTTCGTTATTGTTGTTCTTCTATATTTACAGTTACTGTTATCAGTATCAAGTAAACAGGTTAGATAGTGCACTAGATTGATTTATTTGTATTGTTTCGACACATTTGCAGGACAAATCCTTCTCAAACAGCAGTAAATTTGTCAAATTTATCTGTCAAACACAATGACGACCAGATAAACATCATAATCCTAGATTTTGTATCAAATATTTGGAAATATCTCGATAACTACTCACATTAGGTAAAGGGAACCTCTGACGAGAATTAAAGAGGAGTACCAGAGGACTTCGATAGTGATAAAAAATACAGGGTGTTCCATTAGAGTTAAGGAAGAAAATGACACATGCGAGTTTTGAGCCACCCTGTATACAAACCCCAAGTAGCTAAATGAATAATGGTGGGTAACGATACTAGACAATATTCTGAAAGACAACTGGCCAACAGATAATTCATTTTTACGGAGTGTATTGTTCTACAGGGCATTGAAATGAGCAATGGCGGCTCGTGGGTTGATAACCAGGGGGGTCATTTTGGCTAGAAAACCTAACAGTCTAATAATTTATACTAAAATATATAAATACTTTAAAAATGTATTGTTAAAGTATAACATACCTCAAACTCGTTTATATTTTAAGTCAATCCTCCTTTCCTTTTGTTCTGCAAAATGGTCCATGACTTGTTCGTTAAAATTTGGAATGCTTTTGACAAGCTTTTGCTCTATGCTCAACATACATAAAGCAGTAAGTCTAGACTGTCCCATCGTATTACGTAAAAAAGTTTTGACGCGCTTTAATGTTGAAAAACATCTTTCACTTTCTACGGTAGTCATTGGTAATGTACACAAAATATTTAATAACTTCACTGCTTCCGAAAACGTTTCGGATAAATTCATGTTAATAAAAAGTTGAAGTATGGCAATTGCATCAGCACTGTTACGAAAATCTTCCCGAAAATAAATTACTTCAAGTTCTGATCTTAATTTGGCAATATTTATTGTAGGATAATTAGCTGGTACCATTTTTAAAATGTTTTCAGGAAAGTTGGTACTCTATATGCTCGAAACTTCTCAGTCAGGAATAATTGTGCGATCATGAGATGATTATTGAAATCGAATCTATGGCGAATTTCAGACATAATAATGTCGCAAACTTCTAAGGCAGTTAAACGTCTAGGATCCTCATTAGTATTCCGTCGTTTTTTTGATGATGTGCTTGGTTCTTCTGACTCCAATATGCTACTTCTCACTTTTTGGATATTGCTGTTGAAAGACGTTATATAATTCTTGACTGATATAACATCAATATCCCGCATTTGTAATTGTTTAAAAGAATGTCTACATGAGGCATTATTTTCTGAAAAAATTCAACCAAAATAAAAAAGTTCGTCTTCTAAATGTTTTTTAAACCGGTGGCTTGATTTATATTGTTACCGTCTTCTTCCTTAGCAATAATTTCCTCCAAACAACATATTAATTCATTTTTATAAGTATGTACAGTTTCAACACACTTCGTATTGAAAAACCATCGAGTGGGTGCAGCTTTAGGTAATCTCAACTTAACCACCCTATCTAATACCGCTGTACGTTTTGGGGGTCGCCCGAAAAAAGACGAAAATGCGTGTAAATTTGCAAAAAATATTTTTATCGACTTGTGCTGACTAGCTGCTTTTTGAAGGATGAGATTAAGTTGATGAGCATAACAATGAATAAATTGTGCGTTTGAATACGTTTGTTTAATTTTTGTTTGTACTTCTCCCAGTTTACCACTCATAACTGATGCACAGTCGTAACTTAGGGCAATTAGTTTATGAGGTGATTCGTTAATTTTTAATAAGTGGAGTTCTTCCAATATCGCGTCGGTTAAATGTTGTGCTATGGTACCTGAAGGGTTAACAAATTCGTACACGACACCATCGAGTACGTATCGAAATATAAAAATCATTTGTGTTTTATTGGAACTATCTGTTGTCTCATCAACTTGAATTGCCACAAAATCTGTCTCGTCAATTTCTTTTGTTACATGTGAGTGTACAACAGCCAGCATTGAATCTAAAATATCGTTCTGAATTGTTTTCGATATTCCTTTAAACACCGAATTTCTTTCTAGATGTTCTCTAAATATCGAATCCAGTTCCGAAACAAAATCTATAAGTCCTCGAAAAATTCCAGGATTATCAGACATGTCACTTTCGTCATGACCACGTAATGCAATTGCGAAAATACTAATATAAATAATTTTACACAATCAATTATCTTACTTAAAACATATCTATTTCTAGAAACTGATTCATTAAAATCCTGAATTGATTTACGATACGCACTATCAAGTTGTTGTCTAATGTCTACACGCCCTAAAGTAGAATAACTCATTGAACAATTTATATGAGTAGTCGAAGAAGCATGCTTTTTAATTTTGTCTTTTAAATGTTTAATATCGGTTACACCGCTTTTAGCCCATACAGCGTCATTGGAAAATAATAAACACGGGTAGCAAAAAAACGCATTTTTTACACTACATCCACAAATCCAATCACACAAATTATACATCGATTCTTTAAAATATCTTTGGATATCTTTACCTCAATCCTTCGTTGTTTGCTTCAAATTCATATTTGGTTTCGGTCGTCCAAGTTCCTTTTTTTCAAGCAGGCGGTCATGGCTTAATGCTCCAGCCGATTTCAGAGCAATTATATCCTCGACAGCACTCATTTTCATAAAATTAAAATCGCACAATAATTCAAAACACCCACGCTACCAAAATTAAACGATTAACACATTAACATTACACAAGAATAACAAGAACAAGCATCAAGCGCATATATTAAATACGCCCCGCGTTTACACTTTACAGTTTACATAAGAATAACAGCAGGCCACCTATTAAGTATTAAATTAAAATTAATATCGTAGTAACATAATCAAACCACTAATATAACTTAATGCGTAAGTGGCTAAAATTCCACGATAACGCATTCACGAGAAAGTTTCGGATGTTTACGTTTTGCAAACATGATACCCGCAACCTCGCTTGAATGCATTTAAACAATGCGGCCGTCGACTTAATGCACAGTATAGCAACGAAAGGTTGCTTTCACTTCAACACGGCAAAGTCGTATCTAGCGTCTCGTTTTCTCTTTACTTGTATTTCTCTATAACCCATAAGAAGCTTGTAGGTCAATTTCAAATGCATTATTCAAGCTTTGTGTGTATTGCTTGTAGCGTGTTTGATACAGAACCCTTACGATTTTAAAATTGCACTAATTTTAGACTATTAAAAAATATTTTTACTAAAATTATGATTTGAATATTTTAGGAGGGTCATTAACCATTTGACCTCAAGGAAAAGCCGCCAGTGGAAATGAGTACAATTTAAACACAGAACAAACCTTATCTTTCCAAATACCCTGTATAATGTATTCAACCCCGACATTAAAAAAATCGAAAAAATGTGGGCTTTCTGAATTTGAAATAATATACAGGGGTTCCCATTTAAAAAACATAAGTTAGATTCATATCTGAATTTTGGAACATCCTGTATAGTTCAAAATAATTTTAAATAATGCACTGTTACTTCCTCTACCCTTTTTGTTTGAGAATTTTTTTGATATCTATGAAACCAAAGGAGTTATCGAACTTTGCATCGTGGTTGGTTTTCAACTTCCTCTAGTTGAAGCTAACAAAATCCAAAAAGGTCCAGTCTATACGTCATTAAAATTTTATAATTGTTTGCCCGAATGAATAAAATCATTAGATGATGTCACATTTATTAATGTTAAAAAACAAATTTTGTCTAGTTGAAGCATTTTATTCTTATAATGAGTTTATACAATTTGATTTTTCTACGTTAAAAATTAAGCTAAATGTATTATTACAATGTCAAATCACTTTCCGAAATTTTAAACAGATTAACTAACATTAATCACAACAGTATAGAAGATACCAGGAATATAAAAAATGAGAACACATTCTTCTTTCTTTAAATACAGAATCTGTGCACAAAAACGTACTTGATGATCACATTGGTCTCATTTGTATACATAACTTAGAGTGGTTTCCTAAGATGAACAAATTTTTAAGTGATGAAATTTAAAACTGCAATTGCGACGGTTTGCATAACCACACTGATCGCATTTAAATTCATAACTTGAAGTGTGTTTTTTAATAACTTTTATTACAATCAATAAGATTACTACAGACATTGTCTAGTGCAATAACTTTTCATTTAAACCAATAAACAATGATTAAGAACTTTAAGATGATTATAAACTTTCTATCAAATCTGACATTTCTCATCAACAAACAAATTGTGGTTTCCTAACATTAATTATAAAATTATGTTTATAGTGCGTCACATGATTGCATTGGGTGCATTAGAATTGACAACTAGAAGTGTTCTTTAAGACGAATTTTTAAACTGTCTTTCCAATGTGTTCCATAATCACAACGAGACACTATACAAAGCATACTATCCCAATATTGCAAATCATCAAGGTAAAAGAGTAAAAAAATCGAAATTAAATCTACGGTAACGTAGGTTACTGTAGATTTCATTTCCATTTTTTACCCTCTTTTATTGGAATACTTTGCTTATTGCGCATGAACAAGTAAGGAATAATTCGCTTTGTTCAGTGTATTGTTAATCACATTGATCGCATTTGAATTTATAACCAGACGAGTGTTCTTTAAGATGAATTTTAAAATTATCTTTGTGATGGACACATACTCACATTGGTTGCAATTGAATTCATAATTTGAAGAGTGCGTCTTAAGGTGAGATATTAAAGAATATTTGAAATGTGATGCATATTTACACTGGTCGCATTTGAATTTATAACTTGAAGTGTTTTTTAAGATGAAATTTTAATTTTTGATTAGTATTCGTTGCATAACTACATTGGTCACATTTAAATTCATTAGTTGAAGAGTGATTTTTTAGATGAATCTTAAAATACTGTTTGTCATTTGTTTCATAATCACATTGAACACATTTGAATTCGTAAATTGCAGAGTGGTTTTTAACATGAATTTTTAATTTAGCTTTGTGATGGGACACATACTCACATTGGTTGCATTTGAATTCATAATTTGAAGAGTGTGTCTTAAGGTGAGATATTAAAGAATGTTTGTAATGTGTTGCATAATCACATTGGACGCATTTGAATTTATAACTTAAAGAGTGTCTTTTTTGATGTATTTTAAAATTATATTTGACATTTGTTTCATAATCACATTGATCACAATTGAATTCATAACTTGAAGAGTGGTTTTTAAGATGAATTTTAAATTGACCTTTGCGATGGGACATATACTCACATTGGTTGCATTTGAATTCATAACTTGAAGAGTGTCTTTTTTGATGTATTTTAAAATAATGTTTGTCATTTGTTTCATAATCACATTGAACACATTTGAATTCGTAACTTGAAGAGTGGTTTTTAAGATGAATTTTAAATTGATCTTTGCGATGGGACACATACTCACATTGGTTGCATTTGAATTCATAAACTGAAGAGTGCGTCTTAAGGTGAGCTATTAAATTATGTTCCGCATGTGATGCATACTCACACTGGTCACATTTGAATTTATAACTTGAAGAGTGTCTTTTTTGATGTATTTTAAAATTATATTTGACATTTGTTTCATAATCACATTGATCACAATTGAATTCATAACTTGAAGAGTGGTTTTTAAGATGAATTTTAAATTGATCTTTGCGATAGGACACATACTCACATTGGTTGCATTTGAATTCATAATCTGAAGAGTGCGTCTTAAGGTGAGCTATTAAATTATGTTCCAAATGTGATGCATACTCACACTGGTCACATTTGAATTTATAACTTGAAAAGTGTTTTTTAAGATGAATTTTTAATTTTTTATTTGTATTTGTTGCATAATTACATTGGTCACATTTAAATTCACAACTTGAAGAGTGGTTTTTAAGATGAATTTTAAAATAATGTTTGTCATTTGTTTCATAATCACATTGAACACATTTGAATTCGTAACTTGAAGAGTGGTTTTTAAGATGAATTTTAAATTGATCGTTGCGATGGGACACATACTCACATTGGTTGCATTTGAATTCATAATCTGAAGAGTGTGTCTTAAGGTGAGCTATTAAATTATATTTCAAATGTGATGCGTACTCACATTGGCCGCACATGAATTTATAACTTGAATAGTGTTTTTTACGATGGAATTTAAAATTACGTTTGTTATTTGTTTCATAACCACATTGAATGCATTTGAATTCGTAACTTGAAGTGTGATTTTTAAGATGAATTTCAAATCGATCTTTGCGATTGGACACATGCTCACATTGGTTGCATTTGAATTTATAATTTGTTGAGTGCGTCTTAAGGTGAGTTATTAAATAACGTTTCAAATGTGACACATACTCACACTGGTCGCACATGAATTTGTAACTTGAAGAGTGTTTTTTAATATGAATTTTTAAATTTCTATTGGTATTTGTTGTATAATCACATTGGTCACATTTATATTTAAAATTTGAATTGAAGTTTAAAACGTCATGTTTTAAATTTTCTTCCATTGTAGTCAAACTATTAAATTGATTACATTCACTCTCTACATTTGTGATGTGTTCGTCACTGTTTTCCTTTACATGATCTGATTCTCTTTGGTAAGAGGTGTCTTCTTTCTTAATATTCACATTATCTGTAAAAATAGTGTCAAATTTTGTGTTACCTGAACCGTAATTAGTTTCACCATTTGTTATATCATTATTTACAACAAGATGTTGAGTTAGAAGTAAATCTATTCCTTTTTCCTCTTCCGGTTCGATTTTAACAAGTTTCATATCAATTTCATAAGACATTTCTAAGAATACGTATTGCTTAATGGAATAATAAATAATTCCAAACTACACTAGTGTATAACACTGACGTGCACCAAAGATGTGTAAGTAAAGAACACGCTTCGACAACAGTGAGGTTACGCCAATTACGTGCTTCTAGTAGGCAGCCATTTTCTAAACGAAAGATTAGATTCAGGAAGGGGTAAATAAATGCGCCGTCACTACTGTAACCTAAACTTAATAAGATTTGATAAACAAAATTACGTAACCTAACAAAAGTAGATTAGATAAACAAAACTACAGTAACCCAAAAAAAATTCCATGGGCTGGGATTATAAATTTATAACCCAAACCAATAGCATGGAAGACGACTCGTACCCAGTGGCGAAACTACAAAATTTTTCTGGGGGGCAGGCCCCACGGGCTCTTTTTGGGGAGGGGTGCGTATAAAAATTTTGTTGGGGCGTACACACCACTTTTTTATAGATACATGCGCATGAAAACTACGTCAATCTTGTTTTCACTCTCAATTTTAAACAGTTTTGGTTTTCATCATCATGGTTTGTCATATACCTACTTTAAGTAAAAGACTTTCTTGTTTTCACATTTTATTTAGGAAATATAACATATAAGTATGAATAAAAAAAACTTCAAACTAATTTTAGTTTTCTATCTGTTTTTATAAAAACAGAGAGAACTTGTTCAGCCGACAATTTCTGCTTAACTAAAGCATTTTCGATACAGAGAAGTGATAAATTTGAAAATCTATCTTGTACCATTGTGGTTCTCAGCCATGTTTTTATCCGCCTCATAGCGGAGAAACTTCTTTCGCAACCAGCTGAACTGATTGGAAGGCCTACAGTAATTTGTAGTAATTTGTAAAGATTTGGAGTCAGATCCCCCTTCACTTGAACTTTTAGATTTTCCAACGTGATTTCAAGATTTTTATTTTTGAATAAATTTCGTGTCACTAAAACTTCAGCTTGAAGTGTTGAGATTTCGATATTGAAGGCCCTCTGATAATTGGCGACGAACTCAAATGCTTGATCCAAATCTAGCTTCATAAAGGAATCAATCGATCTTGCAAGGGGAAGATTTTCAAATCGTTTTTTCATATTGCCAATCATGTTGTCCATGACTTGGTAGTAAATGTTGACTTTCCAGTATGTCGATCAGAGATGATTTACCCAGGGTTGAGTCAGATAGATATTCATTAAGCCTTTGTGGTTGCTTCCTTTTTTTTTGAAATCCTTAAAGGCTGCAAACAAATGTCTTGTTCTCCTGAGAATTTTTCTATTTCACTCCACAGGTCCTCAAATTTGTTCCTCTTCTCTTCAAAGCTACTTATAGTGCTATCTATGATATCACTAGCCTGACCTAGTGTGGCATCTTTTCTCTGAAAATATTTACCCAGTACATTTGCGACCATTAACATTAAATGGAAGACGAACAAACAAACGATAAATTGTGGCTTTATCATTGATGCCTGTATTCCAACTGCGTCTACAGAATTTTTGTCTCGCCCTTGTTCAATTTCCCCATCCAGAGCATTTCGAATTGCTTGGAAATTTTTCAAAATGGATTTGCAATTTTCATAACGACAACTCCACCTGGTACTGCTAAGACTTCCCATTTCGCCCCCCGACTTTATACCTAGAGCATCACGGGCGTTTATGAGATGAGAGTGATGACCGGGTTGAGAAAAGTGGACGTATATTGCCTCCAGAGTGTTGAAAAATGCAGCTGCAGTAGACACCTTAGCACAACTGTCGACAATTACCAAGTTCATCCTGTGTGCCAAGCAATGAAAGTAAATGGCTTGTGGATGATCCTCCCTTATTTTGGCTTGCAGTCCTTGGTGTTTCCCAGACATAACACTGGCTCCATCATAAGATTGGCCAATTAATATGGCGTTATTCAACAAACTGCATTTACTTAGATACTTTTTAATAAGTATTTTTGAACTCTCGGCATCTCTAGAAGAACAATCTACAAAACCAAGAAAACGTTCCTCAACTTCCAAGCCTACGGTATGTCTGATTACCACGGACAATTGTTCTTGTTTGTAGCACCTAGCTTCATCAACCATTATCGAAAAAAAAAACCACATTACCGCACTTCTTCTACAATCTGTTCAATAAGAAGTTGAGATGCGATGCTTATTATTTCATTTTGTATTTTGGAACTGCAATAACTGATATGTCTGTCTAGATGCATCGAAAAATTCGTGTCATGTTTTGCCATAAGTTCACCCAACTCCAGAAAATTTCCTCGGTTAGTAGATATTGCGTCTTCTCGGTCTTCTCGGAGTGGCAGCCCTTGACGTGTCAAGCATAAAATCATGTCGATTAATTTTATCATATAATCTCGGTTCTGTATTATCATTTCTTCATGTTGTATGGTTAACTTCTTATGAACATCTCCAGCCTTCAAGGAATGCTTGTAGCCTACAAACCTTTGCATACAGTCACTGTGAGCCAAAGAGGTGTCATGTTTTTTCAGCGACTCACTTAGTTTCCTCCAATTACTGAACCCATTAATCGAAAACTCTTCATTTTGATCTCGAATATTTGCAGAATGCCGAAAATGTCTGCAGACAAAGCAGAACGCTTTATCTAACTTTACACTATATTCAAGCCACTGATAAGTATCAAAGAATTGAGACGAAAACGATCTCCGTCTATCTTCAAATGAACTTTTTGGAAAAACAACCCTTGGGCCCCTTGGCTGCGAAGGGCCACTAGCAAGAGTTCCCAGATCTTGATCTTCTGGATCATTTCGTCCTCTTTGATTTGTTTCTGCAGATGTAAAAACATCGGATGTTTTGCTACCTTGCCCTTCTTCAGCGGCTTTATTTACATCTTCTCGTATGCCTCCACCAAGATTTTCTATATTTGAAGTTGAAGATTGTGTTAAATCACAAGCGATCTCAATATTTGTTGTTGAGTCACATACTGGAGTAGACGTTTGCCTTGTCCCAGTCTCATCTTTGTCGGGTTGATTTGTGGCAGATTTGAAAAACGATCGTATGTCTTTGAATTTCTTCATGTTCAAACCGCCCACAATCTGCAATCTGCAACGCAAATAAAAACAAATTTATAAACACCGAAGCTAACTGCTCGGACACTGATGGGGAAACAAGTAAAAGGCGTGAAAGAAAGTACAAATTAAAATCCCTTTGCAGTTTTAACTTTAAACTATTATTATTATTATTAGCTGAAACTTGTGATGCAATCTTTCCTTTTTTTTTTCACCCATCAAAATTTTAACATCTTATAATACTCTAAAACAAACATACAAATAAGTAAAATTACCTTAGCCCTTAGTTGTTTGCGGCAGTTGGCCTTGGCAGTGGCTATTTGTTTGCTTTGATGTTTTATTTCACACAGCACTGTGCTGTCAGCACAGAAGACTCAGAACATGGAACACTGAACACAGGTTATATTGGCACTTGGCTCATAATAATAATAATATTACATAAAACATTAAACATAACTATAACAAGTACTAACCCCATGAATTCATCGTGCGTTGCAGCGTTGCTTGTATAGGTACCGATGACGCAAGCAACCCTTCTCGAATCTTCTAGAAGTTCGATGACTAATAATTTACGTAAGCTGCTGTCTGCGTCTGCCGAGGCATCGTAATTATGATTCATACATCTAGATTGTTCGGAATAATGAGTCACCATTTCCGGTATGTTACACTATTTTTAAGTTTCAAGTCTCGCTTCCTTTATAATAAGTTATCTCTTAGAATGTTAATGTAAACTGTATGTAAACTAATCTAATCTACTAATCTTTGCGGCGTCTTTATGCTTGCTGGGTTTACTACATCGTGAAAGAGGAACTATACATGCTATTGTTTATGCATCAACACTCAACGCATATCAGTATCATGAACCAAAACAATTCCAAGAGCAGCACAGTCACAGTCAGTAGTCTACCGCCGCCGCGCCGCTTAGCTAAACAAATATTATTTCACCGATACAACTTATGCTCGAATGACGAATATAATAATGTCCTTACACAATAAATAATAATTGTACTTATCACTATGTCACTATTACTACTGGTTTATTTATCGCAATGGTTTAAGATTTAACGAATTAAGTTGTTAGATGGAATTTAAGATAAGAATGAAAAATGGGGAAGTGCTCCGTTTTTCTGGGGTGTGTCACGGCTTGCCTGGGGTGTGCCTGGCACACCTTGCACCCCCACCCTAGTTTCGCCACTGCTCGTACCACTACACCACCGACTCTCAAACAGTTAGGCATTGAAAATAGCAATTTATGTAGATAAGATATGCCCAATTTGTCATCGGAAGCACGGTGCTGTCTTCGTTTGTCCTTTGTTTACCGTCTTCGGACTATGCGCGCCAATATGTCAATTTCGTCACGTTATAGCATTTATTTATGAACAACCACAACTTGACTGTGGCTGCCTTTACGCTATTCATTTTAAAGTTTGAGCGATTAACTTGGAGCTACAGTAAGCATAGATAAACCCAGGGTCCTGTTTTCGCCTACGCACAATAGGCACATGCCTAAGGCCTGCTGACAATAGGGGCCCGTAAAAGACTTCTATTGGCTATAAGATTAGATAAATAAACAAAATATTTGCACGGATTTCCGAACTGAAAAGCTAAAGTTGTTAATTTAAAACAACTTTACACTCAAAACTCAAAAGCAAATGTTGCGTTGGTACTCGTATATTTGAATTAGCTCGCACTTGCAATTTAAGGTAATTACTTATTCTAAGAAAAAGCAAACTGGGTAAAACAAAAGCGCCGGAAAAGTCCAGACAGATTTAGTCACCGGCGATTACGATTTCATCGCAAGCGGAGGTCTCGGTCCTTCAATGAAATACGATCAAGATTCGCTGATGCTGACCTTCTAGAGAAAACCGTCATCTTCATGACGTTTTACATTTGTTTTATAAGCGGAACGTGAAATATGTTGAGGAGGTAGTCTTAATATCTATGATGTAATAAATTTGTTAATGAATTTCGCACTCGGTTTTAAGTGTTATAAATGTAATTGGATTAAGTGATAAATAAATCCGAACTGTTATAAATAAATCTGTTATAATTAATCACGTAAATAAGTTGATGTTACAATAGGTATTTGGTATTAGATTACATTTACTGGTACCAAGTAAATAGTAATGTCGTATTAACACTCCAGTGATTGCGAAAAACGAAAAAGACGGGAGAAACGAGAATTTGAACAGAAGAAGATGAAATTAACCCTTTCATCATTTAGCTAACATCTAAAAAATAATGTACGGATAACTAAAGTGCGGGTAGTTCTAACTTATTTTCTGTTGCGCGTAATTCTGATTCAGAAACTTCTAAAAAAAATTTGCGGATGACGTGTTTGTGGTTCAAATACTGATGCATCCATACATAACACGTGTACTACAGAGACGGATGATACCTCAGTTATTAGCGAAATACAAGAAAAGGTTCTTACCTATACCGATATCAAGGATCGCGTTTGTGTTCCCTAGAGGCCTCAAACATTCACCGCAGTCATGGAAAACTATTATGTACGATGTAAACCAACGTGTGTGTGTGTGTGTGTGTGTGTGTGTGTGTGTGTGTGTGTGTGTGTGTGTGTGTGGTGCGTGTGTGCGTGTGTCGTGCGTGTGCGTGTGTGCGTGTGCGTGTGTGGTGCTGTGCGTGTGCGTGGCGGTGTGTGTGCATGTGCGCGTGTGTGCGCGTGTGTGTGCGCGTGTGTGCGTGTGCGCGTGTGTGCGTGTGTGCGCGTGTGTGCGCGTGTGCGCGCGTGTGCGTGCGTGCGTGGGTGCGTGGTGTGTGGTTGTGTGTGTTGTGTGTGTGTGTGTGTGTGTGTGTGTGTGTGTGTGTGTGTGTGTGTGTGTGTGTGTGTGTGTGTGTGTGTGTGTGTGTGTGCGTGCGTAATATTTACAAATATGTATTTTCTCCTGCATTAGCTGTTGATTTTCCATACCTAAGAAAATATTAAATTAAATGTCAATATATAAAATAACTTACAGAACCACCCATTTTTCTGCCTTCGTCAAAAACTGTAAATAAATATTAAAACATTGCATTAATAGATAGTTTTCAATATATGGAATTGTACTTTTTCCGCAACGCAGATGAATTGAGAGGAGTATAGAGAATGAAATCAGGACCGGAAATTATAAAAAAAGATTAGATTGTTATTGTTATTAAATTTCTTACCAGATAAATTCTGTTTCATTCACCTTCTGCCAAGAAGGTGAATATATTTGCATACAACTCATTTTATTGATGAGTCAATGCAAGAACAAGCGTATTTATGTAGGCACACATCACATTCCTTGCAGATTAACTGGCATTTGCAACCGAGGTTTACTGCTTTTATATGGTACTGTAGGTAGCGGACAGCGAAAATTTTATTATTGTAATAAACGTTTGTCAAGTAGCCAATGTTAACGCGATAGAAAAGATAATTAGTGGATTTTTAATATCTTGTTAATACGTCGTAACTTGCTAATGTGTTCGAAATGTTATTTACATATTTTTATGTAAGAAATGTGAGAATGTATGTAACTGATATTTGGCTAGGGTTGAAAAACACATGTTGGGGTTCAAGTAGCAGGTGTACGCTTAAAACTGCTTTACTAAAGGGGCGTAACGAATCATTGGAACTTCTTATGCGTCGATTCTTAATTTAAAAATATCACTAGCTAGTAATTAATTACTAACGGTACAGACCGCGATCAAAAGATATCTTTGTTTGTTACTTAGAAACGTGAGACCTAAATGTAGGGTTTGTTACGGACGAATGCATATTTCTAAAATTAAGATGACGTGCAATAATTAATATGAAACTGTTCCAACGTAAATTAATGTTTCTTGCTTTTATATTACTTTTGAAAAATGGGGGTTGATTGCGGGAGTAAAGATAGTTAGGTTTGAAATCGGGGGAAAGTTAGTTACAGTTAGAGTGTCAATCGAGACAGATCGATTTTGAGTTAATTAAATACCTTCATTATAAACAGTTTGTCTTTAAAATATTTCGTACGTGTACATTTTCTTATGAATCAGCCAACACGGGGTTAGTTGTAATGTATTTTTCAAATATTAATCTATAAATAACAGTCACACTTTTTGAACTTAAAACGCGTATGTTAACGATATGTGTCTGTGATCAATTAAGGAGATATATACGCAAGTGTGAGGTAGGTATTTTTATATAAATTAAGGCTGGCTGCAAATGATTCTACAAGCCTATATAACCTATTAAAAATCGAGCAAGGGTATCTCATTCGCACGCGGGCTCATTAAGCTGATTTCAGCTAAAATAAGGCTCCCTCACTCTGGTATTGGTGTGAATTAGCATTGTTATTTATATTTACTTAAAGACCGGTATGATTGGTTTTAAAGGGCCACATGTTTTTATTTTGATTATTTATGACACAATTGTCGGTGTGACTACATGGGGGTTTCTTTTTTTAATTATATGGTGTTTTGTTATATATTTAACCCTTCCATTCTTTTTTTTTGTTATTTGATTTATTAATGTACTTGTGAAATTACTTATTTATGAATAAAGTGGGTTTTATTGGTGGTTCTTTCCCACAATAGTACATTAACGGGCTGAACTACCATTCCGCAAAGCTCGTTGATTTTAATTTGAGTAGGTTCATTTTTTTTTATCTGCTCCACATGATTCAACACTTACCTCATTCAGCCTACCTAATGCAGATAGCACCGCGTACCTACTACTAGACGGCCACTTCGTTTGATCAGATTTGAGGTTTCGACTATTTAATATATCAGACTTGTAATTAGATTCTAATGTTTTAATTATTGCCAGGAAAGTCAAAGTAAGGCAGGCAATTCATTTGAGTAATAGTAACATTATTGTCAGTCAAGTCAAGATAAATCACTTAGCGATTGTTTTGTTCTTGAATTTGCATTACTGCAAATAAGTTCAAATTACGCTGTTCAAGATAGGGTACCTGAGGGACGCTACAGTACATCTCTTGACTTTTTGAGGCCCAAGTCTTTGTATAATAATTTGTAAAATACTCCCCAAATCCTTGTGTATCTGGATCTGCTAATAATGTATTGCAAAATTCGTCTTTCATTTTACAAAACGCAGTTACATCTCTTTCCTTGGTTCTTAGGAACTTATAGACCTCAATCTAAAAAATTATATATATATATATATATATATATATATATATACAGGGTGAATCTTATCTAATCCGCCAAAATTAAAGGCGTGATAGAACTCATCATTCTAAGTAAAAAGTTTATATGTACATGGGTCCGAAATGCTTCGTTTCGAGATACAGTGTCAAAGTTGAAAAAAATCGCGTTTTCTTCAATATCTTTCGACCGTTTCGAAACAGTTTCATGAAATTTCGTATACGGGGTTTTTGGGATGACAAATTCAAATTTGTGGTCCATTTGGTTGTCGTTTCTAGAGGCGCCAGCGGCAACGATTTCGACCCTTTAAATCGTAGCAATTTTTATTTGCTACACTGTATGCCATTTTGGACTAGAAAATCGATTCTCCTATCTTTCTTCTAAAAAGGTATGTTTTAGTGATGTCGCTAGAGCAACCCTTTCCGAGAAAAGCGCTTTTAAAACTCATGATGCATACCCATTTTCGGAGGGTATTTTTGACAGGTTTATCAATAGGAATTTTTAATTGTTACTAAGTAACTTAATTTTTACTTATGTACTTATCTGTCTCTTTGCGTTCATTGATAATAAAATTTTAATAAAAATCCATAATTAAATATGATAGAATGCCTAGACATACAACATGTATACTTTTAATATTAATTTTTCTTTTTTAATGTCTTTTCTCGGAAAGGGTTACTCCTAGCGACTTCACTAAGATATACCTTTTGTAGCAGAAAAGACAGGAGAATCGATTTTTAGTCCAAAATGGCATACAGTGTAGCACAAAAAGGTGCAAAGATTTAAAGTGGTCGAAATTTGCTGGCCTCAGAAACCACAACTAAATACGAAATTTCATGAAACTATTTAGAAACAATCGAAAGATATTAAAGAAAACGCGATTTTTTTTCAACTTTGACACCCTGTTTCTCGAAACGAAGCATTTCGGACCCATGTACATATGAACTTTTTGCTTAGAATGATGAGTTCTAGTACTTTTAATTTTGGATTAGATAAGATTCACCCTGTATATATATATATATATATATATATATATATATATATATATATCAATAGTTTTAATTTAATTTATGTATAAGTACCATAACTTGACTAATTGTTAAACTATAGAAACAAACACCTGTTTATCCTTGATTCTAATTTTGATTAGGTTCTTGCACCAAGCTTGGTCAATATTCCAGAAGCAATCAAATCTGTAAAAAATAAATGTATTATTAAATAAAAAATGAAGGTCAAATATTACCTCATGGCTGATTTCTCCATTATGTCAACCCAGGCATTGTAAAAAGACTGCAATATCGGTCATAAAGACCGGAGGAGCAATAACATTGGAATACACTTTTATATGGAAAAAAAAAATTTTTAGTACTTTCTTATCCACCCTATTTGAAAGTAAAAAAGCGCAAGGAAACTCTTGACGTACGTCATCAATTATCAGCAAAGTTGTTAATTTAAAGTCATAACTATTCAGGCCATGTGTACTATTAAGACAAATGCAATCAGAACCAAACTTCTTCAAAATTTCACACTGAGCCTGATTCATTATAATTAATATAAAATCATCTTTCTTCAATTCACAATGTTCTTCAAAAACTATATCCTGAGGTTTGTAAAAAAGTACGCACATGTTACCTTCTTGTTTCATTTCATTGGCCCATGCCTCTACACTCTACAGAACGTAAATTATATGACTTTTCAATATTAAATATGTCCTTTCTTGTTAGCAGGTGCAATCTATTCAATTTCGAACCAGAAATTGAATCTAGAACCTGGTCCAAGATAACATTCAAAGGTAACTTTGAAGCAACTTTTTCAGCACATTGTTTCCTTTCTAAAGAACTGAGATACGTATTACCTAAATCACTGTTCTGTCCTATGTGGCTTTTTCTAAATTTCCATGTAAATTTTTCACTCTAACTGATATCAAGAATCATCGCTGCAGGGCAGATACCATTAATTTTATTAGTACCTTGGGTTTTCAAATGTCGGGTGCAATTTTGAATTAAAGGAATGTAATGTCAAGAACTGTTACGTGCATACTTAATATATTTTCCTGAAGGTAAAGATCTACTTGTAACTGTGATAGATAAATCTAGTACCAGTCTCATTTTATATATTATTTTTCCACGTTTCGAATTCTTCAAAACTATTAAATTTTCCTCTTTAAGGTCAATATCATGTTTACTTTTAAAATGAATGACGAGATCTTTTTTGAATGAACCATTAAAATGGCATAATGAACATTTTTGCAACTGTTTATCCGATGCTTCATTTTGCTTGCTGAATGTGATTTTAATGATAAGTGAACAAGTTTTTTCTTGAAATTTCTACCACAATGGCAAGTGTAAGAATACATGTGTGGTGCCTTATACTTAAATTGATTTAGTTGAGGATCATTTCCATGAACTTTTCACATGCCGCCTGTTTTAAGTCAGTAATTTGTAGATTAAAATGCCATAACGGCTGCCTCTTAATGCGGTACATTCTAATTTTACTCACCAAATGACGTCAAGCGCACGGCGGTCTGATTTGCGAGTGCTAAGCATCCTATCTTTTGTTCATTGTATCATGGGATCAACCTGGCTACAAGGGGTGATCAAGGTCGAAACAGACAGGCCCCGTTACTGACGACAGCGCAAGAAAAGAATCGCGAGTTGGCACGTGGAATGTTAAGAGGTAGGGGAGACCGAGGACAATTGAAACATTTTTCTTCTGTAGCCGGCCCAGGTCTTTTGAACTGGTATACATAAGGTATGATATAAATGAAGGTGCTCGCAGATTGTTTCAATTGTCCCGGCAACGGGGATAATTGAAACGCACCCCTGAGACAATTGAAACGACATTGTAATTATAGTTTTTAATACAAAAATGTTGTTAATCAATTTTTATTAGGTATCTTACACATCTATAAGAATACAAAAAAATCACTCTGACAAAAGTTTTGACAGACACTTGCGGCTAAATCTCGATATATGTGGACCAATCACGCGTTTCCTTGTTTGACAACTTCGTACTTAGGTAAAAAATATAAAATCTACGTTATAATAGGAAAAAAAACATAAACAAAACTACAGTAACCTAACAAAAGTAGATTAAATAAACAAAACTACTGTAATTGAACAGAAAGCTATTTACTATTGGTCCATATCGAGAATTAGCCGTAAATCTCCTGGCAGTGCATTCCTCGTGTGACCAATGTTTGCACTCGATGCACTGCATTTCTCCAGGGTGATTGTCTGTGTAGGTCTAGACAAACTAGACAGTAACAAACAATTTCGTCAGTTTCGCATTCTGTATCATTCTGATCATCTTGTCGTTGCTTACGGGTTGTTTCACAATAAATTATTATATCCGGTAATCTTTCGTTTTACTGCCTTTTTTTCTTTTGGACTCATATTCTTGCTGAATGGCATCTTTTTCGGGTGTATCCGTATAGATTGCAGACTTCCTAATCTTTTCTGGGAATTGCCTGTTTGGAAACAGTCTTAAAGCTTCTGGAGAAAATACTATGTTGGACAAGTTTGAACAGCCAACTTTTAGTGGTTCAATTTGATTACAAGTGGATGATGCGGACAGAATGAGAATGTTTTCTTTTAGAGGATGATAAGTGCGACGTAGATGAACCATAACGACTTGGCGATGATGGCAGAACTTTATTGGTCGGTTTAGAAGGTATTTGTAGAGTGATGGCCTTACTAGTAGATGGTTCAGTGGCATTGTCTTGTATTTTATCTGTTTTTGATTCTCGTATTAGGTACATCTATTGTTGATTCTCGTATTTCATATGCTGCTGAAGGTGTCTGTATCTGTTACATAAGGCAAATCAAAATCTAGTTCTGTAAAAATATCTCTATTAAAAGGATATATTCCGATGCAAGCAAATCCGGTTGTAATATTTTATTGTATAAGCGCTAATGGCAGTTCTTGTTTGACTATTGTCAGGTTGCGATGACGCACCCTGTATGTAGGATGTAGTAATGACGTGTATTACGTGTTTTGAGTGCGAGTGTATTGAGTTTGAACGAAAAAAAAAATTTTTTTTGTGTGTATGCATAATGTATGTGGGTGTATGATACGCCACTGGAAATTTAGGAGAAATATAATTCAGTATGTAGATACGTGTATTTGAATATTATAGAGACTTTAGTGTTGGAATAATTAGATTCTGATGAATGTAAATGTGAAGAGAAATTTGTCGATGGGACGATAATGTATTGCTACTGTTTTGCTGCTGTAAGAAATGGAATGTTTGAAGATAGATGAGTAATCTTGGTCAGAAGATGTGAGTATATAAGTGTAGAACGTTTTAGAAAGTATGTAGAGAAAGATTGGGTATGTTTAAGTGTTAATTTCCGAAGGGTTTTGTAATGTTGTGCAATTGTTTTGAGAATATATGTATGTATATGGGATTTGAGACCTTAGACGGTACTTACTTTTGCAAATGTTGCGGAAGCAGATTGAGCGCAGGTTGGAGATAACTGTTAAAAGTTGTGTAATGGTCCAGAGTGGCTACTGAATGAATGTGGTGACGAAAAATGATTTCTTCATGAAGTAATTGTAAAATTTGTAAGTGAAAACAAATATGGCGATGTATTGTAATTACACGCGTGCTTGTATAGAGGGTAGCATCTATTGGAACTATGAAATTTTGAATGAATACTATTGGAGAATACAACGCGGAAGGAAGACATGTTTAAAGATGGATGACTGAAGGTATACATAGGAAAGTCAGGGATTGACGGGTTGGTTAGCTTTTGGCTTTTGGGGAGAGACGCGCGCGCGAGGTAGTGTGGGATAGAATGGGATGGTGTTGGAGTTATATTTGTTAATTTTAATGAGGCAGTAATTGTTTAAACAACTGCGTAACCCGAACCGGGGATGAATCGTAAAAGACATTCATAAATAAAACGATAATAAAATTGAGATTGAAGATAAAATTAGTGTGTTTTTCTTCAAGAAAGTAATAAGTGCGTAAGCAGATTTGTATAAAGATAACAGTTGTAACGTTAGTAGCGTCAAGGTTAGCGCGTGTTCTTGTACCGACATTCAGTTAAAAGTATTTATGGGGCCACCTTTTATGTGAACGAAGTGTTCGTTGTATATTAAGCCAATGTTTAAGTAACGTTATATGACATTGACAGTTTATTTGTATAAGGGACTAAATTGGTGTAAAGGTTGCTAGAAATTTTAGGAGGCAACCAAACGTATACAGCTTATTACGTGTTATTAGACTATCTGTGAGTACAGAAAGGAATAAGTGTTTGTGAAAGTGTGAAGCACTGGTTATGTGGCTTCATGCAATTTAAGGATTACAAATGGACTACAAATAATTGATTTACGGAAGAAAGAAGAAAGAAATCCAAGGATTAATGGACACTTTTAAGTAAGAAATTAGATTTAGGAATTTTAAGAACTAATTTAAGCCCGATTATCTTTTTGTTTAGTTTATTTGCGTATTGTTGTTTAAATTATTAAGTAGTTTTGAAAGGAAGAGATAATCGTTCTTGAGTCTTATTGTATGGTTTGTTTTAGTAGTAAGAATTCAAAGTGGTATTTGATGGTTTAACTTCAACCACGCTGATGTAATTTATGTAGATATGTGTTTTTGTTTTATTTTGTGCAGGACAATATATATTTACCGTTGATTGTTATTCTGTTGTTTATTTAGCCAGGTATGAAACACAGTTGTAACATTTACTTAATTGGTGATCTTGTTTTGACAATTTTAAAAGTAAGCTTTGCATATTTTAATTTTTTGGATTTTTAAGATTAAGGAACAACCTGAAAGTTTATATTAGCCAGGTTGATTGCAAAATTTTCATGTTAGTTTCGTTAGCGCAATGCACAATTAACGGATCAGCTGTTAGTTTAAATTTCATTAAATATAACAAAAAGTTGGAGTTTTGAAACCTTAAATTTTTACGAATTTCAATACGATTCAGAAGTGTTATAAAAAGTAAATTAAATTTAAAAGATATCGTTCATGTTAAGAATTTAAAAAATTAATTACCGATCATTGAATGAAGAATAATTTACTCATTAATAAGTAGAAAATATAACTGTTGGTTACGTGAATGAATTTGAGTGATAAATTTTATTTTGGAAGTTTTGGTATACGAGGTGTATTCAAGAAGTTTTTAATAACCTGGGTAGTACTAAATATATTGGAGTTTGAGTTGAATTGTTTTGGACGAGTGTTTGTTTTAGAGCCCTCGTGTAAGAGTTTACCGAGTAAGCACAATCCGACTTTCCACAATCAAGTAGGGTTAATTAACATCCAGCTTAAGACAATTATATTAGCAAAGTTTCGATTGTGGTGGCGCCTAGAGACATATTTTCCCGGACTGAGCTGTTTGAATGTAGGTGTAAGGTGTTTGAGCATATTAATCATTCATTTTACTTATTATTTCGACCACGCCCATCTCCCTGTTAGCTGGCTTGGCAACCCGCTTACATTAGTAAGCATGCACGACGCCTAGTGCGGTTTGGACGTGTAACACTATGTTAGGGATATTATTACTCGTCATAGTTTTAACCAAATTGTTTCGTATCCAAGCATCAGAACTTGCATTTACAGCATTTTTAAACCGCCCATATATTGACCTATCTAACGGTTGTAGTCTGTGAGAGCAATGTGGGGGAAATGATAAAACCACAATGCCGTTATCTTTGCAAAAATTTAAGCAACTAATACTTATATGCGATTGGTGGTTATCTAATAATAAAAGCACTTTGTTTCCTAATGAAGCATTGTTATGCTTTTAAAATGCTTAAGGTAGATAAAAAATTCCTCCTCCTGCATCCAGCCACTCGCATTTCCTGCACCAACACTCCCAACCATCACGGATGAAGTGATCCTTGTGTCTAACACGAGGAAACATAAATATAGGGGGCACACTATTACCAACAGCATTTACAGCGAAAGCAACCGTTAGTAATGCCCCTCTTTCATCTAATGTTAGCGCTTCCACCTGTTTCATTCTCTTCGCAGCAACAACTTTGCCAGGCGCTTGTACCGTGGTGACCCCGGTTTCATCTATATTGTAAATATCTTTTGCTTCAAATTTGTATTTGTCCAGCACTTCTTCGAGGTTGTCGAAAAACACACATTAGTAATATTAAAACTCGTCGCTCTAGATAAGCTCGTCGCCTGCGCACTACGGGCCAACAATTCCGGGTTTCGCTTCATAAATGCCTAGAACCAATCCTCTCCAGCCATACCGTTTTCTCTCCAGGATTTCGGCAAGTTTAGCGAATATTCCGAAGCTAGTTGAAAAGCTTATTTTTGTATTTCTTTGAGTGGCAGTCCGTAACATATCTGCGACGCCTTTATTATATATGCAACCAGGGCTTTTTCCTGGAACGTGTGAAATACTTGTAACCTGTAACCCATGATTACAGGCATTATAGACTCTTGTTCAATTGCGTATAATTTTTTCTTTACAAATCTGCTTAATAACACGTAATGAAGTTTGTATTAGATGCTGCAGCCCTAATTGGCACACCATTGTTATTGACTTCGTTATACGCTTCTTCATATACAGAGGTTGGATTTAAACCCTTTTCAGTCATTCTGACTCTTACTCGTGGCATCCTGAAATAAAATAATTTATTAAGAATAATACATCATGGCATGTAACAACACAATAATAATAACACACGTACATAACAAAAACTTATAATTTAATATTAGTCAAGTTGCTTTGGTATGTGTGAATCCTTGCGATATTGCAAGCTCACATTCCATTAATATAAGTAATTTGATTGTAATCTCATTATATTTAGAATTTACATCAGTTCTACATACATAACGACAAAATTTGCATCGATTGGGACTTGAACCTTGGTGGCGCAGTACTCTAGCAAAGTATAGGTCGTAGGTTCAAATCCTACTCGAGGTAAACTTTTTATTTATGTATTTAATAAAATTAATAATAATTTTTAATTACATATTTACTTTTGAACTTATTCGTTCATAACAAAAACTTATAATAATTGAAACATGTTTCAATCATTCCCGATGGATTTTGTCTCAATTGTCCCCTGAAGACATTTTTAGGTAAAATATAAAATATTTTGGTGATATTTAGAAACAGACAAGTTTCAATTACATCTAATCAAAGAACAGACTTCAAATTAACTTATAAAAATAGCAGCGGTTAGATACTTACCCTTAATTTTGTTGTAGCACAATTTTTTGAGGATTAATAAAGTTTACTTCACTTTCGTTGAGAAGAAAACGCGCACTTTCAACCGACGCTAATGATCGACTGTTCTTTACAAGCGGCGTATAGGGATGATAGTTAGAGATTGAAACAACTAGAATAAACGCCAATAGAAGGCCGATATGGCCGCTGTTTCAACTGTACCCTGTTTCAATCATCCCCGGTCTACCCTATGCATCGTAAAGAACTTGAAACTGCTAATGTGATGAATGAAAGGCAGCCTGATATTCTGTATTTATCGGAGACAAAACGCAAATGAAAGGAATTGGAGTGAAAGAGCGAAAATATGTGTTAAAGAGTACGAATTGGTATCCACCCGAGTAACATGGGTTAGAATGAAAGTGGAATTTCGAAAAATTTTCTCTTTGTACTATGTACCGGTGAATAGAAAAAAAGACCAAGAGTGTGAGAACTTCTGGAAAAGGTGTTGAACATATGTAAGCCAAACGAAAGAGTGGTGATATTGGGAGATATGAATGGATGGGTGGGTGTATATAAAGAACATACTGAACGCGTCCTTGCAAAGTTCAGAGACCAAAAGTCAATGAGTGAACGCCTGGTGAACATCTGTGTGAAAAAAACCGTTTGCATTTAATACGTGGTTTAAGCATAAAAATGTGCATATGTATATACTACACATGGTAAAGCGGTGAATATAAAAATATGATTGAATTCATAGTGTATGATGAATGACTTAAAAACCTGGTGAGATATATAAAACGGAGTGTGGATCGGACCACTTTTGGGTTGTATCGATCGTGTGTTTAGGGCAAAAGTGGATCTGGAGAAGGAATGCAAACGTAGTGCGAACGTCTATAATTAGGGTAAATGAACTGGTAGATAATGGTTCGAGAAAGAAGTATGCAAATGCTGTGAGTAGAAAGTTGAATGTGAATGAAGCAATGTGAAACGAACAAAAGACAATGACGTTGAAAGTGCGCGGATAAGCTTGAATGACTGTGTTATCAATTGTGCCGTGCAGATATGTGAATGAGCCATTATAGGTTGACAGAAGAATTGTGCTTGGTGGAATAAATAGGCAAAAAAGGCAGTGCGTAAGAAAAAAGACATGCACATAGCAATGATTGCTGAAAAAAATAAGACTCAGAAAAAGCGATTGTATGAGGTGTTGTCAGGTTGCGATGACGCACCCTGTATATAGGATGTTATAATGACGTGTTTTGAGTGCGAGTGTATTGAGTTTGAACGAAAAAAAAATTTTTTTTTGTGTATATGCATAAAGTATGTGGGTGTATGATACGCCACTGGAAATGTAGGAGAAATATAATTCAGTATGTAGATACGTGTATTTGAATATTATAGAGACTTTAGTGTTGGAATAATTAGATTCTGATTAATGTAAATGTGAAGAGAAATTTGTTGATGGGACGATAATGTTTCCTTCTGTATCGCTACTGTTTTGCTGCTGATAAAGAATGGAATGTCTGAAGATAAGATGAGTTATTTTGGTCAGAAAATGTGAAGTATAAGTGAAGAATGTTTTAGAAAATATGTAGAGAAAGATTGGGTATGTTGAAGTGTTAATTATCGAAAGTTTTCGTAATGTTGTGCAATTGTTTTAAGAATACGTGTATGTATATGGAATTTGAGACATTAGACTGTACTTATTTTTGCAAATGTTGCGGAAGCAGATCGAGCGCAGGTTGGAGATAAATGTTAAAAGTTGTGTAATGGTCCAGAGTGGCTACTGAATGAATGTGGTGACGAGGGGTGATTTCTTCATGAAGTAATTGTAAAATTTGTAAGTGAAAACAAATATGGCGATGTATTGTAATTACACGCGTGCTTGTATAGAGGGTAGCATCTGTTGGACCTATGACATTTTGGATGAATACTATTGGAGAATATAACGCGGAAGGAAGACATGTTTAAAGATGGATGACTGAAGTTATAAATAGGAAAGTCAGGGATTGACGAGAGAGTGGAAGTTAGCTTTTGGCTTGTGATGAGAGCTCGGTGAGACGCGCACGCGAGGTAGTGGGATAGAATGTGATGATGTTGGAGTATTTGTGAATTTTAATGAGGCAGTAATTGTTTAAACAACTGCGTAACCCGAACCGGGGATAAATCGTAAAAGACATTCATAAATAAAACGATAATTAAATTGAAGTTCAAGATAAAAATTAGTTTGTTTATTTTCAAGAAAATAATAGCGCGTAAGCAGATTTATAAAAGATAACAGTTGTTATGTTAAAAGTGTTAAGGGCAGCGCGTGTTCTGGTAACGAGATTCAGCTAAAAGTATTTATGAGACCACCTGTTAAGTGAACGAAGCGTTCGTTGTATATTAAGCCAATGTTTAAGTAACGTTATATATGACACTGAAAGTTTATTTGTATAAGGGACTAAATTGGTATAAAGGTTGCTAGAAATTTTAAGAGGCAACCAAACGTATACAGTTTATTACGTGTTATTGAATTATTCGCGAGTGCACAGAGGAATAAGTTTTGTTGAGCATTTGTAATGTGCTTCAGGCAATTTTAAGGAGTACCAATGGACTACAATTAATTAATTTACAGAAGAAAGAAAATCCAAGGATTTATGGACAATTGTTAAGTAAGAAATTAGATTTAAGGAATTTTTAAGAACTCATCTAAGCCCGATTATCTTTTTGTTAGTTCTATTTGCGTATAGTTGTTGAAATTATTAAATAGTTTTGAAAGGAAGAGATAATCGTTCTTGAGTCTTATTGTATGGTTTGTTTTAGTAGTAAGATTGCAAAGTGGTATTTGGTGGTTTAACTTTCAACCACGCTGATGTAATTTATGTAAATATTTGTGTTTTTGTTTTATTTTGTACAGGACAATATATATATTTATCGTTATATTTTTACTTTGTTGTTTATTTAGCCAGATATGAAACACAGTTGTAACATTTACTTAATTGGTGATCTTGTTTTGACAATTTTAAAAGTAAGCTTCGAATATTTTAATTTTTCAGATTTAAGGAACAACCTGAAAGTTTATATTTGCCAGGTTGCTTGCAAAATTTTTATGTTTGTTTCATTAGTGCAATGCACTATTAACAGATCAGCTGTTGTCTTAAAAATGTCATTAAGTATAACAAGAGTTTTAAGAAATTATACAGTTACGGATGTCTATTACGATTCAGAGAGATTATTTTGAAGTAACATTTGTTAAGCCGAATACATTGATCTTCTTTTATTTAGGAATTTTCAAAAATCAATTACCGAATATTGGGTGAAGAAATATTTTATTCAGTAATAAGTAGAAATTTAACGTTATACATATACGAGGGATACGCAGAGAATATTCAGTTACCGTATTATAATTCTTGTTTTGGAAGCGTTGGTATACGAGGTGTATTCAAAAAGTTTTTAATAACCTGGGTAGTACTAAATTTATTTGAGTTTGAGTTGAATTGTTTTGGACGAGTGTTTGTTTTAGAACCTTCGTATATGAGTTTACCGAGTAAGCATAATCCTACTTTCCACAATCAAGTGGGGTTAATTAACATCCAGCTTAAGACAATTATATTAGCAAAGTTTCGATTGTGGTGGCGCCTAGAGACATATTTTCCCGAATTGAGCTATTTGAGTATAAGTGTAAGGTGTCTGAGCATATTAATCATTCATTTTACTTATTATTTCGACCACGCCCATCTCCCTGTTAGCTGGCTTGGCAACCCGCTTACATTAGTGAGCATGCACGACGCCTAGTGCGGTTTGGACGTGTAACAGTGTACAGATTAAGAAACAAAGAAGCGAAGGAGGCAGTGAGAATAAGTAAAGAGGAAATGATGACTGTGGAGTCAAATGCAGAATGATTTTGAGAGAAAAAAAACTTTTCTGGAAATGGTGCAAAAATACAAAGTATGGCCCAAAACAGAATGCTGCAGGAGTGATGAATAGGAGCGACGAAATAGTATGGGAGGGTTGTGAAGTGAGGAAATGCTGGCAAGAAAATTTTGGAAAGATGTACGGTAGTAAGAAAAGTAAGACAAAAGTTTAACAAGGAGAATGTAAAAGGAATAGTGAATGAAATTGAGGAGGATATGGGTAAAATTAGATAGAGAAAACGGCAGGAAAGCTCAAAACGGTGAAGGAGCAGGCGTGAATGAAATCACTGGCGAAATGCTAACATATGGAGGTGCAAAGCTTATGTGAATTATTCAACGCATGTCTTAAGTGTGGAAAAGTGCCGAGTGATTGGAAGAGCGTGATTATTGTACCATTATATAAGTGTAAGGAAAACAAGAGTGATTGTAAAAACTATAGAGAAATGTCTGCCGAGTGTATCTGGTAAAGTATTTGGAAGAGTGCTGATTAATAGAGCACGTGAAACTATCAACACTAAAATTTGGGATGTGCAAGGTGGCTTCATGCCAAGGAAAGGATGTGTTGATCAAATGGTTGCTCTCCAGCAGGCAATCGAAAAGTGTTAAGTGTAAAAGAGAAGCTGTACTGTGCGTTCGTTAATCTGTAGAAAGCATATGGCCGAGTGGATAGGGAGAAGCTGTGGTAAACATTAAATGAATACGGTGTAGGTAAAAGTTTAATAAACGGAATAAGGGAAGTATATAAAGGTAGCCGAGCATGTGTTAAAGTAGGAGGTGTGAGTGAATACTTTAGTATTGAGCAACGAGTGCCGCAAGACTGTGTGATGTCACCGTGGTTGTTCAATATATACGTGGATAATAGTGTTAGGCAAGCACGTGGCCATAAAAATGGTTGATGACGTAAACGTACGAGTTCTGGTGTATGCAGATGACTCAGTCTTGTTAAGAGAGAATGCGTATGAGCTACAAACACCTCTGAGGAAGTTCGATAGTCTGTGAGAGCATAGACCTAAGTGTTAACAAAACAAAGATTGTAGTGTTACATTGGGAAGGTGAAAAGGAGAGTAGAGTATTTACCCTGCACGAAGAAGTTGTGGAAAAAGTGGAAGAGTTAGTATATCTGGGTAGAATGTTCACTGTAGATTGTACAATGGATGGCGAGATTAGACAACAGGTCAATGCTGGAAGGAAAATGATTGGCAGTATATGGACGATAATGAAAAACGAAAGCATGAGCGTAGCTGCGAAACGAGCAATCCATAATGACCTGTTTGAAGCGTCAGTACTATATGGAAGTGAAACACGGGTATGTCAAAAAACACGAAAGCAAAATAAATGCCTGAGAAGCGTGTGCGGTAAAACGAGAAGGGATAAGATGAAGAATGAGTGATTAATGAAGGAGTGTGGCGAAGGAAGGACTATAATTGACAAGTATAGAATGAGTGAAAAATGGAGTATGGCGAAGGAAGGACTATGATTGACAACTATAAAAGTAGTACACTACGTTGGTTTGGTCACATCGAAAGAATGAACAACATAAGGTTAATAAAGCAGACATATTTGAGCGAAGATAGAGGTAACGCGGGTCCTGGTAGGCCGCATAAAACTTGGTTGAATGCAGTAGAGTGTATGATAAAAGAAAGAAAGATAAGGTGTTTTAAAAATGAGAGTGCGTGTCAGAGATAATGTATGAATCTTGCAGAAACTAGGGAGGTAATGCAGGGGTAGGAAAGCATGGAGGAAGATTGCAAATGAAAAATTAACAAGAGGCAGTGATTGTTTTGCCTACCCCGCAAGGAAATTGTGACTTTATTGTTTCATGGTAGTGATATTCATCACTTAATTGTGGTGAAGCAAAGGAGTTCTACGCATTAACAGATGATTGGTATATTGCAAATCTATTCAAAACTTAATAGATCAAAAAGTGAACAGTTAATAATTCTTTCTTTGAGACCTCATGATATACCAACTTCTTCATGAGTAAAATTTCTGGTTTTATATGCAGATCCCAAATTACACTTTACAAATCACTTTGAACATGTTCTTCAACTCTCAACTTGTTTGTTTTGCGCAGATTGTCTGATAGTGTTTCTAAAGTTGTTTTAATTAGCTTGTCATCGTAAGTCTTTATCGCTTGGGGTAAAACAAGTAGCCGTTTTATTCAATTCCAATGTAGAGCGGTACAAATTGTTGCCAACCGTGGTTTACTTAGAATCCTCACGGTACCATGTACATCTATATTGGCATCTTTACATTATGCCAAACAGTCAGAAATCCATTATGATGATACTCAGAATAACAATAGTTTTCACCTTCCTCTAGTTGAAGCTAACAAAATTCAAAAAGGTCCAGTCTGTACGTCATTAAAATTTTATAATTGTTTGCCCGAATGAATCAAATCATTAGATTATGTCACATTTATTAATGTTATAAAACAAATTTCTTCTAGTTGAAGCATTTTATTCTTATAATGAGTTTATACAATTTGATTTTTCTACGTTAAAAATTAAACTAAATGTATTATTACAATGTCAAATCACTTTCCGAAATTTTAAACAAATTAACTAACATTAATCAGAACGGTATAGAAGATACCAGGAATATAAAAAATGAGAACACATTCTTCTTTCTTTAGATACAGAATCTGTGCACACAAACGTAGTTGATGATCACATTGGTCTCATTTGTTACATAACTTGGAGTGGTTTCCTAAGATGAACAAATTTTGAGTGATGAAATTTAAAACTACAGTTACGACAGTTTGCATAACCACACTGATCACATTTAAATTCATAACTTGAAGAGTGTTTGTTAATAACTTTTATTACAATCAATAAGACTAATACAGACACTGTCTAGTGCAATAACTTTTCATTTAAACCAATAAACAATGATTAAGAACATTGAGATGATTACAAACTTTCTATCAAATCTGATATTTTTCATCAATCCTTACAACTTAACAACAAACAAATCGTGGTTTCCTAGCATGAATGAGTTTTTAAGTGACGAATTTTAAAATTATGTTTATAGTGTGTCACGTCATGATTGGATTGGGCGCATTTGCATTGATAACTAGAAGTGTTTTTAAGACGAATTTTTAAACTGTCTTTCCAATGTGTTCCATAACCACAACGAGACACTACAAAGCATACTATTCCAATATTGCAAATCAAGGTAAAAAAGAGTAAAAAAATGGAAATTAAATCTACGGTAACCTAGATTACCCTAGATTTCATTTCCATTTTTTGCCCTTTTTTAACACTTTCACTGCGTTACATGCACCCGAGTGCATGTAAAGCGTATTACTTCTGTGCGTAACCAAACATCAGAAATTATTACTTCAGTGCGAAATCCGTAAGTTGTTTAATTGTTAGCCAATTTTAATGATTTAGGTAGCAAATTATAGCATTTGAAATTCTGCAATGCAATATTAGTCTTAAACATTACATATACTAGGGTGCATGTAACGCACAGAAGTAATAGAATGTTAGTTCAGTGCGTTACCTACACCCGAGTGCATGTATAACCACGTGGAAATTTTAACCTAGAATTTGCAGTTAGTTTACGTTATAAGATAGTGCAGTGCGTTTATTAGAAAATAAGTTGTTGTTTGGATAGGAAAGTGCTATTAACAGAACGAGGAAAATTTTGGATTTGACCCTTAATACCAAAGAAAAAAACGAAATCGGAAGTCAATATATTATTGATGCCAATGATATGCAAATATTGAACAATTGTAAGGAAAATGAAATAGAAATAGTAGAAGCGGAGGATCCACATCCTTCCCAGTTGGTATCAAATTCTAACAAACATGGGTGTTCTGGAATGCAATGTTATTCTCACATTCAAAATCGTACAGCATATTACACTGACGATCAGTCTGAAGGGGGATGTAGTGCAACATGAGATAGAAATACCTTGGTTCAAGAAAGTACAAACGATTTTGAACTCCTGTCTGACTTGGACGTTGTCAAAGAAGACTTAAGCCATCTAGGGCCAGAACTAAAACCAATTGATGTACTGAGACTTTTTTTAACGGACGATATACTGGAATTGATTGTTAGTGAAACTAAACGAGTTTGCAAATTTTCATATTCAACAAGGATTCAGAAGAAAGTCAAGAATCCGATTTTGGACAGATACGTGCAAGTCAGAAATATTAACTTTTTTTGGTATTATTATTGTAATGGGATTAAATACAGTTCCACACATTAACATGTACTGGTCAAAAGACCTTGCTTACCGAAATGAATTTATTGTAAAGAATATGAAGCGAGACAGATTTCTGTTATTATTAAAATTCATTCATTTTGCTAGGAATGAATTTGCTGACACAAATAACAAGTTGTATAAAATTGAACCATTAGTTAATTTGTTATTACGAAATTACCAAAAAATTGTTACTCCAGGCAGAACTGTTGTAATTGATGAATTCATGGTTCCGTTTAGGGGACGAGTACATTTTAGGCAGTATATTAAAAATAAAACCCAAACTCAAAAATTGACTTGCCTCATTGTGAAAAAGTTATCATGGATCTGTTAAAACCTTTTGAAGAAAAAACAGGCAGGATATTATTTGCCGACAATTTCTATTCAAGTATTAATGTTGCTGTAAAATTATATGATCTGAAAATCCTTTACTGTGGTACATTACGGGTAAATAGAAGGGGAGTACCAAAAACTTTTTCAAGAAAAATGAAAAAAGGAGAAATAGAAGGAAGGCAGCAAGGAAAAGTAAAAATCATAAAATGGGTAGACAAAAGGCCAGTTTTAATGCTTACCACAGTTCCAGAACACGACATTATTTTAAAAGAGACTGGTAAGTGATTGTTACTATTTAATGCAAATAAATATATGAACTTTGCTTTATTTCAGGCAAAAAAAATCGTAAGAATGAGAATATCATGAAACCAACTTGTGTATTAGATTACAATAAAGCCAAAAAGGGTGTTGATTTCAGCGATCAAATGGCATCTTACCACTGTGTTTTAAGAAAAGGTCTAAAATGGTATAGGTAAGTTGTAAAAATTATAATCTATTAATATTTTGTCTGTACTACATTTAAAGCAGTGTACATTCTGACCAGTAGTAAAAAGATTAATGTGAATTCCTACAAATGAAGGATTAAATTGCTTATTGATTGCTATTTTCCATAATCACATTTCTTTAAGGACTTTATTTTATGTTCCAGAAAAGTAGCATTTGAGCTTCTTTTTGGCACCAATATTGTTAACTCTTGGATCATATACAAGAAATTTTCAACTACAAAATTAACGATTACTGAGTTTAGAAGAAGATTAGCAGATGATCTGATAGCAATACCTAACAACGACAATACAAATGATGTCCAACAACCTCCAAAAAAGAGACTCCACACGTTTATAAAACTGGATGGTCCAGGTAGAAAAAGGAAAAAGGTGTGTGTCAGTTGTTACAAAACACTTCGTATAACATTGTCAAGTAGGGAAGCTGACCGAAAAGTTCGCAGAGTTACCTCTTTTTGTCAAGACTGTCCAAATACACCAGGATTTTGTTTATCCTGTTTTAACAAATTCCATGTTTAACTTTAAAGTATTATCTAATAATTATGTTGTTTATTAAAATGTTTTAATTTGTTTTACGCTAAACAATAAATGGGTTTTCTTCGTACGCTATACATTTTTATGTATAAAAAAAATTTCACCTCCATTTATATGCGTTACATATACCTGAATGTAGGTATGCAGCCAACCTAATACAGTTTATGCCTTTGTTATTACAGGAAACCTATAAAATTCTTACAAAATTTACTCTGTCATCCACTAGATGTAGGTAACAACATGGATGCTTACATATACCCGGGTGTATGTAACGCACCTAAATAATAATCTGATACATGCACTGGGGTACATGTAAAGCATAGAAATCAAAACCGGAATTTTTCACAACGCAGTGAAAGTGTTAATGGAATACTTTGCTTATTGTGCATGATCAAGTAAGGAATAATTCGCTTTGTTTAGTGTATCGTTAATCACATTGATCGCATTTGAATTTATAACCTGACGAGTGTTCTTTAAGATGAATTTTAAAATTATTTTTGCGATGGGACACATACTCACATTTTGAATCTATAACTTGGAGTGTTTTTTAAGATGAATTTTTAATTAGTATTTGTTGCTTAATCACATTAGCCACATTTAAATTAATAACTTGAAGAGTGTTCACATCGATTGCATTTGAACTCATAATTTGAAGTGTGCGTCTTAAGGTGAGATATTAAGGAATATTTGAAATATGCTGCATACTCACACTGGTCACATTTGAATTTATAACTTGAAGTGTTTTTTAAGATGAAATTTTAATTTTTGATTAGTATTTGTTGCATAACCACATTGGTCACATTTAAATTCATTAGTTGAAGAGTGTTTTTCTAGATGAATTTTAAAATAATGTTTGTCATTTGTTTCATAATCACATTGAACGCATTTGAATTCGTAACTTGAAGAGTGGTTTTTAACATGAATTTTTAATTTAGCTTTGTGATGTGACACATACTCACATTGGTTGCATTTGAATTCATAATTTGAAGAGTGCGTCTTAAGGTGAGCTATTAAATTATGTTTCAAATGTGATGCATACTCACACTGGTCACATTTGAATTTATAACTTGAAGAGTGTTTTTTAAGATGAATTCTTAATTTTTGATTTGTATTTGTTGCATAATTACATTGATCACATTTAAATTCATAACTTGAAGAGTGCTTTTTAAGATGAACTTTAAAATAATGTTTGTCATTTGTTTCACAATCACATTGATCGCATTTGAATTCATAACTTGAAGAGTGGTTTTTAAGATGAATTTTAAATTGATCTTTGCGATGGGACACATACTCACATTGGTTACATTTGAATTCATAATTTGACGAGTGCGTCTTAAGGTGAGCTATTAAATTATATTTCAAATGTGATGCATACTCACACTGGTCACATTTGAATTTATAACTTGAAGAGTGTTTTTTAAGATGAATTTTAAAATAGTGTTTGTCATTTGTTTCATATTCACATTGAACGCATTTGAATTCGTAACTTGAAGAGTGGTTTTTAAGATGAATTTTAAATTGATCTTTGCGATGGGACACATACTCACATTGGTTGCATTTGAATTCATAATTTGAAGAGTGCGTCTTAAGGTGAGCTATTAAATTATGTTTCAAATGTGATGCATGCTCACACTGGTCACATTTGAATTTATAACTTGAAGAGTGTTTTTTCATATGGATTTTAAAATAACGTTTGTCATTTGTTTCATAACCACATTGAACGCATTTGAATTCATAACTTGAAGTGTGGTTTTTAAGGTGAATTTCAAATTGATCTTTGCGATGGGACACATACTCACATTGGTTGCATTTGAATTCATAATTTGATGAGTGTGTCTTAAGGTGAGCTATTAAATTATGTTTCAAATGTGACGCATACTCACACTGATCGCACTTGAATTTATAACTTGAAGAATGTTTTTTAAGATGAATTTTTAAATTTCTATTGGTATTTGTTGCATAATCACATTGGTCACATTTATATTTAAAATTTGAATAGAATTTTAAAACGTCATGTTTTAAATTTTCTTCCATTGTAGTTAAACTATTAAATTGATTACATTCACTCTGTACATTTGTGAGGTGTTCGACACTGTTTTCCTTTATATGATCTGCTTCACATGAGTTAACATCGTTTATTTGGTAAAAGGTGTCTTCTTTCTTAATATTCACATTATCTGCAAACATGGTGTCAAATTTTGTACTACCTGAACCATAATTAGTTTCACCTCTTGTTAGATCATTATTTACAACAAGATGTTGAGTTAGAAGTAAATCTATTCCTTTTTCCTCTTCCGGTTCGATTTTAACAAGTTTCATATCAATTTCATAAGACATTTCTAAGAATACCTCCTGGTTAATCGAATAATAAATAATTCCTAACCACGTTAGTGTACAACACTGATGTGCACTAAAGATGTATAGATGAAGAACACGCTTAGGCTACGGTGAGAATGCGCCCAGTAACTTCTACGCAATTATATAATTACGTGCTTCTAGTAGACAGCCATTTTCTAAATGAAAGATTAAATTCAGGAAGGGATAAACAAAGGAACATAGGAAGACACAGGAATGTGCCGCCACTACTGTAAACTAAACTTAATAAGATTAGATAAACAAAACTACAGTAACCCAAAAAAAATTTAATGGGCAGGGATTATAACCCAAACCAATAGCATGGAAGACGACTGGTACCACTACACCACCAACGTTCAAACAGTTTGGCATTGAAAATATCAATTTATGTAGATAAGATATGCCCAATTTGTCATAGGTAGCACGGTGCTGTCTTCGTTTGTCCTTTGTTTACCGTTTTCGGATTATGCGCGCCATATGTCAATTTCGTCACGTTATAGCATTTAGAGTCACGGCAACCTCTTTTCCAATGTGGGGATAAACGTCAGCGCTTGACATTGTTGCCAAACGTATGAAATTCGACGTCAACATAATACTTAGGTTATATTGTTTCATATATGTATTAACTAATATATGGCGAATGCAGCTCTCATAATTGAAGCCAACATATTAGAGATAGATATATATCGCTGTCTTTTAGAGTAACAAACGTTGAAAAGCGCAAGTCAATTTTTGTCCTTGTTTATCGTGCACAGAAGAAGAAGGTGCGAGTGTTAGTTGTACTGATCACGTTGTTGTGTTTACAGTTAACTTAACCTTAATTTGAAAGCGTAAAAGTTTTTAGAAACGTATAAATAAAAAAAAAGGAATTTGTTTTCTGTGCGATTCTAAGAGTAGTCAAAGTTACCACAAGTAAGTATAATTTTGTGTGTACTGATTGAAATGTCTAATTGTACATTTGTAGATTCCCTACAAAGGAATCGTTGCGGTCATTATGGTTACAAGCTTGTAATCTAACTCCGGATGATAAAGTCAATTCTTTAACAATATGCTCACTACATTTTAAGGAAAATGACTTTGTTGACTTAAATGCAAAAAAACATGGAGGCATAATTAGATTACAACCTAACGCTGTTCCGTCTGTATCAATGAGATGTAATACCAGTGCTGCAATAAATGTTAGTGGGCCTTCGAAACAATTAAATGTGCCTTTTACTACTGCTGCTCAGTCACTGACACCATCATCCATTGCACAAAAGAAGACTTTTAAACCTGGTATTTATAAAATTAATCGATTAAAATAATTTTCTTCTCAGATGTAAGGGAATCGCAGGAATTTATATACTGTATGTTTATAGAAATCATTACTGCAACTGTGCTAGTAATGTTGTGGACGGAACAAATGTAGTTGAACCATCAATATGTGTTATGGAAGAAGTAGTATGTAATGAAGAGCAACATCCTATGGAAATTGGTATGCATTTTGGGAGACAGTTCTGAACTCCATTTTTATTGAAATACATTTTACATATAGTTATGTTAATAAACTAATTTAAAATTGTTTATTGAAATCTCTCCACCAAGAACCAAAAAACGTTTGTTTACTCAACGATATATGGGTGACCTATCAGATATTGATATGTCTACCCCAAGGAGGGAAAAAGGGCTGTGAAAATGGCCAACGAGACTATCACAAGACATCGTCGACAGATTAAACGTTTACAACAACAAAATCGAAGGCTTCATTTAAAAGTAAAGTGTTTAAAAGATATGCTTATCACCTTGAAGAAGAAAAACCTTTTAAGTGATGAAGCGGTAGACACTGTAATGGTAAATATGTAATTACAATTTAAAACACCATTAAAGCATGTAATTATATTTTTGGTAACATAAAAATCTAATACTTACTTACATGTTAGGCTTCTGTGCCACCACATCTCTAAGAAATTATCAGAAGAAAGTTGCAGAATAAGAAGCAAAAATACCCTCCGAACTTTGCTTAGTAACATTGCAGTATTATTCTCCTAGAGCATACAATTATGTTAGACAGAAATGGAAAAACTTGTTACCTCACTGCAGTACCATTAAAAATTGGTTCAGCAACATACACTGTAAACCAGGGTTTCAAGAACAAGCACTTCGTGCAATTGCTGAAGAAAATAAAATTAAACAAGTGTTACTAAATATCGTTATTGATGAAATGGCAATACGGTCAAATTATTTACCATAAAATGCATTTTATGGAGGAGTAGATTTAGGATCGCATATGTCACTCGACGGTGATAATGATAATTTGCAAAGCAACCCAAGTTCTAGTTTTTATGGCAGTTGCTATTAATAGGTCTTTTAAGGTCCCCATAGCTTATTTTTGTATTAAATCTTTAACTGGGGAAGAACGAGCCAACTTGTTAAATAGATGTTTTGAACTGCTATATGATACGGTGCCAAAGTTTTATCTATTGTGTTTGACGGTGCTCCCACTAATTTAAGCATGTGCAGGCATTTGGGTGCAAATTTTGTATATCGGTCTCCATCATTTAAACCGTGGTTTATAAACCGTTATACAAATGAAAAGTTTTATTTTCTGGGATGCCTGTCATATGATTAAATTGATAAGAAATACTTTGGGGGATCGTAAAACATTGCAATATCGCAACAAAGCTATTGAATGGGAATATATCTGTTTACTACACAAATATGAGAAAGAACAAGGTTTACGTTGTGCAACTAAATTAACAAACAAACATATTACATATCAAGATAACAGAATGAATGTTAAGTTAGCAGCACAAACCCTAAGCGAAAGTGTTTCTAAAGCTTTAACATTTTTAAAGGAATTAGAAATATATCACTTTCAAGACTGTGAAGCAACTGCTACGTTTTGTTTGATATTTAACAATTGTTTTGATTTGTTAAATTGTAGAAATAAGTTTTGTAAAAAGAATGTATATAATGTACCAATTACAGAATCATCCTATAATTTTTTAAAAGAAAGTGCTAAAACTTTTATATCATACATAGAGGACTTGTCAGATTGCGATGGACAACCCATTATATTGGGGAATCGTAAAACTGGATTCTTAGGAATTATTATTAATTTAACGAATGTATTTGAATTATACAAGATGATGCAACAGTGCTGTGAACACGAGTATTTGTTAACTTTTAAATTAAGCCAGGACCCTATAGAAACTTTTTTTAGCGTGGTTCGAATCCATGGAGGTTTCAATAATAATCCTAATGTCAAGCAGTTTGAGACTGCTTTTAAAAAAATACTTGTAAAAAATGAAATTTCTTCATCAATGTTCTCAAATTGCTTAACTGATGGACTATCTATTTTACATGTCACATCAAAAAAAAAATACATAAAAGATTTGCTTTTTGATTATGACAATATTACTAAGGACATTGTTGACCGCCACGAGTATGTAAAAACGAATTGGGCATTAACGCCTTATGTAGTTAATGTAGTTAATTATATTTCTGGTTTTATTGTGCATAAATTGCAAAAAAAATATTGTGCCATGTTTGTGCAAATCAATTAGTTGGTGGAATAGCACAAGATACCTATTTAATTTATATAAAAAATCGTGGGCCGTATATTTATCCATCTAAAGATGTCATGAAAATATGCCAGTCCACTGAAAAAATAATAAGATATCACTTACATCATATTTTAGAACCCAAACAATTAAATTAATAAAATCGGAAGCATTTTCTGTGGTTGCAGAAAGCTCTTTTAATAATGATGTGGTATCTGATCACATTAAAAATCAAGATTTACTTGATAACCACAGGGTTCAACTCATAAAAACTATAATTTCCATATATGTAGATATAAGGTTACATTATGAAGGAAAAGTTGTTAGTCGAAAAGTGACTACATACCCATAAATATAGTAAATTAATTCACTTTCGCAACTCTTAATTTTTATATTTAATAGTAAATTAGTTTTATAGTGTAATTAATTTGTAATATAGTAATTTTATTTTAAATTGTGTGAAATTGTTATGCCCAATTCAACATTCTAATTATAATAATTGTATATAAGCTAGTTTATGCGACACATTTAAGAGTCGTTTTCAACATTATAATCACCCCATTTTCATAGTAAAAGTTCTAGCCAGCATAAGCTTACAAATCAGTCAAATTTGACTTTTATTAATTGATTTTTATCGTCTATATCAGAGGATGATGAGGAATTTAATGACATGTTTCAAGTATAAAATAAAGAAAAATTCCACGAATAAAAACTTTATTTCTACAATACAACTGTTTAATGACATTGAAGTAAAGTATTAACCTATATCACATACAATACCATTTTTTATCAAAATTGTAGTTTTAAAAACATTTCCTTTATTGCTAATCGTCGTAACATAACCTCAATAACGCGATAATTAAATTTCATTTCAGTAATTTAGTGTGAAAGTTGCGCATGCGCTCTACTTCGTTGGCACCTCCAAGAGAACTGTATACTTCTATCTTTTTTATGTTGTCTTCATTTCCATTTACAGCCGAGTATTACCCATATACTAGTTTTATACATATATGTATTGTTTACATTTATTTTGAAAATTAGTTTTTGATGGAAATACTCGTTCTCAACTAAGTAACAATACTTTTAACAGTTCTTAGATCATTTTGCGATGATTAAGCAATTGTAACATTTTGAAGTAGTCATGTATAATTTCGAGGAGCTTCTCAAAAATCTTAAAATGTGGAAAACGTCAAAATTAGAAGTTATGTGTAAACAGAAGAGCTGACAACATTGTAATTTATTCGGCAGTTCTAACAACCCAACAACGTGTATTTCACTAACATAAATATATCATTTGTAATTATCAGGGTTATTATGGAAGTTGGTATGTTAAGTTTGTCTCTCTCTAACAATTTCACCCCCACAACGGAAGAGATTTTGCCGTGGACTATATTTATAAACAATGGTTATAGGTATTCGTTTTACGTTTTAGAACCACAACTTGACTGTGGCTGACTTTACGCTATTCGTTTTAAATTTGCCAGGATTCAATCTTCAGATTGATAGGTAATGCGGTTGTCCTCTTCCACCATCTTCTTCACCGCAGCAATGTTTTCGGGGTTAACAGCGGTTAAAGGAGGGCCAGCCCCTTTTCTATGTACCACCGACCTGCAACCTCGTTCAAATTCTTTATACCATCTATAAACAGTAGCCAATGATGATGCGAAAACCCCAAATGCCGACTTTAAACTTTCCTCACACCCATACGCGCTCAAGCCTTTCTTGAAATCATAGCAAATCATTATCCGAAAGTTCTCTCGTGATAATCCCATTTTTTCGACAACAGAAGCTTATTCTATGGACTATTTCTCAGACACCACTCAACCAAATTGCACAAGTTAAACTGCAATTGACAGATAAAATAATGCACTATTTAATAAACAACAATTTGTTTTGCATGGGTAACTAGATTTTTCAATTCTCAATAATTGCAGCTTATCCCTCGTATGATACACCTGCAGGTAAATAATCTTTGACCCTGAAAACTCTATTTTTACATTTCTAATGGAAATGTAATATGATGTCCTTGAAATTTCTATTTTTAAATATAAATTTTGACCTTCTCAAAAGAGCTCCAAACATTTAAATTTCTCGTCAAAAGGTTGACCTTGAAGAGCTCCAAGAGCTTTGATTTCCCACCACCAGTGAGCGAGTGACCTTGAACTGCTCCAGAACCGGCCCTATATTACTACTCACATGTTAGAAACTGTACCTTACGAAAATCATTTAGTTATCCCATATACTAAAATAATCGGGCCATTCACTTCAAGCAAATTGCGAGACATCCGCTTGACGGATTTCGATGATTTTTTTTATATGAAGGTAATTTTGCGTAAAAAGAAATAACGGAGCCAGAATTGTATTTTAAGGTTTTAATTATCATTTTAAGGGGATTCTTCTGTTTTAAATAACATCAGACTTCAAATGCTGCATATACGAGATGTTTCCTTACGCTTGAATGTGCGGGCGTAGGTTACGTTTCACGCGAAATACAGGAAAGTGATAAAATTGATATGTTGTGTAGTATTCTGTTACATTTGCGGTCTCCGAGAATTTTTACTTGTAACAACAAACGATTCCTAGTTTCGTATAGGTACAAAATTTACCTGTGCGTAATATATAATGTATATATGTACTTAGTTTTTAAAGCGTTTAATAATTTCGAATTTCAATGAAATAAAATGTTTCATCGGTCAAAAAATTTAAAATACATGTACATAATAATACATCTGCAATGTCAAAAAAAGTAATGAATAAATTCAATATGTTCCTTGAATTAAATTTTATAGAAAAAAATCTGGAGTGATTTAAGTTGCAAGGCATATATTACTATAATTTTCATGTTGAGTCATTTATTTTTGAGGTGTTCAGTTTTTCTTTCAAAATGAAAATTGAAAACGAATCTTTCGCCAGCGACATTTCGCCAAATTCAGCCCACTAGAAGCAATTTTGTTAAGTTAAGCTTTTCATATTTTGAAATTTAAGATTTTTTTCTCAAGTTTTTTGATCTGTTATAGCCTGAAAATTTTATATTATTAAAATATAACTAAAAGTTCCTACTCTCGAAATCAATAAGAAAAATTATAGGTTGCCGTTTAAAAAATGGCAATGACGTCATAACTTTAAAAATAAATGACAAACATAAAAATGGTTGTAGTACCTAGATGCTCTGTAATTTAAATCAAAATTTTTTCCCAAAAATGATTTTCAACGAAATTACTGAATTTATCAGTGTTTGAAACAAAAACTTCATATGGGATAATGTGACTTTCTTATACTAATAATTGTTGTAATATACAAGTACTAGTGGAGTAGTAGTAATGGTAATAGGGAGGTATGAGTCGTGAAACCGCACGATCTATAATAAAGCTGGTAATCCATGTGTAATATACAAAACATTTCGAATAAATTGGCTATGGTCGGGCAGGCGAGACGCGAGAGGTGTCATGACTCATATTTTAGTAAAGCATGGTTTAAGATTTTAAAAACGTATGTCGTTATTGGTTCATATAGTTAGTAATTTTGAATACCAGCAAAACATCGTCAATGTTCTAGGTTATTTTCAAATTTAAGCTGTGCTGTCAAATTTAAATAAAATTATTGTTCGAATATCTCGGGATTTAGCATCCTAAAGGTCTTAAAAATCCCCATCCACTCGTATAAAGTCGAATTTCGTTTAACGTCTGTTTGTACTTATTCTAGCATATAAAGTCCACCTAGTGTGGGTAGTCATATGATAAAAATATATTGTACAGGGTGGCCAACTAAGAATGCGAGGTACTGTATCTGGGAAACTATCCATCGTAGATTAGACCACGGAATAAAAATAAATGGCTAAAATTATTTCAAATAATCAAAATAAACGTATCATTGAGTTTATCCGCCCATTTCTGGACACGGTATATACCTACCTATAAAAAGTAAATTAGTAGATAATAAACACCTATTTTCATTAAACATCTATTGTACTAACTGATGTAGTATTTAAAATACTAGAGGAACATAAATGATACCTACAATATAAATGAAATATTTAAATTTTGCTGTTTTCTTTTGTGCTAAACACAGAATTTGACAAAAAACACACAAAGGGATGTAAACAAAACAATGTGTTAGGTGCTCCATAACAACTAAATTTGGGACATAATAAGAATAATATGTTACGAAATTTTATATGCATATGTTATTTATTATTCCTTCAACAATGAAGTTTTTCTTAATTATGAGGTAATTTTACAATTTGGCCCAACATGTGTTTGAAATAAAAATCGCGAAGTTTGGGGCGCATTATATTCTCGAAAACTCGTCATCCCGCAGAATTTTTGACACATGAACCCTTTGGGGTCCAGAGAACAAAATAACAAAAGTCACGTTTAGTAATGTGTAGCTGTCCCTGCACTTGGTAGAAGTAGTTGTGATTTGTTTTCAAGTGCATTTCTTCATTTTCCAGAATAACATAAGGAAGTTTTTCGATCGACTCTTTTGGTGTTAATGTTCTGCAACTGTAGGGCATTTAATTTCAATGAGACCTTGCGTTCCGATAAGGCCGTCTGGAGTAGCTCAAGATAATTTTCTTCTTCGTCGATGTAAAATCCACACGGTTCAATGGACGTTTCTAGATATTCTGAAATATCATTTATTGCTATACGTTCGTTTTCAATTCCGTAAGCTGTACTCTGTGACGAAAACGATGTAAGAAGAGCTTTAGCTGTTTTAACTGGATCTGTTGTTGCCCGTAACTTGCAAATTTTGCCAAACATAGAAGCGGTAATCCTTTTCCTTCTTTCTTGAAACCAAAGTGCCGATTCTCTTTGATCTTTGGTATTTTCTGCAATTTGCAGAATTTCGTCTTTATTTTTTTTAATTGAGCTTAAAAGGATATTTTTTCGTCTTGAAAATTCTTCCTCGGCCAAAATTTCCTCAACGGCGCCGTAATCTTCGTCAGCTTGAGCCGCAGGTTGGCGTGTATATTTTCTTTTTTTTTTTAAATCAACTGTCTTCTACATTTGATCTTGTTTTTTGTAGAGATAAACCGTTTAGTATGGGTTCCTGGACTTTTCTGTGTTATTGCTTTGTGGATTATAGATTGGAATTCGGCGCCCTATTGAACGCAATGCTTGCCGCTTGACATCTCATTCTATATCCTCCTTTTTTGGAAAAATCTATTCTCTTTCCTCCAATAAATTTTGCAAGTACACTGTTATAGGATTCAGCAGTATTCGTTGTCATATTTTTTATTAAACTTCTGCTGTTGTATATTAGTCTGTTTGCCAGTGAAATTATGTCATTATATAATCCACACTGTTTCATAGCCAAAATAAGATTTTTTCATTAGGCTTGTTTCCTTTACAATAATAGCTTTCACATTTTAGATGTTCGCCAAAAACGTGACAAATACTATTTTCGATGTCCTTCCTTAAATTAGTTACTTGTTCCTGGAAAGTAACGTCCTGGGATCTTCTATACTTTATGGCGCAGTCTACTGCTGTTCTTAATCGTTGAATATTTTGTTGTACGGCTTGGCGGAGAAAAAGCGGGATGGGAAGGCCTTTTGAACTAAACTTTTTTGTTGTTAAATTTTTCAAGTTGTTGCAATAGTTCCTTAGTAGATGATTCAAACACTCAATCTTTTCAACGGGATAGGGTCCTTCCGTGTGAAGTTTTTTTAAAACACTGCTGTCACCGTCACCAACAAGATATGCATACTTTACTCCGTGCATAGCGACACTTTGTTTAAATCCTTCTAGGATAATGTCACTTTCCATGGAAGTTGATGTTCCATCCCAATTTTGAAACATAAGTGTTCTTTTTCACCCATACAGCACATTGAGCAGAATTTATTTCTTATTCCTAAGTATAAGAGTTTACCAGTTCTTGCCCCAACTATACATGCAGCACCAGAACGTGCATTGTAGGCAGAACGGTAGGATCTTTACACCATGCTCCGTCAACAATTACTTTAATTAATGGAATACCATTTTCATCCACTTCAGCTCTTTCCTGGCCATTCTTGCTTCTTCCTTCCCAGCTTCAAGCATACATTGCCATGACTCTTCGTCAATTATACCTTGTAAATTTTCTTCGATAGTTTTATAGCGGTTATACGAAATATTTGGTACGTTGATTGTTCCGGCAAATTCATTCAATTGTGAAAACCCACATCCAATGCTTATTGCACCTAACACTGCAGCCCCGTTTGTATTTAACATGCCCTCATTCGGATCGGTTTGAACTCGATGTTCCACTTGACATAAACCACATTTTAAAACAAATATAGAAATGAACCCTTGACGAATTTCTTTAATTATTCGCACAGATTGTTCAGGTGTTCCTGACGTGCAAGAAAATAATTGATGGTGTGGAAATGACAAAATTTGGTTGATAAAGATTGTACTTCGACAATTCTTCGTCCCTCCCACGAATTGCTCTTTACATTGTCTTCGATGTCATTTTAGGTCTATCTTGGTTAACATTCGAAGATTCCGATTCATCATCATCAGACATGTTTTCAGTATACGAACAACCGGGAACTGGAGAAATCGAAGTCCTAGAAGCACTATTGAATTCATGATCCTGTTCATGATGAAGACTATCGGCAGTACTAGTGGAAGGTTCCTGTTCGTCCACCAGTGCGGCTACGTTTTGGATAAATTTTGACACACGACGATCTTCATTCAGAAGAATTCTGTGTTTTATCTCTGCCAGTCTATAGAAATAGAATATGAATAATTTTGTAAAAGATAAAGTTTTGAAGCAAATCGCTATCAATAGGTCCGTCGTACGGGAATGAGATTACTTTGGAAATTAAGGGAAAGTAGAATGAGTAAACGATTTCATTTTGAAATAACAGCAGTTTCCAATGTTAGTCCCAGTAAATGTAGTTGATGTCTGATAACTTCTTTGTTTTAAACAGGTATAAGCTGTGCATGTATTTGTTAAAAAAGCATCTGTCACTATGACAACACGTAAAGTATACTGGTTTTTTAAGAAATACACAGCTTATACCTACCTCAGGACACTGCCCTGGGCCCTATTCCACCATTCACTTTGCAACTTTGCAGCTTTAACATGTCACTTTTCAAACTTATTTTGCGTTCTACCATATTTTTAATTTGTGAAAAAGTTAAGGCAAAATTAAAGCTAGAATTTTCACTATTAGACTATCTTTTAAAAAAATAAATAAAACGGTGAGACGCAAAATACGTTTGAAATGTAACATGTCAAAACTGCAAAGTTGCAAAGCCAATGGTGGAATAGGGTCCTGGTTTGCAACTTGACTAAAAACAAAGGAAGGAATGGTAAGTATAAAAATTAAACAATGATTTGTCATAAAAAAAGATTGTACGACGAGCCACCTGTACGTAAACAGACAAAAAAAGTTGCCCTTACCTACGCTTTACCAGCAATCTTTTATTTTTTCGATGCTGGGTAAGTCCCAGCTTCTTATTCTTACTTCTTCCCATTGTTAGGTGTATAAAGGTAAATATTAAACACTCACACAGGTATCACTTCAACTCAAATTAAACAACTCAAAAGTCCTACGAACAGTAGGACTGAAATTTTATGCAGAACTGAACAATAAACTACATAATAAATAATAAATGAAATTTGATTCTTACCATACGTATACTATTCTTTCTTTTCGATAATCAGTTTTATTAGCGTTCCGGGAACCCGCTTGTAATGAAACCGCTGACTGCTAACGGAGACGGCACATAGAGACAGAACATTTGCAAGCTGTTTTAAAATCAATGCACGATTGTCTTTTAACTGAATTAACGGTCCCAAAAATAAAGTTAAGTAGTTTACGATGGTACCAAATCATTATTGAAATTTTGATGAATGTCGCTGCCTTATTTATTGTTACAAATTTATGACGATATAATATAAAAACTGCATGAAAAATGCAGTTTTTTACGTTTTCCGATTTTTATAAAGAAAACGAACGGATTTTCACGGTTTCAAGTAACCAGCGACCTTCAGTTGGATGTGTTAAACATTCATGATTTTTTATTTACAAATCAGTTGTTTACTTTACCTGTTATATTTATTTAAAAATCGATAAAGTTATGCTCGATTTTACCACAGAAGAATCCCCTTAAGTTTGTTTTCAAAGAAGCACTTTTTCAAATTTAGAGTAAAAAAACAGCTGTTATAACTTATAATCATCATTACATTTAATTTTAAACGTAAAACTTTGCAGAGGAAAACTATTATTAATTAAATCAAGGCAGTGACTATAGGCACGTGAAAATTGACGAATTATAACCTCAATGTGTCTAAAAAAATGGAAATAAAAAGGAAAATTAAAATGTACGGTAACCTAGGATACAAGCTACGTTACCCTACAATCCACCTAGGTTACCGTAGATTTGAATTTTCCTTTTTATTTCCATTTTTTTAGACACATTGAGGTTATAATTCGTTAATTTTCACGTGCCTATAGTCACTGCCTTTAATCAATTGCATGAAGATACTTAAGTATAAGATTATATCATGCTGGTAAAGAAAAATCACAGTGGAATTATGTACGTAATTTTTACATAAAGTTAATTATTTTCAAAAGCCAATAAATAAATTCATTGAACTTTTTTTTTCTAAATATGTAACACGTATTAAAATAATGTAAGATAATTTTAATGGTGTAGTAGCGTAGAGTGTGTAAACCGTTCCGTCGTAGGTAGTAGAGACACTCAATTAATAATAATGAATTATGTTCTGTTTTGGTAGGAACCCGTTCTACTTTAAATGTTATAAAATGATATGTGACTTTATATTGGTATAAAATAAAGTATTATTCTGATTCTGCATGTCAATATCTTACAAATGGTTAATAAATATTTCCTAAAATATTTGTTTACTCAATCACCTACGGTCTACATTGCAACAACTTGACGTACTGAATACTTTAAAAGTATTTATGGTTTCAAGGCTGTTTACAAATGGAGACTAAGAAAGCATCACGTTTTTCATACCACTATGACATTTATATACTATTATATAATGCCTTGGATCGACCTGGCTACAAGGGGCGGTCAAGGTTGAAACGTTGCTCACGACAGCGTAACGAAAGAATGGCGAGTTGGTACGTCGAAAAGTATGCATGGTAAATAATTTGAAATTGCTAATGTGATGAGTCAAAGGCAGCTTGATATTCAGTATGTATCGGAGACAAAGCTCAAATGAAAGGAGTTGGAATGATCGTGAGTGAAAGAGCCAAAAAATGTGTTAAACAGTAGGAATTGGTATCACCAGGTTGATGTTGGTTAGAATGAAAGTGGAATTTCGAAAATTTTTTTTCATTGCATGCTATGCACCGGTGAATGAAGAAACGGACCAAGACTGTAAAAACTTCTGGAATGATGTAGAGTAATAATAATAATAAAAAAAATTCTATTTAACACCTTTGGTCTTGGTTACAAGCGTAGGTGAGGTCATTAATGTTAATATACACTTTTACATAAATTGTCCACAATTAAAAATGACTCGCAGTAAATTACATTAATATCACACATAAAAAGTAAAGTCAAAGTTAGAGCTTTAGCTTCCAATATTCCTCAATGGTGTAAATAGTGTTTTCTAACAACATATTTTTTATGGTACGCTTAAATTTGAAGTAGTTAGCTAGTTTATAAAAAATTTAATGGCAATAATCGGAAAATTATAATCACCAAAAGTATGCTTATAGCTCGGCTCTACTAGGTTGTCACCCACCTTTGAGATTAGCTTTTGTAAATTCAGTAACTGTTTTGAATTTATCTGAATTACTTTTAATCAACAATAAATACACTGTTTGAAATGAAAAAAGAAACAAGTATTCTTTTTTGCATGACTAACACCTTATTAATTCTTTTATTATTACCCCAACAAAGAATGCAGTAATCAAAACTAGAGTGTATATAAGCAAAGTAATATGAAAACAATCATGCTTCTGTAACAACACAACGCAATTGTCATAAAACAAAGTTAAAAGTTGACTGTTTCTTTCAAACTTTAGCCACGTGGGTGCTTCAAGATAAATTGTAGTCTACATATATACCGTAGAGTCGGGTGATTTGACTGCTATTTTGACTTGAATTCAATAATATCTGCCATACCCATAAATACAGGGTTATTACAAATGATGTTCATGATTTCAAGTGCACATAAATCTAGTTTTATTTATCATACAAAAAAATAAAATGGTTGCATTTTAAGAAAAACTCCAAAATGTTCCATATGGGAATCCGTTGTGATACGACAGATATTAAGCGTGTAATCAAGCTCTTGCCATTCTTTGTTAAGAGTGTTCAGGTCGATTGTTTCGATAGCTCTGGTAATCCGTTGCTGGATCTCAGGTATGCTTTCTGGTGGTGTATACACTTTATGTTTGATGTATCCTCACAAGAAAAAATCACACGGACTGATGTCCGGATATCTTGGAGGCCAGTTCTAGAGTGCACCACCACTTGGACCTGCACGACCGATTCATCTGCCAGGCAGCCGATTTTGAAGTTTAGGGATTCTTGTTCTAATTTCGGTAGAAGCCATTCCGTCATCATGTCCAAGATTTATTCTATTTATTGTTTGTCCAACAAAGAAAAAAGGTCCGTACACTTTGTTGTAAGTGATAGTACAAAACACATTAACTTTTGGAGTATCGCGCAAGTGCTCGATGTAGGTGTGTGGGTTCTCCGAGCCCATATTATGACATTATGTCTGTTCACGTTACTACACAAGTAGTATGTGGCTTCATCACTAAAGACTAAACGTTTTACATAGTTTTATCCATCAAGGCCTACATGTTCTCACAAAAAGAAAGTCTTAGAACTTTGTCATTTGGTTTTAATGCTTGAACAAGCTGAAGTTTGTAAGGCTTGAAATTTATACGTTTACGTAAAATTTTCCTAACTGTTGGCTGTGGTATACCAAGCTGTCTGCTTTAACAGTAGATTTCTGTGGGCTACGCGTAAAACTTTCCTTTACCTGCTCTACAGCGTCATTGCTTACTGATGGCCTTCCAGTTAATTTCTTTTTACAAATGCACCAATTTCTCTTAAAATTCAAGTACCACTGGCGAATAGCGTGATTGCTAGGAGGATCTTCATTAAATTTGGTTCTCAAGTGACGTTGCACACTAATAACTGATTGGTTGATGTGATAATCCAAAACATAAAATGCATTCCTGTCTTCAAATTCAGCCATTACACAGACTTTAACAAAAGCTGATACGTACTTAAATCAATCTAAACAAAACTTTTTGAGTTTTTCTTTCCAGTGGTACCAACTGAAATGGCCTTAAAGCAGGTTAATCCAGTAATATTTATAATTGAAATCGGGAACATCATTTGTAATAACCCTGTATATCATAAAACAAAAAATATGGCGTTATGCCACTTTTTGCAAAGAATAGAACCCGAATAAAAGATTTTTGCAAAACTCAAAAAAAATGTACAAAAAAAAAAAAATAAAACCCTGTTTTTCAAGTCACCCTACCTGCTGGGTGACGTGAAAATGTAAGCAAAAATTAGTGTAAATGACAAGTAAAACTGTTCTATAGGTGACTTGACATCAAGTTTAATTTTTAAAAAGTATGTTTCCATTGTACAGGTTGTCCCATTTTCGAATGTTTTACGGGGTATCTCGCTTATTTTTTAGGTTAGAACCTTGCGGTTTTCGCGACACCGTGCTACTTTTTAATGAAACCAAAGATGCACTAATCAAATTTGCCATAGCCATCTTAGTTTTTGTGCTACAGGGTGATTTTGGAAAAATTGCATTTTCAATCATCCCCTGTAACTCTGTTATTGTCAGACATATTAAAAAAGTAAAAACTGATATTTGTAGATTTTTTTCGTAGAATCCAGTGGCATACTCAGATTTTCTTTAGAGATCACACTTTTTGAGATATTGACATAACCTACTTTTTTTTATGGGACACCCTATATATTTTTTTAAAATCTTTTTCCCCTTGCCAAGAGCTTTTCAAAAATATAGCATAGTCTATATTTATTTTTATAAATAATGTGACAAAATGATTTTTTTCTATAATTTACATTGATAAAAAACAAAATAATTAATCCATCACAAATATTGTTCAAATTGCAGACCATTATGTCTCCAACAAGTTTCACAAAGTTTATAAATTCTTTTAACAGCATTTTCCAAAATAAATGATTGTCTTCGTAATTCTGCAAAAGCATTTTTCGTTGCAATTTTTAATTGTTGCATGTTGGCATATTGCCTTGAATAAATTTTATTCTTTAAATACCCCCACAAAAAAAAAATCCAAAACCGGGATCGTGGTGACCATCGAACAGGTCCATTTGTTCCAATCCATCTCCTGGGAAAACGTTCATTTAGCCAGTTTTGTATTATTCTAGCATTGTAGGCTGGAGCCCCATCCTGCTAGAAGAATATATCGTTCAGTTGAGCCAGTGGAATATCTTCTAAAATGTCCATAGTTTTTTCTTGTAGAATTTGATTTGATTAGAGTTTAGGTTTTCTTCATAAATCTTGTAAACTATTTTTCGGTTAAAACTAAAGCAGGAAATCACGTGAGTGTTTTTTTGACTCCAAAACCGCGAGTTGTGTCTATTAAGAATTCCCGAACTTGTGAAATGTGCCTCGTCTGACTAAATTATTTTTTTTTTCAAAATTATTGTCCTGAGTTTTCATATTTATAAACCAATTGCAGAACTCCAATCTACGTTCAGCATCACCAGGGTGCAGATGATGAACAAGTTTATACTTGTAGGGTTTGCACTGTTGTTTTAGACACACCGGTCTCTTCATCTATTTTCCTACACGAGGTTTCAGGAGTGGCTTGAACAACTGCTAAAACGTTGATCTCTGATTCATCGTTCTCTTTGTTGTAAACTCGGGGTCGAGATTTGTCAAAACATCCATGTTGGGAAAGATTAAATTTTAAATTTTGAAATATTCTTCTGTCGGGTTGTCTTCTTTCGGGATATCTATATGACAAAATAGGTATATAAAATAAATACAAATTCTAAGGTAAAGATTAACTGACCTGTTCAGATAGAGTTCTAAGGCCTGATCTGCGTTTTCATTAGATATTATGAAGCAGGTATTCATATCATATTTCTCAAAGTTTTCAAATTTTTGGTTTCGAGCCATATTAAAAAATAACTAAACAACAACAACAAGAACAAGAACGATAACAATAAACAAAAACAACGAATAACAATAAATATCAGCACTAAATTTGGAAAAATGTAACCAAGAATAATTTGAGAGCAGCAGAAACTTCAAAAATCAAATACCTAAGTAATGACAGAACGTTAATTATTTTGTTTTTTGCGTTACCATGGTTACCCACAGCTATCCACTATTATCAATGTAAATTATAGAAAAAAATTATTTTGTCACGTTATTTATAAAAATAAATATACACTATGCTATATTTTTGAAAAGCTCTTGGCAAGGGGAAAGAGATTAAAAAAATATATATATGGTGCCCCACAAAAAAAAAGGTTATATCAATATCTTAAAAACTGTGACCTCTAAAGAAAATCTGAGTACACCACTGGATTCTACGTAAAAAATCTACAAATATCAGTTTACTTTTTTAATATGTCTGACAATAACAGAGTCACAGGGGATGACTGAAAATGCAATTTTTCCAAGATCACCCTGTAGCACACAAACTAAGATGGTTATGGCAAATTTGATTAGTGCATCTTTGGTTTCATTAAAAAATAGCACGGTGTCGCGAAAACCGCAAGTTTATAACCTAAAAAATAAGTGAGATACCCCGTAAAACATACGAAAATGGGACAACCTGTACAGGGTGAAAAAAATTTTTGAGACCATTTATTTCAAAAAAGAAACGTTTATTCTGACAAGATACAAAAATAATTTAAAAACCAAGATATTCTCAAAAAGTTAACATCATAATAATACTTAAACCAAAATTAACAATATTTTTACAAATGTAGTTAACATATTTGTTTATAAAACATTGTCATCTACCAAATCTGTCAAAAATTTGAAACGTTCTCGGCGAAGGAGCTGTGGAGCTAGCAGATATACGACCTCATTTCTGTGCACCATCGATTCATCTATTACGTCAGGATATGAAAAAAATGTTTCTTTTGTACCCACAGTTTTCCGTAGGAATTTTACTTGAAGGTACTCTTCATCAATGACTTGCCAGATTTCTCCAACACATTGAAATGAGTGTCGTTCCACAGGTTCTTCATTTTGCTTATTGTCTTGATTTCGCATTTGTAGATTATCCTCGGGCTCAATATCACTGGACTCTTCTTCGTCGGTCTCGTCTTCAAGCTCTATATCATCTATCTCACTTTCAGAAGAAAGTTCGGATATATTGGACTTGCGTGGCTTCGGAATTTTTTTAACAATTTTGTTTTGCTCAGATAGTTGTACTGCCACCGTTGACTCGTCTATTTTTTCTGCTTCTAAATCTTCTACAGAGATGCTCTCCCCTGGAGCAACATATAGTTTCTTCCGTCTGCCGGACTTACTGGGTTTTACATTTCTTGTTGTTTCAAACATATCTTTTAACACATTGGCAATTTCCCCAACAGGCCTGTGTTGAGAAGGGATTCGTTGTAAAACAGCTTCTCGATCGATAGGAATAAGTCCTGTCGCTTTGAACCCGGATTTTATGTTATCAGCATTTTTTTGCACCTAGTTCTACTAATGTTGCTTTGAGTAGACCAGGGAATCAATCTTTCCTTATGGGGCCAGGTTGTGTTTGCTTCCATTTAGTTAAAACACACCTCCATTTACCCTTCAGTGGTCTGAAATAGCAAACATCTAGCGGTTGCGTTAGATGTGTACTATTCGGGGGCAAGAGAACAAAGCGAATTTTATTGTTTTGGCACTCCTGTATGACAGTGATGCTAATGTGGCGTTTTCGGGACCATTTTCTGTCCACGTAGACGACAGCTGATCTGCCTTATATACAATGTAAGGCGGCAACATAACTCCTAATGCACTAACGGAAAACATCACACTCGTTATATTTTGTGTGGTCCATAATTTTTTCAGCATATTTAGCTGTGCGTCGAACAACTTTGGTTCGTCCAGGGTCATCGGTATAACGTGTCTCGTCATAATTGACGGTATTTTCGTCAGGAATGTCTCTTAAAGTAACAGCCAACTGATCAAAATTTTCACTTAAAATGTCAATAGAAACAGCAGCACGACTTCGCTTTATATTTTCTGATAGGCGAATGGATAGCTCGCTATGATGAGTAATAAACGCGTAGTACCAACTATTACCCGGTCTGTTATCGGTAAAAGCACCTAATCTTCGTCCTTGTCTGTTTAAATAATTTCGAACCAGATCTTTAATATTGTCTTTATCTAAGGGAAACCCTTTTAGAACCACTTCCTCCTCCGTGGTCAATGAAGTCTGGCCCCCATAAGTTTTCATATTTTTATTTTTAAGTTTTCGATATAATGTCGATTTTGATATCCCGGTATTACTTGAAGCCTCCGCCAATGTCCATCTACCAGTGCGTATATTTGTTAAGGCTTTTTCTAATTCATCTTTAGTAAATTCGTGGTATTTTCGCTTTCCTAACACTCTCTTATACTTATTTGGCATTTTGTCAAGTCACCCAAAATCTGAAACAAAAAATGTAAAAAAGCATTACTTAACCTCAAAAAATAAAATCAACATACATGGGGTTCAGAACGGGTTGAGAAGACAATAAACTATTGTAAAAAAAATATTACATGTAATTTGCTCATATGGATACCTGAGGATGACCTTAATTATGTAGCATATCAAAAACCGTGGCTTTCTTACCTATTATTCAGTATTTTTTAGGAGCCAGATAAAACACTTGTTTACAACTTTTAGCCACTGAAAACATTATTTCATTTTTGTGGAATACTTCAGAAGTTTTTCTGAAGTTTGGGCGTTTACCTAAAAGATGGCAACAGTAGTTCCAAAAATAAATGTCACACTGTGTCAAGTCACCCCTACGATTTCAAGTCACCCAACTCTACAGTACTCAAAAATTGTATACAGTTATTTTGATTAAGGGGTTTACCCTCAAGTTTAACTCTTAAACTGTAATCCACAGCGTTTTTTTAAAATATTATGGATTGAGTTTTATTAGAATTTAAGATCAGGCCGTTTATATTATTACAATACGTTTTAAAACTAGTAATAGGTACTAATATTTGTATTTCGAATGAGTTCGCTTACATTTTTACCTGTCCTGATAGTTGAAGTGTCATCCGCAAATAGACTTAAAAAGCTGTTTCAATAACAGATAAGTCATTTATAAACATAATGAAAAGTAAAGGACCCAGTGTACTGCCCTGTGGTACTCCTACTGCTACAAATCTCTCAGTTGATTGTGTTGAACATACGCAAGCCAAACGAAAGAATGGTGATATTGAGAGATATGAATGGATGGGTGGGTGTACAGAGAAAGTATACTGAACGCGTCCTTAGAAAGTTCGGAGACCAAAGAATCAATGGGAATGGTGAACATCTCTGTGAAAAGAAACTTGTTTGTATCTAATACGTGGTTTATGTGCATACGTATACGTGACAAAGACGCGAATCTAAAAGTATGAGTGACTTGATCGTATATGGTTGTATCGAGACTATGATTAGTGCAAAAATGGGCCTGGAGAAATAAAGCAACTGTAGTGCGAACGTCCAGAATTAGGGTAGATAATGGTGCTAGAATGAAGTATGGAGATGCTGCGAGTGGAGAGTTGAATGTGAATGAAGCAACTTGGAACAAACAAATAAAAGACAATGAAGTTGAAAGTGCGTGGATAAGCTTGAAAAACTGTGTTGTCAATTGTGCCGTGTAGACATGTGAAAGAGCGATTATAGGTAGACAGAAGATTTGTGGTTGGTGGAATAAATCGGTAAAAAAGGCAGTAGGTAAGAATGTAAAAGATGAATACTTAGAAATGATTGCTGCAAAAAATGAGACTGAGAAAACGCGCTTGTATGAGGTGTACAGATTAAGAAACAAAAAAGCGAAGGAGGCAGTGCGAATAAATAAACGGAAAGTGATGGCTGCCGAAGGTGAGAAAACGCAGAATGATTGTGGAGGAAACAAAAAACTCTTCTGGATATGGGTCAAAAATACAAAGTGTGGTCCAAAACAGACGCTGCAGGAGTGATGAATAGGAGCAACGAAATAGTATGGGACGATTGTGAAGTGAGTAAATGCTGGCAAGAATACTTCAAAAAGCTGTACGGTAGGGACTAAAATAAGACTAGAGAGTTTAATAAGGAAAATGTAGAAGGACTAGTGAATGAAACTGAGAATATTGGGTTAAATGAGATATAGAAAACGACAGCGAAGTTGAAAAACGGTAAAGGGGAAGGCGTGAATGAAATCACTGGTGAAATACTAAAATATTATTATGTGAATTATTCAACGCATGCCATAAGTGTGGAAAAGTGACGAGTGATTGGAAGAACTGTAGAGGACTAAATTTGCTCAGTGTAGCTGGTAAAGTATTTAGAAGAGTACTGGTTAATAGAGTACATGAAACTACCCAAACTAAAATTTGGGATGTGCAGGGTGGCTTCATGCCAAAGAAAGGATTTGTTGCTCTAATGCCAGTTATCGAAAAGTGTAAAAAAAAGAAGCTTTGTAGATTTGGAGAAAGCATATGACCTAGTAAATAGGGAGAAGTCGTGGGAAATATTAAATGAATACGGCGTAAGTAAAAGTTTAATAAACGGAATAAGGGAAGTATATAATGGTAGTCGGGTGTATGTTAGGGTGAGAGTGAATACTTTAGTATTGAGCAAGCAGTGCGGTAAGACTGTGTGATGTCACCGTGGTTTTTCATTGTGTTAGGTATGTATCAATACAAATGGTGTAATGGTTGGTAACGTAAACGTACGAGTTCTGTTGTATGCAAATAACACAGTCTTACTAAGCGAGAATGCGGATGAGCTACGAACACCTCTGAGGAAGTTTGATATAGTCTGTGAGAGCATGGACTTAAAGGTAAATGTTAACAAACAAAGATAGTGGTGTTCAATCGAGAAGGTAAAAAAGAGATGAGTGTATTTACCCTGCATCATGAAATTGTGGAACAAGTAGACGAGTCAGTATATCTGGGTAGAATGTTCACTGTAAATAGTACAATGGATGGCGAGATTGGACGACGGGTTAATGCTGGAAGGAAAATGATTGGAAATATATAGACGATAATGAAAAACGAATGCATGAGTGTAGCTGCAAATGGCTAATCAATAATGGCCTGGTTGTCCCGTCAATTTCTGTATGGAAGTTAAACATGGGTACGTCAAAAAAAGTACGAAAGCAAAATAAATGCCGTGGGCATGAGATTGCTGAGAATGCGTTAAAGCAAGAAGAGATAAGATGAAGAATGAGTGTGACAAAGAAAGGACGATGATTGATAGGTATAAAAGTAGTGCACTATATTGGTTTGGTCATATTGAAAAAATGAATAATACAAGGTTAACATAGCAGATATATTTGAGTGAAGATAGAGGTAATGCAGGGTCTGGTAGGCCGCATAAAACTTGGTTGAATACAGTAGAGTGTATGATAACAGAAAGGAATACAAAGAGTTTTAAAAACAAAAGTCCATGTCAAAGATAATGCACGAATCTTGCAGAAACTAGGGAGGTATGCAGGGGAAGGAAAGTATGGAGAAGGATCACAAAAATAAAAAAGAGGCAGGGATTGTTTTGCCTACCCTGCAAGGAACTGGCATGTTATATATCCTAAGCTCTATACAGATGACATAACTTTATAGTTCATGGTAGTGATATTAATCACTTAATTTTGAAGCAGAACAGTTCTTCCATTCTTCGCATTAACAAATTATTGGTGTACTGGGGTAACTGCACAAACTTTAAGGTTTTTTCAAAATATTTTTTTCCTTAAGAGGAATCTGTCTACATTCCACATATGTGCTACATTTATGTTTTTCTGTGAAATTCTAAAATGTTATGTAAAAAATAGCACAAGAAATATTTTTTTGTTTTTGAAAATTTGGCAATGTTACCACATTTGGGGTAACATTGCCAACATAAAATCATCTAAAAATGCAATGTTAGTGCTTATATGGGGCAACATTGCCATAAAAACATTCTTTTAAAGTTCCTGCGTAAGTATTGCCACATTTTCCGATAGCTAGGTACCTATTTAAGTTAAATCGCAATGATGCATTGTATAAAACAAATTTTATTTTAATGTAAATACAATCAAACAGAAACTTTTCTCTTTATAGAAAGTAAGAACTATGTAAATAAATGTACTTATGGATTAAGGTAGAAAGATCTATATCAAAATTTAAAAGCTGTCTTGAAGATGAAGTGTTTTTGGATCCGGCAATACCTTTACAATTTCTTCCTTAGAGACATGACATATCTGGCACATCAGGAAAGAAGAATTTATTATGCAATTTTTTCTTAAGTATTTAACTTCATAAAGTTCTCTTCATCTTTTGAAAGAATTTCAGCAACAAAATGCTTTGCGCATTTTTTCCGAGCAACTGGATTATGACATATTTTCCTTCGGTTAGGAATCCTCATCAGTAATGTCTTCGTGCTGCAAATCAGTCAAGTCAGTATCAGTTTGAATTTGTTGCAGATCCATTTCAGTCTGACTGTCTTCCATACTTTCAGGCTCTTCCGTTCCTTCAGAGTTATTTGTTTGTTGTTGATCTACATCTTCCCAACTGAGAGATTTTCCAGGCTCAACTTGTATCATTTTCTTTCTCTTCACAGTGGTAGATGTTGATGGGCTTCTCATGTCCTTTAGATAACTAAGAAGGGCGTCATCTATTTTGCTTCCAGTTTCTTCAAATCTTTTCTGTGGCATTCTTTTCAATACTTCATCTCGATTTAAGGGGTAGATCCCTGCTGCTCGAAATCCATTTGTAATAATACTAAGCTCGTACATTGTAATAATGTCCATTAATTGTTTAAGTAATATGGGAAAAGAAGATTTATTGAGCACACTATCTTTGGTGTTCCTCATCTTATAATTTTTCAATATTTTCCTCCAACATATTTTCAGCGGTCTAAAGAAAGAAATGTCTAGTGGCTGTGTTAAATGTGTGGAATTTGGCGGAAGAAATACAAATTGTATATTATGCCTCTGGCATTCCCTTAAGACTGATATATTTAAATGGGAAGACAAATTATCTCCCACTAAAACTTTTACTCCTTCAAGTGCCTATGCCCAGGGATCACAATTTTTGAAACCAATCTTCAAAACAGTATGAATCAAACCAGCCTGATTTGGAGCAGTTGGATCTGGTATTTTAGGTCCCCAATACACTAAGCATCGTACAGCCTTTCAGCTTTATATACTACATATGGGGTAACACATTACCAGCTGCTGTCGCTGCAAACATTATTGAAATTGACGTTTTAATAAAATTTAAAATCCTTTCTGGGTACTTGGTACTTCTTCTAAAGAAACATTTGTTAGATCCTGGTTCGTCAGAGACATTCGTCTCGTCGTAATTAAGAATGTTCATGGGTGGCACATTTTCCAAACTTAGTTCTAAATTGTGAAAATAATTGTTTATTTCGACATCTGTTTTTCAGCCAGAACCTTCTTAATATTTTGGCAATCACGATGTGTCAACCGGTCTCTATGTCGTTTTAGAAATAAGTAACGCCAATCTTCGACTGGCATATTATTTGAAAACTTTTTATGTGAATACCTTCTTTATCTAAGTATGATTTTAATACTATTAAATCTATCATCGAGAGGACAGCCAAATTCTGCACTGGCAATTAAGACATCAACTAAGCTTCTCTCAACGTTTTACTGCTGTTGGACAGCCAACTTTAAGGGCATGCCTATTTTTCACTTTATTAATCAGAGTTCTTCTTGGAATTCCATACATTTCAGATGCCTGTCCAGAAGTAAGGTAAATCCATTTCAAATCAACCAATTTGAATTAAAAGGTTGCTGTCAAAGTTTATTTATTTTTTATTTTTATTACACAATGTTAAATTTAATTTGGGCTTATTTCAGGCATTTGCTGAATTCATAGGTAGTTGTCTTTAAATTGCAAAAAAGAAAGGGTAATTTAAAATTTTGCTAGTTAGCTTGCAATCTAAAATTAATTTATTAAAAAATTTTTAAAATAATTTTCTAGGACAGGCCCTTATTTTTATTGGGCGTCGGTTGAAATTACACTTTTGAAAAAGTTAGCCAAAGCTCTTACTCCTGTTTTTCAAGATATTGGACCTCAAAACTAAAACTGTAATAATGGTTAGTGAAATGTTGAATAATTTTGGTCCTATGCTTTGTTAAGCTATCTTATTGCAAATGGCCTGAAAAATTATAAACTTTTAATTTGAAAATGAAAATCTTCATTTTAAAATGAAAGTGTTTATAAACAATGAGATCCTTAATTTTTGTTTCTGGATGGATGCTTGAATAGTGTACTAATTCTTGAAAAAGATTCAAGCCTATGAACCTTATCCCTGTTTTCTATGGACCTTTGAACTTTGCATTTTCAAAAAATCGTTGATATTTCAACCTTGAATATCTCAGAAGGACACTATTTAATACCAATTTTACAAAATGCTCTTTTGTTTATAACAACAAGTGGCAAAAATTTGATCACTGAGAATTTTTGGCTTTTGTAGATAAATTGTTTAAACATAGCTGAAATTTAAAGAAACCTGACTTTCTGGAGAGTATTTGATACTTTCTGAATACAAATGTTTTGTTTGCAAACCAAGTAGCTCTGTTTCATCTTTTACATCTCACATTTTAAAACATCCTTTGTTTTAACAGCCATAAGATATCATGAATGGATAAAAGTTGTGTTTCATCACATAGTTTGTCACTGATATTACGAACGACCTGTAGTGGTTGTGAACTCTAAGGAAGCTAGCTTTCTTAGTTACTTTACTGATTGGAACCCAAGTTCTGTCATTTGTTGAGATTTTGAAAGAAGTTCTCGGGCCATGTGAAAGAAGTGGATAAAAGGTCGTTGTCCTCTGATATCTTCAATTGTACCAATCCAACCACTTTTCTACCAGTTAAAGGAACATCTATCATTACTTTTCAGTGAAAATACAACTTTGCTTTTGAAACTTAGAAGTCGCAATTCAATGAATTCTTGAATCAGGTTATATAACATCTTATGGGTACCAGTTAAAGGAACAAATCTGTAGACCTTGTATTCACAACTTTTCAAACATCAAATCGCTTCAATTTTGCTTTAGCTGAACCTCTTCAGTATCAATGAAGTCTACATTTAAAAACTTTCTATATGGTTTCATGCTGCAAGCTAGCTTTTGTCACTGCTCTTTTGTTGTGCCACCGATACCATCACATGCATTTTGCCGTGAGAAGAAGCAAAAAGTTCCACTCAACGTCAAGATTGAAATCAGACTTGTGGTGACATATCTTGGTAAAGTTTTTTATTTTTATATTGGCTACTGGCCTCATCACTGAAGTAAACTACCTTTTTACTTGCGGTGCTACTTTCTTTACTTCTTCAATGAATTATTTTTGAAAGGTATGCACAGTTGTGGTCCAAGTTATTACTTATAATGCATAGGCTCTTGCAGTAAACTTTGTCATCACCATCCTTCTTGAAGTAAAACACATAAGGGTGTAGGGTTGCTTGTGGATTGGACCAATGAAAACTCTGAATTTCGTCTTGTATAACAAACATAAAATTCTCTGAAGTCACATAGAGTTACACAAACATCTGTTGACAAGTTTTCCTTGAGGTTTTTAAGTATTTTGACTGAGCTTTGGAAATAAAGTGATGGGTTTTCAAACTCATTAGCTTTTCAACTAGATCCTCAAAAATTCATCAAGCGGCATCACTCGGTGATTAATTCTGCTCGATCGGTACTAACCCATTGCTTGATCGTTATATCTTCAGAAAGGTCATCAGTTTCATCACGTAATAACTCCAAAAGAATATCCTTTCCTGGGCAGAACTCACACTTATCAAGCATACATTCGGGTTTCTGAGAGTCAAACCATCATATCCATTACATCTTTATAATCTGTGTTTAGTTTAGCTCCTTCTACCATAAGTTTGACATTTTGATGGTATTTGCATACGCAAACATTGTGAGTACCAGCTGCTCCTGGCAATACACACCACTTTGGCCTCAATGAGCAAAAAGCTGATCTGCCAACTTTATGATGAGGATATTTTTTCTTGAAACTGACAAACAACTCGTTTAAAGAGAATAATATTAGTCTCTTTTGTTTGTACACTTTTTTACCCATCGACACACATTCTTTTTTTCCAGGACAAAGTCGACTGTTGTCATCCTCTTCATAGAATTTAATAACATCATTAACAATTTCATCACTTAGTTTGTTGCCATGTCTCTTTTTTAAATCAGGTAACACACCTTGAGTTTTCATTAATTTTCTTGCTAATCGTACTTGGTAATCTGTAACATTAAACTCCCACATATTTTTTTTGACCAACTGCTTGGCAAAAGGCTAATGATCTTTGTTTTGTCTTCTTTTTGACTGCTGCACATATTTCTTTTAATTTTCAATAAGTTCCTTGTATTCTTCTGACAGTACCTCTTCCTTTCATCGTTTCCTTCCTCATCTGTTACAGTTTCTTCAAAAGAAGACGCTAACATTCGTTTTACTGCAGAACCTATTTTCTCTGATTTATTTTTAAGTGCTGACAAACGTTTGGTTTTGCTAAGTTTGACTATTTTAGTACAAGGTGACAAGTCTAATGAGCTACAAACTCTATCTAGCACATCAAATCGGTTGCCTCTTCAGAAACAAACTTTTCAGTATCATTTTCTAGTTGAAAATCCATATCTACATCACTTGTTTTTCTGAAATGAAAATGTGACAAGTCTTAGTAGTTTACCATTTCGAAAATTAGAAAAGTTCTTTGTATTACTTACCTCTATATAAAGCACCTTATATTTAAAATGTTAATCACCGTCTTTTATACAAACCACCTGTCATATGTATTGATTGTATCACTGTGAAGTTGGATGCTATAAATACAACCGTTGCAATATCATGTCATTTTAAAGGCTGTGGCGCATGACCCGGCTGGCAAAGTACCCCAGTTGACGGTAACTAATGCAAATAAACCAAATCTTAACCGATCAAAAAGTGAATAGTTTCTTTGAGACCTCATGATATACAGACTTCTGCATGTGTAAAATTTCTAGTTTTATATGCAGATCCCAAATTTATAAATCACTTTGAACATTTTCTTAAGTTCTAACTTGTTCGTTTTACGCAGATTTTCTGATAGTGTTTCTATAGATGTTTTAATTAGATTGTTGTCGTACATCATTATTGCTTGTGGTAGAACAATTTGTTGTAGCCGTTTCATTAAGTTCCAACATAGAGCGGTACGAGTTGTTGCCAGCTATATTCATTTAGAATCCTCTAGTTACTAGTTATCTTTACATTACGCAAAACAGTCACAAATCCATTATAATGATAGAATGACAATAGTTTTCACCTTCCTCTAATTGAAGCTAAAGGAAAAGGCCACGTATTTCACTCCCTCCCCAAGAGGGAGGGCGGGCTGCTCTAGCTTTCCGAGCTCCTTCAGCCACAATCTTGGATTCCCAGCACACATACATACATTATGTATATACGCATGGTGGGATTAAGGATGGGTGTGGTCAGGATAGGATCGGAAGGAACGGAGTTAGGGTTCTGAGGGGGACAATACTACCCCAGCTAAAGAAAATCCAAAAAGGTCTAGTCTATACCTCATAAAACTTTTATAATTGTTTTCCTGAATGTATAAAATCGTTAGATTATGTCACATTTATTAAAGTTATAACAAAATTTGTTTTAGTTAAAGTACTTTATTCTTATAGTGAGTTTAAAACATTTTGATTTCTCTACATTAAACTTATGCTAAATGTAAATTTCTAATATTTTAATGACTAATGTATATAATTTTTCTTCAATTACTTAACATAATAAATGTATTGTTACAATGTCAAATCTATTTAATTATTTTAAACAAATTAATCATTACAGTATAAAAGATACCAGGAATATAAAATATCTGGTGACCTTCCAACCTACAAAATAGAAATTAAAAGAAATGAAATAAATTTAATAATTTTTTTAGGATAATTATGCAGCCTCTTTTATAATAAGTTCATTACAAAAAAGGGATGCATTGTATAAACAAAAACAATAATCTATGTCAAACAGACGTTTAAAACATCATGTCAGATAGAGGTTAATAAACATCTAGATGCTAACTTACTCTGAAGCGGCCCACTTTTATAAAAATATTGATAATACAGCTTTACCATCTTCAATCATATTTAATTGTTACATTTATTTCGCTTTAGATTAAAAACTTTATAAAGAAAAGTTATATAAATCAAATTTAAAAAAAAAATATCTACACATTTTCTTATAAAATTAATCATTATTGCATAGAACATAATTTATCTATATGATTGTTATTTAAAAATTTGGAAATATACAGGAGAAATGAAAGTAAGCTTAAATACAAAATTTTAAGAATGTCGGTGTTTTCGTTCTGGAGTTATTGTGGATACTAATACACATCCACACACACAAAGACATCATGGCCGATCTTGATGAAACTTGGCCAAATGCTGTAAAATGAACTAATAAGTCGATTTAGTGATAGTGAAGAAAAAGTCGCTTGCATAACCTTCTGTACCTACATATGTATATGTAGGTTGGAAGGTAAAAATAATTCTTTAGATACAGAATCTATGCACACAAACATACTTCATTATCACATTGGTCTCATTTGTATAGATAACTTGGAGAGTGGTTTCCTAAGACGAACATATTTTTAAATGATGAAATTTAAAACTCTATTAGTGACGGTTTGCATAAACACACTGATCACACTTGAATTCATAATTTGAAGTGTTTTTTAAGATGAATTTTAAAACTATTTTTGACATTTGTTTTATAATTACATTGATCACATTTGAATTCATAACTTGAAGAGTGGTTTTTAAGATGAATTTTTAAACTAACTTTGTGATGGGACACGTACTCACATTGGTTGCATTTGAATTCATACTTTGAAGAGTGCATTTTAAGGTGAGAAATTAAATGAGATTTGACATATGATGCATACTCACACTGGTCACATTTGAATTCATGACTTTTAGAGTGTTTTTTAAGATGAATTTTTAAACATTCTTTTCGTTTTGCTGTGTAATCACATTCTTCGCATTGAAATTCATAATTTGAAGAGTGTTTTATAAGATGAATTTTTAAATTAGTTTTGGTATGTGTTTCATAATCACATTGATTGCATTTGAATTCGTAACTTGAAGAGTGTTTTTTAAGATGAATTTTTAAATTTTTATTGGTATGAGCTTCATAATCACATTGGTCACATTTAAATTCATAACTTGAAGAGTGTTGTTTAAGGTGAATTTTTAAACTATATTTTAAATGTGTTGCATAATCACATTGGGTACATTTGAATTCATAACTTAAAGAGTGTCTTTTGAGATGAATTTTTAAATCACTCTTTCGTTTTGCAGCATAGTCACATTGGTCACATTTGTATTCATAAGTTGAAGAGTGTTTTTTAAGATGCTTTCTTAGAAAATCTTTTTGTTTTGCCACATAATCACATTGTTTGCATTTAAATTGAATTGAAGAGTGTGTCTTATGGTGAGAAGTTAAATTACGTTTCACGTGTGATGCATACTCACATTGGCCGCATTTGAATTCATAATTTGAAGCGTGTTTTTTAAGATGAATTTTTAAACTATATTTTAAATTTGTTGCATAATCACATTGGGCACATTTGAATTCATAAATTAAAGAGTGTCTTTTGAGATGAATTTTTAAATCATTCTTTCGTTTTGTAGCATGATCACATTGGTCACATTTATATTTAAAATTTGAACAAAGCTTTAAAACATTGTGTTTTAAATTTTTTTCCACTGTTGTTAAATTATTAAATTGATTACATTCACCCTGTACATTTGTGATGTGCTCGACACCGTGTTCCTTTACATGATCTGCCTCATTTGAGCTAACACCTTTTATTTGGTAAGAGGTGTCTTCTTTCTTAATATTCACATTATCTGTAAAAATAGTGTCAAATTTTGTGCTTCCTGAACCGTAATTAATTTCACCTTTTATTAGATCATTATTTACAGCAAAATGTTGAGTTAGAAGTAAATCTATTTCTTTTTCCTCTTTGGGTTCGATTTTAATAAGTTTCATATCAATTTCATACGACATTTCTAATACGTATAGCTTAACCAAATAAACAATCCTAAACCACAGTAGCGTAGAATACTGACGGGTACCAAAGATATGTGGGTAGTAAGAACACACTTCCACGACGATGAGATGCGCCCAGATTTTATTAGTTTTAGTAGGTTGCCATTTTCTATAGGAGAGTTTAGATCTTAGATTAGGTAAAAAAAGTCTTGTCCAGGCTTAGATTCTACTATAGACATGTGGTCGTCCCCATGATACAAATACACTCAAACAAATACAATCATGGTCGTCTCCTATTTTTCTGCGGACCCACTCGTTTCTAACAAAGTTATGTTACAAAATACAGATTTTATATCTGTGGTTATGTGAACGTGAACTCCATATGCGCGCGCTCATATAGACAATTCGTAAAGAATACATTAACCTACAATTTTTTTATTATTATTACGGCCGTGGCTAAAGTAACAAAAGTGTTACTATAATTATTTTCTTAAAGTAACATCAATTACGTCACTTATGAGCCGATGACATAATTTGTAAACTTGACGTTATTTTTATTGGGGACTCTACTAACAGAGCTGTAACTACCGGGATATCAACAATGAATGACCTAAAAAAAACTGCTTTTTACAGAATTTTCATCAAAAGTTTATTCCAAGGTACTAGTGAAATTAGGCACAAATATATTTTCCGCCTTTCGATATGTTATCAAATCATTACAACCACGTTAATTTAGATGTAATGTTACTCATTACTCCCATAGGCCCGTAATAATTTTCCCGTTACCATCGAAACTGAAAATTTTTTAGATAGAGACAGAAAATTATTAATAAATGCGCTAGAAAGATGTAAATTTACCTTTTCTAGAAATCTAGTTACCATGAAATAAATGTGTAGATAGTTTGTCAAATAAAAGTCAGTCTAACAATTAAGTAATATGTATTTAATAAAAATGCTGTTTGCAATTATAGTGCAAAATAAAATCTCTTCAGGCGGAAAAACATTGTACGCGCTACAGGAGTAATGTGGGTTACAGTCTCAGCTTGTTACGCCCTCAGCTACGCTTCGGGGGCAACCTCAAGCTTCGACTGTAAAATGCCACATTACTCCCTAACACGTAAATAACTATTATTTCATCTTCGATTGACATTTCATAAACGTACATAGATTTTTCCTTTTTCAATTATTCCTTTATCTACATTTGTATTACAATAAAATAGTTTTTTCAAAACTCATTAATAAATTACTTATCTTTTTTGGGGTTTTTTAATGGTGTACTTTAAATTATACAATCTAAACGTTTCGATAACACTTACTGTTATCTTCGTCAGTAGTAATGTTTGTTAAAAATTGTTAAAGATGTAGTAAACAATTTTGTCAAATTTGAAAAATTAAAACATAAACATAAGCCTACTATTAATATAACAGTTTGGGAAACATAAAGCCAACTATAAAATTTTTAGTAAAGAATAACTAGGTCCTAAAAATTAAATTTCATTAAACTGCCTCACAGATGACAAACCAGAACACTCTCTACGACGAAAGGGTGATATAATGGTTAGTTTTGATGTTATTTCACTTTTTACAAAAGTACCTCTAAAAGAAACTATTGAATACATTGATCATCTTTTTCCAAAGGACATAACCATTCTTTTTCAGCACTGTCTTACTACAACTTATTTTCAGTAGAATAGTAAATTTTATGAACAGATTGAAGGTGTAGCAATGGGTAGTCCCCTTAGTCCTGTTATAGCTCATTTTTATATGGAAAAATTTGAAACATTAACGTTACAAAATACACCTAAAAAACCTTCAGTTTGGTATAGATATGTAGATGACACATTTGTTATTTGGAGACATGGAGAAGAAGCACCGCATGAGTTTTGGTTTTATAAATGGTATACATCCTAGTATTCAGTTTACCATGGAAAAAGAAACTAATGGAAGTTTACTATTTCTTGACATATTAATATCTAAAAATAATAATTCACTATCTTTTAAGGTTTACAGAAAGCCGACACACACTGATAGATACCTTCATAAATTATCCAACCACCATCCACGTCAAAAATTAGTGTAATTAAATCTTTAGTAGATCGAGCAAAACGAATTTGTGACCCTGAATTTTTGAATGATGAATATAAATATTTCAGAAAATCCTTACAAGATAATGGATACTCACTTACAGATATTAATAATGTTATTACACCTTCTAGGGCAACCTTAAAGAAAAACCAGTTCTTAATGTTGGTACTGATTTTCTTCCTTTTATAGCTAAGGTTACAAATAGAATTGAAAAAATGCTAATCAAACATGGCATTAGGACTATTTTTAAACCTACAAGGAAAATTGAAGAACATTTAAGATCACCTAAAGATGTGTCAAACCCTTTGTCATCTTCCGGAGTGTATAAGTTATCTTGTTCATGTGGAAAAGTATACATTGGGACCACAAAACGTAGCTTTGATACAAGACGCAAAGAACATATGAGATTTTGTAGATTGGGTCAAACAGAGGTCTGCTGTGGCTGACCATGCCCTGAATAATCTAAATCATGACATTCAATTTGACAATATGGAAATATTGTCAAGACAAACCATTATTATGTTCGTTTGCAACGTGAAGCTATTGAAATATATAAACACCCGAATAATTTTAATAGACAAGAAGAAAATCTCCGTTTAAATAGGTTTTGGCATCTTATAATTAAAAAAAAGCATAATGATACGTCTTAATTTTGATTTTAATTTTAACTTTTGGTATGTCTAGGTTTTTTGCTGTGTTTTTCCTAGACCTTGAAGCAAATACTTTACCAATTATATGTTAAATTACCACAGCACTATAATTTAACATAAGTAGTTAAAATTAAATTAAAATTGAAAATTACAAAGAACGTCCTGCATTGTGCTTTTCATTGTTAATAACACTTCCAATTATTGATAAAGATATCTCTTTGTTAGATTTAACTGGGTTATTTTATTTGATGTAATGTTTGAATTTGTGAATACTTCTATCGTTTTAAAATTGAAGTTTTTCACAACTTTACACTTACATCATAACTCGATTAAATTTTGTTAAACGAGTTTTTGGCTGACAAATTTCAATGTTAGCTTTTGTCGTAGAGAGTGTTCTGGTTTGTCATCTTTGAGGCAGTTTAATGAAATTTAATTTTTATGACCTAGTTATTCTTTACTAAAAATTTTATAGTTGGCTTTATGTTTCCCAAACTGTTATATTAATAGCAGGCTTATGTTTATGTTTTAATTTTTCAAATTTGACAAAATTATTTACTACATCTTTAACAATTTTTAACAAACATTACTACTGACGAAGATAACTGTAAGTGTTATCGAAACGTTTAGATTGTATAATTTAAAGTACACCATTAAAAAATCCCAAAAAAGATAAGTATTTTATTATGAGTGTTAATGGTGAAAGTTTATATTTTCATCATTAATAAATTAACCAGGACTTTCAAGGTAAATTATTCGTGTATTTTATGCCTTTTTCGTAAATAAATTTTTTTAGGTTATAATGCCTTTTACTGTGGAACAAGACAAGTTTATTTTGGAAGCTTATTTCCGAAACAGCGAAAAAGATGTAGATGGAAACTGGAAGTATTCAGTACGATGTTAAAGAATATCAACATCACTTTCAGAACATCGAATTAGATGATGATGTTTTATGCCGACACATTCGAAGAATTGTTAGTCGTTTTTATGAGCATGGTAGTGTTTGCAACGGAAAATCTACGGGTCGCACAACTGTACTTACAGAGGAAGTAGTGGAAAATGTACGCACACATTTGGAAAGAAGTCCGACAAAACCTTTAACACAATTGGTCCAGCAAACAGATAATTTTGCATTATACAAAACATGGTTGACATGAATGTGTAAGCAATAAAATAAAAAGAGTCTTAAAAACCAAACATTACATAAGTAAAGTTAGATTGACAACATTGTACATATTTCAATATAAGCAATTGTTACAGGTCTTTCTTATGGTACATGCCATAAAGCAGTCAAACGTCAACTACATTTTCATGCTTACAAAATAACGGTTGTGCAAGAACCTTTAGATTTTCAAAAGCGTTTAGAATATTGCCGATGGTTCAACAACAACTTGAGAGATGACGAAATACTAAACTTAAGTTTCTTTACGGATGAAGCTTGGTTCCATTTGGGCTGCTATGTCACGAAGAAGAATTGTAGGTCCCATTTTCTTTGAAGATACAGTAACTGCGACTCGATACAAAACTATTTTGGAATTTTCATTGATCAACTGCACGATGACGAGCTCCAACATGTATATTTTCAGAATGATAACGCAAGAGCTCATACAGCTAATCAAACACTGACTTTTTTACGTGAACATTTTGATGAAAGAGTTATAAGTGCGGGAGTTTGGCCCCCAAGATCACCTGACCTTACTCCACTGGATTATTTTCTATTTGTACATTTAACAAATAAAATCTACAAGACACGCCTTCATACAGTTGATGAATTAAAAAATGCAATAACTGACGCAATTCAAAATATTACAGATGCTCAATTAATAAATGTATTTGAAAATATGAAACGAAGAGTAGATGCCTGTAATACAAACAATGGTGGTCACTTTGAAATTGTTTTATAGATAATTGCCAAGTTTAATTTTATTTTTCTATTTTTAACGGTAATATAAACATATAAAAGACCATTCATTCCAACGGGTAGTGAGGTGTGCGTCGGGATATCGTTATATTTGTATGTAAATAATATGTGCACTAATTGAAAATCTTTACTTTTTATTTACTATACTTTAGTTGAATTGATCTCATTTACATGCAAGTTTGAGATCTAAAAAAACAATGCATTATTAATTCATTATTTGCTGTGCTTTAGATCAATATATACAGATTTGAGTTATCTTAAAAACAATAGGTACATCATAAAGTAGACATGGTGACTAGTTCCATATGAGGACTAAATCAGTGGTGTATAATCTGACATAAGTTTTTGTTCAAAATTAGAATGCAATGCAAAAGTGATATCTAGCATTAAGTTAAATAAGTTCTTTTTTCCATTATAATGTATTTGTGATGTTCACCAGTGTACATTCAAAGGTGGTCAGCAAAAATGGTGTACCTACCTGACTTGTGCTGAATATGTTGAATGTGTGCATTTATAATAAACTAACCAGTCATACATGTAATTTGTTTTCACTAATATTATTTAACAAATATATCATACATTGATTTCTGATTAATGACAAATTCATTTAAATGTTTTAATGTCATTGTAAAGGTAACATCATCCAATATCACTCCTTTTTTAAATATTCACTCTCCACATATTCACACACTTTCTTCGAGTTCTCAGCTGTAATTTTTTTCAATTCTTCATTGCCAATTGCTTAACACCTTCTATTTGAAATGTCACATTCCTCACTGCTATCCGATTTTTCAATGGGATTTAATTCAGAGTGGTACAAAGGGAGACGAAGGATAGCATGACCAATTTCAACTAGTAGCTTGTCTGGAACGGTTTCTTCAGCAACACATTCTTGCAATTGGGATAATCGCATTGTCATCGTTCCTTCTTTTTCTTTTTTCATAAATTGGTACACATTGTAGATAATTTGCCGCCCTTGGCTATGAATTACCTTTCGATTATTCATTTTCAACCTGACAACAAAATTAATACATTATTGCCTATTTCAAACCACTCATGTCAATATAAACAAAAAGATTATTAAACGCTCATCTAAACAGTTTTACTCTCTAAACTGTACATTATTCTCGCAACCAAATTGAGGTTAAAAAGCAAAATTTGTTTTAAACATTACTTTTATTATATAAAAGCACTTACAAAACTTGAATTTGACGAGTAAATACCATGTACTGGTTGAATACACCAGAAATACGCCTTGGAAATCCAGAAAATCTGTAATATCAATTAAAAATAATAAATGATAATTTTAACCAAATTTTACATACCTTATAACAATTTCCCTTTAGTCTTAAGAAAGACTAAATTACAATTATTGAAGTTTTTGTACGTCTACATAATACGCAATTTGTCATTCACCAAAGTTTTTGTCATTATGGTAGTAGGGGCGGGACGGGCAAGAAGAACCATATGGGCAAACAGAATCATGCGAATTTCCAGCTGGTTTACATTAACTTAGATGTGGCAACACAGCTCGTATATGCCGAGAGACTTGCTCTATACACGGGTTTGTTTACAGCGGGCAAATGTTTACATTTTTGTTTTTGGTAGTGAAATAACTGTTTAAGGTAAGTGTGACTACTTAAATTCACAAAAGTTAAATAGGTGTGACTGTTGTTGGAAAATTTTAATGTGTTTGATATTTTAACTTTACATGTAACCACACTTTTTGCATCCATAACCTATAAATTGAAACACATATCTCCCATGTAATGTGTGTTACCGGCTTTTTATTGTAGAGATGCAACCTCCGGGCAAAAGGGGTCTGGCAAAAAGAGCCACTGGCTCCTCTTACCCGAGGTCCGGTTCCTTTTGCCCTAGCATGTAAATATTTTATACTTTAAGAAAACCACATCTTAATTATTATATTTTAATTTTCAAATGGTTTTCAAATATAAGAGAATAAGCAGCAGATGTTCAGGATGGTTAGAAACTACAATGGCAACAACTATAAATGACATAAATGTTGGAAAATATTCAATAAGGCAAGCCGCTTTAAAACATGACATTCCATACCCTACCCTACAGAAACATTTTAAAAAGGGTACGACGACAAAGAGCTTAGGTCGTTTTAAACCAATTTTCACTGGTGAACAAGAGAAACAGTTCGTCGATTTTATTAGAGAAGTGGATGCTCGTTTCTACGGTATTACTAGAAAAGACTTATGTGAACTAGTTTGCCAGTTTGCAGAAAGAAATAAAATCAAGCATCCTTTTAAAAATGGGATGGCGGGTCAACAATGGTACCAAAACTTTATGTCTAGGCATCCAGAATTAAGCCTGCGAGTACCCGAACCAACCAGCATAGCAAGAGCTAGGAGATTTAATCGACCACAGGTTCAACTATTTTTTGAAAACCTCGCATCTGTAAGAGAAAAGTATAAGTTTTCCCTTGATGACATATATAATGCAGATGAAACGGGAATTCAAACGTCTGCTAAAAGACCCCTAAAGTTTTAAGTCTAAAAGGTAAAAGGCAAGTAGGATTTATTTCTTCAGCTGAGAGGGGCCAGTTGGTAACTGCCATTTGCTATTATTCTGCTTCTGGCAAATTTATTCCTCCTTGCCTTATTTTCCCGAGGAAAAACGGAATTAAAGATATCTGGCTGGGACTCCTCCTGGCTGTATAGACCTTGTAACGGATAAAGGTTGGATGACAGCTGAAGCTTTTTAGAATGGTTTAAATTTTTGTTAGATCTGTACGACCGACAGAGCAACATAAATGCTTGCTAATACTAGACAACCATTCTTCGCACAGGTCCATAGAAGTCTTAGACTATGCAACAGCCAATCATATTGTCATTTTGTCTGTCCCGCCCACACGACACAAACTATAACCACTAGACGTTAGTGTTTATTCTGCATTTAGTGGTTACTTTGAACGCGAAATTGATAAGTGGCAAAAATCACCCTTCTCAAAGAATTACTTTCTTCGATATTGGAGCAATTTTGGGACGGCGTACCTTCAATCAGCAACTCCTCAAAATGCTATCAACGGGTTTTGAAAACTGGTATTGCTGAGTGTAACGTAGACGTTTTACGGAGCTGGATTTTTACCTGCCGATGTTACGGATAAACCACTGTTGGGTAATTCTACCGTTGATCAAAAAGATGACCGTGCTCCAGACCCTTCACTTAACAACAATGATCGAACTGAAGAAAGAAATGGGATTGTAGTAAAGGCAAGTGTGTCAAAGAAACTTACAATAAATAAAGAAACACCTGCTACTTCTGTGACCACAGAGATGTTGGAAATCGACACCTCCGATGAGGATATTCCGTTAAAAAAATTAAGCAAAAATTGAAGATTTAAAAGACATTGCTGAAGCAGGTCCTTCAAACACCTCCTGATAGTCCAAATAAAACCAACAGTGTCAAATCCGCTTCGCAAAAAACCTGTGGATAAAAACCGGAGACATCTGTTCCATGTATCATTTGTAATGATGTTCTTGGGAATTTTCTGCCGGGGAGAAGTGTATACAATGTAACATCTGCCAGAATTGGTGCCATCAGTTATGCAGTGATTATAATAATACTGGCATCTATTTTTGCGATCATTGCAAGCAATCAGTAGTAAAGTCATTAAAGCGTTAGAAGAATTACCTTTTAAGTAATGTTTTAAGTTTTCTTATGTTTTAGTACTTTTATAGGACTGGCTCTTTTGCCCTAACTAATGAATCTTTTGCCCTTACCATACGGGCAAAAATGTGTTCAAAGTAACATGTTCGAAAAATTAGAATTATAATAAAATAAGTATTAATTAGAACTGTTTACTATTTTTTCTGGCAAATAGAAGGTGTATATCGTGTTAGAGACAAATTCGCCACTAGATTTAATGAGTTCACTAGATTAGATAATTTCAAAGTAAAGTGGTTCTTCTTGCCCGTCCCTCCTATTTATTTTAATATCTGCATTTACGTCACTGGGTATAGTACAATTTTCATTTAAGGATGCGGAACAGTAGTACTGTTCTAGGAGCAGCACAGTCAAACAATGATGATCGCACTGTATAATTATTTTCTTAAAGTAACGTGAATAGCGTTACTTTTGTTAGCAATTAAAGTAACAAATACAGAGGTGATATTCTTGGCATTTGTTTTAAAGTAACACTAAAAATATATAAAAACTACCAGAATTCGATTATAATACTTATAAAACCAGGCGCTAGGCAGGAAAGGCACTTGTGCAACGGTACGTAACGGAGAAATATAGGACGCCGTTTTCCTCACAAAAGGTTTATAATATCTAAACTGATTCATGATCAAAAACTGATTTTTTAAATTTAATTTTGGTTTATAAAAATAAAATATTATTGTTTGATTTTTCTTTGGCAAATAAAGATTTACTTCTTGTGTAACAGAAATTTTAACACTTGAATATTATAAAAAGCAAGCTTACAAAATGCGAAATCTTAGAAAACAACGAATACTGCAACTAAGTTAATTATTGCAGAATTAAATACATTTTGAATAGGAAATTAAAAACAATTTCGGCAAAACCAGTTTTTTGTTTTGGGTTCTCTACATGAACCCACACAAACAAAATGATACCAACTTAAACAACTGTCGCACATAATATTGGAATTTATTGTGATTTGGGCATTTATCTGCTTTCAAAATTTCTGTAAACGACTGAGATTATTCTCATCATTCTTATTATCAGGAATTTTTTTTAATACATAATCAACATTAAGAGGAATGATGCCGCAAGCCCGAAAACCAGATGTTATATTTTCCTTTAGTGCTGCACCAAGATTGTCGATCGTTTGTTGTAAAAGGCGGGGAAATTCTGATTTTGGGATACAACCTCTATTTATGATTTTCCAGTCAGCAAGGACTTTTCTCCGGGCTTTCTTAAATGGGGCAAAAAACGAAACATCTAGTGGCTGCAGTAAATGGGTTATGTTTGGTGGGAAAAAAACTAGTTCTATGTTATACTTTTCGCAGCACTCGATAACATACATAGAAACATGTGATGACAAATGATCGCCCAATAAAATTTTTTTTTCCATCTAAATTTTTTAAATACGGCAAGGCAATTTTCTCAAACCAATCTTCGAAAGTTGGTCCATCGAATCAACCAGACTTTGTTCGATTGTAAACTGCACCTGATATTCCACCTTCAATCCAAGTAGGATATAGATGAACTGACATAGGGTGGTAACATGATTCCAGAGCCAGTAACAGAAACCATGGCAGAGGTGCTGGATTTACTACAATCTATAACTCGTTCAACTATTTTTGATCCCCTTTTACACTCCCTGGATCGTCCGTTATATTAATTTCATTATAGTTGATAGCGTTTGATAGTGATACATCCTGTAACGTAAAAGATAAATTGTCGAAATAATTTTGAATCGTTGATTTTGTAATGGCAGCACGGCAACGTTTCATATTTTGTGCCAATCTTTCAGTTAAGCGGTTGTTTAGTTTCATAAATGAATAAAACCACTCGTTTCCAGGTAGGTTGTCTTTAAATCTGCTTTTTACCCCTTTACGGTCTAAGTAATTTTTTACTAAATATGTTTCAAGCCTCGTAAATAGATATCCCCATTCTGCACATTTCATGGTACCGGCAGTTAGTCTATTTTCCTCCACAGCACTGAGCACCTGTTGACCTCCTTGTTTATTTTCATGTGTCTTTTTTATATTGTCGCTAAGAGTAGACTTAGGAACACCAAACCCTTCAGCCGCCTCTCTAATTGACATTATTCTTAACGATTAGTATAGCTTGCTTTAAAGTGTCATCTGAATAATTCGTAAACTTTACACCTATTTTTCTCTTATATATACGGCCCATCGTGATGTTCGAATTCACCCACCTGAAAGCAATTTTTCAATTAAAAATAGAATAATAAAAAACCAAATGATATTTCTTAAATTCATTTCATATACGTATTCCTTAATGCCGACTAAATGTTTCCAAAGTGAAAACATTTTAACAGTATTTGTATTTTTTTCATTACAACAGTTGTTTTTCGACGTTTTAAAAATTGCACACTAAAGTGAGATGTTACTATGTTCGAAAAAAAGTTGAATATGGTGAATTGACTATCAAACATGTGAGTAGTAGTGCTCAACTAGCACTTTTTGTGACGTCACTTGACCTTGGGGATTTCCCACGGCCTACCACGATTTGACATTGAGAAAGTTGTTTACCTAGAGAAACAAGTTCTTACCTTGAGAAAGCGGCCTAGGGATTGGACTTGCGCGGGGGTTTGAAAATGTTTTAATGGACGTTCTTGTAAGACATGTGTGGGGACTAGCTCTTGGATATGGTGCCACACAGAGAAATTGTTTTAGTGAGGTTCTTGTAAAACAAGTGTAGGAATAGCTCTTAGGGGTTAGCTGTTTCGCACTATCTTATAAGACAGGTGTAGGAACCAGCTCTCGCCCTGGGCCTGCACTGGAAATTAAAATTTGAATAAAAGCCTTAATGCTATCTCATAAGACAATTGTAGGCCTACGCCCCCTGATTGGAAATAGTGTGGTCCCCTAATGCTACCTCATAAGACAGGGTCCTGTGTTAGGCCCTTTATGGGGAGATAGTACGGGGACTCTAATGCTAACTTGTAAGACATAGATTCTTGTGGAGCCATCTAGCGGGGTATGGACTGATGAGTATTTTCTGTAATAAAGGTGCCGCCACCTAGTGGTATATTTCAGGGTTAATCAGGGTTTGTTTGTGGTGCCATCTAGCGGGTATGGACTAATGAGTATTTTCCGTAATAAACGTGGCGCTACCTTGTGGTATATGACTAATGAGATTTTCTGCAATAAAGGTGACCCTACCTAGTGGTATATTTCAGGGATTAATCAGGGTTTGTTTGTGGCATCGCAACTTACTTACTTACTTTCGTATTCTAATAAGGGACATATTGCTCGCTTATAACACAAAACATAGGAAACTGTATTAAAGCCTACACCCTCCTGTCGTGGCGTTTGTTGAAAAATTTGAATTTGTCTCGTCATCTAGTTGTGTATGGCCAAATTAATATTTTCTGTAATAACAAAGGCGGCACCATGTAGCAATTAATCAAATCAAAACAATTAAATACCAAACTGATTTAACTGAATCATACAATATCAGCTCACAATTCAAAAAATAGCAGTATGATTGAACGCACAGAGCCAATTTCACACTTATTGTAGCTACCCATCTAACCGCCCTTCACATTAACTGTACCATTGTTAGTGCAGGTTGAAACACCGTTAGGAAAAACAAGTTTATTAACAAAATTGAAGAAAATCTTAGTGTTTGAATATATACTATTATTATTATAAACAACAATACATTATTTATTTAATCACATCCTTTATCGGCCTTCTTCTTGAACCGTAATTCGTTGCTATCATCATCATGGTTTTGAGACTCGTCCTCCTCAATACTCGCGTCGTTTTTTTATTTTGACTGTAAATTTATAAGTACAATATAAATGCTAAATACGAGTTGCAGGAATCAAGTTTTATGTATTACTTTCTAAATTAGTTAATAAGGAAAAGCAATAGCCAGTTTATATCCAGCCATTCATAAGTAGAAAACGTGTTTAGTGAGCTGCATAAAAATATTTCAGTTCAACATATGGTTATTATTAGAACAGTCGAAAGAAAAAAAAACACATCTGAAGGTATGCGTATTATTTTTTAATATATATGTTTTACTTGCTATTGCTAACAAAAATGTAGATAAAGATTTTTAAAAATGTATTAATACTCTTATAGGATAACGTCATAAAATCAGATCTGCAATAGCTGGTACGTATTCGTGATTTTAAACTTGCAGTTATTGTTAATTCGCGTATAATAATAAACCATTAAAACCTTTTGCCTTTTATTTCTATTATATCAATTTGATATTCCTAAAAACATGTTAACTTAATTTAACTCTATGTTATATCTAAGTAATTATTATTTTCCAGTCCTTTTAATGAGGTTTTTATAACTATTAATGAACACGTTTCTATGAAACAATTTTGTGTGTATGTAATTGAACATGCAAATAAATCAGACATAATTTTCCGAATGTATAGGTGGTGCCTGTTTAGAAAGAGTGAATCTGCCTATATATAAAGCATCATTGCATTAGGGTAGAAATTATTTATTATTTCACGTCATATTTAATTAGACCTTAATGTATTCAGTTTTGAACTGTAATCTGGTTTCCGCAAACTGTAAGACATGATTTATTAATTTTGGTTGATTGGTTGAGATTGATTTGATCGAGCATGATTTGTTTGAGATTGATTGATTAATTAATTAATTGATTTGTTTGTGTGTGAGAAAGAGCCGAAAGAGAGAGAGAGAGAGAGAAACGCATAAACCGGAGAGAGATAGAGAGAGGTGTGCATGATCAACTTCTATTACAGAACATGTTCATTAGTCTATACGCCACTAGATGGCGCTAAAAATCAATTTTTATTGAAAGAGGGCCCGGGCTCAGATTGATTGATTAATTAATTAATTGATTTGTTTATGTGTGAGAAAGAGCCGAAAAAGAGAGAGAGGAGAGAGAGACGGATAAACGAGAAAGATAAAGAGAGAGGTGTGCATGATCAACTTCTATTACAGAAAACACTCGCTAGCCTGTACACAACTAGATGGCGCTAAAAATCAATTTTAACTCAAAGGTGACCGGAGCGCAGATCCTGATCAGGTCCTGTCTTACAAGGCTAGGGCCATCTTATTAGAATACAATTTTTTTATAGACGGGGGGGGGGCGAAGGCCTACAACTGTAAGATTAGGTTAGAACCCACATACACCAAGGGGGCCACGATAGGGGCCAAGGACCAAGAGCTAGTTTCTGCGCTTATATATAAGGTTAGGCCCCCATACCATTTCCAACCAGGAGCCGCGACACGGGGTGAAGTTCCGAGAACAAGTTTTGAAGATCTACACAGGTCTTACAAGTTAGCATTAAGGCCCTTATTAGAATACAAATTCTAATTCCCCACCATTCAGAATGCAGCGACTTAGCTCCTCCAATGAGGGTGTAGGGTCAAGAAAAACAAAATGGTCTACGAGATAATTACCAAAAATAGTTGTCACCCCTAGCCTTCAGCCCTACCACCAACTCCAAGTCTAACCCCAAAAACCAACTCCAAGACCAAACCTAAGCTCAAGGCCTAAATGCGCCTCTCAAGTACGCGCGATAAAAAGGTCGATAAAATAATGGCCGACAAGAGGACCTTAATTAGGGGTTAAACTCCGTCCAAGGGTTACAAAAGACCCCCGAAAAGAAGCCAACATCCTGCCCCAACCCCAAATCCAAGACCAAGGCCTAAAAGTGCCCCTCACGTGAGCAAGTACAAGAAGGGCATGGCTGTCAAGAAGGCTCTTAATACAACCAAATTAGGGTGAAAATCAAGGGTTTAAAGAGGCCTCCAAAAAGAAACGAAAGGGGTAGAAAATACGGTCTCCCACGTGGGCGGTCTTGTGACGCAATATCCAAGATGGCGGCCAAGGTACCTTCTACTTATCACATATTTCACACGTAACTTCTGCAATATTATACATAATTTTTATTGAAGTACGGTACACACACCAGATATAGCTAATTAACGACGTTTAATACTAGCCAAAAGTTTACTACATATATACAGGGTGGTTCTTTGGGAGTTCTAATTAGACGTTTTAGAGAAACTTGACATAAATAAAATCTGAAAATTTGGGGTATGGAGTTTTCGGATATGCCCAGTTGATCTAAAATATTTAGTTTTCTACCACTTCCGGTTATACCGGAAGTTGGTTAAAACTTCCTTATTTTAAATTATTGCGTATTTAGATAAAGCTATTTTTGATGATTCTCTCAATATACGGTTTTGCTACCTTATACCGAGTGTTTTACGAGATATGACCAATTTTAATACGAAACAGTGTCCGGTTTGACACACTGTATCTTTATAAATAATAAAAAGTGAAACAATCTGGTTGGTAAAAATTTCTATTTTAATAAAACTTTAACATTTTGTGGATAAAATAATTTTTAATGTACGAGGTGATTTAAAACGCGTACTAAAACATTTCTCAACTTTCTTAAATGGATCACCCTTTATTTTATAACGTTATTAGAAAGAGCTTTAACTGTTCTTTAAGTTTCATTAAACACTCCCTATACCTAAATCGAACCTTTATTGGGGTATTTAGCTTTATAACACAAAATATTACGTTAAATATGTATAAAATCAAATTTAACATTTAAAGTAAATGCTCAGAAACATCTCCTTGTTGCTGCAAACATTTATTAGCTCTTTGAAGTCTGGAAGTCATTGTTGCCTGTCTAATCTGCACTGGTGTTAGTGACGCAAATGCATTCCGAACCCTTTCTATAGTGTCTTGTTTGGTTGTTACAGGATTCTCGTAAACTTTATTTTTTATAAATCACCAAATGTAAAAGTCTAAGGGGATCAAATCAGGAGAACGTGGAGGCCACAGATATGGACCTTTATTTGCTATCCACCTTCCATCAAACATTTCGTCCAGACATCGGCCAACGGCTCTGGTACTGTGCGGTGTCGCACCGTCTTGTTGGTACCATGCTTGATTTCTCTCTATCGCTGGCAAATTGATCAAATTTGGTTGAACCACATTTCTTAAAATTTCCAAATACCGTTGTCCAGTAAGGTTTTCGTCGTAGAAGTGGACACATAAAATTCGATCACCTTAAACAATTATCAAAAGACTAAAGACAAAGATCTAGGATTTAAGCACCTGCCTTTTACTCTATTTTAAATTTTATGTCTACCTACCTCTTACTGCACAAAATACGTTAAAGGACCATCTTTCTTGAAATGCTCTTGCCCTTTTAGATGGGGATTATCGGTAGTCCAGTAGTGACAATTACGCCTATTGAACATGCCATTATTCGTAAATTTTGCCTCGTCAACCCAAATGATACTACTTAAAAATCTTCATCCCCATCTTTCTGCATAATAAGCCATTCACAAAAGTTAATCCTTTTTCTAAATCTGTATTATTTAGGGAATGTGCAGTGGTGTAGGAATAAGGTCTCCACTTATGTTTTTTTTAATTCTTTGAATTGTTGAAAATGATAATCGCAAATGACGCGTTACATCTCTTATGGAAGCATTCGGATATGCAGTTAAAAATGCCAAAACATTTACCTCAATATTTTCATTATTGACTATCGGCTTATTTCTAATAGTTGTTGCTCTAAATGATCCATACTCTTGCAAATTATTCATAACGGCATCAATGGTTTTATTAGTTGGAGGAGGTAAGTCAGGGTATCGTTCTGAAAAAAATACGACATGTTCTGGCTGCGATTTTGTGGCATTCTCCATGAATTAGTTATAAAAGAATGAAATCTTCATTAGTGTATCCTGATCTGGCCATTATCCTTAACTATACTTTAAATCTTAAACTTTCTACAATAGGAAAAATGTTAACTTGTTTATCTATCTAGAATTTTAGACGCAAACTGGGAACTGTCAACTAAAATTTTCACGGCACACTATACAATAATAATCAAAATCATAATACAAATCATTATTCCATACATTAAAAGCTAAATACCCCAATAACGGCTCGATTTAGGTATAGGGAGTGGTTAATAAAACTTAAAGAACAGTTAAAGCTCTTTCTAATAACGTTATAAAATACAGGGTGATCCATTTAAGAAAGTTGAGAAATGTTTTAGTACGCGTTTTGAATCACCTTGTACATTAAAAATTATTTTATCCACAAAATGTTAAAGTTTTATTAAAATAGATGATACTAAAGAAATTTTTACCAACCAGATTATTTCTCTTTTATTATTTATAAAGATACAGTGTCAAACCGGACACTCTTTCGTATTAAAATTGTTCATATCTCGTAAAACACTCGGTATAAGGTAGTAAAACCCTATATTGAGAGAATCCTCAAAAGTAGCTTTATCGAAATAGGTAATAATGTACAGGGTGTTCTATTTAAAATAAGGAAGTTTTAGCCAACTTCCGGTTAACCGGAAGTGCTAGAAGACTAAATATTTTAGATCAACTTGGCATATCCTATCATATCCGAAAACCCCATACCCCAAATTTTCAAAATTTAATTATGTCAAGTTTCTCTAAAACGTCTAATTAGAACTCCCAAAGAATCACCCTGTATAAAAGTGTATAAAATAAGATTAATTTAATTTCTCTGATTTATTTTATATCAGCTGTTTTTATTTTCATGCCTAGTTCTATGTAGTTCGCCAGATGTCTCTTCAATCGCAGCCTCTACTCCATGCACCGGCAATCCTATCCAAGTCTATTCAGCCCTTAGAAGATCCAGCCGAAAACGGTATAAATATTTTGAGAACAGTTACAATTTTGTTTAATAATGTAATGTTGGTATCACGAAAAAACTACTATGCTTCACATAAGTTGTGAGTTGATTAAAGCAATATACAGGTGTGGGACAACCGGACATAAACAGAACACAAAAACAAAGGACATCATTAAATCAAGTTAAAGGCGTACCTTACAACATTTAAATATCACCAAAATAAAATGCAAGGCAATTTCAATAACTACACATAAAGGCAATAAATATAAACAGTGTAATCGTATCCACAATAAAAGATCGTCAATCAATCTAAAAAAAAAAAGAAAAGGAAAAGTGTAATCCCGATCATGTGGCCCTTTTGTTTAACCAATCAGGACGGTTATTAACAACAAAATACATTAAGCACTCTAGTAATACATATTACAAATTCAACCTACATAAAAAAAATAACAACAGAAAATTAAACAGGTTACAGATTATTTAAGTAGACACAAATGAAAGAGGGCAAGTACGTTACACATACAAATTTGTGGATACGAGCACAACAAATGATACACATGTACAGTAACAATGAATGATATAATGGATTATTACAAATGCAAGATAATAACGCTCTCAATTCCTCTTAGGCATAAAACAAAACAAAAATATAGACATATAGGCATATAACAGTAACAAGAGGGACATTTGGATAAATGTATATATATATATATATATATATATATATATATATATATATATATATATATATATATATATATATATATATATATATAGATCATTAGGAGTCAGCTTCTGACTTTATATGATCGTTGGTGGTTTTATCATTATAAATACAGGTTGGAATTATCAATACACAAAATAGAACACGTAAAAGAGAGAAGAGAGCGCTTCCATGCTTGCGTGTAATTTCAATAAACACAACAGTTTTGCAGGTCCGGGTCTCAGTTTGGTTGAACAATTTAAATGAGTAGGTAGAATGACCTTTTCTGTGTAATTTCACAAACCGTAAAATCTTTTCTTTTACTTACATTATCAATGTAGGTTATCCTTTTAAGCTTTCACCAGCACAAATGTTTAAATACTCAGATTTATCGATTAACACAAAACAACGAAAAGAAGATCTAATTAAACAAACACCGAATCGATCTCAAATCTACTGCACGCTTTGAAGACTCTAATCAAACTCCCCTCTGAGCACAACAAAAACCGTTTTATTCCATCACCCCTATTTTCTATATCAACTAACAAAAGCAATAAAAATATTTCGTGTGAACGCTTTTGCCTTTAATTATACAAAGAAACCTTATTTCTAATTAACATGTGCAATCGACCGTAGAAATCCTGTATTTCAAATATCACATTTCAATCCTGAACAATTATGCTTTGACCGCGGTGTAATTTTTGTATAATACTGACATTTTTATTTTCAAAACCCTTTCATAAACATATTTAGTGATTTGTCTTGCCCTTCGATAAAGGCAGTTTAGCCTCCACCTGCAACTTAAACATCTGGTTGGGGGCCGCCTTCAGTTAAAACCCTACACAAATTTCTTACAAAAACAAAGAAACCAACCATTCTCAATAACAATTATTATATAATAACTTTTAGTAATTAGCTTTTGCTATCGCGACAACAATTTTAATCGGAATCTTTTCAATGTATTCATCAAATTTTCGTAGCGTGCTACCTACAAAGTGGACACATAAAATTCGACCACCTTAAACAATTATCAAAAGACTAAAGACAAAGATCTAGGATTTAAGCACCTGTCTTTTACCCTATTTTAAATTTTATGTCTACCCACCTTTTACTGCACAAAGGTATAGGGAGTGGTTAATGAAACTTAAAGAACAGTTGAAGCTTTTTCTAATAACGTTATAAAATACATAGTGATCCATTTAAGAAAGTTGAGAAATGTTTTAGTACGCGTTTTGAATCTCCTCGTACATTAAAAATTATTTTATCCACAAAATGTTAAAGTTTTATTAAAATAGATGATATTAAAGAAATTTTTACCAACCAGATTATTTCCCTTTTTATTATTTATAAAGATACAGTGTCAAACCGGACAGTGTTTCGTATTAAAATTGGCCATATCTCGTAAACACTCGGTATAAGGTAGCAAAACCTTATATTGAGAGAATCCTCAAAAGTAGCTTTATCGAAATACGTAATAATATACAGGATGTTCTATTTAAAATAAGGAACTTTTAGCCAACTTCCGGTATAACCGGAAGTGGTAGAAGACTAAATATTTTAGATCAACTCGGCATATCCGAAAACCCCATACCCCAAATTTTCAAAATTTAATTATGTCATGTTTCTCTAAAACGTCTAATTAGAACTCCCAAAGAATCACCCTGTATAAAAGTGTATAAAAATAAGATTAATTTAATTTCTTTGATTTATTTTATATCAGCTGTTTTTTATTTTCATGCCTAGTTCTATATAGTTCGCCAGATGTCTCTTCAATCGCAGCCTCTACTCCATGCACCGGCAATCCTATCCAAGTCTATTCAGCCCTTAGAACATACATATGTTCTAAGATCCAGCCGAAAACGGTATAAATATTTTGAGAACAGTTACAATTTTGTTTAATGATGTAATGTTGGTATCACGAAAAAAACTACTATGCTTCACATAAGTTGTGAGTTGATTTAAAAAGTAAACAGTTTTGATATTGACATTCATTTGTGCTTTAGCTTTACCAATTATAAGTATTATTAACTTATTTTATTTGAAATGTCTTGCGAGATTGATATGAAACTTATTAAAGTCGAACCTAAGGAAGAAGAAGGAATAGATTTACATCTAACCCAGCATCTAATACTAAATAGTGATCTAATAAAAAAAGAAATTAACTACAGTTCAAGTAGTACAAAATTTGAGACTCTTTTTACAGATAATGTGAATCTTAACGAAGAAGACAACTCTTATGTCAAAAATGAAGTTAGCACAATTGAAGTAGATCATGTAAATATAAATAGAGCCAAACCCATCATAAATGTACAATATGAATGTAATCAATTTAATAGTTCAACAGTGCAGCAAAATTTGAAACATGCCGTTTTAAAGCAAACCGCAAATTTTAAATATCAATGTGATTATTGTGATTTTATAACAAATTGGAAAGCTAGCTTAAAATATCATCTTTTAAGACACACATCAAGTTATGAATACAAATGTGAACAATGTGATTATGTAACAAAACGAAAAGATCGATTAAAAATTCATATTAAAAAGCATTCTTCAAGTTATGAATACAAATGCGACCAATGTGTTTATGCGACACATCTCAAATGTAATTTAAAAGTTCACCTTATAAAACATTCTTCAAGTTATAATTTTAAATGTGACCAATGTGACTATGCAACACACCATAAAAGTAATTTAAAAACTCATCTTGAAAAACACTCTTCAAGTTATGAATACAAATGCAACCAATGTGATTATGTAGCAAAACAAAAAGTGCAATTAAAAATGCATGTTAAAAAGCATTCTACAAATTATGAATACAAATGCAACCAATGTGCTTATGCAACACATCACAAAAGTAATTTAAAAAACCATCTGACAACACACTATTCAAGTTATGAATTTAAGTGTAACCAATGTAATTATGCAGCAAAACGAAAATACGAATTAAAAATTCATCTTAAAAAACACTCTTCAGGTTATGAATTTAAATGTGACCAATGTGATTATGCAACGCATCACAAAAGTAATTTAAACAATCATCTCAAAACACACTTTACAAGTTATGAATTTAAATGTGAGCAATGTGATTATGCAGCAAAACGAAAAGATCATTTAAGGAATCACCTTATAAAACACTCTTCCACTTATGAATATAAATGTGACCAATGTGATTATGCAGCCAAACGAAAATATGAATTAAAAATTCATTTTAAAAAACACTCTTCAAACTATGAATACAAATGTGACCAATGTTATTATGCATCAAAACATAAATATCAATTAAAAATTCATATAAGAAAGCATTCTTTAAATTATGAATACACTTGCGACCAATGCGATTATGCAACACATCATAAAGGTAGTTTAAAAAAACATGTTAAAACACATTTTTCGAGTTATGAATTTAAATGTGAACAGTGCGAGTATGTAGCAAAACGAAAAGATCATTTAAGAAATCATCTTAAAAGACACTCACCAACTTATGAATACAAATGTGATCAATGTAATTATACAGCAAGTCAAAAACATGAATTAAACATTCATCTTAAAAAACACCCTTCAAGCTATGAATACAAATGTAGCCAATGTGAGTATACATCAAAACGAAAAGATCAATTAAAAATTCATATTAGAAAGCATTCTGTAAGTTATGAACACAAATGCAACCAATGTGATTATGTAACACATAATAAACGTTGTTTAAAAACTCATCTTAAAACACACTTTTCAAGTTATCAATTTAAATGTGATAAATGTAATTACGCAGCAAAAAGAAAAGATCATTTAAATCATCATCTTAAAAAACACTCTTCTACTTATGAATATAAATGTGACCAATGTGATTATATGACAAAATGGAAAGGTAATTTAAAAATTCATCTTGCAAGACACTTCACGTTGTTAACATAAATGTGACAAATGACATCCAACATTTTGCAAATATATCTTAAAACCACAGCTTAAAAAACATTCATCCACTTATGAATGCAAATGCGACCAATGTGATTATGCAGCAATGCTATTAAAACTTAACGATAATAGTGACATATTTGACTACGCGTGATAAATATGAAGTTATTTAACCCAAGATAAATTGTTGCACTATATACAGGGTGAGTCACGAGGAACTGTACATACTTCTACCATATACCTTACGGGATTATCAAATGACTATTAAAAAATGTCTTCTTGTTTTGTTTATTAATATACAGGGTGAATTATGGATCTTCACCAAAACAATGTTTCGTCATATCTTTTCAATTAAGTCGATTTGTCTCATTTTTGGTGAAAGTGTGTATCGTGTCTAGCAACTAACTGACATATTCAGAATTAAAAATATTCCAGGACCGTCTTCATGAAAATTTGTGGGACTGCTGCATATCCAATACTTCACCCTGTATATGATTTCTCTAAAATGTGATATAATTTTTTCAGAGCGCATTAATAGACAGTTAAACCTGGGTATTTGAATTTTTTGTTACACTTACCTCACATTTTCAATTAAAGATTCATTTTAGAGTCAAATTGAAAATTGGCAATAATGAAATATCTTACTGTTTTAGTTATTAAAAAGAAATCTTTAAAATAAACAGTAACGACACACACTGTGCTCCAATATGGTAAATACCAATTTGAATTGATTTACAGGGCCGGATTTGGAAATATGGCATATCTGGTTCATCTCAAAAATTCACCCTGTATGTAACTTTTTCCACCTATAATAGCGAGAAAACAGATAAAAAATGTTTGTAATAACCTAGTTTTCTTTGTTTGAGGAAAAATCGTGTAATTATTTTAATCGGAATGAAATGAACAAGCCCAAGAAATGTTTATTCATAAATTAAGAAATAAAATAAATAACAATAACCAAATAATAAAACAGTTTTAACAATGTGGAACAAAGTAAAAAACAATTTAATAAACATTACGATTTAATACACTTTTCTTATCGAATGTTTAAATGTGTAATGGACTTTCTGATTGCCAGTGGGTCATTTCTGATGTGTAACAACTATTGCAGCAGGCTGTGACAATTTGACAAGATCGTGGTTGAGATTATTTGTTTAATTTGACATTAGATCTCAATTTGTCTAGTGTTTTAATAATTAATAAGTCAATTACGTTCGGTATTCATAGGGTGTTTTAACTTTTTTGTTCAAAAATGCCTTATCAGTTTTCTAATGCTGAATACGCTGATATTATTTTTGTTTATGGCTTTTGCAATGGTAATGGTAGGGCTGCCGCAAGGGAGTATGAAAGGCGATTCCCTCAACGCCGAATACCCAATCATCAAACGTTCGGATCAGTTTTTAATTTCTTGAAAAACAATGGTACTTTTCCTAAAACAAAATCAGAACGAAATGTAGATTTCTGTTTTAGAAAACAATATACTGGATACTGTGGACTTAAATCCAAAAATAAGTACCAGAAAAGTAGGAGTACAATTAGGTGTTTCCCAATCCAAAGTAAGTAGAGTGTTGCGAAAAAATAACTTACATCCGTACCACATACAATTAGTTCAACGGTTACATCCTGGAGATGAAATCCGCCGCCTAGCATTTTCTAGGTGGGTTGCAAATCACCGACTTGTATTGTACAGAACTTTATTCACCGAAGAAGCACAATTTACCAGAGATGGAATAAATAATTCGCGAAATTCGCACGTAGGGGCCGAAGAAAATCCACATGCGATTCGAGAATATCGCTCATAACAAAGATTCTCTGAAATGTCTGGATCGGAGTAATCAACACTCATTTCATAGGGCCCCATTTTTTTGATGGTCCACTAACAGGACATGTTTATTTAAATTTTTTGCAGAATATCTTACCCAATCTACTCGCTAATGTGGGCCTACGAGCGATCTACTTTCAGCATGATGGTGCATCATCTCATTTTTCCGTTGTTGTACGCCAACATTTAGATACCATTTATGGAAACCGATGGATAGGACGCGGGGGTCCTATTCCATGGCCACCAAGATCCCCAGACTATAACCCGGTTGATTATTACATTTGGGGGCGATTAAAAGAGCTGGTCTACGAAGAAAATATAAATACGCGGCAACAGCTCATTGTCAGAATTATTCACTGTTGCAATATTACAGAAATGACCCACTGACAATTAGAAAGTCCATTACACATTCGACAAGAAAAGTGTATTGAGGCAGATGGATTTCATTTTGAACATCATTTATATTCGTAATGTTGGTTATTGTTATTTATTTTATTTCTTAATTTATGAATAAACATTTCTTGGGCTTGTTCATTTCATTCCGATTAAAATAATTACACATGATTTTTCCTCAAACAAATAAGAAAACTAGGTTATTACAAACATTTTTTTATCTGTTTTCTGTATATTACGGGTGGAAAAAGTTACATACAGGGTGAATTTTTGAGATGAACCAGATATGTCAGATTTCTAAATCTGGCCCTGTAAATCAATTCAAATTATGCTATTTACCATACTGGTGCACAGTGTGTGTCGTTACTGTTTATTTTAAAGATTTCTTTTTAATAACTAAACATTATTATACAGTAAGATATTTCGTTATTGCCAATTTTCAATTTGACTCCAAAATGAATCTTTAATTGAAAATGTGAGGTAAGTGTAACAAAAAATTCAAATACCCAGGTTTAACTGTCTATTAATGCGCTCTGAAAAAATTATATCAGATTTTAGAGAAATCATATACAGGGTGAAGTATTAAATATGAAGCAGTCCTCCTACAAATTCTCACGAAGACCGTCCTGGATTTTTTTAATTCTGAATATGTCAGTTAGTTGCTAGACACGAATACACACTTTCACAAAAAAATGAGACAAATCGGCTTAATCATTGAAAAGATATGACGAAACATTGTTTTGGTGAAGATCCATAATTCACCCTGTATATTAATAAACAAAACAAGAAGACATTTTTTAATGGTCATTTGATAATCTCCTAAGGTGCCTCTAGTTATGGTAGAAGTATGTACACAGTTCCTCGTGACTCACCCTGTATATATATATATATATATATATATATATTTGAAGTGACCTGGTGTCAACTATTTTGTATTGTTGACAATACTAAGTTTTAGAAGTATTGTAGCAGTATGGTGCATGGTGTGAACATTTGTATGTCGAAGATTAGTGAGTTATACCTAAAATGATTTTATTGTATACAGTGGCGATTATGTATGATTTTCTGAAATAAACATTAATAGTGTGATAACTGTCTTTTTAATGCTAAAAATCAAATGCACACTTCCTTTTGGTACTCTATATCTAGACTTGGACCATAATCTGTATCTCAATAGGTAAACATTATTCAAGTAATGTGACCAATGTCATTCAGCCCTGTAATGTATCATCTACGCTAAATATAACGTACACGTTATCCTGCCGTTACGTTATCATCTCTAGGTTGATGTGGTGTATCGCATTTAACGTTTTTATTTGTAACGTGTTACGTTATCCACGTATGCTATCTGTCAACGTAGCAGCTCTTAACGTCTTGATTTAACCTGCCGTTAGGACTTAACGTGTGACGGTGCATCGTTGTGGTACAAATTTATAGAAAGAAAATCATGAATTTTGGGGCGCTCTTGAATTTGGCTTTATTCGAGCAACTATAGGATGCTAACAGAAGGTAAAGGTAAATTATGCTATTAAAATTTTCAGTGAGGTTCCTACCCACCCACACATCAAATTTCAGAAACCAAGAAGATATACACAGAAGAATGCTCCGTGACACATTAAATGCATTTCAGTTAAGAGAGGAAGGCTTCCAAAGATGTTTTCGATTTTCAAGAGAATTAACCAGATATTTGGTGGAGGTTCTGCGACCTTATTTAAAACAAGGTCAAATAAGTAATTATTTGACTTTTGGCAAACAAAGTATAATATTACTACTATAAACAAAATACTTATTTTGATAAGAGTAGTGATTAGGGGCCGGTTCTAAGCCAATTCAAGGTCACTCACCCTCTGGTGGTGAAAATTGAAAGCTTTTGGAGCTCTTTCTAGGTGAAACTTTTGGCTGGAAATTAAATTTGTGGAGCGTGCCAACGTCGAAATGTCAATGTCAAAAATTGAAGCTAAAAATAGAAATTGCATATTCATTGAATACAAAAAACGAGTAGAAACAAAACACGGGAAGAAAATAAGTTCAATCAGAATGGAAAATTGAGGATAGTATATTAACGAACGTTTTCAAACGCACCTAAAAAATAAAAAAATAAGTAATGCAAATAACCATCACAAAACGGAGTAGATGAAAGACGAAATCAGTTGTTAATGAATAAAACGAAATGTATAATGCGACAAAGTCACTGCATAAACGAATTATGGGGAGAAGCGACATACAAAGGTGAAACACCATACGAAACATGGCAAGGATATAAGGCGAGCATAAAGCGCCTTAAGACGTTCGGATGTAAATGTACGAGCCAAAGGGGTATACCTGGAATATTTGTTGGATACAATAAGTACCGAAAAGCATACATAAATTTCGACGAGCAAAGTTTCCCGATAAAAGAGCAAGAGAAGAGAGCGGCTGTAACGGTATAAACGGGTGGTAGAATGGGATTACAGATAAAATTGGCCTTTTTGCCCCGACTAGCCAGCGTATGGGTGTAGGTCAGATGTTGAAAAATTTTGCACATCCAGAATAGTAAAACGTACGTAAGTCAAAATAGGGGATGGAGACAAAATCAGTTCGGTTATGGGCGCCAGAATGTTTGATAGTCAAAATAAGGGATGTCGTGCCAAAATTACGAGTACATAGCGTGTCTAAACATACAAAAAACATACGCTTACCTATCCGCAATCAATTCCAGGTGATCTGGACAGCAAATCACCTGAAAAAGGGCTTCAAAAGCACTACACGTTTGTCAAATAAAAGCGTGATAAACACTCAATAAAGTTATGTTAATACACCTCAGTGTAAATAATTAGGCATTAACTAATAATCAAAACAAAACTAAAAAAAAATAAGCTATAAAATGCACTCTAAATGAATTAATACTCAACTAAAAAATCAAATAAAACACTAAATATTATCAACGCTATTACTCAATAATAAAAAAAAGACTAACTTCGTTACGTTAAAACTAAATTACCGGTAACTTGCAATTTGCAAAAAAAACTTTTATGCAACACAAAAGGGTTTTCACAGAATTAAAACACATTTATAAAACCTAACAAAGCTATAATAAAATAATAAAAAAAAAAAAATACAAATACTTAAAAGGCGACAGAATGTCTCATCAGAATGCTGCTTTACGCCGGTCTAAATGGTTTAACCTATATATATTTCGTGGATTATATACCCACACTACAATAGGGTCAATTGCCCTTTAATACTAAAATAAATAACAATAAGTGTGAAGGCGGAGCGTCAGAACTATTATTAATTACACTGAACAAATTTAAAAAAACAACAACTTACTTTAACAACAAAAAAAAATACGACACCGCTTTCAAACCTTCATTAACAACAAAATAATTCGAAACACACACAAAAAAAAAATTAAATCTTGAAAATATTCAATAAAAAAAACAATCTTATATTACCTTACGGTCTAGAATTACACCTCTCCTGTGTTACAATATACGGAAAATGATGACCAATGACTGCTATGACGGAAATGAAATCTTCCTGCTCTGGCAAAATGATGATTAAAATGTTGACTATTGTTCTTTTATACACAAACGATTCCTTAATTGAATCGCGTTAAAATGTTACTGCATTAATTAAAAAAACTTCTTTTAAAATATTAATTTGAGCGTTCAACTTGCTTGATAACTTTTAGCTTTAATTGGTTTTATTTCCACTAACAATCCAAAATGTTAATAACTTGATTTAAATAACTATAATTTTATTATATTGCGAAAGTTTCCTTATCCTTTAACACGCTTTGTACGATAAATAAGCGGCACTGCAAGAACGTTAATTTTAAAAAAAATCCGCAAAAGCGAGAAAAACCAAAGAGGTCACTGAAGCACTAATACAACACGACGATGTCCTCTAGGTAACTTTACGTAAAATCGAAATCGGCACTAGGTATAATCCTTTGGTGATGAACAGTTTTAATAAAATCCCTTTACAGGTCTTCTTCAGAAGTAGCTTAACTACCCTTACTACACAAAAAAGTACGTTCGTTAAACACCACAAGGTCCAAAATATCAACGTTCTAAACCACCCCTTAAAGCGTAACAATAAACGTCACCGTAATACTACTCGGTTGCGCAGTCAATTTCAGAATCAAGCAAATTATTACCAAAAATCCATCTTGGATTTTTAATCCCACTACTCATAAAAAAATCTTATCTAATTTAGTTCCACCAATTAAAAAAACGGAAGGGGAAGATACACATAAACTTCGTTTTCGTCCGTCAGGGCTCGATAGTTTTCCAAACGTCAGCAGAAGTAACGTGCAAAATATCCCTATATTTTTATTTAAGTACAAACAATCAGTCCCACATTAAACCTCTATGACTTAAAACCAACATACTGAATAATAATCTTAACAACTACAACTAAGCGTCTTTATGTCGCCAATATGACATCATATACTCATAAATCTATATTCTTTCTTTAAATTTTACAAAACTTTCTATTATATTTTACGGGAATCAAACGAAGTAAACCTTAATCAAACTTATATACAACTATTTACAAATAAACGTTAATCAAACTTCTCTAATAAGGAAAAACAACCGAAATTACGGAATAATTCACAAACCAAAAAAAAAAACTAAAGCTCGCCATACACACCATCCCTAAAGGTCGCTACACACGTTAAACACAATTTTATCTATAAAACAATTTGACGACAAAAAAAATATATATGTATACGGAATCTAACTAAGTGCATAAAACTACAAACAAAATTACCCACTACGTATACAGGGTGTTCAAAATACCCTGACATGGCAACGAACACGACGAAAGAAGCGAAGCCCAAGGAGCACGAATCGAAAAAACAAAAACGCAAATTGGAAGAATCAGTAAAAAACCCGCATGGTTACAAGATTACGATACGTCGGGCCAGATATCATATGCTATTACGAAAATTGAATCAGAGCACGAACCTAAAACGTACGACGAAGCAATGAGAAGTGAAGAGAGATGCGATTGGGCGAAGGCTGTGCAGGAAGAATTTGAGAACTTAGCTAGCAACGAGACTTAAAGTGTAGTGAGGCGACCAAGAAATGTTCGTGTATTAAGAAGTATGTGTATATTCAAAGGAAAATACGACGATTTCGGATAAATAACGATAAATAAAGCGCGACTAATGGCATTAGGTAACAACCAAATAAAAGAAATAGATTACGAGAGCAGTTTTTCACCTGTGATATGAGAAAAATAATTCGAATATTATTGGCGATGAGCATACAAAACGATTGGGAGATAAATCATATCGATGTAAATGGTGCATACTTAAACGCACGATTGAATGACGAAATATACATGAAAATGCCAGATGGATATAATGAAAAACTGAATAAGAAGAATTATGTTTGCAGATTAGAAAAAAGCCTATATGGGTTATACCTGTGGAACCAAGAAATAAACGAATTCTTGCTAAACACAGGGATGCTACGATCAAAGGTCTTTATTACACCCAAGAACGTACTTTGAATTCCTGATTGTATGTAGACGACATGATTTTACACGGAGAGAAACGAGAAATAAGAAAGTTAAAAGACGAAATGCAAGAAAACTTCAAACCTCATAGTTATGTATCACGTCACCGAAGGCGCTGGTGACGCTATATTTAGTGAATTTAGTTAAGCAACATTTAACCACCATAATACCATATACACACGACTCCTACCATTCGCGCCGTTTTAATAAATTAATTAAAAAGTGTCTAACTACAATTTTTATTTACTTACACTAAATTCGTCAAAAGTAAATTAACATTAAATAAATACCGGGCCTTATGGTGGTTAAATGTTGCTTGGCTAGTCACTAAATATAGCGTCACCAGCGCCTTCGGTGACGTGATACATAACTATTGGGTTTGGAACCAAACTTAATACCAATTTTATTAAAGGAGTGAACAGCGCACGCATAATACCCTAAGGCCTGGTGTTTATTTAACCTTATTCTTTCTGTTAAAATGATGTAAAATCATTATTACTTATATGTGTATGTCAAATTTATTATTTTATGAACAAAGTATTGTATAAATAAATATAAATACGTGTTTGAATAGATTAAATGTTGTTACTTTTCTAATGTTAATTTACTTTTGACGAATTTAGTGTAAGTAAATAAAGTTATCGTGATGTAAAAAAATTGTATATTAGAATTCATACACCTACTTATGTTAGTCGATACAATATTATGGAAATTAAATGTTTTAATATTTTTAGGCCTATTGGCACCACCTCAGTTTTAAACTGAGGTGGTGCAAGCGGCCTAGTTCTTATACATTCACAATAAACTTTGAATATGAATTTTTAAAATTCCCGCCTGTGCTTCATTAGCGCTCAGGCGACGTAATCCACAACTATTTATTAAAACGGGGCGAATGGTAGGATATTTATATTATCTTAATCTTAATAATAAATGATTGAAAATCAAACTTATTAAATGTTCTCTTAGATGGCGGTAATGCAGTAATGTTTCCAAGTCTCAATATCAAAACAATACTTCGTAGAAAAACTAAAAAAATTAAATATTTTGAAGTTATTGAATTGTAATTTTGTTAAAACGGATTAGAAAGGTTTTTATCGTAACGTAAAAATTAAAGGCCGTGGTAAGTGTTAGACGTTATTATACATACAGAGGTATTGAATCTTAATTATAATTGCAGGTGGATGAAAATTGAACATTAGGTTAATGTAAAATGCTGATTTTTACAAAAGTGATTCTTTAATACTTATGACAGTTTGAATTTCGCGCGTACGATTCTAGTTTTTTTTACGGTGTTGCATTGGCGGTTAAATATTTTTAGTTACTTTATTCGTTCTTTTTTGACATCAGTGCTGGTGATGCTGTCGTTAATTTGTTTTTGATTTTTATTTACATTTCTATTATGCATTATCAACGTTCCTTAAAACAGTTTTTTTCAGAGCTACTCCGTAATTCAAGAATTTATTAAAGTAAGTGATTAGATAATGTTTAGATCACATTCATTTGCATTGGTAGGTTAAAAACCTTTTTGAAGATAAGAAAATAGGAATTGCATTTGTAAGGTAAACCCTACAGGACGTCCATTACTACGAAATGATGAAGTGGTAGAAGTCGTAAGGCAGGTCCCAAAAAATCAATCCGTCATTTAAGTGATCAAGCTGGTAAGTTGTCAGCGGATAAATTTGTGATACCTACTAACCTTATTTTCAAATTACAGGGTTGTCTTATTCCACATGCCAACTGATTTTGCATAAAAATCATATGCACCCATACCAGGTTTCTGTTATATAGCAACTGCATGCTGTTGATAATGAGAATAGATGTAATTATTGGATTGGTTTAATAAAAATTTAAATAACGATATTTTAAATGTAACTTTCTAGTGTTGTATATTGTGGAAACTAACTTAATTTTGTAAAGAACCAGCGTCCTGTACTTATATGTTTTAGAATAAATTATGTGCGGACCATCCTGTATGTAAGATTTCATAAGTTTACGCGATATTGCACCACAAATAATTTATTCATCACCGCTGACGTGTATTTCTTAGAAACCGTAAGTTTCTGCACGTCAGAACGATTTTAACCAATCACGTAACGGTATTCCCCGCACAGTAGCCGCGAAGCCGCCCACAGATGCACCTTTATAAACTCGCGACGCGCATAGAAAAAAAAACTCCTTCAGTAAGGAGAAATGAATCTTAGTAGATTCAAGTTAAGCCGATATCCAGCAGCCGCCTCCGTACCGTTGACCGCTCCAGAAACCAGTAGCCGCAGCCGCTCCGTTTGCTTAGAGTAAGCACCGACCTGTTGTTCACCGACGAAGAGTCCTTCGCGATCGGGCGAGAACGCGAACCACTTCGCACCGGGCAACCTAAAGTTCAATTCTGTACTGCTATTGATAGACACGTAAGTTGTAAAGTTATACATTCTGACAATTTACACTCAAACACTACAGACCGTAAATAATTCCGGGCTGAGCTCCAGGAGTTATACTACACTAGCACCTAGAGTAGCACGCAGAGGTAACCCCCGACGTAATACCAAGTACACTAACACCTAGAGTAGCACGAAGGGTAGATCCCATCGTCACTCGCCACCACAAAGTACACCTAGAGGAACGCAGGGGTAGCCCCCGACGTATCTCATCACCACTTGAGGGTGAAGGGTTGTTACAGGGCTGTAAAGACCTACGACCTTTCTCTTAGTATATACAGTAAAGACAGGCCGTCGCCTGCGTCTTCTGGGCATTACTGAAATCCCGCTCGAAACTCACACACTATCTCCAGACAAACATAATAACCATACACGGTGTCTTTAAATTGCAGCGGAATACCTCCATAACCTGTAGTATAAATTAGTAGTCCACCTAACCATCGTAAATACCTGGTGCGAGAACGTTTGTATACAAATTAGAGATTACGTAGAGTATTCTATCGTTACGTAAACCTATTAGAGTAGTTTTAATATTAAGTATTTTGTTCCCTTGATTAATTATAAATAATTAAACTTAGTTAGAGAGATCGGTAATTAATTTAGTTAGATAAATGATCTAATTGCCTGCATTAAAACCGGTTATAATTGGAAAAAGGCCGTCACAAGACCTCGCGTTTGTATACGTGCATTTCGCGTGTATTATTTCCCGGGAGTAAGACATCCTTGCTTCAGCGATCCAGAGTTACTAACGTATAAACACGATATCGATTTTCTCAACCGATTCGAGTTCATTGCGCTGGCGTCCCGACCAACAACGGTATCAAGACTGACGCTCTCGCTACTATACGTGCAGGACCGTAACCTAAACTTTGCCTCTTAGGTAAGGAATAGATTAACAAGACCATCTTTTGTTCACAGAAGCGACGTCGCACCCAGTGACGCTAGGACCCGGACCGAGAAGTTCTCCTATACATTTTGTTAATTACTTTCTTATTTTATTTATTGTAAATATTTGGTTAATATACATTTTAAAAATGCTTTACGGTTTTTATTTAAGGTTACAGTGTTAAGCCCATCCAGTACTTACTACGAACCACACCCCGTTTATAAAATAAACCCGATTGAGCAAAGCCGAGGCAAAATAAAACCGCGTTGGGTTACCAAACCAGAAGGGCGCAATATAAATATAAGTATAGAACCCACTTCAAAAAGGGGGGCATTATAATTTGTGTAAAACCAACTTTAGGATATATATTTTTGTAACCTTGGTAGCATGTACACGTTTTTTGTTGGTTGTTAGTTAGTTCGACCGAAAAGTAATTACTGTCTATGTGTGTATTAAGAACTGTTTATTAAATAGTTCTATGAAGTCTTGAGTTATTAACTTATAACTAGCTCTAAATACATAACACTAGATATCGTAAAATTATTCTGTAATTGGACTTTCAGTCTGTTGAATAAATAAGTATTATTATTGTTATGACCAATTAAGCATGGTTTCATTTATCTGACTATATTAATAGTCAAAATTATCGAACGTAGGCAACTGAAAATCCACATAATTTTGAAGAGGAAGTTGAAAGAATTACACCTGCGACATCTCTCGAAAAAGTGTTTGACAATATGAAGTGTAGAATTGTGTCATGAACATAACGTTGGACATTTTTAGCGATTTTTATAGTTTATTTAATAAAATGTTAATAATGTAACTGTGCTTAGTATAAATATAAAATTTGTTGTAAATTAATTGGTATATATTTGTGAAATACATAATTATGTTGTAGTAACGCATTGATTAAAGAAAAGACTACGATTAATCTGTATCCGAACTATCACAATCACTTGTAACGTTAATAATCATTTCGTCTACTGTAACATCTAGCACTTCCTCACGTTTATACCACTGTTTTATATTCTCCTCTGTATGGCGTACACAATTAGCCCAAATATGTTGATTACATTGTTGTAAAGCTTCGTTCCACATACTAATTACATTGCCGTCTTTGAAGCCATCTCTTCCTATGTACTTGTCGTATCTTTCAGTATGTGCCCATATTAGTTCAATCGCATTGAATTCACAATGATAAGGTGGCAATCTTAATACGTCATGTCCGTAACTTCTTATTATTTCATCTACCTCATATCGTTTTACTATTCGTTGTGGTTTTATTAATGAATAGAGCTCGGTTTTGAATGAGGTGGAATCATAATTAATGTTATTTTTTATTAACCATGAAATTATGTTACCTTGCGTCCAAGACGATGTTGGCAGTTTTTCCACTAACGTGGAACTAACGTATAATCCATTATAATTAATGAAGGTGTTTCTAAATTGTTTAGGAGATTTTCAGTGAGCCATTTTTTAAACATCCCCCATACATTTCACCATGGTAATCTACTTTCAATGACTTCGACGCAAATAGCAAAGAAGCATTCTGTACAAATCCTGCGGCAGTTCCAGTATGAATAACTATAAATCTTTTACCATCACATCCTTGAGGTTTTCGTCCACTCTTTACATCGTCATCTTGCCATGACTTTCCCGGATTTCCTTTTGAGTAGATCCATGTTTCGTCAATAAAAACTGCTTGCCTACGAATTGGTGCATTGATTTCTCGCAAAAACTGTGTTCTCATTTCAGCTATATTTCTTTTTTCTACCAAAGCTCTACGATTACACTCTTTCTGCAACTTGAACCCCATTGCATGTAAGGCACGATTTAAACTTCTATCGCTTAACATAATATGGGTGTTACGAATTTCTGCATTTAGAGTTGCAACTGAGACATGTTTTTCTGTAGATAATTCAATTTAGACTAATGTAGAAGCTGTATATAACTATAATACACTCACTTTGTTCGTACATATTATATAAGGTATTCCTGATTGACATTTTCGAGGTATCTGCAAGATCTTCGGATTTAACTTTCTTACGTGGCCGTTTTTTACCCGGACTAGACAGAATTGGTTTGGATTATGCCCGAGACTTGATATTTTTCACTGTTGTGACATATACCCAAGGCATTTGCCACACGCTGTAAATTTGAGATCACTATTAATTGAGCTTAAGACGATTTTAAAAACACCTACCTCTTGGACACTAGAAAGTGGTATTAAAGGGCCGTTGTTTTGTTTCTCCTTTTCAAAATATTGTAATAAATTCAGCATAAACTGGTGTGCTTGCGTATGCAAGGTTCTAGCTTGTATAGACATTACGAGGTTTCGGAAAAACTAACAGAGATGTTGGAATAAACGTAAATGATTGAACAAAGGAAGAGTTCGGAAAAGCACTGTTTTGAAAATGTATAATGAAAAATGAAATAAGGAAACGTAGGAAATATGAATGAAAGTAACAAGTAGTAACAAGCAAAAAGAGGTTATGTCATAAGAATAACAAACTAGATTAGTCAAAGGAGCATTTTTATAATCATATTAAGACAAAAATTATAACAAGCATTTATAGGTCATCTCTTTTCAATGCGTTTAAACAGTCGATAACATACGTCGGTTGCTTAACATGCACTTGAAATTTTAACCATCCGTTTTTGATGTATGCTTAAATGTGCGATGGCAAAATAAACGTTTTATTTAGCTGGGTGCATGTATCGATGACGTAGGTCAATTCTTTGGTGGCAAAGATAGTATGTATTCTGTGGGTAGGAGTCGTGTTTCTATCGCCTCACTTATCTAACTAGCGTCTATTTTCTGTGCTCTACAAATGAACTTTATGCATTGCGCATGATCAAGGTAACAAAATGGAAATTAAATCTACGGTAATCTAGGTTACCGTAGATTTATATGATCAAATAAAAAAATGGAAATAAATCTACGGTAACCTAGGTTACCCTGGATTTAATTTCCATTTGTTTACTCCATTTAGTTGCCTGAAGGTCGGGCCGGGTTCATTTGTAAAGTACAGGAAATAGACGCTACTACTTATCTATGCCATTAAGAATGCGTTTGTGTATGTGAATGGATGTGGAAACAATGTGCGTGACATATCAGTTTTTGTTAAACGTTAGTAGTAGGAACTTAAGATTAAGGTAACAAAATCAATGTTATTTTATTAAATTATGTAAACAGATCTATGTGTATTTATTGCGTATCATACCGTAACAGAGAAAATGTATAATGATTTTGAGGGAAACAAAAAAATCTTCTGGAAATGGACGCTGCAAGAGTGATGAATAGGAGCAACGAAATATTATGGGGCGATTGTACAGTGAGGAAATATGGGCAAGAATATTTCCAAAAGCTGGCACGGCAGTGAGAACGATAAGACTGAAGATTCTAATAAGAAGAATGTAGAAAGAATAGTGAATGAAACGGGTTAAATGAGATAAAGAAAACGGTAAAATGCTAAAATGTGGAAGTGCAAAACTTGTGCGATGATGTGTATTATTCAATGCATTAAGTGTGGAAAAATGCCGAGCGATTAGAAGCGCGCGATCATTGTACCACTATATAAGGGTAAGAGGAACAAGAGTGATTGCAAAAACTATAGAGGAATAAGTACCTGGTAAAGTATTTGGAAGAGTACTGATTGATAGAGTACGCGAAACTACCCAAACTAAAATTTGGGATGTGCAGGGTGACTTCGTGCCAAGGAAAGGATGTGATGATCAGATGGTTGCTCTCCAGCAGATGATCGAAAAGTAGTTAAGTGTAAAAAAGAAGCTGTACTGTGCATTTGTAGATCTGGACAAAGCATATATATGACCGAATGAATAGGGAGAAGCTGTGAGAGATATTAAATGAATATGGCGTAAGTAAAAGATTAATAAACGGAATAAAGGCAGTATATAATGGTAGCCGGGCATGTGTTAGGGTGAGAGTGAATACTTTAGTATTGAGCAAGGGGTGCTGTAAGACTGTGTGATGTCACCATGGTTTTTCGTGTATACATGGATAATTGTGTTAGGCAAGCATGTATCCATACAAATGGTGTAATGGTTGGTGACGTAAACGAACGAGTTTTGGTGTATGCAGATGACACACTCTTATTAAGCAAGAATGCGGATGAGCTACAAACACCTCTGAGGAAGTTCGAAATAGTTTGTGAGAGCAAGGATCTGAAGGTAAATGTTAACAAAACAAAGATTGTGGTGTTCAATCGGGAAAAGGTGAGTAGAGTATTTACCCTGTACGATGAAATTGTGGAAAAAGTGGACGAGTTAGTATATTTGGGTAGAATGTTCACTTCAGACGGTACAATGGATGGCGAGATTAGGCGACAAGACAATACTGGAAGGAAAATGGTTGGAAGTATATGGACGATAATGAAAAACGAAAGCATGAGCGTAGCTGCGAAACGAACAATCCATAATGGCGTTTGTCCCCTCAGTACTGCATGGAAGTGAGACATGGATATGTCAAAAAAAGCACGAAAGCAAAATAAATCCCGTGGGCATCAGCTTCCTGAGAAGCGTGTGCTGTAAAACGAGAAGGGATAAGATGAAGAATGAGTGTATAATGAAGGAGTGTAGCGAAGAAACGATGATGATTGATAGGGGAGAGTGGGCCACAGTGAAACAACCAATTTAATTTTTAAATACGCCGCCGTATTGCAGTTTTGGTAGGTTAGTAACAGTCACCCGAGCAACAACTTTCAGTAGCTGGTTGATGTCTTCCATTAAAACTGCGGGTATAAGTTGTAGTGAGAACCAGTGGCAAGTTTAAGGTAATTTGTTTTCTAGAGGTCACAGTTTCATACATATTTAAAATGCATCTTCTTACTAAATCATTGTTTTAACATTTTATCGGTTACCTGGATCATTTGTTAACCTAACCTAGAAGTTACTTCTTTTAAATAATGTGTTATTAAAGTGTAGGTACGTAAAACTTTCTGCAAAATTCGTTAGTACACTCTGAAACACCGTGGCAAAGTACACAGTGCAACGTTTCACTGTATACCACATGTACAGGCTCTGTATAATTTTTTTTTGCAGATGCCAAGGAAGCCAAAACCAAGAAAAATAGGGTATGCATCTAAAGAAGGTATGACTGCGGGCTATTAATGCTGTTCTTCATGATGGAATGTCACTGAAGCAAGCTGCCAGAATTTTAATGTAAAATACGTGACATTATTTCAATATGTTAAAAAGCAACGGCTAATCCAGATATCGACGTTCGTATGGAACCTCATGATGTAAACCGAGTTTTTACAGAAAATGAATCTTCATTAGCTGATTATATCCAGACATGTAGCCAAATGGCCCATGGGTTGACTACCGCCAAAGTAAGACACCTGGCATAGGAATGTGCAGTAATAAACAAGAAACGGTTTCCAGAATCATGGGAACAAAATAAGGCAGGAGGGCCAACTGGCTTAGGGGATTTTCAAAAGAAGAGGCAATCTTAGTATTCGCCAACCTGAACAGTAGTCTCTCAAGATTAACCTCGTTTAACCAGCACAGTATCTACCAGTTTTTTACCAAATTAGAGGAACTTTTTAATCGAATACCAGAACTGACAGATGGTTCCCGCATTTTCAATTTAGACGAAACTAGTACGACTACCGTACATGTTCCTAAGAAAATATTAGCAGAAAAGGGGGTTAAACAGGTTAACAGCTGTACAAGTTGAGAAAGGGGGTAGCTGGTTACAACATGTGTTATTGTCTCCGCTTTGGGCACCTATATTCCACCAGTCATGATCTTCCCCCGAAAAAAATTTAAAGGACATATGCTGAAGGGTGGTTTTTCAGGAACCCTTGGTTTGGCTAATGCTTCGGGCTGGATGAATCCTGAATTGTTTCCTCTTGGCTCACTTGACGTGAGATAATTAATCTACTTTTTTTAAACCTTTTCTTTAACTTTAATATTGTTTTTAAGAAATATATCTTTTTAATATTGTATTATGCTTTCCTCCCTGTATAAACTTTTAACTATGTTTCACTGTAAACTATTCGACGTTTCATTGTGTACCATAGTTGGTCCACAGTGAAACAGTTGTCATGTTTTTTAAAAAGGGCAATAAAATTTTGTTTATAATTTTATATTTATTCTTACCAAAACTGCATCCCAAATGTTCCAAAATTTCTACCCATAAAAAAAACTTCACTTATAGTGAACAGAGAATGAGTTATGCCTTAAAAAGTAAAAAATGTTTCACTGTCGCCTACATATAAAAGTAGTACACTACATTGGTTTGGTCAGATCGAAAGAATGAACAACACAAGGTTAACAAAACAGATACATTTGAGTGAAAATAGAGATTAGGCAGGGACTGGTAGACCGCATAAAACTTGGTTGAATGCAGCAGAGTGTATGGTAAAAGAAAGATGAGTTTTAAAAATAAAAATGTCAACAGATAATATATGAATCTTGTGGAAACTAGGGAGGTATGCAGGGGTTGGAACATATGGAGAAAGGTTGCAAATGAAAAATAAACAAGAGGCTTGTTTTGCCTACCCCACATAGGAAATGGCGTGACTGATATGTTATACATTCTAAGCTCTATGCAGAAGACATAACTTTATTGTTTCGTGGTAGTGGTATTAATCACTTAATTTTGGAAGCAGAGCATTTCTCCGCATTAACACATGATTGGTGTACTGTAAATCACTCAAAGCTTAACAGATCAAAAAGTGAACAGTTAACTCTTTCTTTGAGACCTCATGGTACACCAACTTCTTCATGTGCAAAATTTCTGGTTTTATATGCAGATCCCAAATTACACATTGCAAATCACTTTGAACATTTTCTTAACCTCTAACTTCTCGTTTTGCGCAGATTGTCTGATGGTATTAGCAAAGATGTTTTGATTTGCTTGTGGTTGTATGTGATCATTGTTTGTGGTAGAAGAAGTAGCCATCTTATTAAGTTCCAACGTAGAGCAATTTAAATTGTTGCGAATGTTCATTTGCTTAGAATCCTCACATTACCATGTATATTTATATTGGCATCTTTACATTATGCAGAACAGTCAGAAATCCATCATCATGATACTCGGAATAACAATAGTTTTCACTTTCCTCTAGTTGGAGCTAAATAAAATTTATAATTTTTTCCCTGAATGGATAAGATCAATAGTTTACGTCACTTTTATTAATGTTATAAAAAATTTTTTAGTTAAAGCATTTTATTCTTAATGAGTCTATACATTTTTATTCTTCTATGTTAAATTTAAGCTAAATGTAAATTTCTAATATTTTAATGACTAATGTATGTAATTTTTATTCGATTACTTAACATAATAAATGTATTATTACAATAATGTCAAATCTTTTTCTGAAATTTTAAACAAATTAACTAACATTAATCAGTACAATATAAAAGATACCCGGAATATAAAAAATTAGAACACATTCTCGTCTCTTAAGATTATAAAATCTGTGCACATAAACATACTTCATGATCACATTGGTCTCATTTGAACACATAATTTGGAGAATGGTTTCCTAAGATGAACAAATTTTTAACTGATGAAATTTAAAACTATATTTGCGATGGTTTGCATAACTACACAGGTTGTATTGAAATTCATAACTTGAAGAGTGTTTTTTTAATAACTTTCATTACAACCAATAAGACTAATACATACATTGTTTAGCGCAATAACTTTTTATTACCAATCGACAATTATTATAAACTTCCTGTCAAATCTGACGTTTGAAAAAGTTTTTAAAAGTTGAAGATTAAACATATATTTACTGTGTGTCACATAATTACAATGGGCACACTTGAATTCATAACTTGAAGTGTTTTTTAAGATGAATTTTTAAACTATCTTTGCGATGTGTTTCATAATTACATTGATCACATTTGAATTCATAACTTGAAGAGTGTTGTTTAAGATGAATTTTAAAATGATGTTTGGTATTTGTTTCATAATCACATTGATCGCATTTAAATTCACAACTTAAAGAGTGCTTTTTAAGATGAATTTTTAAATTATATTTGCGATTGTACACATGCTCACATTGGTTGCATTTAAATTCATAACTTGAAGAGTGTGTCTTAAGGTGAGTTATTAAAGGTTGTTTCAAATGTGTTGCATACTCACACTGGTCGCATTTGAATTTATAACTTGAAGAGTGTTTTTTAAGATGAATTTTTAAATTTCTATTGTTATTTGTTGCATAATCACATTGGTCACATTTATATTCATAATTTGAAGAGTGTTTTGTCAAATGAATTTTAAAATAACCTTTCTGATATGTTGCATAACCACATTGGTCACATTTAAATTCATAATTTAAAGAGTGTTTTTTAAGATGGATTTTTAAATGATATTTCACATTTGTTTCATAATCACATTGATCGCATTTGAATTCATAACTTGAAGAGTGGTTTTTAAGATGAATTTTAAATTTGTCTTTGTGATGGGACACATACTCACATTGGTTGCATTTGAATTCATAATTTGAAGAGTGTGTCTTAAGGTGAGATATTAAGTTACGTTTCAAATGTGATTCATAATCACATTGGTCACATTTAAATTCATAACTTGGAGAGTGTTTTTTCAGATGAATTTTAAAGCAATTTATGGCATATGTTTCATAACTACATTCGTTGCATTTGAATTCATAATTTGAAGAGTGTGTCTTAAGGTGAGCTATTAAGGAATGTTTCAAATGTGATGCATAACCACATTGGTCACATTTAAATTCATAACTTGGGAAGTGTTTTTTAAGATGAATTTTTAAATGATGTTTGACATTTGTTTCATAATCACATTCAGTGCATCTGAATTCATAAGTTGAAGAGTGGTTTTTAAGATGAATTTTAAATTTATCTTTGTGATGGGACACATACTCACATTGGTTGCATTTGAAATCATAATTTGAAGAGTGCCTCTTAAGGTGAGCTATTAAATGTTGTTTCAAATGTGACGCATACTCACACTGGTCGCACTTGAATTTATAACTTGAAGAGTGTTTTTTAATATGAATTTTTAAATTTCTATTGGTATTTGTTGCATAATCACACTGGTCACATTTACATTTAAAATTTAAACGGAGCTTTAAAACGTCATGTTTAAAATTGTTTTCCACTGTTGTTAAACTATTAAATTGATTACATTTGCCCTGAACATTTGTGATGTGCTCGACACTGTTTTCCTTTACATCATCTGCTTCACTTGAGCTAACACCATTTATATGGTAAAAGGTGTCTTCTTTCTTAATATTCACATTATCTGTAAAAAAAGGTGTCAAACTTTGTACTACCTGAACGATAATTAATTTCACCTATTATTAGATCATTATTTACAGCAAGATGTTGAGTTTGAAATAAATCTATTCCATTTTCTTCTTTGGGTTCAATTTTAATAAGTTTCATATCAATTTCATAGGACATTGTTAAGAATACCTACCTATTGCTTAATCAAATAAATAATGCAAAACCCTTAGGCATACTTAATCTAAGGCAAAATGAGAGTAGTGTACAACACTGACATGCACCAAAGATATGTAGGTATGAAGAACGTGCTTCAACGCCGATGAGAATGCGCCCAGATTTTATGAGACTTCTAGTAGGCAACCATTTACTACACGAAAGAACATAACACTGTTCTGTGCACGAAAACATTTTTTATACATAATATGATTGATTCCATGTTCTCCCTACTTTTCCAGGGACTCCGTATGCGTGCGCTCATATTGTCAATTCGTAAACAATACATTAACCTACAATTTTTATTTTTAACTATTCACGATGGAAGTAAACGAAATTCGAATAACATAAAATGAGCAAAAAATTAAATTAAACAAGGTAAATATATCACTCAGAGTACACAATTACTACAAAATTACCATGTTCTTAAATTTTCTACAAGAACGAACAGGTCGTAGTTTGAAACTATGAGCCATAATTAATGAAACGGTTAATGGTAACAATAAACAGGGTTAGATTAAGTTATGGTAAATGAATACACGACTTAACCACATACAATTAAATATTATTGACATCGCCAGATGAGCTTATTGTAATTCCACAAAATTTCAGCACTTTGGCTCCAATGGGATGGTCAACAACAAGCAGGCAACGAACGTATAGTTTCACTTTAAATATAGTTAGGTACAGCATTTTTTTTTGCTGGAAGGGAAATTCGTGCAACTGTCTTGGAAGGGTAGTGAACTGTAGTATGTTTGTTTTTGCACCAACATCTACCTTTCAGAAGTATTCAAAGCCAAGATTATGAAATGTCAAGTCTTAGGATATGGGCATTAACCCATACCGCAGGGTCGTTGCCAAAATTTTTTTTCGGAGGGTGTTTAGTGTCAATATTCTTTTTCAGCCAAACTGACAACATAAATATTCGTAAATGTAACAATGGTATTACTGGTTTCTAACTTAAAAAACCACTAACTCTGATTTTAATTTTAATAAAAAACTACAGAAATTTATTTATTATACAAAATACAATAAGACATGACATACTTCCAAATGCAAATAATTCATTTGCGAAACATTTTCAAAACAAACAGTAGAAAGCGAATATAGTACATGAACACAGAATATAATTTATCCGCAAACCTCACACAAGTGACTCTTTTAAGACTAAATGTCACAGGTAAAGGTTTCATTTCTCGGACATGGAGTAAAAGTTTCATTTTTGCGTCTAGCCATTTTTACTCTTACCAGTTTAATAAACGTTAGGGTTTCATTACTTGCAAAACGTCCTGATTATTTTATTCTTTTACCTGCTAATTAGCTTTGCTCTATTCTTTCGATCCTTACCAATTATCCTGAATTGATATGATTGTTTGCGGATAAAATAGTATGTTATTCAGAGTAAAAGTGAGTTTATGTGGCTCAGCTGAATAATTATTAAATAAACATTCTGCTTCGCCACATAAACTATCAACTTTACTCCTATTAACATAATATACTATTATATTTTAAAATCAAACTGTTTTGATTTATTTGAAAATATTTCTAAATACATTGATTTTATATGGTAATGTTCCTGTGAATACTCATAAGCGCTAGACCATTTAAACGATTTTGGCCAGTTGAATTCTGTAAGTAACTTTTTAATCTTCTTAGTGATGAAAAACATCGTTTTGGTGTAGCTGTAGTTACTGGTAGAGTCGCCAAGACTTTAATGAGAAAGAACACACTTGGGAAGATTTCATTGTTACAATTATTTAGTATATCAATTGCATTTTTTTGCGTATCATCTAGGGGATATGATTTCCACTTATTCTGCCAAAGACTAATTTCAGCTTCTAAACTGTCACCGTTTATGTGATTGTAATAATCTTCCTTGATAGTTACTATATCATCTGCAAAATTAGATTGGTTACAGTTTCTTGGAGGTGTTATAGCTTACAAACGGGTACCGTAACTTTTTTGAGGATATACGGTGAGAAACCTAATTTTTGCAGCTCATTTCGGGGGGTGCTTGAACACCCTAAACACCCCACTGGCTAAGGCCCTGCCATACCGTGTGGTAGTACATAAGTGTAACGTCTTATTTCTACTAAAATAATATCAAATTAGAAGCTAAAATAATGCTATGTTTATAGTTGTTTAATTAAAAAATCGTGTGCGAGTTAAAAGCGGACTCTTATTTTTTAGTAAAATGGCAAAATTTAATTTACTTCAGCCGAGTAAAAATAATATATAGGGTGACATAGAAAAAAGTGGCATGCATAGTGCCACGCGATAGAGGACACTAAAATAAGAAAAAAAGTTCCTATGAACTTAGGTCCGCAACGCCTTCGTTTAAAAGATATAGGGTGTTGAAGTTTAATTATTTTTTTTTTTTTTAATATCTTTTTACAATGATGTAATAAGCGGACGAAATTTTGTATACAGGGCTTTTTATCACGCAGAATTCAAATATGACCTTAGTTCTTTTATTACTGATAGAGGGCGCCACATACAGGTTTCCATCTTGTTTGAATCGGTCCTAACTTTTTTGCCTTACACTGTATGTCATTTTCGACTGGAAAAATTTGTTTTCCCATCTTTTCTGCTTCAGAAAGGTGTACCTTATTGAAGTCGCTAGGACCAACGGTTTACGAGAAAAATGCATCCGATGCATGCAAATTATCCAAAAGCGCTAAAAGGTCCTGCTACAAAAAACTGGAACACCCTATATATATATATATATATATATATATATATATATATATATATATATATATATATATATACACAGGGTATACCGACCAAGATGCAAAGTTCGATAACTCCTTTGGTTTCATAGATATCAAAAAAGTTCTTAAACCAAAAGGGTAGAGGAAGTAACAGTGCATTATTTAAAATTATTTTGAACTATACAGGATGTTCCAAAATTCAGATATGAATCTAACTTGTTTTTTTAAATGGGAACCCGTGTATATTATTTCAAATTCAGAAAGCCAACATTTTTTCGATTTTTTTAATGCCGGGATTGATTACATTATACAGGGTATTTGGAAAGATATGGATTGTTTTGTGTTGAAATTGTACTCATTTCAATGCCCTGTAGAACAATACACTCTATAGAAATGAATTATCTGTTGGCCAGTTGTCTTTCAGAATATTGTCTAGTATCGTTACCCATCATTATTCATTTAGCTACTTGGGGTTTGTATACAGGGTGGCTCAAAACCCGGATGTGTTATTTTCTCCCTTACCTCAAATGGAACACCCTGTATTTTTTATCACTATCAAAGTCCTCTGGTACTCTTTAATTTTTGTCAGAGGTTCCCTGTATCTAACGTGGGTAGTTATCGAGATATTTCCAGATATTTGATGAATTTGATACAGAATCTAGGATTATGATGTTTATCTGGTCGTCATTGTGTTTGACAGATAAATTTGAGAAATTTACTGCTGTTTGAGAAGGATTTTGTCTTGCAAATGTGTCGAAACAATACAAATAAATCAATCTAATGCACTATCTAACCTGTTTACTTGATACTGATAAAGTGATAACATTAACTGTAAATATAGAAGAACAACAATAACGAAAGAATAAATAATAAACAGAAAATAACATTAAATTAATCATATTAGATGTTCGAAGTGACCTCCATTAACATCAATACAATGTTGAAGTCGATTCTCGAATGCCCGGCTCACATTTCGCAATATTGTAAGATCAACACTCTTGAATGCTTCTGTAATTCTGACCTTCATGTTTTCTTTTGTTGTTGGTGGGTCATTATACACCATACTCTTTACATAACCCCACAAGGAAAAAATCTACTTTAGTTAGGTCTGGTGATGGAGCTGGCCAATGTTTAGGTTCTCTTCTGCCTATCCATCTTTGTTGGAAATAATTATTCAGATAGTCCTTGATAGGACCTGTGTTATGAACCGATGCGCCATCATGCGTTGCCGAATGTCGAGGGGCACTTCTTCAAGAAGATCTGGTAAATGATTTTGAAGAAACTGTAAATAAACAGTACCATTCACCGTTTCTTCAAAAAAGTGTGGCCTTATTATACGATTTCCCAAAACTCCACACCAAACATTCAAGGACCATCTTGTTTGGCTGTGTGTTCGTATTAAATGTTGGTTAGATATCTGGTAATAGTGAAAATTGTGTCGGTTAATTCCTCCATTTTTCGAAAATGTTGTCTCATCCCCAAACAAAACAAAATCAAAGAAAAACGGTTCTTCGTCGATTTACGATTTCGTCCATTGACGAAATTCTACTCTGCTTTGGAAATCGTTTACAATTAGTTCCTGATGTAGTTGGACATAGAAAGGATGCATTTTATGTAATGACAGGATTCGTTGAACCGTATCATGGCTAATGCCTTTTTGAGATGAAATCTTTCGTATACTGGTATGAGGGTCTTCTGTAACGCTCAGCAACACTTTTGAGTTGGTTGTCTTCCGTTATTTCATGTTTTCCTTCTTCTCTCTTGTGATACTTAACCGATCCGGTACGGTCAAAACGATCCAACAATTTTCTCAAAGTAACTCTACTCGGTTGTCTAAGGTCTGGAGATCTTTCACTATATACTCTTGATGCCAATAAAGTTTTTGGTGCATTCGCCAAGTATCCAAATCATGTCAGTCCTTTCACGACGGAAAAATTGTTCACCATTCGTCTCGTAGCTACTTTTCACTTCAACTATATTGAAACAGAGAAATAAATTGAACGAATAACTGAGCGAAACACTACAGTGAAACCTGTCGAACTGAGAGATATGTCAAATACAAAAACTGCTTAATAATAATACAAAAACTTCGTGATAATTACTTTCAAACAGCGAATTGCAATGAATATCTGGAAATATCTCGATAACTACTCACATTAGGTAAAGGGAACCTCTGACAAAAATTAAAGAGGAGTACCAGAGGACCTTCATAGTGATAAAAAATACAGGGTGCTCCATTTGAGTTAAAGAAGAAAATGACACATCTGAGTTTTGAGCCACCCTGTATACAAACCGCAAGTAGCTAAATGAATAATGGTGGGTAACGATACAAGACAATATTCTGAAAGACAACTGGCCAACAGATAATTCATTTCTACATAGTGTATTGTTCTATAGGGCATTGAAATGAGTACAATTTTAAAACAAAACAATCCATATCTTTCCAAATACCCTGTATAATGTATTCAATCCCGAGATTAAAAAAATCGAAAGAATGTGGGCTTTCTGAATTTGAAATAATATACAGGGGTTCCCGTTTAAAAAAACATACGTTAGATTCATATCTGAACTTTGGAACATCCTGTATAGTTCAAAATAATTTTAAATAATGCACTGTTACTTCCTCTACCCATTTTGTTTGAGAACTTTTTTGACATCTATGAAACCAAAGGAGTTATGGAATATATATACATATATACATATACATATATATATATATATATATATATATATATATATATATATATATATATATATATATATATAGGGCTTTTCACGATGAGCGTTAATTAGACGTTTCTGGCAAACCAGACAACGGATCAACCTGAAAATTTGACAGTATGCATAAATTAATATGATCTACACGCCTAAAATGTTTTAGATGATCCGGCATTGCCGCTTCTACTATAATGTAGCGACTACTTTGATTTTTTTAAATGGAACACCCTGTATATAAGATCACATTATGATTTCCTATTACTTTGTCAACAACTTCATTTATTTCCTTATACCTATCTATTACCGTTTAAGAGATATATATTAATTTCGATTTTTTTTTTACAAAACATGTACTTTTAAAAACGATGATAATCTTGAACTCTCTGGTACTAAGACGATCAAATTTGAAATGGAGTGGAGTGATACCACGAGGATCTTCACTTCTAGTCATATTTTTATTTGCCTCATACAGGGTCCTTAAAAAATGCAGATACTTTGTTCACATGAAAAAAGGAGTGGAAGTCAACTTTTCAAATGGAACACCCTGTATATTTACACATTTTTGAGCTCTACATCCAATTTTAGATTGACTTTAATCGGATAATGCTATTTCGATTTCGAACCGTTTTCGAGATAAACTGTGTCAAACGGAAACTAACGTGGTTTCCTTGTATTCATCACTTATTTTTGAGATTTAACATCTATTTTATACTACGTAATACAATTTCTTTTCGATTTAGTTTTTCAACAGTCTCAAATCAGTCAATTCGAAATTGATATGTACCTTAGAAAAAGTTACAATTTGTATGCATTGAGGTATTGAATGTCTCTACCGTACAACATTGCAAATTAATGTCTTTTCATAGTGGGCTTTGGAAAAATAAATGATCCAATTTTGAAACGTCAAACTTTCGTTGGTGGTTTTGACTGATTGTGATACTAATTATAATAGAAAAATGTCAAGATTAGGTTACAGTAATGAAGATTTCTTGAATTTATTAATTATTCATGGTGAGTGCAATAGAATTGCAAGTAGAACATGCCGAGTATTTCATGAAAGATATCCACAACTTCCGAAGCCGAATAATAATGTGATAAATCGACTATTACAAAACTGTAGGTTGAATGGAACTTTTCGTCCAAAAATCATTCGTAGAAAGCCTGAAGTGGATGATGATGACAATGGCATAACAGTTTTGGGATTTTTTTAATGCATTTCCAAATGCTTCTCTATACGAAGCTGGAAGGGAGATAGGTATACCCTACGTGACAATCGCATTCTTAATAAGCACAAATGGCATCCCTATAAATTCTACTGTGTCCAACATTTGAAAGAGACTGATTTGCCTCGTAAAGTGGAATTCTTTGAATGGTTACTTGTCAAGACTCAAGAGGATGAACGTTTCCTTTACAATATCATATAGACAGATGAGGTCAAGTTTACAAAAAATGGAATTTTCAACAGACACAACAGTCATTATTGGGCGCCAGAAAATCATGTCGTTCGCCAAAGGGGTTTTCAAGAAAGATGGCAATTTAATGACTCAACTTTTTATATCGAGTTTTATGATGATAATTTGAATGCAACAAAATATGAAGATTTACTGAGAAATGGAATTCAAATGATTTTAAATAATAGGCCAGGAAGAGAACGTGTATGGTACCAAATGGATGGTGCTCCACCCCATAATTCTTGTTCAGTAGGCGAAGCTTTAACTGAAATCTTCGAAGACAGATGGATTGGTAATAATGGACCTCTTCGTTGGCCTCCTAGAACACCAGATGGCAATCCAATAGATTATTTTGTATGGGGTTTCATTAAACATATGGTTTACTCCAACCCAGTAACAACAATGGAAGATATGAAATCGAGAGTTAGAACTGCTTTCAATAGTTGAACTCCAGACTTAATCAGAAGCGCTACACATGAAAATCTTTTGAAGAGATTACATGTTTGTTTAAGTAGAGGTGGAGATGTGTTCGAACATATTCTGAAATACATTGATAATTGAATTAACTTACTAATTCATGAAATTATTTTCAGTTCGTGTGTCAGCGTTAATAAAACTATTGTTTGAAGAGAAGTTTCATTTGATGGTTGAAGAGTATTTTAATAATTATTTATTCATTGTATTATCTGTGACTGATGAAGGAACATCGAACGGAATCTGTTAAATTTCAAAAATAAGTGATGAATACAAGGAAACCACGTCAGTTTCTGTTTGAAACAGTTTACCTCGAAAACGGTTCGAAATCGAAATAGCATTATCTGATTAAAGTCAATCTAAAATTGGATGTAGAGCTCAAAAATGTGTAAATATACAGGGTGTTCCATTTGAAAAGTTGACTTCCACTCCTTTTTTCATGTGAACAAAGTATCTGCATTTTTTAAGGACCCTGTATGAGGCAAATAAAAATATGACTAGAAGTGAAGATCCTCGTGGTATCACTCCACTCCATTTCAAATTTGATCGTCTTAGTACCAGAGAGTTCAAGATTATCATCGTTTTTAAAAGTACATGTTTTGTAAAAAAAAAATCGAAATTAATTTATATCTCTTAAACGGTAATAGATAGGTATAAGGAAATAAATGAAGTTGTTAACAAAGTAATAGGAAATCATAATGTGATATTATATACAGGGTGTTCCATTTGAAAAATCAAAGTAGTCGCTACTTTATAGTAGAAGCGGCAACGCCGCATCATCTAAAATACCCTAGGCGTGTAGATGATATTAATTTATGCACTGTCAAATTTTCAGGTTGATTCGTTGTCTGGTTTGCCAGAAACGTCTAATTAACGCTCATCGTGAAAAGCCCTGTATTAATTTAGCTTTGCTTTAGCTAACAATACTGAGTATTGTTCTTGTCTATTCAAACTATTGGTCAAACCTTCTAATACGAACACAATTTCAACACCAAAGCTACACTCATCATAGCTTCGGGACACTTGCAACGTAATTAACTGCCATTTTAATTCCTACGTTATCCACGCACTGTTATACTGTTCAGCTCAATATGGGTTCTGTGCCCATAACCTGTTAGTAGATACGCACAATTGAACTAAAGTACCGCGCAGCATAGTGCAATGCTCCATGTGAAACAGCTCGATGTGTAAAATCAATTTTTGTACCCATAGGTTTAAAATAGATATTTCCCGGTTACTCCTGATGCACCGCAAGCTTGTTTTCTCGCACTGCGGTGGTTTTTACTTTCCAACAAAAACTAGGGCAATTATGTTGTATGGTTGGTAGCAGAATTGAAATGCTGCCGATATAACGGACGCGACAATGCAATATTTTGATATAATTTTTGATATTGATATATATATTTATTACTATTTATGTTAGTATTTTTCATATTAAAACAAATCATTTCGAAACTCACTGTCAGCAGGCTTCATTTTGCACAGTTCTTCTCATCTTAATGCACCAGAAATACCTAATATTAGAGCTATCTAAAGGAAATATTTAAAATATTAATAAAACATGTACAAGTGACGAATAATTTATTACCTTCATCATCAGGTAGGACGAATCAGATGCTTCATCGATAACGCGGCAGATTTATGAGGTATGTTATGTTCTGTCACTCTTTTATAAATGCAATTAATTTATAAAATTTTGAAATATCGACATTTTCGTAGACCATTAAACACAATTCTATCATTAAATAAATAGACCACATTGATTTTTGACTTTGTTCTTGAAAAAAGGCCAACAAACAATTTTCCGTAAATTTTGTCACGTTCTTCTTCTCACATGACCACCTATAAGCAGTTTCTTGATTGGTGTACCTCCCTTGACTTTTTTGAGGAAGCAAATTCAATGCTGCCTTAATCGCTGCTTCTTTATCAGGTGGCGCCAGAATTTCTTTGGAAACACCAATTTTTCACAAATTTAATAAAAATAATTTTAAGGAAAATGGCAACTCAACGTTTGGATTTTTGTTGACATGTAGCCTTAACAACAATGCAATATTACTATACCGGATATGCTACCAATCCATTTAGAATAAATTTTAGAGCTAATTTTCCCGAATTCGCACTAAGCAAAGTGTACATGCGGGAAAATTAACTTTCCGAACTAGTCAGGTAAATAACTATTAAACCGTTGATACTGGATTGGTGCATATTTAATTTGTTTAAATATTAAATATTAAGCCTTGACGTATTGAGAGGTGGTTTTAAATAAGCGTTGGAGTATTATACCTTAAGTAACGTATACACAAGGGTCAATTTATAGACAAAAAAAGCACCTGTCCAGATTTTCAAATTTCCGGAACATTTTTGACGTCACACTATCCGATTCTATTAGACATTTTCAAGTGCGTCACACCGACGTCACAAGCTCCGCCTGTAATAGCTGATCTTGGACAACTTGTGTTAGCGTTTCATAGGAGCTTACGTGTTTTGCTGTGAGTTTTTAGTGTTTTCTCCAGAATAAATAGTGATAATTGACTTATTGCAGTGTATAATGTTAAGATATTTCATAGTTAATTAGTGAACATTATTGATGTATATTATAGTTGGGTTAGATTTTATGAACACGGATTCGTGCCTTTACGACATTGCAATAGAAATTTGTAAGTATTTTGTTACTTGCTTTAATAAAGTAAAGCCCATGTGAAGTTTGGTAAATTCCAGAACAAATGGCTTTAAGTGATTGCACAATCTGCTTGTGAAATATAAGATAACGAGCCTACTGGTGTTATCCCTATGAGAACTTTGATAGTGTTATGATGTTTATAGGTAGGCCAAGTTGTGCACTTTATTTCCAATTTCTTTGTCTTTTGCAATTTAATTTCAAAGCAATCTATAATTATGATGATTCTATTGCCAAATGCCTCTTTAAAACAAGGTGGCATTGCTTTTATTAATTTGTCTTTTTAAGGCCATAGAATAAATTTACATAGTCGAAAGTACAGGGTGGCCAACCAAGAATGCGAGGTGCTGTATCTGGGAAACTATCCATCGTAGAGGCTTGCGCAAAAAAAAGTTATTACTAAAACAGCCAATACAAAAACCTGGGGGCGTAACTGCAATCTTGAATCTAAAAAAGTGATGTTTCTGTGAATTCTGTTATATTAACCTAATAAAAAAATAACTGATCTTTAAAGTCGAGGATAATCTGAACTTTTTTTGTTTGGCGCTTTTTGACGTATGTCTAAAAATATAGTGGTGGGGGGTATTCAAAGGTTTTCTTAAATAACCCCCTGTATCTTCGAAACGGCTAAGTCGATTTTAGACTTTATACAAAAATTCCTTAAATTGTTATTTTTTTTTAACTATATTTTTCTGGAATTGTTTCTATTATGTAAGTTGTGGCCCTAAAATGACCGATTTAAAGAACGAAGGTATTTAATGCCTCTGTAAATGCTCGAAATGCTGACCATCACGCTCTATGCATTGCTGAAGCCTCTCATGACTAGACAAAACTGCAGCTTCAATTTCAGCTCTCGGTATGTTACGTATTGCGTTACGAATCCGGTTTTTCATATCTTCTCTAGTAGTAGGTTGAGTTCGAAACACGATGTCCTTTAAGAGCTCCCATAAATAAAAATCGAGGGAAGTTAAATCTGGCGTTCGCGTAGGCCATTGAAACAGACTTCCTCTTCCAATCCACCGCTGTTGAAATACTGCATTAATATGCTCTCGCACATTAATAGCAAAATGTGCTTGGCAACAATCCAACTGCAAAAACAATTTTTGCCTTGTTTCCAGAGGCACATCTTCCAACAACAACGGTAATTGATTGGCCAAAAAGTCAAGAAATACATTGCCATTTAGGGATTGCTTGAAAAAATATGGCCCAATAATTGTGCCTCCCAGTATGCCACACCATACATTTAAACTTCAACGTCCTTGGCGCTGAACTTCACGCAACCAATGGAGATTTTCTGCAGACCAATAATGCATATTGTGCAGATTGACTCTCCCATCACTACTGAAGGTGGCTTGATCGGTCCAAAGAGTTTGAAATAAAAATTCTCCATTTTTGCGTTTCATGCCTAACATCCAATGGCAATAGTCTAACCTTCGATCAAAATCTTCCTCTTTCAAGGCCTGATGCAAAACGACATGATATGGGTGCATTCTTAAAGTAATTAAAAAAAGTTTAAACGAATACCTATATATTTTGATGGCCATTAGAACTTACCTATGGTCCTTCAAAATATTTTGAATCGTTGTCCGTGATATGCCCAACTCAGTGGATAATGCTCTTGTGCTAACATGAGGATTTCCGTATATAGCCCAGTACACGGTTAATATTTTCTTGTGTTCTTCCAATTCTTTGCCGTTGAAACGTAGGCCGAAAACTACCATTGGCTCGTAAGCTCGCCACTAATTCGGGGAAAAACTCTTACATCGCAAGGACGCCGATTTGGATATCGAGCCGCGTAAACTCTTTTAGCTACTGCGGCATTCTGAAGACATTCAAAATAAACCGCAAGCATATCAACAGCTTCATTATTCGTAAAACGCACTTTGAAAGCACAACAATTTCTCAAAGTAACGCGAAAGTATTGACAACTATTGACAATTTGAGAATTATGTATGTTTTGTTTAGGTATCTGTTTCCATTGACTGCTTCTATTAATTGTATTTTCATATATATCCATAGTGAATATGCATTTAAACAAACAAAAAATAGGCCTTTCGTATAACTTTTAGCAGATTTTATTCTGGTGAATAAATTTACAAACATTTAAAATCGCAATTTCTAGGTAACCTATTCAGAGTCGAAATTGAAGCTGCAGTTTTATCTACCCATAAGAGGCCTCAGCAATGCACAGAATGATGGTCAACATTTCGAGCATTTACCGGGGCATTAAAAACCTTCCTTCTTTAAATTGGCCCTTTTTAGGGCCACAACTTACATAATAGAAGCAATTCCAGAAAAATATAGTCAAAAAAAATAAAAATTCAAGGGATTTTTGTATAAAGTTTTCTTTGGCCGATATTTTAGGTTAGGAACAAGATATCGAGATGCGGTTTTCGCGAGCTTGTTTAGTCATCATTTAGCTACTTGTTCATAAAAAAAAGTCATTCCAATGCATTTAATTTTTTTGCGAAAATTAACCGTTTCTGTCGGAATGTCGAACAAAGCCCTCTAGCGACAAAACTTCAAATATTATAACATTTGTAGACCAAGAATAGCTCATTTCAACGCGCCCAAGTTTGTTAAAATCGGCTTAGCCGTTTCGAAGATACAGGGGGTTATTTAAGGAAATCTTTGAATACCCCCCGCTTTATTTTTAGACACACGTCAAAAAGTGCCAAACAAAAAAAGTTCAGATTATCCTTGACTTTAAAGGTCAGTTATTTTTTTATTAGGTTAATATAGCAGAATTCACAGAAACATCACTTTTTTAGATTCAAGATTGCAATTACGCCCCCTAGCGGCCATTTCAGAAACTTGAAAATATTTTCCAAGTTTTTGTATTGGCCGTTTTAGTAATAAATTTTTTTGCGCAAGCCTCTACGATGGATAGTTTCTCAGATACAGTACCTCGCATTCTTAGTTGACTACCCTGTACATTACATTTAGTGCCGAATAGAAAATTCTAGAAATAGTAGGGATACTAACATGAAATCTAAATTTAACCTGGGTTTTATTAACACTATCAAAAAATGATTGAACTTATTTATAACTGCTTGTGGTGCTATTTTGATATAATAAGGTACAACTAATTTTGTAAATATTATATTGAAAGCCTTATAGCTTGGTATTCTAGTGTAGTAACGAATCTATAACATACACATTTTAACATATCATAGCCAAAAGTACGGAAGCCCGGTAGGGCAATCGTATTTCCTCCCACCACACTTACTACCTCACAACACGGAATACCTAGTTAACGCGTCACAACTAAGAAATTCCGAGTTACTGCGTCACAACTCGGATTTCTCAGAGTTAATACGTCATAACTCGGATTTTTCCGAGGTACACAATTTTGATTGTCATACCTAGTTTAGGTTAAATTAGTTTTGTTTTATTTTTAACCAATGGATGCTTTAATTATAAAATATTTTGAACAAGGATACAGTAACAAAGAAATTATATCATTTCTTTTGCTGAGTGATGGGATACAATTAAGTTTAAGACATCTTAAAACCATCTAGCAAGATTGGGTTTGAAACGCCGACTGTAAGAGAACCTGCAACAGAAGATATAATTCGTGCTATTCTTGCAGAAATTGGCACAAGTGGTAGATGTCTAGGATATAAAACTTTATGGAGACGACTTCAAAGTACGTACAAATTAAAAGTTAAACGGGAAACTGTTTTAAATATACTTCGAGCAGCAGATCCCGATGGTGTTACTGCAAGACGAAAAGACGTTTTTTGCGCAGGCGGTATGTAGTTCCAGGGCCAAACTTTTATGGCATATGGATGGATACGACAAATTAAAACCATATGGGTTCCCCATTCATGGGGCTATAGATGGCTACTCTAGATGTATCTTATGGCTAAATGTAGGTACTACAATAATAACCCGAAAGTAATCGCTGGCTATTACATTAATGCAGTTGAAAAGCTGAAGGTAGTTCCAACACTATTAAGGACTGATCTGGGAACTGAAAATATAACAACCTGTCTTCTCCAAACATACTTAAGATATTCCCATAATGATACTCTTTCGCGTGAAAATAGTTATATTCAAGGCAAAAGCACATCAAATCAACGAATTGAATGTTGGTGGTCACAAATGCGCCGTTCAGGGGTAAACTGGTGGATTACTTATTTCAAAGACCTTAGAGATCAAGGAGTTTTTAATGATGGTGATCCGCTTCATATTGAATGTTTGAGATTTTGTTTTGGGCTATTACTGCAATGTGAATTACAAACTATTATGGAAGAATGGAACCGACATAAAATTAGAAAACAAAAAATTCGGAGGTACCTGCCGGAAAACCGAATGTATTATTTTTACTTCCAGAAACAGTTAATACCAAAAATTATGGTAAGCCTGTAGACATTGATGACCTAAAACGTAAAGACCTATATACTCTTCAGTCTCAAATATTTAATCCACTGTTTGGTGACTTGGCACAATTAGTCTTGCCTGAATTGAATTTCCAAAGACACCAAAGGATGCATTGGCTCTGTATAAAGATCTTATACAATTATTCGGGAGTATGATAAAATGTAAAATTTCAAAAATGTATATTTTAAATAAATCTAAAACTAGCTGAAGCATTGTATTGTATTGTATTGTATAGGTAACCTTTGGGGTGAGGTAAGTATACTCAGTCAGCAAGGTGACATAGATATTACTTTTATATTGAAGGTGAATTGTATAACGGATATAGAAAATTGGAGGTCTATAAAAATATTGTGATTCAAAACTATTTTATTATACATACTGCTACATAAAATAAAAGAACTTCCAAACAAAACAAAGTTTTGATTAAAATAACTAAAACATTAACAAAACAGAACACGAAGGTTATTAATAGTTAAACATAAAAAATAACTGAAAACATCGTTAAATCTTAACCTGACGAAAATTCTAACGTTTAGTTAAATTATAGAACAATAACCAAATAATAAGTCAAACATCTTATTTAAGCAATCAAAACAAATTTGAAAACAGTTGTAATCAAGCTTAAGGAGTCAATCACAACCTGAAAAATAGGTACTTAGTTACATGTTAATCCAGCATTCCTTTAATTATTGTTAACAAAAATCAACAGATGGTCTATTGTTAGGTTCATATGATAAACAATTTTAATTATTTCTTGAAGGGCAATAGGTACCTTTGTCAAATCTGGTAATTCTAAATTTAGAAGTTTATTTTTCAAGACTGTTTCTTCGTCTGTATCATCTTGATCATTGACTACGTGCCACACGTCATCTTCGGAAAATAATTCTATTATAGTACACGCTACAGACCAAATGTCACATTTAATTGTAGCAGTTTGTTTATTGAAAAATAACTCTGGAGCCATATATATTACTCTGCCAAACTTATGTAATTTACTTAATCCCAGATCACAAATTTTTGTTGTTAACGTAGGATTAATTAAAATGTTACTGGGTTTAATGTCTCTGTGAATGATTGGAACCTGCTTTTTATGGAGTTAATTCACAGCCTTGCAATGCTATAGATCTTTGAGTAATCTTTTCCTGTTGTCAAGTTTATAAGTCTCTTTAACATTATCTTCAAATAGAATGTTGTACAAGCTATCTCCTGAAACCAGTTCCATAACCAAATGTATCATGTTGGTAGTATAACTACACCCCATAATCTGAACAATATTAGATGTCTTACTTTTGTATGCACTTATTTCTCTAATTGCGAGTGTCTTCTGTGCACCCTTACTCACACGGATGCTTTTTATTGCAACATCTGTACCAAGCCAAGATCCCCGAGTTACTTTTCCTTGAGTTCCACATCCTAGGATAGTGTTTGAAAATATAAGTTCGGATTTTGGAACAACAGGTAATAGGAGTGCCAACTCTTTTTCAGTAGTCACACAGACTTCATATGAAGTATGTACACTTGAGTTGTCGACATCAAAAACAGAATCAACTGATGATTTTTCTTTGGTAGGCTCTACAGATTTTTCTTTAACATTTTCGTTTATTGGAAACAGATCTACCGTAATTGACATTGAAATCATTTTGTCAGTACTCTCATTGCACTCTATGTGACACGAATAATCACCATTTCTAAAGATTTTTAAATAGTACATCATAGGTTCTTTATATAGCAACCTCCATCTAAGTACCACGTAAAAATTGGATTGCATTTATTAGTACATGATGGTATGACACCTATTCCAATTTCTTCTCCGTAAAGTCCAACAAGTTCATTTATATCGTGTTGAATTGCGTGTGGAACTATCGGTCCACTTACACTTGGGAATTCATATTCAAACAAATGAAGATTGTCGTTATAGGTTATGTTTAAGAAGCATTTGTCTAGGCAGGTTATGTTACATGTTTGGAAGTTAAAGCTTAAAATGTTTTGTTCCTTGGACCATTCTATTTCTGGTTGTCTAGATATAAGGTCGTCAATGCAATTATTCTCATCTGAATATATACACACAACAGTGTTATAACTATATCTCGATTTGGTAAGTTTAAGGTACTGCACAATAATTTTGTTCATAGCATCCAATGGAACCAACAATGTATTATTGACTACATTCGAATCTGTTAACAAAGAATGTGTCACATTTTCTTGCTTGTTACTTATATTTCTTTCTGGCAAAATGCCAGGAAATTGTAAAACATCAACTACAGCATTTTGTACATCTTGGTCTTGTATATCTTGATGAGAAGTATCATTTGCCTCTTTTTATAGTGGTCAATAAATAACAACGGAACTTTGAAGGACCAAACCCTTGCATTGAAAATATTCAAACAAATCACATGACATACCTTCATTATTTTGGAAATCTTCTATAATACTCCCATTGAAGTACCCTAAGTTACATGTCATATTTTCCTCTTGTAAATTGATGTACTCAAAAAAGTTTTTGTAAATTATCAATTAAACATGCGACATTTAAATGATCACTGTCTTTCACTTCAAGCACCCTAATTCCTCCTTCTGGTGACTTCATTTGAGAGTATCTGTCTCCTGATTTATGCAACCATCCTACCTGAAGTTTTACAGTTTTAGATTTGTTTCGTTTAGTTACCTACAAAAATAAACACAATACAATACAAACGTAAGACATACTTCACTTATTAGCACTAATAGTTAAAGTGCTATTTTTGATTTAACTACTCCATAGCAAAACTCTTTTAGGTTAACGTAAACTGTAAATTTATTAATTAATAGACTGTTGACTAATGGTGGATAAAGATGAAAAGGTTTATATTCCAGATAATATTACTATTACCAATTAATCAATGTTACTTACCTTCAACATCTTATTAGATTTTTGCACAGTAATGTTGGATTTATGTTTATTTGCCACGGTTCCTCCAGCACAATCTCGCTTTTGCTGCCTTATTGCTTCCATTAACCTTTGCACTTTATCTACATGTGATGGCTTATTTCCTATAATTAAAAAATCATCTATTAACAGTTATTTTTCTCCAGTATCCCCAGTGTATAGTCGCAATGTTAAAATTCATTTATGTTATCATAAACAGCAGATAAACGGACATTATTTCTGTTGTGTTGGTTAATTTATTTTAAATAAAAAATATTTGACAAACTTACCGATGTGTCCATGGAACACTACATATTCCTGGTTCGTTCCCCAACCAGTCTCAAAAGGAGGCTTATAATAAGTTGTCTCTTTTTCAACTACCCGTTCTTCATTCCCAATTTTGTAGGTTAACCCCAGTGCACTAGGAAAATACTGATTTACCAGAGCAACCTCTAAATTACCGTTATTGGTAGGAACCAGCAATTTAGTAGCTCCATCGGTAATAGTTACAAATACCTAGAATATTAAATTAATGAAAAAAATTATTTCCTTTGAAAACGAAGCTTCAGTGTGTGAATTGAGGGAGCAGTAAAACTCTACAGAAGGTGTTCTGCTACGACTTAATATTTGTGTAAAAGGTGTAAGTAAGTGGCCAGCAGCATAATTGCTGTACTGGACGAAGAAGTTAATCAACAAACGTTAACTACTAACAGTACTTCAGCATTCACATAACTATTTTCCTTTACCTGCAATACTCAGAAAGATCTGCAATATTTTAATAGGTAACTATTTGAACTTAATACATTTTGAATTACCTAAAATTCATCAAGAAATCAAAATAATTAACCAAAAACACCCTTTTCTATTTAAAATAAGATTGTGGGGTTATGTAATGTAGCATACACCTACATCTACTTTTCCATTACTTTTATTATATCACCGAAGTCCTAAATAAGTTTTACTAAAACTTGTTTTTGTCTCATAGATTTCCTTATAATTTTACTCGTTCTTCCAGACTCACTATATACCTAGGCGTCAATACAGATTAAGCACGGATGCAAATAAATTTTAAAATAGGTAGGTATATATTTGTATGACAATTTGTAAAAATAAACAAAACTTTAATGAACAGTTAACAAATGAGTAATACATGTTTACATTATTAAAATGACATATTTTATTTTTGTTTGTACCTATACAAGTAAACACATGTACGATTCGTTTTAAAAAGTGAGACATTATTTGTTTAGTGCATACCTATACCACAGTATAATGATATATCATTATACTATGCCTAACGTACGCTATATAATATAACTTATACAAATTACCTACTTTATCTCTCGTTTTCATTTTTCACGTCGACGTTAAACAAAACAAATTAAAAATAAAAACATTTCATTTAACCTACACAAAGATGAATATTCAACTGGTGACAGGAAAATCCGAGTTATGACGTATTAACTCTGAGAAATCCGAGTTGTGACGCAGTAACTCAATTTCTTAGTTGTGACGCGTTAACTAGGTATTCCGTGTTGTGAGGTAGTAAGTGTGGTGGGAGGAAATACGATTGCCCTACCGGGCTTCCGTACAAAAGAGCCTTATCTTGAATGTAATTCTTTAATTTGACGAGTTTGATGGTAACTAACCTAAAAATCGCACGAACTTTTCAATATTATGTAGGATAATTGTTCACTTCATACACGTATTTCTGGTGAATGGTATCAATACAATCCTCATCTACAAGTATTAGCACAGAAACATTTTCACCGCTTATGATTTTCAATAAAATTGTCAGAAAACAATCACATCACATAAGAACGTGTGTTAAAGTTCCTTAAAAATTCCTAATGCGGCCGAAAACGGTATAAATCTTTTGAGAACAGTCGTAGTTTTATTTAATCATGTAATGTTGGTACCACGGCAAAAAAACAATCACATCCCATAAGAAAGTGTGTTAAAGTTGTCCAACATCAGGCAAGGTTACACGTTGTGATGTCACTTGAAAATACCTAATTCGGCCGAAAACGGTATAAATATTTTGAAAACATTAGTAATTTTAATTAATCATGTAATGTTGGTACCACGGTAAAAAAAAATTACTATCCTTCATAAGTTCATACACAAGTAGCTGCTTTGTGAGTTCATACCAGTGGTTGATATCAGTTGTGAGTTGGTTTAAGAAGTAAGCAGTTTTCATATTGACAAACATTTGTGCTTTAACGTTACCAATTGTATACGTATTATCATTGTTTATACATGTATAAACATGATATTATTAAGTAACTTATTTTATTTGAAATGTCTTGTGAGGTTGATATGACACTTATTAAAGTTGAACCTAAGGAAGAAGAAGGAATAGATTTACATCTAACCCAGCATCTAATCCTAAATAGTGATCTAATAAAAAAAGAAATTAACCACAGTTCAAGTAGTACAAAATTTGAGACTGTTTTTACAGATAATGTGAATCTTAACGAAGCAGACAACTCTTATATAAAAAATGAAGTTAGCACGAGTGAAGTAGATCATGTAAATATAAATAGAACCAAACACATCACAAATGTACAGTATGAATGTAATCAATTTAATAGTTCAACAGTGCAGCAAAACTTGAAACATTCTGTTTTAAAGCAAACCGCAAATTTTAAATATCAATGTGATTATTGTGATTTTAAAACAAAATGGAAAGCTAGCATAAAGTATCATCTTTTAAGACACTCATCAAGTTATGAATACAAATGTGAACAATGTGATTATGTAACAAAACGAAAAGATCGATTAAAAATTCATATTAAAAAGCATTCTTCAAGTTATGAATACAAATGCGACCAATGTGTTTATGCGACACATCTCAAATGTAATTTAAAAGTTCACCTTATAAAACATTCTTCAAGTTATAATTTGAAATGTGACCAATGTGACTATGCAACACACCATAAAAGTAATTTAAAAACTCATCTTGAAAAACACTCTTCAAGTTATGAATACAAATGCAACCAATGTGATTATGTAGCAAAACAAAAAGTGCAATTAAAAATGCATGCTAAGAAGCATTCTTCAAATTATGAATACAAATGCAACCAATGTGCTTATGCAACACATCACAAAAGTAATTTCAAAAACCATCTTGCAACACACAATTCAAGTTATAAATTTAAGTGTGACCAATGTAATTATGCAGCAAAACGAAAATACGAATTAAAAATTCATCTTAAAAAACACTCTTCAGGTTATGAATTTAAATGCGACCAATGTGATTATGCAACACATCACAAAACTGATTTAAACAATCATCTTAAAACACACTTTTCAAGTTATGAATTTAAATGTGAGCAATGTGATTATGTCGCAAAACAAAAAAGCCATTTAAGTAATCATCTTGTAAAACACTCTTCCACTTATGAATATAAATGTGACCAATGTGATTATATGACAAAATGGAAAGGCAATTTAAAAATTCATCTTGCAAGACACTTCAAGTTGTCAACATAAATAGGGCAAATGACATGCAACATTTTGCAAAGATATCTTAAAACAACATCTTAAAAAATACTCGTCCATGTATGAATGCAAATGCGATTATGCAGCAAAGCTATTAAAACTTAATAATAATAGTGACATATTTTCATTACACATGATAAACATTACAAAAATAAAAATTAAATTTCCGTATCAATATCAATTAGGCAAAGTTCAGAAGTTATAAGTAATAAATAAATAAAGAATTTCTACTTAGCTGGTAACAATTATGTTTTGCAAAACGGAATAAAATAATAGCAAATTATTGGGCAATAGTAATTACAGAGTTTACATTTGTTTTGTTGTTAACTATTTTATATTGTTAATAATAAGTTTTAGAAGTATTGTAGCAGCATGGTGCAATGGTGTGAACATTTGTGTGTCGAAGATTAGTATTATACCTAAAATTATTTTTATTGTACTCAGTGGCGATTATGTAAGACTTTCTGAAATAAACATTAATAGTGTAATAACTGACTTTTTAATGCTAAAAATCAAATGCACACATGAATTTTGCGTATACAACTTTTTGGTACTCCATATATCTAGGCTTGGACCATAATCTGAATCTCAGTAGGTAAACATTATTCAAGTAATGTGACCAATGTCATTGTATTGCAAAATAAAAATGGAAAGAAATCATCTTGTAAAATAAATTTCAGTTTATAGATTCATTCATTCCATGTATGGGATATGGGGGGGTTAAATAAGGTGTTTGTAAGCACTAAATGAGCTTCCCACAAGCTTACAAGATGACTTTTAGTTGGTTTATAAAAGAAGTGTGGGTTCTCAACTGACCAGTAATGCTTATTATGCCGATTAAACATTCCTACATTAGTGAACTTGCGCTTATCAGCCCATTTGACATCAAGGAAATTTTGATTGTTCTGTAGCGATTTATCAGAAACGTTGTGATAGGATTACGATTTTCCAGCGATTTACCGTCAAATTTTTGCTGTTGAGTTGAGCTTTATGGATGAATTTGTTTTACGTGTGTCGCGACCTTTCCGGATGGTGTGTTTTGAGCTTAAGTTTTTTGTTTGTGAATTACTAATCCGTAATTTAAGGAATGAGGTTTGAAATCATCGATAATTGGTTTCTACATTTATTGAGTTTTTCGTAATATTGCATTTAAATTTTGAGAGATTGTTTTCCTTATTGTTCCCCGGTTATTGAATGTTGAGTAACGTTTTATTTGTAAATAGTTGTATATAAGTTTAAATAATGTTTATTTCGTTTGATTTCCTTAAAATTTAATAGAAAGTTTTGTAAAATTTAGTAACTTAGAGAAAGAACATAGATTTAAATGTATTTGATATCATTCTCGCGACATGGACTCGGTTAATTGCAGTGGTTCAGCTTAATATTGAGTATGTTGGTTTTGAGTCATAAAGATAGAATGGGAGACTAACTGTTTGAACTTAAATGAAAATACAGAGATACTTTTCACGTTGATTCTGCTGACATTTAGAATTTTGAAAATTATCGAGTCCTTACGGTTGAGAACGAAATTTGTGGGTAGGGGGTATCAAATCTTCTTCCGTTTTTTTAATTGGTGGAACTAGATTAAATGAGATTTTTTGTGAGTGGTGGGATTCGCAAGTCCAAGATGGAATTTGGTAATAATTTGGGGAGTCTGCAACTGACAGCTCTCTCTCGAGATGTGTTACTGGGACGTTTGTTGTTACGGCTTAAGGGGTTGGTTAGAACGTTGATAGATTGGACCTTTTGGTGTTTAACGAACGAACTTTCGTGTTGTGAGGGTAGTTAGCCACTTTTTGATGAAAACCTGTGAAGGGATCTTTATTGAAATTGTTCAATCACCAAAGGACAAGACCTAGTGCCGTTTTCGATTTTACGTAATCAAGTTACCTGGGGATCACCGTCGTGTTATTTTAGTGCTTCTGTGACCTCGTTGGTTTATGTCGCTTTTGCAAGACTTATTAAATTAACGTTCTTGAAGTGCCACTTAATTGCCGTGCAGGGCGTGTTGAAGTACAAAGAAACTTTCGCAGAATATTAAAATTATATTTATATAAATAAAGTTAATAACCTTTTGGATTGGTAGTGTAAAGAAAACTATTTAAAAGATAAAAGTTATCGAGCAAGTTGAGCGCACAATTTATTATATTAAAAGACGTTTTTAGTTAATGCAGTAACACTTTACCGAGATTCAATCAAGGAACCGTTTGAGTACAAAAATAAATAGTCAACCTTATCACTCATCATCTTGTGTCAGACCAGGGAGATTCCGTATACGTAATAGCAGTAATTGGTCACCTGGTTCATTTTTGATTGTTGTAACACAGAAGAGGTGCTAATTTAGACAGTAAGGTAGTATAACATTGTGTTTTATTGAGTATTTTCAAGATTTCTTATGTGTGTACCTCAAATTATTTTCTTTGTTGACGAAGGTTTGAAAGCGGAGTCGTGTACCTTTTAAATTAAGTTGTTGCTTTGGTTTAATTATTGTAAGTAATCATAATTCTGACGCTTCGCCTTCAGACCCTTCATCTCAGTATTAAATATTAAAGGGCAATTGACCCTGAAGTAGTGTGGTTAAATAATCCACGAAATATTTAGGTTAAGCAATTTAGAACGGCGTTACGCAGAATTCTGGCCAGACCTCCCGTCGCCAATTAAGAATTTGTTATCCTTTCTTATATACGCATTATCGTATGTTTACATTTATATTATTTTTTTATCTTATTACAGCTTTGTCTAGGTTTTATAAACTTGCTTTAATTTTGTGAAAACCCCTTTTGTGTTACATAAAAGTTTTTTTTTGCAAATTGCAAGTTTACCGGTAATTTAGGAGCTTAAGTTCTAACGTAACGAAGTTTCAGTTTCTTTATTGAGTGATAGCGTTAATGATATTCAGTGTTTTATTTGACTTCTAGTTGATTATTAATTCATTTAGAGTGCATTCAACAAAGGTGATTTTTTTGTTTTGTTAAGATTATTATATAATGACTAATCATTTACACTGAGGTGTAGTAACGTAACATTATTGAGTGATTAACACGCTTTTAGTTGTCAGGCGTGTAGTGCTATTTTGAAGCCCTATTTCAGGTGGTTTGCTGAGTTGCTGTCGAGGACACCTGGGATTGATTGCGGGTAGGTAGGCGTATGTTTAGATACGCTATGTATTCGTAATTTTGGCACGACGTCCCTTATTTTGACTACCAAACATTCTGGCGCCCTAAACCGATCTGATTACGTCTTCATCCCCTACTTTGACTTACGTACGATTTACTATTCTGGATGTGCAAAATTTATCAACATCTTACCCACTCCCATACGCTGACTGGTCGGTGCAAAAAGGCCAATTTTATCTGTAATCCCGTTCTACCACCCGTTTATACCGTTACAACGTGCAAAATGCTACACGTTGACTTCTGTCTCCCGGATAAAGAACTTGCGAAACGGATTGCGTAAGGCTGATACCTATGTTTCTTGAGTGATCTCCAAACGACTTGGTGTAATAAGTCAAGCTGATCTACAACTTCCCTCGTTGAGACAGAAGGATTGTCTTGTACCTAATGAAAAATTTTTTACTTAGTATTTAGATGTACCTTATAAACATATGAATTTTCACCGCTTGTAAGATTTCATGTTCATTGTTCGTTGGGCGTACCACCATAACTTTGACTACATTCATTCATTCAGCCAAATTTCTATCCATAAATTGAAAACATCTTAAACTCGGTTGTTGTCGCTCTGGATAATGCTGCAAATATGTTTCCGCAGTAACTACTGCACTGCGACGCGAAGCATAATACATTCGCAGCACATCATTTTTCTTCATTGGAAAATGGCAAGAACAACACGCACGTAAATTACACTCAAGAAATGGTGGAACTGTCAAAATTTTCGTTAAAACAATCGAACATTGTTATCTTTCCAAAGTAAAATTGGAAAATTAATAATTTTGGCGAAAAAAACTTGATATAAAATTCAAAATGGCACCCATAAGAAAGAACAAAGTTGCATGTTTTATCTTTTGCATCTAGGGTGCCATGTAAATTAGGATGACAGATTGAGATTCCTTGTGAAAAAGTGCCTTACGACTAGCTTAATGGTTTTGCTGAAAAAAATAAAAACAAGAGATGATAGCTCTAACTTTCCTTCAGATTATTGTTCAACATAAACCTGTCCAACTTTGCCCTAATTTAATCGACTGTTTATCGCTAAAGATAAGCGAGATCGCCATGCACGTACTGAAATATATACATAAATATATAATATATATATATATATATATATATATATATATATATATATATATATATATATATTTATATATATATATATATATATATTGAGATGTTTAGAGAGAGGTAATAGAAGTATCGGACAGCTTACATGACATTTGGGTCATAAAAAGGGGTAATTTCTGGCTCGATACAAGTGCGAGACACAATTTTACATAAATATGGTTCACGATGTGTTTAAAATAAATTTATTTGGTATAAATTGATCTGAATATCATTTGCTAAGTTTGGTTTCATCATAAAAAGCAATTTGTTGCTACCAAAATTGTCAAAGATGTTAAATATCACCATTTTCGTAGAGTCATTTTAGTAGTGCAATTTTACAATAAAATTCAATTTTTCAAAGTTAATTTGGCAAGTAGACATCTCACAGGTGTTTAAACATGGACTATGTAGTTAGGATTATGTTAGGGATAAGGTATGTTTAGTTTTTAAGAGCAGGAAATACAAAATTTAGTTAAAAGGGTTATAATATGGATAGTATAGACAATTTTCACACATTTTTGTTAGTGAATTAGTGACAAAACTTATAATAAATGATTCACAAGAAGAAAGACATTTAGAACATTTTGGCATACAAACATTTATAGTGCCGTACAATTTATAGTGTAAAAATCCCAAAACAGTGTTAGACGATGAGACATTTTCAATGCAAGACTAAATAACATTATGCATTGCAAATAAGTAGTGTGAACAATAAAGACAAGTTGTACAAACCTTAAACATAACATTTTAAGTGCTAAAAACATTTTTAATATGAATTTATTTCATATTTAAAATTTAAGTATGGTTACGTTGTAAATTTTAGATTTTTCACATAATTTTATACTTTTTCCATATTATTAGATTTAGTTTTTGCTCTTAAAGCAAATAATAGATGTTCTTTCACAATATAAATAAGTTTTTATAAGGATACAGCGTTTTATCCGCAAAATTTTGCTAAATCTAAGTTGATTTTAGACAAAGTTACAAAACTTAAAATTTTCATTAAAGTAAATGTTTCAATTTAAAAGATATGTTTTCTTATGTAAATTGTCCTCAGAATTCCATTTTCGCAAGTAATTTTAGTGTAGCTTGTAAGTGTGTATAGTTAGTAGCTTATTTTGATTAGATTAAGTTGTTTCGTTTATTAGTGGTAGGATTTATTGCTTATTCGGTGTCCTTTTATTCGAAATTTCACATAGTTTTCATTTCTGTTTTTAAATTTCATTTCCGACCATGTATAAGAAAGTTACGGCCAAAATTCCATTTTTGTACAATTCTTAATTTTGATTAGCCAATCACATTCATTGTAAATTTTGCAATATGGCTGTAAAAATTGAAATTTCTGTAGCAACCAGAAACCTATAAAAGCAAGAGCTCAGGAAGTCATTCTCTCTCCAGTTTTTGTTCAAAAGTGAAAAGATTAAAACAGTGTTGCTAAATTTAGTGTTTACTTAACCTAATTTATTTTCGTCGAGAAAGTTTACGTACGAATAATTTCGAGAGCACTTGTTTTTATAACTTCGGTTAAAATTAAATAGTTCGGTCACCGATACCTGTCGTTGTTAATAAATTATTGCTTACGATTAATTGATGTCACGATTTTGTGAAAATTTGTTTTCATGTTTTCCGATTTAAAATAATTCTGATATACCAAATTAAATTCCATTTTTATTTGGTGAAAGTTGTTTTATTTATCCGGACAATTCCTCTTAAATAAATATTATATTTTCGGTAACTAAAATAAAATTGTGTTAACAAAAATCTTGGATACTAATAATACATTTTAAACGAAATCAGTCATAAAGATTTAAAACCATTTTTAATAAAAGTTACCATAGTAAATAAGTGTTTGGAGGTTGCCGTTTTTGGAAGGAAAACATCTTGAAGATTGGAGGTTGGAGTCTTCGAGAACCGAGATAGCAGTTGGATATTAGTAACAACAACATCCGAGTGAACATTGCCTGCCTCCAGCTGAAGTTTGAAGACATCATTCAATCGACAGGAAGGATTGTATCTGTGAGTTTTAAAATTTTTTAACCCTGTTATTGGTATTTCCCTGCAAATAATATTTGTTATATGTTATTAATTAAGAATTTTCAATTATTTACCTGTGTAAACACCTGTGAAGCAAATCACTTCCTTTTCTTTTTCTAAATTTTCACATTTTGATCCAAACATTAAAATTTCTTAATTATTTGACATTTTTGACAGTTTTTATTATTTTTCACTTAAAGTCAGTAACGCATGCGTTAGAAAGCAAAACCTATGCAGGGCAAATTTTATACGTCAAATTCAATTAAGTATAGGATATTTCTTATACAAAATATATTATCTTCAACTAAATCCTTGAACCCTTTCCCCATTGAGATCCGTAATCAATAATTTAATAATTTAATAAATTTAAATTAAAGCCAAATTATACATTTCAATTTATTGGCCGCAACGTGTGGGCACGATTTAGTTTGAAGTTTTGGATATAAAAGCACAAAAAATTTTATAGGTATTTAGTTTTCATTTTTCGTTCATTGTTCGTTGTTATTTGTTATTAGTTATTGTTTATTGTTTATTGTGTTTATTAGTGTTAGGATTTTATAAAAGGGCAAATTTAGTTAGTACGACTAGTGAATGCAAGATCGTAGGGTAACTAGATCAGGTAAAGTTTACGGACCTAAAGATATTGAGGTAAAAGAGAAAAACAGGATCTAGTTACAAAGATGGAAGTGGAAAAGAATGTTGAAGCACAACAAGAAGAAGGGGAAGTCCAGTGAAAGAGAGCAAAACCTTAGACGTGGACATGATAATCATGCTGATGAAAGCGGAAGAAAATAGGAAGCAAGACATGATAAAAGCGAGGAAAATATTGATAGAAAATTCAACAAGCTTGAAGAAAATAGGAAAGAAGCAGAGGAAGAAAGGAAGGAGGATATGAGACGGCTACAAGAAAGTATCGATAGACAGCTAAGTAAGTGGGAGAACGATAAAAGAAAAGTTAGTGCATAAAATGGAGAAAACGAAGGAAGATTTAAGTAACAGCATGCACCGAGAAAATGATAAGTTATGGGGAACGATTATTGACAATAAGGAAGAGGTAGATGACAAGATAGGAAAGTTGGACAAGAATATTAGAACTGAAACCCGTCTAAGAGAAGAGGCTTCTAACGAAATAAACGATAAAGTAGGAAGGATACATGACATCCACGAACAAATATGTTTTCAGGTGGATAAGAATAAGGATGAGAACAAGAAACAGATAGGGGAAATTTGCAATAAACTAAGAATACACGATCATGACCTAGAAGAGTTGAAAGAACGAGAAACACCTCGAAATTTTCAAATCGGCTGGGAAAATTGCATGTGGAATCAAGAGATGCCATATAAATTTGAAGGAAAGAAGCAAGAATCGCCAATGCTATTTTGAAAAATATAGAAGAATATTTTAATGACATTAAGGACAATAAACAAAGAATGCGTTTGGTGAGAAAGATGCTTAAAGGAATGCCGAACTATGGTACAATTTAGTACAAGAGCAATGTACTGATTATAAGCACTTCAAGGAATTATTTACCAAACAATATTGGAGTGATGTCCAACAAAATGTAATAAGGGAAGAATTTTCAAGGGCGAAGTATGACAAAAACTATGGCACTTCGAGGAGATTTATGTAATGAAGAAATACCAAATAGCAAGATACTTCACACCACCGATGAATGAACAAGAAATAGTCCAATATTTAGCAAGGCAACTGGAGAATAATGTGGCAGAAAACATTATTCTGCAAAATATAGATAATATAACATCACTACTGCAATTTTTAAGAAGATACGATGCATATGAACAGCATCAGAACAGTTACGAAAAGAGAGAATTTAACCCTAGGAATTATGGAAATGACAGAAGGAATATAATTACAGGCACGAAAGAGAGGACAATAGGAGAGATAATTATAATAGGAATTATGGAAATGACAGGAGAGATTATCAAAATCAATATCATCGTGCTGATAATCGTAGAGAGTATTTCCAAAATGGCAACAATAGGGAAAGCAATTATAAATCGGGAGAGAGGAACAACTTCCAACAAAGACGAGGAGGATATAATAATGGCTACGATAGGAACAGATTTAATTACAACAATCAAGCCAAGGATAATGAACGGGAACATCAGAATAATAGAGAGAATGAAGGAAAGGATCATCGTAGAAATGATATGCAAAAAGAAAATAGAAGGCCATACCAAGAGATTGTGGATGATCAGAATAGGAGGGTGAATAACATCCAGGTACGAGAAGAGAAGGAGGAACCGAGTTGTGGAAGGATTAGTTGGGTCAATGCTATCTATGCATCCCAAGACGAAGAAAAGAACACACAAAGGACTTTGACAAGATCACCGTTCAAAATTTTAAATACGAGCTTCCTTGTCAACAATGTAAAGACAAACTACCAACATCCTACGGAATTTTTAGAAATTGAACAAAATTCAGAACCAGAAACTGCAAACATTTTATTACCTTTCGTTAACATTAGAATTAAGAATTTAAATTTATTAGGATTAGTTGATACCGGATCAGAAATTTCATTAATACAGGAAAAGATCATCGAGAGAATAACGATTTATTTAAAGATGAGATCATTAGAATAAACAAAATAGAAGTTATGGCAGCTACGGATAAGAAGCTTAGCACTATAAATAGGATGCTACATACTGAAGCTAAGGTAGGGGAACAGATTTTTCAAACACAATGGTTTATAACTAACAATTTAAAAATGGAGTTAATAATCGAATGGATTTGATTAAGCAATTAAAATTGATTATCGATGCAACATATGAAGATAAGAATTGGTAAAGATGAATTAAACTGGGTACAGCCCTACAATAAAAGATTAAATTTATATAAACCGCATATCCAGTATTTGAAGGTGGAAAGAATTATAAAGGATGAGCAATTGATATCAATCACATTGGTTACAAGCAAGAAGTTATAAACATTATACAAAAAATTTGGTGTTGATAAATGAAGAACCTAGCGTAGCAAGTAAATATGTACATAAAATTGAGGTGCCAAGATGAATCTAAAATTTTCATACTTCTATAAGTTATTCTTATTTCAAAATTTAATTTTAATAGGTAGGTCAATTAAAGAACTTAATATTTTCTTGTACAAAATATCTTCATTCTTAAATTGGGGAATTTGAGATGTTTAGAAAGAGGTAATAGAAGTATCGGACAGCTTACATGACATTTGGGTCATAAAAAGGGGTAATTTCTGGCTCGATACAAGTGCGAGACACAATTTTACATAAATATGGTTCACGATGTGTTTAAAATAAATTTATTTGGTATAAATTGATCTGAATATCATTTGCTAAGTTTGGTTTCATCATAAAAAGCAATTTATTGCTACCAAAATTGTCAAAGATGTTAAATATCACCATTTTCGTAGAGTCATTTTAGTAGTGCAATTTTTACAATAAAATTCAATTTTTCAAAGTTAATTTGGCAAGTAGACATCTCACAGGTGTTTAAACATGGACTATGTAGTTAGGATTATGTTAGGGATAAGGTATGTTTAGTTTTTAAGAGCAGGAAATACAAAAATTTAGTTAAAAGGGTTATAATATGGATAGTATAGACAATTTTCACACATTTTGTTAGTGAATTAGTGACAAAACTTATAATAAATGATTCACAAGAAGAAAGACATTTAGAACATTTTGGCATACAAACATTTATAGTGCCGTACAATTTATAGTGTAAAAATCCCAAAACAGTGTTAGACGATGAGACATTTTCAATGCAAGACTAAATAACATTATGCATTGCAAATAAGTAGTGTGAACAATAAAGACAAGTTGTACAAACCTTAAACATAACATTTTAGTGCTAAAAACATTTTTAATATGAATTTATTTCATATTTAAAATTTAAGTATGGTTACGTTGTAAATTTTAGATTTTTCACATAATTTTATACTTTTTCCATATTATTAGATTTAGTTTTTGCTCTTAAAGCAAATAATAGATGTACTTTCACAATATAAATAAGTTTTTATAAGGATACAGCGTTTTATCCGCAAAATTTTGCTAAATCTAAGTTGATTTTTAGACAAAGTTACAAAAACTTAAAATTTTCATTAAAGTAAATGTTTGAATTTAAAAGATATGTTTTCTTATGTAAATTGTCCTCAGAATTCCATTTTCGCAAGTAATTTTAGTGTAGCTTGTAAGTGTGTATAGTTAGTAGCTTATTTTGATTAGATTAAGTTGTTTCGTTTATTAGTGGTAGGATTTATTGCTTATTCGGTGTCCTTTTATTCGAAATTTCACATAGTTTTCATTTCTGTTTTAAATTTCATTTCCGACCATGTATAAGAAAGTTACGGCCAAAATTCCATTTTGTACAATTCTTAATTTTGATTAGCCAATCACATTCATTGTAAATTTTGCAATATGGCTGTAAAAAATTGAAATTTCTGTAGCAACCAGAAACCTATAAAAGCAAGAGCTCAGGAAGTCATTCTCTCTCAGTTTTTGTTCAAAAGTGAAAAGATTAAAACAGTGTTGCTAAATTTAGTGTTTACTTAACCTAATTTATTTTCGTCGAGAAAGTTTACGGTACGAATAATTTCGAGAGCACTTGTTTTTATAACTTCGGTTAAAATTAAATAGTTCGGTCACCGATACCTGTCGTTGTTAATAAATTATTGCTGTACGATTAATTGATGTCACGATTTTGTGAAAATTTGTTTTCATGTTTTCCGATTTAAAATAATTCTGATATACCAAATTAAATTCCATTTTATTTGGTGAAAAGTTGTTTTATTTATCCGGACAATTCCTCTTAAATAAATATTATATTTTCGGTAACTAAAATAAAATTGTGTTAACAAAAATCTTGGATACTAATAATACATTTTAAACGAAATCAGTCATAAAGATTTAAAACCATTTTAATAAAAGTTACCATAGTAAATAAGTGTTTGAGGTTGCCGTTTTGGAAGGAAAACATCTTGAAGTTTGGAGGTTGGGTCTTCGAGAACCGAGATAGCAGTTGGATATTCGTAACAACAACATCCGAGTGAACATTGCCTGCCTCCAGCTGAAGTTTGAAGACATCATTCAATCGACAGGAAGGATTGTATCTGTGAGTTTTAAAATTTTATAACCCTGTTATTGGTATTTCCTGCAAATAATATTTGTTATATGTTATTAATTAAGAATTTTCAATTATTTACCTGTGTAAACACCTGTGAAGCAAATCATTTCCTTTTCTTTTCTAAATTTTCACATTTTGATCCAAACATTAAAATTTCTTAATTATTTGACATTTTTGACAGTTTTATTATTTTCACTTAAAGTCAGTAACGCATGCGTTAGAAAGCAAAACCTATCAGGCAAATTTTATACGTCAAATTCAATTAAGTATAGGATATTTCTTATACAAAATATATTATCTTCAACTAAATCCTTGAACCCTTTCCCCATTGAGATCCGTAATCAATAATTTAATAATTTAATAAATTTAAATTAAAGCCAAATTATACATTTCAATATATATATATATATATATATATATACAGGGTGACATACAAAAGTGCCATGCATAGTGCCACGCCATAGAGGACACTAAAATAGGAAAAAAAGTTCCCATGAACTCAGGTCCGCAACGCCTTCGTTTAAAAGATTGTTGAAGTTTAATTATTTTTTTGCTTTTTTTTTAATATCTTTTTACAATGATGTAATAAGCGGACAAATATATATATATATATATATATATATATATATATATATATACAGGGTGACATAGACACATTCTATTAATGTGTGAGCCAATCGATTGACAGGTGAACTGTATCGAAATTTCTTGGAGAATGAAGTAAATACGTTATTAGAGGATGTTCCATTGGCTATTTATGGTAGAATGCGTTGCATACATGATGGCGCGCCAGCTCACTTTTCTCGATTGGCAAGGGAATTTTTGAATAGGAGATTTGGAAATACGTGGATTGGTCGAGGGGGACCTGTACCCTGGCCAGCTCGTAGTCCCGACCTTAATCCCCTCGATTTTTCATTTTGGGGATTCATGAAAAATGATGTTCTGTAGAAATACATAATGAAGAGTAACTATGGATAAGAATTATGGAATCCGCAGATAGATTCCGTAATAACCCAAGAATATTTCAAAGATGCCGTCAATCCTTAGGAAGAAGAATTTAAAAATGTATTCAAGTACAACAATTTGAACATCTTCTAAAAATTTAATGTTTTTTTTAATCACTGCCCTTCATTGTTGCTATTAAAATTTAATTGTTGAAGTGTTATGTCATTGTTTTTACAAATAAGTTTCTTTGGCGCTTTTGGATAATTTGCATGCATCGGATGCATTTTTCTCGTAAACCGTTGGTCCTAGCGACTTCAATAAGGTATACCTTTCTGAAGCAAAAAAGATGGGAAAACAAATTTTTCCAGTCCAAAATGGCATACAGTGTAAGGCAAAAAAGTTAGGACCGATTCAAACAAGATGGAAACCTGTATGTGGCGTCCTCTATCAGTAATAAAAGAACTAAGATCACATTGGAATTCTGTGTGATAAGAAGTGCCTGTATACAAAATTTGGTCCGCTTATTACATCATTGTAAAAAGATATTAAAAAAAAAGCAAAAAAATAATTAAACTTCAACACCCTATATCTTTTAAACAAAGGCGTTGCGAACATAAGTTGACAGGAACTTTTTTTCTTATTTTACTGTCCTCTATCACGTGGCACTATGCATGGCACTTTTTTCTATGTCACCCTGTATATATATATATATATATATATATATATATATATATATATATATATATATATATATATACGGTAAGGTGGGGTAAGTGCATATTTGGGGCAAGAGCAACAATGCCACACAATTTCGTAATTTATTGTATTCTCATACAAACTGCTGAATGGCAGTGATCTAACGACATCTTAAAATCATATTGGCAACACTGCAACAAAATTCAGTTCGTATGACGTATCGTAAGCGAACAAGTACAACGGCGCTGATATTTTTTGTTTAGTAAAGAGACCCGATATATTACATTATTTTTACTAGAGCGGCAAATTCTATAAATAAGTGAGTTATAAAGTATCTTAAGGTAAGTTTAGATATAAAAGCCTACTTTAAGCTAATATGCATAATATTTTCTTTTTCCAACCTCACTTTACAAGGAGTGTCGCACTTGCCCCAAGAAAAACCCGGTCAAAGGCAAGTGCAACACTTTTGAAGGGGCTAGTGCGCCATATCGCACTTTCCCCGTCGCACTTACCCCATTGATTTTCTGTGCAGTGAGTGGCATAAAGATGGTAAGAAAATACCGTAGGACATCACAAAGAGGGAGTACCTACACAAACGAAGATCTCAAAAGGGCTCTTGAGCAGGTGAAATCTGGGTCCTTAACAGTGTTCAGAGCCAGTGAAGTTTATGAAATACCACGATCAACATTAACTGATCACCTTAAAGGACGAAGGGTTCAGAAGAGTTCTTCTTTTGGCCGTGCATCTGCTTTGCTACCGCTGGAAGAACAAAAGCTAGCTAACAGCCTAAAGTAAGAACTCTTAATATTATCATGTATTTACTAAATAACAAAAATCCATGTGTAGTTATAGGGTATGCCTACCTAAATTTCGTTTTCTTTTACAGATGCATGGAAAAGTGGGACTTCGGCTTAAGTCGAACCGAAATATTAAATGTAGTAGGTGAGTACGTAAACCAAAATAAGATTACTACTCCATTTAAAGATGGTGTACCAGGTGAAGACTGGTTTCTAAATTTTAAACAGAGACACAATTTGTCAATAAAGAAACCAGAGCAAGTAGAATATTTAAGGAAAAAGAATACCGATCCTTTTATTGTATGTGGCTATTTTGATTTATTAAATACTACACTAGATAACTTGAACCTAAAGGATAAACCTGGTCAAGTTTGGAACATGGACGAAACCAGTTTTGGTACTGATCCGTCTCGTACAAAAGTCGTTGGACAAAAAGGTGCCTCCTGCACAAGAATAACTGCCAGTTCAGGAAAAAATAATAAAACGGTCCTTTTCGCAGCAGCTGCAAATGGAAGAAAAGGTGCACCTTTGATTATTTATAAAGGCAAATCTGTGTGGGACAAATGGGTAGGGCGAAAAGGAAAAGATTATCCAGGGACTACATATGCCAGTAGTGATAATGGCTGGATGCAAAATCAAATTTTCCGAAAGTATTTTATTAAAAGTTTTATTCCGCAATTAGGCCCAGAGCGTCCCGTTGTAGTAATCCTTGATGGCCATACTACACATTTTCACATTGAAATCATTAATCAGGCTATGCAGCATAATATTACGATTATAAAATTACCTGTCCATACCAGTCATCTATTGCAGCCTCTTGATCTGGCAGTTTTTTATGCTGTAAAGACACAGTGGGATCAAAAGTTGGTAAAATGGCAACGACAACACTTGGGACAAAGTCTATCTAACCAACTGTTTGCCGAAATGGTGGGTGAAGTATGGACCAACGTAGATCCCAACATCATTAAATCAGGATTTAGAAAGGCGGGTATTATACCGTTTAATCCCAATGCTGTATCTAGAGAGGCATTTAATCCTGAAGCACTAAAACGGTGGGACGATGAAAAGATAACACAGTCAAGACAGACACATGATGATAGAGCGAATGAGTCTACAATAACTGAACAACCATCAAATGAAACCAGATCTAGCAATACAGCTACACCAGGCCACTTAGAAAATACCGCCGAAAACAGAAATGACAATACAGCTCCGCCAAATGATTCGGAAACTACCACTGCATTATTAAAAAATAGTAGCACAGACTTTCAAACTCTTCTTCTGAACTGTTGTAGACAATCCCAATCATTATCTCAGAATAAAGGTAGGAAAAGGGTTGCACCTGGGGCAGAAGTAGTTACAACTGAACATGTAAAAAAGCGTCTAGAAGAAGCACAAAACAAACCGAAAACCAAGGTACCAAGAAACAAAGAATCCGTCATCGACATTATTAATGAAGAACCAGGACCATCTGGGATTGTTACTGGTGTAGAAAGGTCTGCTCATAATCACATAAGAAACAAGAAAAAAAACTTGGATTCATCTGAATCTGATACTGACTGCAATGAAGAAGTAGAATATGAAGAAAGCGACAAAGATGAATTGTATTCAGATGATGAGAAGAATCCGCTTGATATAACAAAAAACACATCTGATATAAAAATTGGTGACTGGGTTTTAGTCAAATTTTGTAGCAAAAAAAAGTACAAAACGTTACGTTGCTGAAATTACAGAAGTGAGCATTACCTAACAGATTATAAGGATAAAAGTTATTGCTCTTTAAAGTGCACCTCATAGTTTAAGATACCTAAAACTATGTAATTTGTGTTGTTAAAACTATTTCCAGATAGAACAAGATTTTATAATTAAAAATTATTATTAATTTTATTAAATACATAAATAAAAAGTTTACCTCGAGTAGGATTTGAACCTACGACCTGTACTTTATATAATAATTTTTAATTACATATTTACCTTTGAACTCATTCGTTCATAACAAAAACTTATAATAAGATTTTATAATGTTTCGTAACAAAAGCAGAGAGGAATAAATGGTATTTTTTTTTCTGATTTGGTTGAAAATTTGTATATGGTGTCTTTGTTGCATTCTAAACACATTTTCTTAATACAATTTTTCGATATTTCAAAATTTCCGACAAGTCTATGGTCACGTGGCAAACGTCACAATGGATTTTTTGGTTGTCAGACATGCAGAAACGAACCACCAATAGAGTTTTTCAGAAATTTTAATAATAAAAATTTTTGTGATAGGTGTCCAGCTTTATGGCGGTCCCTGTATATATATATATATATATATATATATGTATGTATATATATATATATATATATATATATATATATATATATATATATAATATATGTACTGCTGGTTTCTCGGGTGTTGACCGGCGTAGCTCTTCTTGTCTCCAAAAGACCATTTGTTACAAAACGACGTTTCGGCAAAGTCTCATTTAGCATCCTCAGGTTGGTAACTGTCTGCTCCTACTTCGAGTTACTCGAACTGAACTAAGTTCCTGTTGTGTGTGCTGCTGCTTATGTACCCTATTGCTTTCGCTGCTTTCACTACCTTCACTGATTTCACTGTTTGCCTGCCTATTTTCACTTCTTTTATTGATTCTGTTTTAGTAGGATTCTAGTTGTCTAGGGATTAATGATGTTTTCCGTATTGATGGTAGTCTCAGAACATCGTCTCTTGTGTTGAGATTGTGTGGGTGTTTCTCAATCTCTATGGCTTCTCTGATAATTCTAGCTGTAAAGTGTTGGATGCTTGCCAAAGTTTTTGCGTCCTCAAATTTAATTTTGTGTCCTGTTGTAGTTACGTGTTGGGCCAAGGGTGATGTCGCTTCAACTTTATTAACCGCGTTTTTGTGTTCTTCTATCCTTGCGCTGATTTTTCTGTTGGTCTGTCCAACATACGATAGCCCGCAGCCTCCACATGGAATCTCGTACACTTTTTGATTCTCCAACGAGATCTTGTCCTTAGGATATCTAAGATCGAATGAATTTTTCGATACGCCGTGAAAGTTGTATCGATTTTATGTTTTTGAAGAATACGGCTAATCTTGTCCGTGTCCCTTTGATGTATGGCAGGGATGCGATGGCAATTGCAAGATCAGCTGGTTCTTTGTCTTCTCTTCTCGCCAAGTTAAATGACCAAATCTGCCTATCCACCGGCCTGACGTTATATTGTATATGCGTTAGATTTTGTAAATGAAAATTCGGTCGTGACCAATATCTGTTTTAGTACAAAATGAAGTGTATTAGGAAGATGGAAATAGGTACATCCTGATAATTTTTAAGGAATACGATGCTTCATCTGTGAAGACTATTTCCTGTAAAATTTCTTCATTGAATAAATTAAATAATGCTTCACAAAAATTCGTGCGTTTGATTTTGTCATCATCGTACGTTTGACGGTGATCATGAATTTGTACGACCTGTATTTAAATTTTTTAATGTTTTAAAGACGAACTCTGAAATTTGAAATTCTTATGCTATTAAACGCAATGACGCTGTGGGATTGTCCTCGGCATAGCACAAAATGTTTAATTCTAATTTCTCATTGAGGACTTGAGGACGATGCAGGTTTTTGCTCTTTTTTGAGGGAATTTACGACACAACTATCATTAAGCTGAGTAACGATGTTATGGATGGTTGAAATACACGGTATGTGTTCATCAGGGTATTGTGCGGCAAATAAATCCCGCACTCCTCTCAAACTATTATTACACTTGTACCAGTTAAAAATTTGTATTTTTATTTCAGTGGAAAGCATTTTGTAAATTAAACTGTAGGGAGGTATTTTTAAAGATATGACAGCTGTCAGTTTCACCTACTACTCATTTCAACTACTGCAATAGGTTGACCTTTTTTTTTAAACTGAACATTGTATATATATATATATATATATATATATATATATATATATATATATATATATATTGAGATGAGTCTAATTACGTGCAAGTAGCTATGTAATTTCCATAGTGAAGTTTTACTTTAGTTTGTACGAAAATGGTACATTTCCTTAAATAATTGTAGTATAAGATGATTAATAAACATTGAGGTGTTTGAGAAATTTAAGATATTTTCTTAATGTTGTGTTAATAATGGTAATTTTAGTAATAGACAACACAGTACATAAAAGTATAGGGGATGTTTGTTTTCGTTTTTCAGTTAATTCAGTTTTCTTTTAGTTTTACAAGTTTATATTAAACAATATTCTCCGACGACATGTAATACAGGTTGTGGTTGAAAAAAATAATGTTACAATTAGAGATAGGCTGGTATCAATGTCGCAATTTACATGTGCGCAGCCGAGATTTGTGAGAACGTTCGTATTTGTGCGTTAAACTCATAATAGTGCAAAACTTATGAAAAAACAGAACAAGCACATTAGTGGGTGACTATATAACATGAATCATGCAGTAGATCTGGAATTATTGTGTTTAATTCTACAGTTCATCACATTAAACTAGTGTATGACAACATTCCGACACTAGTCGTAGGAGAACTTATCAACCTACAAAAGTGATAAAATAAACTAATTTGTAACTTAAACAATAATTGTAAACACGTACATTAACAGTTATTGTGCTTAAAAATGTGAAATTTAACATTAATTTGATAGAGACAATATGAGGTTATGTCATATCCTCGAACATACAATTTTTGTGAAAAGTAATTTTAATTGAGACAATTCCTATAAAATAAATTAGTAGAGGCAAAAATAGTAAGGTAGCCTCAATTTTATGTTGTAATTCCTTATATTTATGTCTAATTTTGTTAATTTTAATTTGTAAGAATTTTGATAGATTTAAGAATTTTTTCCTTTCAAATTGGCCGCAGGCATATTTGAGATGTATATTAGGGTGCAGTAGCTTCCCCTATTCCTGTGGAGGTAATTTTCAAGCCTGTAAATTGCATAGAATTAGTTTAAATTCAATAAATAAGGGTAAAAATCAACATAGTTATTAAGTGTCCGATTTAGATCATGTTTGGTCTCAAAATTTAGAGAAAATTATGGAGATTTTGGAAATGTTTTTAGATTTAAGAAATGTTAAACAGGAAGAAAGTTATAAGGTTTTAAAGAATTTTCGTAATTTAAGAATTGTTTTAACCAATAGGAATTAAGCAAATATTTCTCGTAACTAATGAAACATTCGAAAAATTTGGTTGTCGAGTGGAAAGATATAAATACAAGCGTTTTCAGCTTCTCTTGATCTCTTGATTTTCAACTTTTGCAACAACTTGCCAGAGTAAGCTGTTGCGAAATGTTTTTGAAAATATAATTTTAAACAAAATTAAATCACATCGGGAATATAACAAAGTGCGGTTTAGTTTCGGAAGTAATCATGAAACAAGTGATAGTCTTTTGTTCGTGAAATAATTTTAAATAAGGTTAGTTTACCTTTGCGAACCATAATTCGGAAGTTTCGTTGAGTTATAAAAATATTTCTGATGTTTCGACTTTGTTTATTTAAATGTGAATCGTATATGTTGATGTGCATACTAAATTGTGGTGTCCATAAGTTATTTTCATTATACACCTTGTTTATTAAAAAGTGTTTAATTTACGACAACCATCCATATTCCATGCTCATTCAAAATTTACTTTTGAATGTAATTTATTATTAAAGAAGCAATAGACCTAAAACAAAGATTCGTCAACATTCTAATATTAATAGTGAAACTTACCGAAGTGAATAAGCTGATTATCTTAAAGAAAACTTTGGATGTTCGAGAGGCAGAATAGCAGGTTGCAGCAGCTGGTGTTTACAATCGTCTTGTGCAGCAGTTAGCCACGAAAAGAAGGACAAATATGTAAGTACTTTGTTGACATTGATACTATATTGTTATGTTCACAATTTATATCCTTTGTAATAACAATGACGTGCAGCAACAAGTATGCATGTTCAAAGGGAATGTTATTTGTTCTAGAAATTTAAATGTTTTCTTGATAATTGGGTTTTTATTAATCAAACATCTTTATACTTACTGGTTTGTCAAATTTCACTTTTCTTTATGATAAATCATATGGTTGCGTATTCATTGCGCATGCTTACATATATTTTTAAAAGAATTTGTTATGTACAGGGTCTAACAGAGATATCTATGCGAAATAAAGATTATAATCCAATTTATTTAATCAATTAAGATTTTTTTTTAAAGTAAATAGGACATTACCTTAATGTATCTTAGTCATGTTAACTATGGTTATTGTAGTCAAACAAATAATTTAATTCAATTTCATGATAGTTTGTTTTTTTATATTAAAGGCAGGTTCCTTCTAAATTTTCAATGATCCCTATCCCCTGTTAGATGAGTCTCATTGTTCTACCGGATTATATATATTTTTAATTATAACTATAATAAATAATTTAAGATTAATAAAAAAATATTTCAAATTGATATAAATTAGTATCATCAATATCAAACCCATATATTATTAGTAACAAGGGGAAGATCAGTGCAATATATATATATATATATATATATATATATATATATATAGTTGAACATATGAAACATTTTATTATTGAAAGAAACTCTATTGGCGGTTCGTTCCTGCATGTCTGACAATCAAAAAATTCATTGTGACATTTGTCACGTGCCCATAGATTTAGCGGAAATTTTGAAAAGTGTTAACTGTGATGCCGCAAAATGGGTCAAATAGACAAGATATCGAAAAATTGTATTAAGAAAATGTATTTACAATGGAATAAAGACCCCTTATACCAATTTTCAATTAAATCAGAAAAAAAAAAAAATACCATTATTCCCCTCTGCTTTTATCATAAACATCATAAAATCTTGTTTTACCTGGAAATAGTTTTAATAACATAAATTACATAATTTAAGGTATTTTAAACTATGAGGTACACTTTAAAGAGCAATAATTTTCATCCTTATAAATCGAAATATTTGATTTTTCCAAAGCCTACTTATTAAATTCAAAAATATCGCTAATTTCAAATATACTAATCAATATTAAATTTGATAAGGATATATAATGTCTTGTTAAGTTTTAATTACAAATATTAGTTCGTTTACATTTTATTTACCGGTTAAAAATATTAGATCAGCTCATGCACTTCAATATACAGGGCATGTACACAACCAGTGACGAGGTTAAATCGTATTTTCTATATTTTCCTCTCACAAATTGTCTGTTTTACAAATATTTAATTAATTTTGACCTAAAATAATGTAATTTATGTTATTAAAACTATTTCCAGGTAAAACAAAATTTTATAATGTTTCGTAATAAAAGCAGAGGGGAATCAATGGTATTTTTTATTTTTTTTTCTGATTTGTTTGAAAATTGGAATATGGGGTCTTTGTTGCATTCTAAATACATTTTCTTAATAGAACTTTTCGATATCTTGTCAATTTGACCCATTTTTCGGCATCGCGGTTAACATTTTTCAAAATTCCCCCCAAATGTATGGTGACCTGACAAATGTCAGACATGCAGAAACGAACCGCCTATAGTTTTTCAGAAATTTCAATAATAAAAATTTTTCCCACATGTGTCCAACTTTATGGCGGTCCCGTATATATGCAGGTATGGAAAAACATTATTGCGGGTCTGACTTATAATAAGCTAGAAAGAAAAAACTCGTTTTACTGAAGGTAAATATTTTATCTTTTTTAAGTTCAGTTTGGAGTTTTTCGATAGTAATATGTGAGCCTAAAATTAAACAGTGACTAATTCCATTTCAACAATAATTTCTGAATTATTTACCAGTTGCATGCATGGTGTAAATTTTTCGTTTCAAAACATCTTTCTCGTATTCGTCGACATCCTTTGACTTCGACTTCAAACGCAGCCAATGTTTTTGCGGTGAATCCGGCGCCGATTTCCCGATTCTAAAGCGAAAGCCATTCTTGCCTTTGTCCGAGTTACGGTTTTCTCGGAAATGCCGCATGCGAGAGCAGTTCGCTGCAACATAATATTACATAAATATAAATCTAAATAGTGAAATTTATTAGCGTATCTGGATAATGGAAGTTAAAGGTAAACTTGGCCCCCCGTTATCGCGTTCCATCTCGAAATAATGCAGTATATTCATTAACATTACTTGAGTTTGGCTTTTCAAAGATTTCCCTTTTAATGACATCATTATTTGCTGCAAAATAAATAAATGCCTTCAATAAATTGGAAATACATTTTGCACTATAAGCTTACCTCGTAATAGTGAATATTAATAATAATAAAAATTATTATTAATTGTATTTTTATTTTAATTAATTAACTGCGCCATCAAGGTTCAAGACCCAATCGATGTAAATTTTGTCTTTATGTATGTAGAACTGATGTAAATTCTAAATATACTCTAGCAAAGTACAGGTCGTAGGTTCAAATCCTACTCGAGGTAAGCTTTTTATTTATGTATTTAATAAAATAATAATAAATTTTAAATACATTTTTACCTTTGAACTTATTCGTTCATAACAAAACTTGTATTAAATTAATAATAGTTGTTTTGAAAAAAACTGTTGTTTACAAATGCAATGGAAACTAATAAATTACGAAGCGAAAGATAAATTATTATAACTACAAAACACGATGCGATTATATGAAACGAAATACGAAGAATAATTTGAGGTTAAATAGCCAAGAAGACATCTGACAGCGTCGTGCGCTTTGACTTTAGAATCGACATGCGTTTTTAAGTCCTGCATTTAAAATATATAGCAGACGTATAAATTATAACCCGTCTTTCTTTAAGTGGGAACTTCGCGCTAAGATAAAGGGTAACAGATGCATTTCACAGTAATAATTATATCCCCATTCTCGAGTCCGCCATGAGTCTCCCCGGCGTTACTATAGTAAAAAATGATGCAACGATGTATAATTTAACATAATAAACTCTTATTAATCAATAATTGAACAATAAACGCGATCACGAAATACAAAATTATTAGTACGTTAACACGTCGAGCAACCTAGTAAGAATGACACACTCCGAAAACTCTCTCTCTCTCTCGTATTCCAATGATATTACATCATATATTTTTATTTGAATTTATAATATGAGATCATCCCTGTTGCCAAACTGGTGGTTCTTCGATACAGTGGCGTTATAGTCGGCTAACCTGACTTCTTCACGACTGCGTGAAGGGAACTTAAACTGCAACAGATAAAACAATTTGTACACTAGATTTTTTTTTGTGTGTATTCAGTATCGGAAACTCGCGTAACGAAAAGTTTCAGTTTATCTGATGGACAGATGCCCGTATAGGCAGTCCTCGTACGTCTTGACCCTGGTAGTTCTTTGACTACGTAACGGACTTTGTCTAATACTTCGACAACTACAAAGGGTCTCTTATATTTTGGTTCAAGCTTCCTGCTCTGCCCGTCATGAGAGCCTTTATTCGCTTGTGCCAGAACGTGTTGGCAACCGTATATATCGTCAAAGGTGCATGCCGTTTATCGTAATACTCTTTCTGCCGGCGTTGTTGTTTTTGCGTAACTTTAGAGACGTTATCTCTCAGTACCTCGAGATTTAGCCGTTCACTGCTTACAACCTCAGTCGTAAAAAAGGCATCATCTAAGCCTCCCGGATGGTATCCAAGAAATACCTCGTAAGGTGTCTTGCAAGTAGTAGAATTAACGGTAGAGTTAATTCTCCACTTCAAGTTAGTCACTGATTCATCCCATCGAGTCTCATCATCCGTTGAAACCGTAATAGCTGACAAAATTGAACGACTTGTCCGTTTGCTCGAAGGGTAACGGTAGCACAAAGCACACGTTTTACATTTAAGCCTTGGCAAAAATACGTAAAACTCTTGCTAGTAAAAGTCGTTCCCCTATCGCATATTAGTCGGCATGGTACACCAAAAATTTCCATGACTTCTTCTAGGTACTTGATAACTACCTGGGTTTTGGTATTTGGTACCGCTTTCAGGAACACAAATTTGGTGAAGTCGTCAACTATCACTATCAAGTAGGCATTCTTTTTAACGCTCGTAACAAATGGACCCAAATGATCGATATCCAACGTGTCTATCGGGATATTTTGTTTTTCTATTGGATTTAGACGGCTGTTTCCCTAATGGTGCTTTATTGTGAAGACAACCTAAACACGATTTGATGTAATTCCTAACGAATGACCTCATTGCAGGAAACCTGTAGTGCGAGTGTATAAATTACAAGGTCTTATCGACAGCAAAATGACCTGCTCCGCCGTGATAATACATAAGTATTCTTTGCCTTGCTGATTATGGGGTAACCCATCTCTCTCCTGCGTCGGTTTTTCGATACAGGCGGACATTTGTTAAGCAGTAACTAGAATATATGTTTTTGGATTCCCACCGTTGGCCGGACGTGATAGCGTTTCCATTATTTTCCGAAAATGTTCATCCTGGAGTTGTACCGATAAAACCCAGCCTTCTTTGGACACGTTGACGAGGTTCACTTCAGCACTTTGAACAGGCCCTCGACTTAACGCGTCAATATGTGCCATTTTTGGGCCGGATCGGTATTCAATATCAAAATCGTATTCCTGAATCGTTAGCCACCATCTTGCAATTCATGGAACTAGATCCCTCTTCATCATGGCGTGTTTCAGCGAGTTGTAATCGGTGACAACCTTAAACTTAGTGTCTAGAAGATATACACGGCATTTTTTCAAAACGTCTACTACAGCCAGTGTTTCCAACTCGTAGTGGCACGGCTGAAGTATTTCACCGGCTTAAGAGAGCTGTTATCTTGTTGTTGGAATAAGATAGCGCCAAATCCGACTTTACCTGCATCACAATGCACCTCCGTCGTCGCATTTCTGTTAAAAATGGCTAGGATAGCTCGCTCCGTCAATTTCGCTTGTTGTTCTCTCCATGCAAATGGGCTGTCCTTTGGTCAGGGAGGATATAGGTTGGGTGATGGCTGCAAATACTTTCACGAACTTTCTAAAATAGCTGGTAAGCCCCAAGAAGCGCCTGACCTCATGTATGTTTTTCGGTAGACTAGACCGGTATAAGGATATCATCTAAATATGCCATGACCAAAAGGCATTCTCAGGAACTCGTAATTCCCGTCAGGCGTCACGAAGGCTGTCCTAGGTATAGACTCTTCATCCATTTGTATTTGGTGACACCCTGATGCCATATCTAACGTGGTAAAATACTTGGCACCCTTTAGACCGTCCAGGAGATTGTCAATTCTCGGAAGAGGGTATTTGTCTTTCACAGTTTCACGATTCAACGCCCCATAGTCGATGCATGTGCGCTGTTCCCCATTTTTCTTCTTTACAAGAAGGATTGGACTGGAGTATTGAGAAGTGGAATCACGTATAATTTCATTATCTTTCAGTTCTTGGATAATTTCTCTGGTTGACTCTCGTTTACTAATAGCCGTTCTATAAGGGCGGTAAGTAATAGGTAGACTATCCGTTAACTCAATTTGCATTTTCGTGACGCTAGGTTTACCAACTTCTGTAAGTTTGGTGGCAAAACATTCCCGATACTCTCTTAAAATATTTAAGAGATTAATAGAGTTAACGTTTGATAACTCGGAATTTACTTGATTTTTGATATCGTCAAAAGCAAACATTTGGGGATTTGTAACTTCAGCTAACATTACAAAAATAGGGTCTTGGACCTTTTCGCAACACGTTAGCCCCCTAACGAATACATGACCCTTTTCGTAACACAAATCGTTGTCCGACGAATTTAAGACCGATACGTAACCGTCCTGATTTAGATTCGTCACACACCCAGGTATAACATGCAATTTCCCTGGTACATTTCTATATTGTAAATCAACAAAAACATCGCCTATGTCCTCATTAGCGTAAACTGCGACGTATCCCACATGGTGTGATGGAATCACAGTTGTTTCCGAAGTATATAAACACACCTTACGAGGTGGAAGTTGGTTCAACCAGAAATGAGTATTATCAGTATTATTAATCAACCTAACTTGTTATAATAGGTTGTCCCATTGGACGAAGTGGTCATCGTCCTTGCGAACGTTGTTCTTATGTTCCTGTGTTCTCACTTTGAGTGTTCCACTGCTCTCTCTTATGTATGCTCTGCTGCATTCGCATGGTAGGTTGTATACACAATTCTAAAAATTCTGATCTTCCTTGTATGGTTTGGTTTTGGTATACTGAGTTCTGGTAGATTTGAAGACTGCGTATTTGCTACCTATTCGTATTTGTCTGATACGTTATATTCGTGTATTTAGGTTCTTCTGTTTCGGTTACCATTTCCCTGTTTAGGTTAGGTGTTAGATCGAGGTAGCCATTTTCTTTGAGTGTTTTCGCAATATTGCTAAAAACACTCAATCTAACACCTAACCTAAACAGGGAAAGTGTAATCGAAAAAGAAGAACCTAAATATACAGCGATAATACCATATACACAAGGTACCTCAGACAAAATAAGAAGGATAGGCAGCAAATACAAGATACGCAATGCCTTCAAATCGACCAGAACGCTCGGGGGAATACTAATCAAAAGCAAACCACACAATGAAGATCAGAATTCCAAGAATTATGTATACAACGGCAGAGCGTACATAGGAGAGAGCAGTAGACCACTCAAAGTGAGAACACAGAAACACAAGAACAACGTCCGCATGGGCGAAACATAAAAATCAAGAATCGCCGAACATGCCGGGAACGAAGACCACCGCATCCAATGGGAAACATACAGATAGTGGCAAAAGACGAGAACACAACTCGTCGAAAACTCAAAGAAGCCACTACATCGCACTAGCAGAAAATCCAATAAGCCAAGCTAGTGTGTAGGAAAAGAAACCCATCAAATTCCAATAATGCTGAAAAATATATATTGGATTACTCCGTGGCTCAGCGGTAAAGGTGTCAGACCAGTAAGTGAAAGGTACCAAGTTCTAATCTGAGAGTAGTCAAGTGCTTGGGAAAAAAATCATAACATATAAATTCGACCCAAGTGCGAAAACAGTCCTTCTCAGAACTAAGCCTGACGACGGAAGCAGTGTCCGCTTCCGAAACGTCGCGCTCAAAAAGCAAAAACTATGGAAATGAGCCTATAAACTCAACTAATATGAAACCATAGTTACAAAACACTTATAATACAGAATTAGTAACTCAGTACTGCCTCGATTTCAAACAACTTTTCAGATAGCTTGAAACATCGATGAACAAGCTAGCACTAGAACCACCTAACCTTCCTCTGCAAAGCCCGTGATAACAACGTAATACCTACCGGGCTCAACATCAAAATTCCGATACACAGCCGAAAAATATCACTAATCGCAAAGAGAGCTAGCGAAGCGTTAGTCAAAGAACGAATCAGACATCACCATCTCAAAAAATACCAGCTCTGATCACCTGATCACCTCTGATAACGAGATTAGAGAAACCATTCGAAATCGAGTGAACGAACAAGACTTTGTTAGGATGAATACGGCTACCAGAAGTAAATATACGAAGACTAAGGAAATGCACAACGAAATTAAGCAGAAGAAACTCGAAAAGCAAAAACACTGTCATAAACATCTTTAAACGACAGTTGAACGAGAACGAAATGAAGGTTTTGGACAAAGGCTTGAACTATGCGATAACACCGAGGTATATTCCAAAAGTAGATTTAATAACCGCAGTTGAAGGAACAGCTATGAAATTAGATCCTAAAGAAGCCGAAGAATAGAGAGGTAAGGTTAGATCATTCTTAGATTCATCTAGACGAACTAAACCTAACCTCTCTAACATAGAAGGGAGAGCGGTCATTTCCCTTAAGAATGACCTAACGATCAAAATTCTCCCGGCAGACAAAGGAAACGCGACTGTGGTAATGGATATGGTCAATTACAACTACTGGACGGGGGCGAGGACAAACAAATACCAAAAGACCCCGTACCATCAATCGAAAGACGGTTATACCTGACGCTGGCAAAACACAAGGGGGAGTTCTCCGATTACCAGACAACTAGACTTACCCCACACTACACCAAACCTCCGCATCTGTACGGCCTACCAAAGATTCATAAGCAAGGAATTCCTCCGAGACCAATTGTGAGCTCGAAAAATGCACCTTGCAACCCATTAGCACACTATCTGCTAGGCATCATCACACCCTTATTGGGAAAAACCGAGTCTATGGTCAAGAATACGCAGCACTTCGTAGAAACCATCAGAAAATTCCAACCAAACCACGAAGGAATACTGGTAAGCTTCGACATTGTGAGCCCATTCACAGGTGTGCCAACCGATAAGGCACTAACTATCATAAGAGACAAGCTGTAACAGGATGAAATGTTAGACGAACGCACGAAACTCTCGATAAACACAATAATGGAACTAATGGACCAATTCTACCAAGAGTTTGGGATGACGATGGGTTCCCCACTATCACCCATAGTGAGCAATATATATATATATATATATATATATATATATATATATATATTTCATTCGCAACTTTTCGGCCAAAATATAAAAACTATAATAAAGAAAAAACCAAATTGACTTGTACTTCTATGTACAAGTCATATCATGAGGATGTACGAAGTCTGTTTGCTACGAACGGGAAAGGAATGCCTATATTTAGAGCAGTTATGGCGCAGAAGCGTTTCCTAAATTTGATGGCTGCCCTAAGACTTGACGATGCCTCGAACCGACAACAAAGAGCAAATGATAATTCAGCTGCTGCTATCCAAGAATTTTTTGAATTATTTGTCCGCAATTCAAAAGATATAAGGTTGGGGCTAATGTGTGCGTAGACGAAATGGGTTTTATAGGCAGATGTCACTTTAACATGTATGTTATCAGCAAACCCTGTAAATATGGGATAAAAATCTTTTGCATAACTGATGCTTACATTTACGCTGGGATTTAGCCTCAGAGATGAAGAAAGAAGAATAGAATGGCGACAACTGGTTTACTTCAGTTGAGTTAGTATGTCATATACAAAAAATAACCTTGCCTGCGTCGGCAAAATAAAAACGAAATTCCCCCACAGTTCCTTCCGCAACCAAATCGTAATTAAAGCGACATTTTGTATGGATTTACCAGAGACCTAACATTAAGAAAAACACAGCTGTATTAATAATTTCTTCCATGTATCATTCCACAGAAATCGATATAGAAATAAATTCTGTTTATAACTTGACCAAAGGGGGTGTGGATGCGATGGATGAAGTTTGTGAAATATTCCTGTAGCCACAGAGCACGCAGATGGCTATGGAGATTTTCTATAAAATGACATATATGGAGTCGATTCTCACATTACATTTACTTCTGTTCCCGAAAATGATTGGGCGAGATTCAAGTTTATAGAAGCCCTGGCAGATTAACTAATTGCCTCACATTTACATAGAAGGTTTAAAATGCCAACAATACAAAGGCAATTTATCGGAAGTATCCTTGATATTCCCGAAAACAGCGCTAATGAACAAGAAGAAAAGCTTGAAGTAAGAAAGTATTGCTACATTTGACCATCTAAATTAAGAAAGACTGCATATTTATGCACTAAGTGCCAAAAGCCCATATGCGTGCGATGTTCTCGAAAAATTTGTAGTATCACATATTTAACCACACAACACATATACACGCCCACGCGCACGTTACGTGGGTTACGATACCAGACTTCCCAGTGTCATTGGACAGTGGCCTTCGCGTATGTGTGAGTAGCGTAGGTGGCGAATGGTGTGGGTGATACCTCACCAGTCACGGTGCGAAAACTCGGAAATTTATAACTGTTTATCGCTATGCGGTCCCATGAATTTCTGAACGACTGCCAGGGTGGATTGCTGCTAACTCTGCTTTAGGTTCGATGCCCTATGGCTCTCGGCTGGGCCGTATTGGCGGTGATGCGGCACAGTTTTGTGTGTGTATAATTACCGTTGTCTTTGTGATGGTGAGTGGAGTTTATCCATTCTCTACCACACGCCGTTGGTACCCGCTCCTGAGGAATGTGCTTGTGGGAGTAAATTTTTGTATATGTTGCATGATCACAACGGAAGTTGTGCAATATTGATTGAAACGTTTCAAATAAATTCAGTACGATTGCTGTTGACAAAAATTATAATATTCATTAGATTAGTAAACAATATTCATGATGAACATGTATCTCGTCTCAGAAATTCAGATATTTGAGAAAAAAGCTACGTCACTGGTAGGGGTTGAAATTAAATTGTAAACACATTAAAGCATTGTGTATAAATGTGACATATACGGTATATTAAAGTTTGCAAGTTAACATTCAAAATGATTTTTAAAGCGTTTATATTAAAAATAAATTAACATTAAATTGAGAATTTATAAAGGTACCGAATCGGCACTGTTTCAAAATATAGGGGCGCCACCTGTCGATAAAAAGAATATGGATTTCTGCAAACTTTGTGATAAACCCAAGGACTTCAAACAGCGTTTGGAAAAGCATTTTTTTTGTTTATTTAATAGTTATTTAACCATCAAGTGTATTAATAAAGACGATTAACGATGAAATGTTTTAACGCGTGAGCTTAGCGAACGCGTTAAAAAAGTCGAGATCATTAATCGTCCATTAATACACAAGTTCGTTACAAGATTTTTCAGAGAATCGCTTTCTTTAACCTGTTTTTCCAAAGTGAAAATTTTACGTCGACCGTGCTGCCATCTCGTAAAGAAAGTACAGATTTCATACTAATCAATGCAGTGCCTCCTATCAACTTCATTTAAAACGTTTATTAATAGACCCTATTAATGCATGATTTGGAGTTGCTTAAAAATTCTCATTAATAAACAATTCTCTGAAAATTTCATATAAAATCAATTATAAATTGATTTAATCGATTTTGATTAAGTAAAAAATGTAATTCAGGTTGTCACATGTGGTCAAAATCTACCGAAGATTATTTGTTTTTTCGAACTTTAGAATATTTATTAGTACACAGTATTGTGGATCGAGTATAGTTTCTTAAATTTGAATATATTCGAGTATAAATTTTGGAAGCGATAATGTAATTACGAATTTTCACTTTGACAATATCTGGATTTATTACAAATTGGGTATCCAGTTTAGTGTGAATGACATATATATATTTTTCGATTTGTTTTACATGTTAACATTGGTGTTTTAGTAAATTCCCTTTTACTAATCTAGACGAGTTTTTAGTTCTTTTTGTAAATAGTGGTTATTTCTATTTTTTTTAGTTATCGTTAATTAAGTATACTTGGTTGAGTTAAGTTACATCATGGAAAATACTACTACTAATATTATTTAGTTACAGTTACTTAAGCCAACTTCACTGAAACCTGGCTCATACATATCAATTTCATATTTTAGAAAAATATGGGAAAAAGTAGCACATATATTACAAAAGAACAAGACGTACAGAGTAGCTTTCAAAACTAATACCGATGTTCATGAACGTTTTTCTTAATGCGAAAGATTCAACTAACGAAATTTTGAAGTCTGGTATTATAACTTGAACTGCACATTCTGTAATTATGTTTATATTGGACAAACACTTTAACAGTAGATACCAAGAACATATTAGATGTTACAAACATAAACATAGACAAATGAAATTATGCCAAACATTTAATAGTAATTAACTTATGACTTCACAAAATGACATTAAATTTTTACATTTTTGTAATAAAAAAACAAACTAGATGTTTTGGATGCATTTGATATAAACATAAACAGAACGATCTGTAATGAACGAACAGGTACCCTTAATAAACATTTTTAGTGTAGAATTATAATTTACAAGTTTGCTGTTTTATACCTTAAAGATGTGTTACCATATAACTACTTGTTTGTCATTTTACTTATATATTTTCTCTTAATAATGATACATGTTGTATTTAAACGCGTAGAGAAATAATTATATAAAAGAAATTGTGGAATTATATTGTATTTAAAACATTAGTACTATTAAATATAGAATTCCACGAAATAAGGTTAAAGAATATAAATTTAAAGTAAAACTAAGCTCGTGATCTAATCTTAAGTCTAATAAAACACATAGTTAACGATCTTCACCAAAATCAAGCCAATATACTGCTTTTGCCAACTTATGTGCAAAACCAAAAAAACTTTCGATTAAGTCGATTAATTTTTTTTTATTAATTTGCTGAAAATGTGATAAACTTCAATAACAGTAATATTATTACATTTAAAGATTTAAAATAACATCTTCAAAAAGTTTAAGGAACCTGATGAAAAAATTTAATTCCAAGGATATCATTGTCAGGAGTATCATTAATATACAGTACAGTTTTTATGTTTGGAGCATTATTTCTAACTTTGAAACTAATCGATTAATGGTTTTCACAATTTAAACATTTTTTCTATACATGGACTTAATGAAACCTATTTACTAGATATTTAACACTTTAATATGAGTTGTGAGACATTGAACTATAGAAAACTCATACCTATTAAATATAAAATACCTGGCAACCTGATTTGTTACAAAAACGCAATATTGTCAGATTTATATTTAAGCCACCTTGAATTATGTTTCCCAAAATGTCTTGTTAAAAATATTTCATTTTTGTTGAATAGTCCCATTTGTGAGTAGTAATTGATTTTTGTGTCTTGCAAGGTGTTTCATTAAATATTGTTTCACTTTTGTAGAGTAATCACATTGGGCACAATTGTAATAAACATTTGAATGGTGCAATGCGTTATGTGCAACAAGAGTACTTTTATATTTGGTTACATACACACATTTGTCACATTTGTATTTAGGACCACTTGAATTGTGCTTTACAAGATGTTTCTTTAAATACTGTTTTACTTTTGTTGAATAGTCACATTGGTCACATTTGTATACAGCAGCACTTGCATTGTGCTTCACAATATGTCGCTTTAAATACTCTTCCACTGTTGTTGAATAATCGCATTGATTACAATTGTAATTAACAGTTGAATTATGCAATAGACTATGTTTAACAAGACCATTTTTATATTTTGTTACATATGTACATTTGTCACATTTATATCTAAAACCACTTAAATCGTGCTTTAGAAGATGACTCTTCAAATAATGTTTCATTTTTGATGAGTAATTGCATTGAGCACATTTGTATATAGCACCTCTATAGTTGTGCCTTATAAGGTGATTCCTCAAATAACATTGCACTTTTGTTGAATAATCGCATTGGTCACATTTGTATATATGACCACTTGAATTATGCTTTAAAACATGGTTCTTTAATTTTTGTTTCGTTTTTGATGAATAATCACATTGTTCACATGTATACACAGCAGCACGTGAACTGTGCTTTACAAGATGTTGCTTTAAATACTTCTCCACTTTTGTCGAATAATCACATTGATCACAATTGTAAACAAAAATTGAATTATGCAATGCAATATGTCTAACAAGACCACTTTTATATTTTGTTACATACAAACATTTGTCACATTTATATATGGCCTTACTTGAATTATGGTTTACAAAAAGATGTCTCTGTAAATAATTTTCCACTTTTGTTGAATAATCACAGTGGTCACATTTGTACATAACAAGACTTGAATTGTGTTTTACAAGGTGACTCCTTATATATTGTTTTAAATTTGTTGAATAATCACAGTGATCACATTTATACGTAATACTTGGTTTATGTCTTGCTTTATGTCTACTAAAACTGCTTCGATATTTTGTTATGTAACCACATTCATCACATTTGTATTTTCGACTTCTTGAATTGTGCTTTATAAGGTGAATATTTAGATAGTGTTCCAGTTTTGTTGAATAATCACATTGGTTACACTTATACATTACATTACTTTCGTCGGCTGTGCCAGTTCCAGGATCGTTTACTAAATAAGACTTTTCTTCCTCTTTCTCATTTGCAGTGCCTTCAGATTCGTTCTTAATTGTGATACTATTAGAATCATAATCTATTTCTTCTTTGATTAAATCAGTATTTAACATAAAATGTTGTTGGGTAAGAAAAATTTTGACCTTTGTTTCGGTTTCAGGTTCGAGTTTAACAATTTTTTTATCAACTCCTTTTGACATTATGAATTTGTTTCTTGTTTGATGAAATTTAAGTCGCAAATAATACCATGACAAGGAGTAATAATTACAAAGCATTACTTTTTGTTAAGGCAGTGACTATAGGCACGTGAAAATTGACGAATTATTACCTCAATGTGTCTAAAAAAAATGGAAATAAAAAGGTAAATTAAAATCTACGGTAACCTAGGATCCAAGGTACGTTACCCTACAATCCACCTACATTACCGTAGATTTGAATTTTCCTCTTCATTTCCAATTTTTTAGACAGATTGAGGTTATAATTCGCCAAATTTCACGTGCCTCTAGTCACAGCCTTTTGTTAAAATACAGAACCACAGAATCAACTGAAACTTAGAATATACAAGAGAAGAATATAGAACTCCCCCTCCTATTCCAAACTTAGTGGCTACTTCGTTGTAAACGGTCATAGTATTCGCTCAAAAAACGATCAAACGCTTAACCTTCATAAAAGTTTCCTTTCAGCGCCAAATTATTCAATACGCTCCCCGTATAGTAGGTATGTAATGAAAAGTTACACTAATTTGAGCGTCACGTTAGGGCGGAAGGTGGTGAGAAGGGGGTAAAATGGTAGTTTTTCGCAAATATCTCGAAAAATATACGGTGTAGCACAACAATTATTCTATACAAAAATAATCTACATTCAATTACTAACAAAAATGATCCTTTACATACTCACGGTAGAGTGAACGGTTCCGTACATATGGAGGGGATAAACATGCCTTCCGCCGGGACAAGACCACTACACCCGCTGGAGGAGGGGAAGAGCCGGTCAATCACCTTGCGTATCCATTCCTGTCGCCCTCCCACCCGCCTTCCACTGTACAGGCGTTACATCTCTTTTCCTCAGTCGTAGTGTTCTTCTTCTACTGTTATTTTTTCATGTTTCGAGTTTAGAAAACTGTGTGAAATATTATATTAATTATTATACACTATATGTGATAGTCATTTGACAGTGTGTAAAGTATGGCGTAGTGTGTGTTGAAACCTTGTTGGGAGAAGGGTGGTGAATTCATTCCTCTGACCAGAAAGGCTGTTGACAATATAATACAGTGCAGTGAAAGATATAGTGAAAGAAAAGTCCATGCATGATACCCGACTCCAAGTGCACAGTAAGTGTCGACAAACATATATATTACGTCCACAGCCACCTAAACAGGAAGCGGTTACTCCAGCAAAGAAACCCCGTCAGTTATTTGATTTTCAAACCTTGTAACAACCCATTTTGTGTTGTATTAAAATATACCGTAATTTAGATTTTCGTTGAGTCATTCAATATAAGAAAAAAATTTTAATTATTTTTGCATTATAGCTATGAGATAGGCAACTTAATTTGCATTTTGGTGTAACTTAAGTGCATATCTTCTTAAGGGTATATATTTCTTAAAGGTTTATACTCCCACTGTAAATCATTCTGCGCAAATATTTCTTACGCACCGCTATATCATCATCAGATATTCCAAAGCGTCCATTTTTTTTCACTTCCTGGTGAATGTTGATTTGGTTAGGAAGCATTTTTGGGGTTTCCTAAATTTTGTGAAAGTGCCATTGATTTAATGGTAAGATATTTTAACGCATTATATTAAAAATTAAAACATTTGCTCTTTTCAGGCACTTTCTTACTTTCTTTCTTTTTTACTTTTACACTTTTAATTTTACCGCTTTTGATTGCACAATTAATTCTACTGTTACGTACGCTTTCATTTTTGATTGCGTTGTGCTTTTAATGCAGAATTTAAATTTTGATTACATTTATTATATGAACGTTCGAGAAAATGCAATAAATATTGGTTTATTCAATTTCCAGAAGACAAATTTATAAGAAATAAAATTCCATGGTTGGGTGTGGTTTACAAAGTAAAGCATCATTTCAAGATATTGCGCAATATTGATGCCACTCGGTTTGCATTTTCGCATTATTTTTTATAATACCAGGGGTTCTCAAGAAGTATTATATATTGTACAGGTATTTAAAATTTTAACCATTATTTAGCAATTTAAGGCTATAACTAGTTTTTAAAATATATGTTATATAACCCTAATTTAACTGTTAATAAACATAGTCTGTATATTTTTTTATTTTTTACATTTGGATAAAATTTTTATTGTAAAACTCGGTTTAGTTATTCCGAGCATAATTAAAAAATAACTTAGCGTCCGAGATCATTTTTATTAGTGTTACATTTCATTTTATTATTTATGTTCAGTGGAAGTAATCAAGCCTAAATTGTGGTGATTAAGCAAATTGAAAGAATGAACCACCCTACATTAATCTACCGATTTGAGTCAAAGGCATTATTTTTGGTAAATGGTTTGTGTCTCCAGTTAGTTTAACGATTTGCTTGGAGAACCATTTAACTCATCCATTTATACATTTTTATTATACCTTGACCTTCACCATTTTTTTTATTACAACCTTATGTTTTCTTTGTCGTCGCAAAGTCTGTGAATGTATTTAAATGTAGGAACCCAGCCCAAGAAAAGTGGAGTTTAGTACAGAAAGTTGCTGTTATTGATATCATAAGAACTGAAGCAAATAACAGACATGACAAGTAGGGAGATGGAGTAATTGTGAAGCTTTTTCAGGTCATAGACCCCTTCAGTTCTGATCGGAGATACCATTGATACTGCTACCAGATATTGCAGAAACCAGGATCATTACATCTCGAAAAAGTTCGAAAAGTTGTGTGATTACTTGGAGGAAAAAGATGTATGTCAGTACGCTTTAGAAGAATTGCAAACTATGGTCCCGAAATTGAGTAATACATTGACATACATTTGAAAAAAAAACTGATCCAGCACTACGGTAACAGTTTGCATTTGGCAGTATTACCAGGAAAAAATGTGTTATTTGTTTTTCTGGAGCAACTTCTAATATTTTATCAGAGAACTAGTACAAAAATCGGAACGAAGTTAAAGAGGAACTAAGAGTAATAAAAACTGCGGCTGCTATTATTCGCCATGAGATCAAGCCCAAAAGTGACGACTGTCCGCAGTTTCCAACAATTGGTAAAATTTGTACTGGAGGAGCTGAACTGGTACCTGAAGTGCTCAACGTCCTGATATCTGAAATTATCCAGCCTATTCTAAAAGTCAAACACTTTAGAAAATTAAAAAGGCGAAGCAAATTATTGACAGAAAAACTACTGCAATATGTCACAGTACAACAAGTGCTACACGTCCGAGATCATGTTTATCCCCTGTCCCACTTGGGACGGGTGTGTCATTGCACAGAAAGTTTGTTTCAAGGGTCTTGGTTGATGTCCTGTGCAATGTGTGTGTTTGTGTACCTTACAAGGAAGTTTTGAAATATGAAAGATCGGTCACTTCCCGAGAGAGCACAAGAATTGGGAAAGGAAGTGCAATTGGTTTTCGATAATTCAGACTACAAGGTACACACTCCGGATGGCTATAACATGTTTCATGTCATGGGTGGAATTGCTTGCGTGACACTTAAATCTGCTCTTCAGGTGGAGGAAAATGTCCCCGAATGAATGTTACTGCTCGGCTGTTGATAATCGAGGCGTCTTTGCTGTGCAAGCCCCAAGTGCTTCTGGCTATTCCATAACGGTTGCTACAAACATGACTTCGCTGCAAATAAAACCACTGTCATCTGAACATGACCGAACACTGAACTTGCTTTGTTTGAGTGGTACCTGATTGGAAGCTTCAGAAGAATGTAAAACTGGTTGGAGTGGCTGCATGGAAATACTGTACACAACGAAAGAGCACCAAACTTCAGCAGTGGTCCCTCTCCCATTTATCAACTTGGCTCCGACCAAGCTGCAGAAAAAGGTTCCAGTAATGCACAAAGGATTACGATGGTGACATTCGATCAGCCTTTGCACGCTAAAGTTTGTGAAATAGTAGCTGCAGCACCCGATGACAGTCCTCTAAAGTCACGCTTCATTCGAATTGGAGGTTTCCACCTGTCAATGTCGTTTTTTTCAGCTATTGGATTCATCCCGGCAGGAAGTGACTTGGAAGAGTTGTACAGTCCATGCCAAAAACAGTGTTCAACAAATGATGAACGGAAAAGCTTACCCCAGGGTCGTTCGTGCTCCCTTCTTAGCCGAAGAGGCACTCATTACTGTATTTTTGAAGACAAATTGGGCTTACATTGGTGTTGATAAAGACAAAATGAATATTATCTATTCATCTTTTAAGCGTGCTAATGCATCTGCTGAAGATATTACGCAGTCAGGTGCAGTGACGAACTTTGTGGAAAGTTTGGAAAAACAACTTCAACACTGGAAAGAATGAGGACGAACGCAAAAGTTGTGGATTCAGCTCATACAAATGGTTCAGCTAGTTCTAATGTTTATTAGAGTAGGGAGAAGCGGGGACTTCCTCCTCTACCTTTATCGTGTCCACCAAATTCTCCCTTTTTCCTTGCATTTGGTCACCAACTATGCTAAATCTGCACACGTTTACCTACAAAACTCACTGGAACGTCACACCTCAATGCACCCTGGAGAACACGATTTGTTCGTTAATCGAGATTGGCATGTCCATAAAACAGATTTTGATGCGATCCTTGAGTAGTATTGGTGGCTCGACTGGAGGCAGAAGAATCACAGCGACAACTATTGATGTTTGGATTAACTCCATGCCAACGTGTTCCCGGATAGTCGAAGCTATAGAAGAATTTGCGGGAGTGCGCAGCGTCTCTTCAGAGTAGCATGTAGAGCTACAAGAAGCGAAACAGAAAAAAAAATTCTGAACACTCGCAAACTTTCATTTCTTGGCTTAAGGAGCGCAACCCGTTTTCGAAACCCCCTGAATTCTTCTCCTTATTAACAGGGGTTGTAGCAGATCAAAACGTGAATTGTGATGAAGCGTTTGAAGTTGGAGTACTAGCCTTGAAAGAGATCGAATGAAAATGCTCAGTGAGATACACTTGAAAAGAGAGTTAGCTGTGAAGTCTCTACCCTCTATCACTAAGTCATTGACAATTAACAACATTGTATGTGTGAGCCGTAACACCCCTTTACGTCGGTCTAATGAGGAAGGGAAGCAAATCTTCAATGGTATCAGTTTTGGTGCCAGAAGCAAGTGAATCATCGATAACCTCAGATTCAGAGGAAGTGCCCTACATCATTGACGGAGGCCACCTCCTTAATCGTGTAGTCTAGCGACCCCCAGCTACCTATAATTAGGTTTGTGTGCAATACACAGTTATATCATTACTCATTAACACAAAAGATGAACACTTGCGCAGATCATGCACAATCACTCACGTTGAAGTGAAAGTAGAAAGCTCAATCCACGTAAATCTCGATACAAAGCTAATGCTAAAACAAAAAGGCCCCAATAAAATACCTATCTTTTTTGGGATTTTTTAATGGTGTACTTTAAATTATACAATCTAAAGGTTTCGATAACACTTACAGTTATCTTCGTCAGTAGTAATATCTGTTAAAAATTGTTAAAGATGTAACAAATTTTGTCAAAGTTGAAACATTCTTCACCATTAAAAAAAACCAAAAAAGATGATAAGTATGTTATTATGTGTGATAATGGTGAAAGTTTACATTTTCATAAAAAGGCACTAATTTTGATCCTCACAGCGCATTTGCAAAGAGCTGGCTGTACTGTACATCAAGCACAGGGTAATTCTGACTTAATGATGGTTCTTACAGTGATTAATGAACCAGAGAAAGGACTTCCGTAGTTGGCGACGACACAGACTTATTAGGCTTGTTCACTGTTCACGCGCACCCCGATAACACATTGAAAATGATGGTATCGAAGCAAGGCAATCAACAAGAAAAAATGTATTCCATTTCTTATATCCAGCGATGCATTGGGGAGATGAACGACGTTCTCTTCCACAGGATGTGACACTGACTCAGCTATCTACAACAAGGGGAAAATTGTAAGCTTCTCGTTTAACACCATGCCTGAAATACACAGTTGCCACGTTTGCAAAAATTCTTGAAAAGATGATCGACTTTTCGACCACTTTATCAACTTTGAGTATTGGGAGGTATCGTTTCGACGGTGTAAGAGCTTATGTAGTTTTTTGTGAAATTTATCCAGAAAAATGATTAATATTATAGTTTTGGAAAAGCTTTACAGAACGGAGGTATAGACAGGTAACGTTTTTTTTTGTTTTTAGTTAATTACTTTTCAACCTACATTTTGTATCACTATTGCTAAATCGACTTATTGGCTTATTTTACAACTTCTGGCTAAGTTTCGCCAAGATCAATGTGTGCTTGTGTGTTTGTCTGTGCGTGCGCGCGTGTGTATGCGTGCGTGCGTTTGTGCGCGCGCGCGCGTGTGTGTGTGTGTGGTGGTAGAATGCCAAGAGGGGATCGATAAACTAAACGGTTTGGGTTATACTGTGGGGAAAAACACTAATGTCACTCGGAACAACGAACTAGACAAATCTGAAGGAATAATTACAAACGTGGATCTTAAAATCTATAGTGAGGATGAATTACTACAACATACTTGTCAAGGTGTAATAAAGGTAGAACGAATTAAAACAAAAGTGCAGGATTTAATTCCATCTGCAGCATAAAGCTCACTTTCAACAAGGCTGAAGTGCCGGAAAAAGTAAAGGTCGCCTATCTAAATATCAAACTAATGTCATATACCTATACGTAGGCAATGTCACGTGGTTGTGATTTTATCGAATATTTGCCGTTAGTTTCGAAATGTAGTATAAGTTCATGAGACTGAACTTATAATGCATAAATTCTAGCTTTTAGATTGATTTTTTTTTCTTTTACGTATTTGGAAGATATTCGGAATTTTTACAAAGGGTAATCGCCTTTAGAATCCCTATTTTGAAAACGATTTTGGTTTGTTTATCAAGCTTAGATTGGAATCTAAAGTAAGATAGGTAGTGGAATCCCTTTTACTAATTTGGCTGAGAATTAGTTAGTTCCGTTGTAAATTTCCGTAATTTTGTAGATATTGTTAAACATAATTATTTACATCAAATTGTGTCGTTGGAAATTTACCGATCACATTAAAATTGTTACTTTGGATTCAAACAGAGTGTAGAAAAGCATATATCGCGGTTTTTAAACATTTTAGGCGACAGGTTGGCGGTAATTTTTCGATAAAATTTTTGGTCTTAAACAAAGAGTTTCGCTTTTAGATACGAGGCGTTCAGGGCTAACGTCGCAATCATTTGTTTTCAAATTTTGATTTGTGTTTGTTCTGGTTCTATAGCTGTGTTTAATGTTACCTATCAAGTCTTTGTTTTTATTTATAAAAATTGTTGTTGCTTTGTAAAACAGTTCTTTAATAGTTGGAATTTTGAATTCTGAGTGTAGTATGGCTGATGGATATAAAAACGATTTATTCAAAATAATTTTAAGTACATATTTTTGTCTACTAATTACTGGCTTGAGTGTGCTTTCATAAAAACCCCCCATCCTATTATTCCATAGCCAAGTAATGATTGGAAGGGTGCATAGTATAAGATTATTGTCATCTTTCGGCTGACAATACTCCTAAGATGTCTAAATTTATATAACGTGATTCGTAGTTTTTTGTAAGTTCTTCAATGTGTTTGCTCCATTCTAAATTTTGATCTACGTAGATACCTAAGTATTTGGTTTGCTCTACATTTTGAATTCTGTCTTTGCAGTAATTACAGTTATTTGTTTTATTTTTACTTATACAATCACATGTGTGTATTTTTAAGTGTGCTATATTTGGAGGATGAGAATCATCATAACAAGTAAAAAGCTGGAAATTAGTTTTTTTAAGTTTAAAGTTAAAAGATCATGGTTTAAGTTTCGATTATTGATAAATCATTTTCCGCCTTAGCAATTACTTCTTCCCAAGTTCTCCATTCACAATGTAAATAGTGTCATCAGCATATGCGTATAATTTTCCTTGTATTTCTGTTTTTAAAGATATCGTTTATGTAAACTAAAAAAAGTATTGGGCCTAGCACCGTCCCCTGCGGTACACCACACTTCATGATTAATTTATTTCCCACTGTATCATTTATTTTTACTTTATTTATTCTGTTTTTAAGATAATCCTCAAACATTTTTAAACAAATTCCCCTAATTCCTATATTTTCTAGTTTTTTTAACAGTATTTTGTGAGAAACGGTGTCGAAAGCTTTTTTTAGATCTAAAAATGCGCCAAGTACTTTCCTCTTTTCATCTAGTGATTTTGTTATTTTATATGTTACATTAAAGATTGCGTCTTCTGTACCTTTTTGTTTTCTAAAGGCCAAATTGATTTTTTGTAAATAGATTATTTTGTTCCAGGAAGTGAAGTAATCGATATTTTATACATTTTTCTAATATTTTTGCTATATTATTGATAAGTGAGATTGGTCGATAGTTATCACATTCCCTCGTATCATCTGTTTTATGTATAGGTGTAATATGTGTGACTTTAAGATCTTCTGGGAATATTCCATTTTTTAATGAAATGTTAAAAATATGAGTGAGAGGTTTTGATATATATTGAGATAATTATTATGAATAATATAAACTATACTGATATTATGAATAATGAGATGAGATGTCTAACAGGGGAAATTAATTTATATAATAATTTTATATATTACGGCTAGATTTAACATCGGTAGAACAATGAGACTCATCTAACAGGGGATAGGGATCACTGAAAATTTAGAAGGAACCTGCCTTTAATATTATAAAACAAACTATCATGAAATTGAATTAAATTATTTATTTGACTACAATAACCATAGTTAACATGACCAAGATACATTAAGGTAATGTCCTATTTAATTTAATATAAATTTTAATTGATTAAATAAATTGGATTATAATCTTTATTTCGCATAGATATCTCTGTTAGACCCTGTACATAACAAATTCTTTTAAAAATATATGTGAGCATGCGCAGCGAATACGCAACCATGTGATTTATCATAAAGAAAAGTGAAATTTGACAAACCAGTAAGTATAAAGATGTTTGATTAATAAAAACCCAATTATCAAGAAAACATTTAAATTTCTAGAACAAATAATATTCCCTTTTAACATGCATACTTGTTGTTGCACATCATTGTTATTACAAAGGATATAAATTGTGAACATAACAATATAGTATCAATGTCAACAAAGTACTTACATATTTGTCCTTTTCTTCGTGGGTAACTGCTGCACAAGACGATTGTAAACACCAGCTGCTGCAACCTGCTATTCTGCCTCTCGAACATCCAAAGTTTTCTTTAAGATAATCAACTTATTCACTTCGGTAAGTTTCACTATTAATATTAGAATGTTGACGAATCTTTGTTTTAGGTTTATTGCTTCTTTAATAAATTACATTCAAAAGTAAATTTTGAATGGGCATGGAATATAGATGGTTGTCGTAAATTAAACACTTTTTAATAAACAAGGTGTATAATGAAAATAACTTATGGACACCACAATTTAGTATGCACATCAGCATATACGATTCACATTTAAATAAACAAAGTCGAAACGTCAGAAATATTTTTATAACTCAACGAAACTTCCGAATTACGGTTCGAAAAGGTAAACTAACCTTATTTAAAATTATTGCATGAACAAAAGACTATCACTTGTTTCATGATCACTTCCGAAACTAAACCGCACTTTATTATATTCCCGATGTGATTTAATTTTGTTTAAACTTATATTTTCAAAAACATTTCGCAACAGCTTACTCTGCCAAGTTGTTGCAAAAGTTGAAAATCAAGAGATCAAGTGAAGATGAAAACGCTTGTATTTATATCTTTTTACTCGACAACCAAATTTTTCGAATGTTTCATTAGTTACGAGAAATATTTGCTTAATTCCTATTGGTTAAAACAATTCTTAAATTACGAAAATTCTTTAAAACCTTATAACTTTCTTCCTGTTTAACATTTCTTAAATCTAAAAACATTTCCAAAATCTCCATAATTTTCTCTAAATTTTGAGACCAAACATGATCTAAATCGGACACTTAATAACTATGTTGATTTTTACCCTTATTTATTGAATTTAAACTAATTCTATGCAATTTACAGGCTTGAAAATTACCTCCACATGAATAGGGGAAGCTACTGCACCCTAATATACATCTCAAACATGCCTGCGGCCAATTTGAAAGGAAAATATTCTTAAATCTATCAAAATTCTTACAAACTAAAATGAACAAAATTAGACATAAATATAAGGAATTACAACATAAAATTGAGGCTACCTTACTATTTTTGCCTCTACTAATTTATTTTATAGGAATTGTCCCAATTAAAATTACTTTTCACAAAAATTGTATGTTCGAGGATATGACATAACCTCATATTGTCTCTATCAAATTAATGTTAAATTTCACCTTTTTAAGCACAATAACTGTTAATGTACATGTTTATAATTATTGTTTAAGTTACAAATTAGTTTATTTAATCACTTTTGTAGGTTGATAAGTTCTCCTACGACTAGTGTCGGAATGTTGTCATACACTAGTTTAATGTGACGAACTGTTGAATTAAACACAATAATTCCAGATCTACTGCATGATTCATGTTATATAGTCACCCACTAATGTGCTTGTTCTGTTTTTTCATAAGTTTTGCACTATTATGAGTTTAACGCACAAATACGAATGTTCTCACAAATCTCGGCTGCGCACATGTAAATTGCGACATTGATACCAGCCTATCTCTAATTGTAACATTATTTTTGTCAACCACAACCTGTATTACACATCGTTAGGGAATATTGTTTAATATAAACTTATAAAACTAAAAGAAAATTGAATTAACTGAAAAACGAAAACAAACATCCCCTATACTTTTATGTACTGTGTTGTCTATTACTAAAATTACCATTATTAACACAACTTTAAGAAAATATCTTAAATTTCTCAAACACCTCAATGTTTATTAATCATCTTATTCTACAATTATTTAAGGAAATGTACCATTTTCGTACAAACTAAAGTAAAACTTCACTATGGAAATTACATAGCTACTTGCACGTAATTAGACTCATCTCAATATGTACTAATATTTTTTAAAGTTGCATTTTCTAATTTATCTGGTCTGGTGATGCTTGATTTTTTTAACTGTTTTATAATTTTTTGAATTTCTATTTCAGCTATAGGCGTCCAAAAAAGCTTAATTGGACAGGGACTATTATTGATTTTAAGAGAATTTTTTGTTTTTGGGAATTTTTTCTGCTATTTTAATCACAAAAATAATTATTGAAATTGTCAGCCATTTTATTATTCTCAGTTATTAGGTTACCTATATGTTTTATTTCTTTAATTTTGTTGTATTTCTTATTTTTACCCATTACCTCATTTACTATTTGCCATACTTTACTTGTATTATTTTTTGCTTCTGTTAGTTTAGTTTTAAAGTATGTTTCCTTTGTTTTTTTAACTAAGAAGTTTAGATAGTTTCAATATTTTTGATAAGTGATTCTTAATTGCACATTGTTTGGATTTGTTTTAAGGGTTCTACTTGATCTCCATGCTTGATAGAAATTATAAGTCCTTTCGTGATCCATGGTTTTAGTTTTTTTTTCATTTATTTTTCTTTCTTGTGGCATTTTGTTCTGTGAGATTTTGCAGGGTTTGAATAAATTTTTTATAAGCGAAATTGGTTTTGTGTTCATTAAAAATGCTCCCCAAAACTTCATTTCTATTTAATAATTGTTTAAGTGTATCTATAGGTACATATTTTTTTGGTAGTATTCCCATTTATTTTTTTATGGTTTTGTATATTTGTAAATGTTATACTAAGTTGGCTGGATATTAAGTAATGATCAGTCTGACTACTGTCATATATATTAAAAGATATAGCCGTTTCTGCTTTTAATAGATTGTTGATTTTTACAAAGCAATGATCAATAGGTACATGTTTGGCTTTGTTTTGTTACTCTAGTTGGTTTATTTAAAAAAGAATTATAGGAGAAAGAGTTAAGAATGTTGAAATATGTTTGTGTATTGATGTTTGTGTTTAATATGTCAATATTTATATCTCCGATAAAATATTCCGCATTCTGTTTACAAGTTATTAAATATATTATTTAGTGTGTTATAAAAAGTATTTTCCTCAGTACATGTACATATATGGCAGTAATGCCTATTAAGATACTGTTATATTTAAGTTGTGATCTAATATAACTGAAATTTTCAATATCTATAATTTCAACTGATGGATTTAAGTCTATTTTATTTTATTTTGCCGCCATAATGTTCTTTATACGCCCCCAAATGCGGGCGTAATGTGGTCTTTATAGCACGGAAATGTCATTGTTGCTAAGCAGCATGATTGACAGCAAACACATGACATGATATGATATGTCACGGTAAGTTGAAAGAATTATTGAAACAACAACCTTACTATGTAACAACCTTTTTTTTTGTGGTTGTATTAAAAAGTACATTAATTTAAGAATCGTTCATCTATTTGGCATAATATTAGAAAAGTTTTTAATTATTAATATGTAGAATTGAAAATGGCAATTTAATTGGCATTTCCTAGAACAAATCTTTTGGGTGTAATATTACATAAATAGTTTTAGTTCCCTTTCTTAAAAAATTGGATTTATATTTTTGTATTCGCGCAAGCGTATAGATTTTTAGGGTAAATACACTTCAGTTATTCTGAAAGCTTTTTTGTACTTCACTTAATGCTGAATGTTAACAGCAATAAGCATGATTTTTACTTAATTTTTTATATTTTGGTGCCATCAGAATTTTGGTGGTAAGTTATTTTTTTCTCATTATATTTAAAGCTAAAGCCTTTGCTTTTTTAGGCACTTTTATTTTACGCACTTTTTACTTTTTAAGTACTTCCTTTTCAAGTATGCACTTTTATTTTTTTATTAAGTACTTTTTTTTACGTACTTATTTTTTTAAGTACGCACCTTTTTAATCACTTAATTTGTGTACTTAATAATCTTTAATAGCACGTATAAGTCAATATTTAACTGTACGATTATTTTAAATGGCAAGTTTTACTTGAGTTACCTTTACAACGCAAGTTCTACATTCTTTTACAAATAAATTTGGCGAATTAAACTTCAAGGAAATTCCATATTTTAAGGATAACTAAGCAAGACATTGACCTCACCATATGAGCCATTCTGCTTCATAGTATCTGTCACAGTGTATGTACAGAACCGTTAAAAGGTAAAGTTTTTTTTATAATTTAGTTTATGACTTCTGAATTTTTTTTCGTTTTCAAACATATTAAATAAACTTATGTATAACTTGTTATTTTATTTTCATTTGTGTTAATTGGTTTATAGTATTCAATAACTAGGTTTTGTTGTTCCTAGATAGATATATATAAAAAAAAGAAAGGCAACATGGCGCTCGAGAATTTATTATTTTTTTCATAATTTTTTTGATAACATTTTTGGAATTAAGTGAAAATAATCAAGCAGAAAAGAAGCAACTAGCATTTCAGGTAGGTTAATTAAACTATTTATTAGAATCCACCCTTATATTCATCTACCGATGAGCCGACGGCAGTAGCGATTATTAAAAGGTAATTTTTTATATTAATTAAATTATTTGATCAATTACGAATGGTATATTACATCATCGCTTTTTTATTTAATGTTATAAGTTGGCCCAGTTTTAGTGTTTATACACTTGGAGCCGCTATTAATGTTACAATTTGACGCCTTTTAATAATTGTTGTTATACTTTGGCTTAAGTTAAGGTTATAACTATACAACCTTTATTAATAAAAATAATAGTAATGAAACTTATTCTTTATAAAAATTGAAAATACAGTTGGATGGATTTGAAATTGTAACTCCAGATGAGCCAACACCAAAGCTGACAGTTCCTTCGCCGTTTTGTGGTATACTTATAGCTGCTGTACCAGTAATGTTCTGAGCAATTTTAATTTTATTTTGCAGAGAATTCTCTACATATGATTCGGCTACTTTATCCGATCGCCATCCACCAAGCTGCTTCAGTGCCCCTGTATCATCCGGTAGATTGAGGAACTCTTACTGTCGACTTTATTTCACTACATTTGCATTTAAAAACTTGCCGAAAATACTGAATCTTTTTAATATTTTGTTCGTTTCATGGTGCAAAATAAAATAAAACATTGTATGTACCACGTAATTAGATTATGGCTCTCAGGAATATAAGCCCTGCTTCGCGTCGGGCTTTTAACATTCCCTCGAGCCATAATCTTCTGATTATACCTTTACTACATAAATATCTATTAATGTAAGTAATGAGACCATCATTTTGACATATTTTTGAGTTATTGTAGAATTGTTGATAATTTTTGATTTGAAACATATTAACATCTATAATTTCCCAGTCTCCGATAATACAATGACATCATAAATCATATATTTACTTTTAAAAATTTCTAATATAACAAGAAATTCATCAAGACCTTTCTTTATTTCTATAATATAGAATTTTAAAACCTTCGTTTACACTAATCTGTAAGTTTTTTTCCCATTCAATAATTAACTTTGAGTCTTCTTCTTCTCTTAGATCTTCTTCCATATATTGTCCTATTTTTCTAGTGGTAGTTTATTCTTGATCTGGCTATTTTCATCTGTCTTTGACAGATGGGACAATTTTCATCGTTACTTGGATGTTATACATTCATTACCATTTGTGTAGTGTTAATGTTATTTTGTATGCAATTTATACAGTTTGGCACTTGTGCCTTGTATTGACTTATATGACGAGGCGCTGCATAATAAGCACATATTTGACTTTCCTGTTTGCACTCAGTACTCTTGTGTCCAAATTTTTGACATTTATAGCATTTCTTGATATTCAGATTTTCTACAACTCTGCATTGACCCCATCCTAGGTTAAGTTCTTTGTTCAATCTATTCCCAAAAAAATGTTTAACCTATTCCCAAAAAAGGCGATAAGACCGATCCCTCAAACTACCGACAAATTTCCATCACTTCCATTTTGTCTACAGTCATGGAAAAAGTCATCAATCAGCAACTGCTCACGTTCCTTGAAACTAACAAACTCCTTAGTGACCACCAACATGGGTTTAGGCAAAGTCGTTCAACAGGTGATCTTATTTCATATGTGACCCAAGTCTGGAACAATACAGTAGAGCAGTCCGGCGAAACAGTTGTAGTCGCTTTAGATATCTCAAAGGCATTTGACCAAGTTTGGCATAAGTGTTTACTTGCCAAACTCACCTCGTTTGGGTTAAATGATAGGGTCATCAACTGGGTTTCTAGTTTCCTTGATAAAAGACGAATACGTGTCGTAGTTGATGGCTTTTTTTCAAAAGAAGTTGGCATTAACGCGGGTGTACCACAGTGATCTGTTATACACTTTTTCTGCTGTACATAAATGACCTTATTTCTTCTACAACTAACCCCATCCATTGCTTTGCTGACGATAGCACTCTTCACTGTAGTTCATCTCAGTCTACTCATAGTTATAATCCACCTTCTGTGTCAAATCAAGAAATTAAAGGTGAAATGGCAAGTTCAATCAATCAACAAAGACATTCAACGTATTCTCGAATGGGGAAGCAATAGTCTAGTTAAATTTAATGCTAACAAAACTCAGTGTTGCCTTGTGTCCGCCAAAAAAGATCGATCATTTCCTGTTGTAAACATGAATGGCTCAGTTCTTAAGTTTTCAAACTCTCTTACTCTGTTGGGTATGACTATCTTCAAATGTCTCATGGGTTGACCATCCTTTGTCAGCTACCAAAACAGCTGCTCGTAAAATAGGCTTTTTGTACAGATCTAAGCAGTACTTTACCTCTCGACAACTCCTTCTGCTGTATAAGGCCCAAATTCGGCCTCATCTGGAATATAATTCTCACCTGCGGGTTAGTACTCCCCAATACGCTCTCGATATCGTTGATCGTATGCAAAAGAGAGCGATTAGGCTTATAAATGACCCGTCCTTAACTTCTCACATACAGTCCCTTGAGCATAGAAGGATGGTTTCAGTTCTTTCTTTGCATTATCGTTATTACAACGGCTATTGTGCTTATTTGATACCATCTCGGGCTATCTTTGCGAGAAACACTCGGTTCCTACTCGGATGAATGCAAAATCATATCTCAACTTTTTGCAAGTTACTTTGCTCACCTTACTAGTAGATGTTCTGCTTAACATTAGAAACAATATGTGGTTTATGCGCGATGGTGCTCCTGCTCATTATGCTCGCTCTAAATGTGAAAAATTATTTAAATGACCACTTTCGACAACGATGGGTTGGGCGTGGGAATAATCATACCGGACCACCCTGAAGTCCAGATCTCAATCCGTTAGATTTTTTCTTATGGGGTCATATGAAGTCCATTGTTTATAAACAATCAAACGGCAATAGAATGGAATTGTCAAGAAAAATTCGAGAAGCTGGAAATGAGATTAGAAATACTGCTCAATCATTCTTCCGTGTTAGACAAAATTTAGCTAAACGTTGCCAAAAGTGCATTGAACTACTTAATTCAATTTAATTTTTATTAGAAAGCGCATTAATATTAGTGTGACAAGTGGCAACTTGATACAATCATATTTCGTGAAAAGCTTTAAATTAGTGCATTAAAACGTTTAGGTGTCTTTTTATGTAAAATTAGTTTCTCCATCATAAACTGTACCCTCATAAACGAAACTGTTGATCATAAGAAAAACATGACAAAGACATACGAAAAAAATTTGTCGACAGCGCCTTCTACAATATGCAATATACCAAATGTTAAAAGTATTTTTTATCACTTTAAAGATATGTGGCTTCTTCAGAAAGCACATTTGTACCAAGGCATGTTTGGTTTAATCGATCTCATTCGACCTAAAAAATTTGTAGTTAGCTGTATCCCTGTACTTATGGGACACCCTGTATAACTCATGAACTTAAGGTTCTAACATTTATACTGTGTCCATGGAGATCTTGGAAACGGTAAGATATACAGATTTGGTTAAATGGGAGAAAAGTTGCGTAATGAAAGGTCTAAGAAAATGGCGTTTAGAAATCCCTGAAAAAATTGTTGGTTCTTAGTTATTTTAAAAAAATTGAATTTTTGGATTTTACAAATTATTTTTTTCTGGTGTTAATATTTGATCACACTTCTCTACAGCAATTTTAAATGCCATTTCAGGTGGCATTATTAGTTTTTTAATCCGATGTTTCGTCTTCGCGGAACCATCATCAACTTTCCGAATCCAATCATGTGTAAAGCCCGTATGACACGATCAATATTTAGGTACATTTTTCATGTCAATGATTTCTCTAGCCAATTATGTATTACAAAAAAATGACTAAAACTTTGAAGAAGAAATTGTTGTAATACACCGCAGCGAAATTGTATCAATTATTAGGCCACTAAGCATGCGTATTTGGAACATCCAGTTAACCTCACTTCTAATTTTTAATATTTGGTTCTGGTTGTTCGTGTGACCACGACATTTTTTTTCTATTAAAACTCAAACACTTATTTATATTGTAATGTAATTGTAATTGTTACAGAAATAAGAATGAAACACAAGATGCAACAAATCATAACCTAGCTTTACGAACACGCACACTCATTGCGCATAACATTGAATTTATTTGCAAGGAAAATAGAACACGTTCTATTTTTTATTGAAATAAAATATTGACAAAAAAATTGAGCAAGTTTTTTTGTGTGACACGTTCAATGTAAATATTAACATGAAAAATGTACCAAAATATTGATCGTGTCATACAGGCTTAACGCATTATGATTTAATTGCGTTTTAGTTTTTTTTTCGGCCTTAATCAAGAACATTTCTGTTACGGACTTGTACATAGTTTTTGATTTCTTAGAAGTAATAAGAACCTATATCTATTAACAGTTTATATCATTTCACTGTTTAATAGCAGCCCAATTACTAATTTAATAAAAAAAATAAGCGTCATATCACAGTAAATTAACAGAAGACCTAAAAATAAAAAAAAACAAGTGTATATGAACAAAACAAAAGAAGTTAGCATTAAAGCGGGCGCACCACAGGGATCCGTTATAGCGCCTACACTTTTTCTGCTGTACATAAATGACCTTATTTCTTCAACAACTAACCCCATCCATTGCTTTGCTGACGATAGCACTCTTCACTGTAGTTCATCTCAGTCTACTCATAGTGATAATCCACCTTCTATGTCAAATCAAGAAATTAAAGCTGAAATGGCAAATTCAATCAACAAAGACATTCAACGTATTCTCGAATGGGGAAGCAATAATCTAGTTAAATTTAATGCTAACAAAACTCAGTGTTGCCTTATGTCCGCCAAAAAGATCGATCATTTCCTGTTGTAAGTATGAATGGCTCAGTTCTTAAGTTTTCAGACTCTATTACTTTGTTGGGTATGACTGTATCTTCAAATCTCTCATGGGTTGACCATCTTCTGTCAGCTACCAAAACAGCTGCTTGTAAAATAGGCTTTTTGTACAGATCTAAGCAGTACTTTACCTCTCGACAACTCCTTCTGCTGTATAAGGCCCAAATTCGGTCTCATCTGGAATATAATTCTCACCTGCGGGTTAGTACTCCCCAATACGCTCTCGATATCGTTGATCGTATGCAAAAGAGAGCGATTAGGCTTATAAATGACCCGTCCTTAACTTCTCACATACAGTCCCTTGAGCATAGAAGGATGGTTTCAGTTCTTTCTTTGTATTATCGTTATTACAACGGCTATTGTGCTGCTGAATTATATTCTTTGATACCATCTCGGGCTATCTTTGCGAGAAACACTCGGTTCGCTCATTCACATCATCAGTATGCAGTACAAATCTCCACTTGTCGTACCAAACGGGCGCAATCTACATTTTTCTACACGGCTTCTAAACTCTGGAATGATCTCCTAGTTCCTGTTTTCCTCTCACTTATGATATGAGAAAATTTAAGATGGCTGTTCATAGGCATCTATTGGCAATTCATTATCCCTCTATCCATCCTCCTAACTGTTCCTGAGTGCTTTAGCACGATAGGCCAATTTTAGCCTGTTCAAGTCCACAATCATAAAAAAAAATTATTTTCTTATAAGTTTTTGGTGCAGTTTCCGCATATATAATCCAGTTTCTTGATTTTCGTGCTTGTCGAGAATATTTTATTTCTATCGAATCATCACTGTCAATGTTGTGGTTTGTCTTTTATTTCTTCACATACAGATTCACTGTCTTTGTATTCCTTTTTTATACCTAACATGGTTATTCTTGGATTATTCAATCTTAAAATTACAATTAACATTAAAAAAGTAACAAAAATTAATCTATTCAAATACGTATTTATATTTATTTATACAATACTGTTCATAAAATAATAAATTTGACATACATATAAGTAATAATCATTTTACATCATTTTAACAGAAAGAATAAGGATAAATAAACAAGGGGTCTTAGGGTATTATGGTGGTTAAATGTTGCATGATGAAAGTCACTAAATATAACGTCACCAGCACCTTCCGTGATGTGACACATAACTATGGGGTTTGGAACCAAACTTAACACTAATTTCATTTTTATTAGAGGGAACAGCGCATGGCTTTATCTCTATTGTCCAGAGTTACATTAAAAATTACAAAATTTGTTCTTATTGCTAAATACTTGTAATAAAATGTTATAAAATACATGTACAATTAAGCAACACACATTTTTCGAAATGTCTAAGATTGACATGAAACTTATTAAAGTAGAATTTAAAGAGGAAGAAGGAATAGATTTACTTCTAACCCAACATCTTGTTGTAAATAGTGATTTAATAAAACAAGAAATTGATTGTGGTTCTAGTAGTTCAAAATTTGGCATTTCTACAGATGTGAATATTAAGAACGAAGACAATTCTGTCCTCAATGATACTAGCCCAAGTGAAGTAGAACTTATAAATAAAAATAGTGTCGAACACGTCACGAACGTACAGTGTGAAAATAATCAATTTAATAGGTCAACAACAGTGCAGCAAAATTTAAAACGTGACGCTTTAAAACGCAATTTTAAACATAAATGTGGGCAGTGCGATTATATAACAAATTGGAAAAGTTATTTAAAAATTCACCTTAAACAACATTCTTTAAGTTATAAATTCAAATGTGAGCAATGTGATTATGTGACACATAGGAAATATGATTTAAAAATCCATCTTAAAAATCACTCTTCAATTTATGAGTATAAATGTGACCAATGCGTTTATGCAACAAATCGCAAAGACAGTTTCAAAACTCATTGTAAAAAACATTCTTCAAGTTATGAGTTCAAATGTGACCAATGTGATTATGTGACACATAAGAAATATGATTTAAAAATCCATCTTAAAAATCACTCTTCAACCTATGAGTATAAATGTGGCCAATGTGTTTATGCAACAAATCGCAAAGCCAGTTTCAAAACTCATTCTAAAAACATTCTTTAAGTTATGAATTCAGGTGCGACCAATGTAATTATGTAACCTGTCACAAAGATAATTTAAAAATTCATTTTAAAAAGCATTCTTCAAGTTATGAGTTCAAATGTGACCAATGTGATTATGTGACATATAAGAAGCATAATTTAAAAATTCATCTTAAGAAACACTCTTCAAGTTGCAAATACAAATGTGACCAATGTGATTATACAACATATTACAAAAAATGTTTAAACATTCACCTTAAAAAGCACTCTTCAAATTATGAGTATAGATGTGATCAATGTGTTTATGGAACATATCGTAAGGATCATTTAAAAATTCATCTTAAAAGCCACTCTTCAAGTTATGAATTTAAATGTGATCAATGTGATTATGAAACATATCATAAAGCTTATTTCAATGTTCATTTAACAAAACACTCTTCAAATTATAAATTCAAATGCGACCAATGTGATTTTACAACACATTACAAAGGTAATTTAAAAATTCATCTTAAAAAGCACTCTTTAAGTTATGATTACAAATGCGACCAATGTGATTATGTGACACATAGAAAAATTATTTAAAAATCCATCTTAAAAATCATTCTTCAACTTATGAGTATAAATGTGACCAATGTGTTTATGCAACAAATCGCAAACACAATTTAAAAACTCATTGTAAAAAACATTCTTCAAGTTATGAGTTCAAATGCGACCAATGTGATTATGCGACGTATAAAAAACATAATTTAAAAATTCATATTAAGAAACACTCCAAGTTGCAAATACAGATGTGATCAATGTGATTTTACAACACATTACAAAAGATGTTTAAACATTCACCTTAAAAACACTCTTCAAGTTATCAATTTAAAGGTGACCAATGTGATTACATAATGAAATGGAAGGATTTAACCCTTAACTGTTGACACATGATTGTTAACACATAATCATTCCAAACCACAAATATGTAGCATTCAGTTGTTCCATGTACCTTCATAGATTTGAATCAATGTCTGGAAATGTAGATAGTGTACAGTTAGGTCGTGCCATCGTCTGTTTTTCTGCCATTTTTGTCCCATTTTTCTTCAGCCTCTTGTTAGACTTGTGCAATTTTTTTAATAAAAACCTTAATCTGTATTTTGTGTGTGTGTAAAGAATTGTCTACTGCAGTAATTAAATTTAAGTGCAGTTATATTTTGTAAGATAGTGGACAGTTAGTTATTAAGTTTAAGTGTAGTTGTATTTTGTAAGTTACAGGACAGTTAGCTATTGTAAGCTTATCTATATTACCAAACATTACTTAACATTTTAGTAGATTTGTGTCAACATTGAGATAGTAAATTTACTTATGACAACAGGAAGCCTGGTTCTGCTAGTGTAAATTGTTCAAACCATTCCGATAAAGGTTTTCGTGTATTTATTTTTCCTCTTGATCTTATTCGATGAGCCAAATGGATTCAAAATTCCATTGGAATTCTACTTATACGTCATGTTTATGTGAGGTAAATTTGTTTATATGTATTAATATAAAATCGAGAGTTTATAAGTTTCAACCACAATTAAACTAGATAAACACGGTGTAGAAAATCAATAAGAACGAATCAAGCTGATGGAAAAAGAAATTAAAACCGAATGTGATTCCAACAATTTCTGATGTTCCTAACCCGCCACCACAAATTAGTACAAGGAGGATCCTTAAAAATCGGAATGTGAATGCAATAAATATGTTTAACATTATTATTAACTGATTATTATTTAATTTCAGATCTCTCTAGTTAATGAAACTACCAATCATGATGATATGGATAACCTCGCTGATGTAGATTATCAAGCATGGTTACAAATCTTCAAAACCATCAGGTTAATAACATAAAATACTTCCATGAGGCCATTTTCAGGCTCCGATTTAGGGTAAGCTGCAAAACCTTTTGTAGCCCCCCCCCCCACGAAAAGGTCAGATATTTGTGATTACTGAATAGTATTTTTGGATTATCACAATGTGGGCTGATACCATATACTGTTGTAAAAATTACGTATTAGGGATTAACCTGAAATGGTGTGTACTGTTGCTAAATACTTAGTATCCCTTGAAAGAATTGAAATACTTCTTTCAGCACTGCAGTTTGTCACTGGCAACGTCAGGAACAATTTAACAACAGTTGAAAGATTGGGGAATGTGCTAGCTAGGTTGTTTTTTTTTTTAGGTACAAGTACATTGCTGTAACACTATCATGCCAAACAAATTAAAAATTGGAGTTAAGAAAATGCAAAATATCGATAAGGGTAGAGTAGCAATTACCTGTGAAAACAAAAACGACATTCACAAGTTAAAGTCGGAAATAGACAATAAGTTAGGTGACCAAATAAGTACATGCGTGAAATTGAAGAAAAAGCCCAAATTGAGAGTGGCAGGAATCGATTACTCAAATGAGAAAAATGGGACAGCAAACAGAATCTGTAGATGAAATAATGAGGAATTGAAGGAGTGCATATTACAGCAGAATGAAATAGAAGCTAGTGATCTCGAAGTAGTTGCTATGTTACCAAGAAAGAAATCTTTCAATGCAATAATAGAGACAAACAACATAATGCATGAGATTACTGGAAAGATCTAAATTGAAAATTGGCTCGGGACTTGTAACAACCTTTTTTTGTGGTTGTATTAAAAAGTAAATTAATTTAAGAATCGTTCATCTATTTGGCATAATATTAGAAAAGTTTTTAATTATTAATATGTAGAATTGAGAATGGCAATTTAATTGGCATTTCCTAGTACAAATTAATTGTTTGTAATATTCAATAACTAGGTTTTGTTGTTCCTAGATAGATATATAAAAAAAAGAAAGACAACATGGCGCTCGAGAATTTATTATTTTTTTCATAATTTTTTGATAACATTTTTGGAATTAAGTGAAAATAATCAAGCAGAAAAGAAGCAATTAGCATTTCAGGTAGGTTAATTAAACTATTTATTAGAACTCCCCCTCCCTATTATAATTTTCCGTTTGTAATTGATATACTTTGGCGCGGGCGAGCAGGGACCTTGATTTTTATTGCTTGAAATTTATTGTTTCATATTTGAGATTTTTATTTACATTTGTGTATAATATTACTGTGGGGCCAGAAAAAGGGATTTGCTGTTGTTTCTAATGCTAGTTGTTTTCACTTTTGTTTTGTTTATGTTAAGAGTTGACCGAGATTTAAGGAGTGTTACCGTTTACTGTTAAGCTTGGTATTTTTATGTGTTCTTTATTGTTTGTGTTATATAATATTTTTTACGATGTCAAATTTTAATTATTTAGTTGATGTTTTATTTAGTGATGAGTTATTAATCGAATTAAAATTTCGCAATGTAAGTGGAGCAGAACGGTTAATTGTGGAAGAGAAGCGTAAACTTTTAAGACGACTATTAAATGCAGAAAAGATCAATCCAAATTTATTTGATTCATACCCGAAGTGCGATATAAATCAAACAGTAGAATTGGAATTATTGAAGGAAAAGTTAAATCATATTCAGTCTTCAATTACACTTTTTAAACATAAGCCCTCGAAATCAGAATATCTTAGACTACACACGTCTAATTCATATTTTGAAACGCTTAAATTACATTACTTTTGATAATGAATTTTATATTTACATGATCAATTGTTGACTTTATGTAACGAATCGTTAGAATTAATAGAATCTATAAATGAAAATATTGAATTAAATAATGATGTTTCAAATTTAGATACTTCTAATATTTCGATGTCATCTAATGACCCTGTTAATACTTCAGTTAATATTCCTACAGAAGATTTTTCCACGTCAATTAATAACTTACAAATTTCTAAAGGTTCTGTTCCTGTATATAAATTAAATTTAAAGTTTAATGGTAGTGAGAAAGAAGTTTTACTTTTATTCAAAGAGGTGAGGAGCTAATGATTGCTCGAAATATTTCTAGGAAGGAGATGCTTTTATCAGGTGTTGATTTATTTGCAGGAAAGGTTTAGTTTGGTATAGGGCAATTAAACCGTTTCTACATACTTGGGATGATCTTATTACTAAATTAAAGAGTGACTTTTACCGGAAGGACATGACGAAGTTTTGTTAGATGATATTAAAAATCGTAAACAGGCTTTTGATGAAATTCCAACCCTTTTATTTCTGAAATGGTTAATTTATTTTCTCAATTAGAGATTCCTCCTTCGGAAGGTGAACAATTAAGGATTATAATGAAAAATTTACAACCTTGGTTTTCTACTCAATTAGCCCTTGTTAGTGTAAATGATATTTTCATTTAGTAGAGTTGTGTAAAAATTACAACAAGTGAAAGCTCAGAATTCTAAATTCAAATTTAATTCTTATTCAGATTCACAAAGACAATCTGATTATAAGCCTTCTTCGGCAGTGAATCAAAATATTAAACCTAAGGTCCATTTTTCAGGTATTAAACCAAAAAATATGAATTCTACTTTTACTGCTACAAGAATTAATACAGCTAAGTCTTCAACAACATACTTTAAATGTAGACAGTTGGGTCATACCTTTCCCACCTGTGATAAGGGTGATGATAGAACCTTTTGTTTTGGATGTGGTTATTCCAATGTTACTTTTTCTAATTGTCCGAGGTGTAAATTTTCAAAAAACTGGTAAAAGGAAAGTGTTCCGTTAGTCGACACATTTCTTATGATTTTTCTGAGGCTGACAAGCATGTTTTTAACGAATGGTTGATTACTGTTAAGGAATTTTTTGGAACTTCGAAAAATTGTTCTAAATTTGTTGAGAAGAATGATGATGTTAGACCTTTTATTAATGTTAGGATTTTTAATGAGAATTTTATTGCTTTATTAGATAGCGGAGCTACCGTAACAATTTTAGGTAAGCCTGCTTTGTATTTGATTGATAAATATGATTTAAAATTAAATAGGAATTCGCCTTTTTCATCATTGGTTATTGCTGATGGTTCTTCACAATCCATTTTGGGAGTGTTGATTTATCGTTGACTATTAATGGTATTACTAAAACTATTTCTGTTATTGTTTTTGAATTTATTACTACTGCAATTACTTTGGGGTAGATTTTTGTCGTTTATTTGAAATTAAAGCTGATTTTGGTGAAAATTCTTTGTTGCAAACTCTGCGGAGACAACTTTTCTATGATTAAGAGTATTGATGATCTTAATAATGATCAAGTTTTTGAATTAAATCAAGTTATTGACCTTTTTAAAACCTTATCAACTTCAAAGTTAGGTAACACAAATAAAGTTTTTCATTCAATTAATACTGGTGATGCAGTACCAATTAAACAACGTTATTTTCCATTATCTCCTGCTATGTTGGAGCATGCGAACAGAGAAATTGATGATATGTTAGAACAAGGAATTATTAAATCCAGTTCTTCTCCTTGGAATTCTCCAATGGTTTTAGTTAAGAAGAAGTCAGGTGATTTTAGAGTTTATTTTGATGCTAAGAAATTAAATTCTGTTACAAAAAGATGCTTACCCTTTACCTTTTTAAACGATATTTTGGATAAATTAAGAGATGCTCGTTATTTAACTTCAATTGATTTAAAGAAAGCTTTTGGCAAATTCCTTTAGACGCTGAGAGTTGTGAAAAAACTGCTTTTACTGTTCCACGTAGAGGATTATTTGAGTATACTGTTATGCCCATGGGACTTACAAACGCTCCCAGTACATTACAACGATTTATGGATTCCATTTTAGGACATGATTTATCTCAATCAGTTTTTGTTTATTTAGACGATATTATTATTTTTTCAAGTACTTTCAAGGAACATGTTGATATTTTAACGGAAGTTTCTAAAAGGCTTAAGGATGCCAAGTTAAATATTAATTTAGATAAATGTGAATTTTGTTTATCATATTTAGGCTTTGTTATTGATAAGAATGGTCCTCACAGCGATCCTTCAAAAGTGGAAGCTATTACTCAATTTCCTCAACTACATACTTTTACAGAAGTTAAACGTTTTATTGGAATGTGTTCTTGGTATAGACGTTTCATTCATGATTTTTCCACAATTTTAGCTCCGATTAATAATTTATTGAAAGGTAAGAAGAAATCTCAGAAAGTTTTATGGAATGAAGAAGCGAATGATTCATTTTTAAAAATTAAATCTTTATTAGTTAATGCTCCTATTTTAGCGAGCCCTGATTTTTCTAAAACATTTTATTTACAATCTGATGCATCTAATTGCGGAGTTGGATGTGTATTAACACAAGGAGTAGGAGAGGAGGAAGTTGTTATTGCCTATGGTTCTCGTACTTTAAACAAAGCTGAGCAAAATTATTCTATTACAGAACGTGAGTTACTTGCAGTTATTTTTGGTATTCAAAAGTTTAGACCTTATATTGAAGGTACCCATTTTAAAGTTATTACTGATCATCATTCATTGATTTGGCTCAATAATTTAAAAGATCCTTCTGGTAGATTAGCCAGATGGAGTGTTAAACTTCAACAATTTGATTTTGAAGTTATTCATCGTAAAGGTAAATTAAATGTAGTTCCTGATGCACTTTCTAGAGCACCTTTGGAAGTTAGTTCTTTAGAATTTTCTGTTGTCGATTTAGACGATTGGTATAAGAAAATGTTAGCCAACGTTTCTAAAAATCCTGAATTATTTCCTGATTGGAGAGTTGAAGATGATAAACTCTACAAATTTATTTCTAATGATTTAAACATCGAATCGAATTTAGTGGAATGGAAATTAGTTGTTCTGAAATCTTTAAGGAAAGATATTTTACGAAAATTTCATTATGATCCTACGTCATCACATTTTGGGGTTTTAAAACTTTTCAAAAATTAAAGAATTTTATTACTGGCCAAAAATGAAGTCATCTATTTCGAAATGTATTAGGAATTGCAATGTTTGTAATCGAAGCAAGTCTTCACAATTTAATCATTATGGTTTTATGGGTAAAGAGAAAATGTTTCTTATCCTTTTCAATGTATTTCTATTGATTTAGTGGGTCCTTTTCCTAGATCGAAGAGTGGAAACACAGTTTTATTAGTTATTTGTGATTGGTTTACTAAATTTACTTTGATTCACCCTATGCGCAGTGCCACTGCTAAAAGAATTTGTCAATATATTGAGAATTATGTATTTCTAGTATACGGGTTCCTCAAATTTGTATGGTGGACAATGGTCCTCAATTTAAAAGTTCACAATTTAAAAATTGAATGAGTTCTTACAAAGTTCAATCCGTTTGGTTTAATGCAAGTTATCATCCACAAGTAAATTTTGTTGAGAGAGTTAATAAAGTAGTAGGTACTGCGATTAGATCTTATATTCAAGATGATCACAAGGATTGGGATGTTGAAATTCACAAAATTGCGCATGCTATTCGTAACGCTGTTCATGAGTCTACGAAATTTTCACCTTCCTTTTGGCGTTTGGTCGGACAGTTCCTATTTCTGGAGATTTTTATGGTCGACTAAAGGATTTCAAAGAGGATGATTTATTTATTACTAACCGTGAACAATTAGTTCAAGATTTAAATGAACTTTCACCTATTTTTAAACATGTTAAACAAAATTTACATGCAGCTTACGAAAGAAATTCAAAATCTTACAATTTGCGACGTCGTCCGTTGAAATTAAACGTTGGCGATTTAGTTTGGAAAAAGAATTTTACTTTATCTGATGCGACTAAAATTATAGTCAAAAGTTAGCTCCAAAATTTATTGAAGCAAAGTTATTGAGGTGGTAGGTCCAACTACGTACCGATTGGCCACCCTATTGATAGTAAACCCTTAGGTGTTTTTCATGTTAAGGATTTAAAACCTCATTAGTTCTTATTTTTTCGTATTCTTTTTAATTATTTTTTATTTTAGTATTTTTACATTCTGGTTTTCTTATTTATATTTTTAATTATTTTGATAATTTTCAAAATAATTTTATTTGTGCTTATTTCGCACATTATTTTATTTTATATTGTTGTGGCTTTGCAAACCACTTAATTATTTTTTACATTTGTTAGCATGATTTTTGCTACATTTGTTTAGCACGATGGTTGATATTTAGATCCCATTGTGCGATTGAATTGCCGACTTTGTGGGACATTAGTTCTCAGGCAGATTATCTTCCTTTATTGGATTTACAATTTGCTATTGTTACAATAGTAAAATTGAAGATAACTATTTTGAGTTTACCTCTGATCATTAATTTGACGTGTAAAACTCATAACCATGGATAAGAAAACTAGTAATGCTTCTATACATTTTTATTTTTGATTGATTTAATTATTTTATTTTTCCTGATTTGTGTAGTGTTACTATTCTTGGACGGTGCTTGAGGACTTCGGTTCGCCTCGTGTTAACCTCGATTAGTTCACTTCCTGATTATGACGTTTTGGTAGTTTTAGGAGGGGGTTGTTGTGTTCGTAAGAGTGCATCATCTTTCTCTTTGCTATCTCACCTAGATTTCGATTTATTTATAAAACGTGCGTGTTAGTTAGGGTATGTTGAGTCTTGGACGATGACTGTGGAACAACATGAAACCTGAATCTCGTGAAGGGTAGAGTGGCCTCTCTTGTTCTCCACGACGAAGCATCCTGAGCTAATTTGCCAAGGAAATAGTCGTATCTTGGATTTACCGATTTTGACTCACTTATCGAACGTGACTGTGGTAGTTGTGTTATGTACCTAGGAGGCTTGGTTTGAGACCACCGGGGTAGGGTAATTGAACCGCTTTCTCTCGACCTCAAGTCTCGCGATTATTTATTGTTCGTCCGAAAGGATTTTTTTTCTATTTTTATACTCTCGAGTAGAGTGGCGTTTAGCCTTGATTTTTTATAAAGTTGCACGATGACCGTTTCCGGGTTCTCTGCCCACTGTCCCTTCAGGTCATGGTAGGTTACGGTTTCCGTTCGTTTTTTACCTTAGAATCAAATTTTTTTACCGGATACTCATTTTGCTCTTCTGATGGTGGTTTGCTTACTAACCCCACCAGTTAAAATTTTTACTTTATTTAAGGTTTCGGGTCCTTTTCTCGACTAGTGGCGTGTGCGGGTGGTAGCGCGTCATTAGCTTTTTGGTGTTGCGAGGGTCTTTCCTGACCAACGTCACCACATTTTCCGTACTTCTTCGTACATTTTCTTGTTATTTTTCAATATTGCTTATATTTTAATTAGCTTAACATTTTGTATTTTTTAAATTTTAATAATTTCATTTATTAGCTTACTGTTTGGAATCTCCGCTTTGGTGATCTCCGAGTCCAAATTTTAGAGGGGTGTGTAACAACCTTTTTTGTGGTTGTATTAAAAAGTACATTAATTTAAGAATCGTTCATTTATTTGGCATAATTTAGAAAAGTTTTAATTATTAATATGTAGAATTGAGAATGGCAATTTAATTGGCATTTCCTAGAACAAATCTTTTGGGTGTAATATTACATAAATAGTTTTAGTTCCATTTCTTAAAAAAAATTGGATTTATATTATTTTATTCGCGCAAGCGTGAGGACTTTATTAGGGGAAATACACTTCAGTTATTCTGAAAGCTTTTTTCTAATTCACTTAATGCTGAATGTTAACAGCAATAAGCATGATTTTTACTTAATATTTTATATTTTGGTGCCATCAGAATTTTGGTGGTAAGTTATTTTTTTTCTCATTATATTTAAAGCTAAAGCCTTTGCTTTTTTAGGCACTTTTTTTTACGTACTTATTTTACGCACTTTTTACTTTTTAAGTACTTTTCAAGTATGCACTTTTATTTTTATTAAGTTTTTTTTACTTATTTTTTAAGTACGCACCTTTTTAATCACTTAATTTGTATACTTAATAATCGTTAATGGCACGTATAAGTCAATATTTAACTGTACTAATATTTTAAATGGCAAGTTTTACTTGAGTTACCTTTACAACGCAAGTTCTACATTCTTTACAAATAATTTGGCGAATTAAATTTCAAGGAAATTCCATATTTTAAGGATAGCTACAAGACATTGACCTCACCATATGAACCATTCTGCTTCATAGTATCTGTCACAGTGTATGTACAGAACCGTTAAAAGGTAAGTTTTTTATATAATTTAGTTTATGACTTCTGAATTTTTTTCTTTTCAAACATATATTAAATAAACTTATGTATAACTTGTTATTTTATTTTAATTTGTGTTAATTGTTTATATACTTTGGCTTAAGTTAAGGTTATAGACTGTGCAAAGTGTTTGACCATATTGATCTAACTAGATGTTTTAACTGCAATGGCTACAATCACAAAGCGGAAAAATGTAAAATAATCTATCATGTGGATACTGCTCAAGAGAGGATCATAAACAGATGACTGTAAGAGGAGTATAACTTGGCTTGTATTAATTGCATAAAGCTAACGAAAATGGAACTTAAAGCTAAATACAGAACACTCAGTGTTCGATACTTCTTTTTGGTACACAAGCGAAAAGTAGAGGAAGCGAGAAGAAGGATTGACTGTAAAGATAAATAGCAATTAAATAATAATAAACCACAATGTGTGTATCTACAGAACTGTCAAAGCCTAACAGCAATTTTGATGAATATAAACTTTTTATTACAAAAGAGGCTCTGGCATTAATGTATTTAACAGAGACTCTAACTGAAGACATCAGTGACTCAGAGATTGAAATTAGCGGTTATAATATCATTAGGACAGATTCTTCGAGTCGATTTACAGGTGGTGTGCTATGTTATATAAGTAAGGGTTATAAATGAGATAGTAGGTAGATACACTTTACAAAAAATGTATTGGTTGGTACTGATAAGAGTATCTATACTAGATAAGAAATTACTTATTGGGGGAGTATGTCGATCCCCTAACAGTTCGTACTCTGTATTCTTAGATTTTTTTGAAACTTTTTTGGATGACATAGTACTAAAGAAAAAGCAGACTATTATAATAATGGGCGATATTAATATAAATTACGTAAGAGGTAACTTATATTCAAATAGGCTTAAGCGGTGTTTAAATAATAATGGGTTGAAACAGTGTGTCACTGATTGGACACACATAGCACCTTCAGGTCATACAAGTACAATAGATTTAGTTTTTTGCAATGACACTACACTAGATTGTAAGGTGCTTAGGCACCGTAATTTTAATCAACACTCTCTAATTCAAATAAATATGATAAGTTCTAATAGGAGTGAAACACATTCACATATTTTTCCCAAAAAAACAGATACCGATCTCTTCGACAGGAAAATTCGTGATCTGGAGTTAGATTACAAAACTATAAACGCAAATGATAAATATGACAATTATTATGCTAAAGTAATGGAGTTAAACAATGAAACGATACCCATAACTCGAACAGTATGTAAGGGAAAATCTAATCCATGGATTGATCAAGCAATATTAGTTTTAATCAAACTAAGGGATAAGAATTTAAAAAAATATTCTATTTCTAAAATAGAAGCAGATTGGGTGGAATATAAACAAAGCAGAAATGATGTTGTGAAACAAATTAGAAGAGCAAAAATAAGGTATTACGAGGAAAATATTGATGTTAATAGAGGGGAACCAAAATGAATGTGGAGAACCTTAAAAAATATTGTTGGTAATAGATCAAATAAAGATTTTAGAGTATAATGGACTAGTCAGCAATGACTTACAAAATATATCTAACAATTTTAATAATTTCTACATTAGCAGTATACAGGAAATTGTGCAATCAATTCCACACATAGATTTTATGTATAAAATGAACAAATTCAGCTGTAAAATGAGTTCATTTAAATTGGTTAACGAGAAAGAGCTCACAGAGATAATTTGTCAGTTACCCAACAAGGGTAGTCCTAACAATGTCCCAATCAAACATTATTAAAAGTGGCGCTAAATCAATTCATTTCACCTTTACTCCATTTTGTAAATATCTCTTTAGAAACGGGCATCATTCCCGATAAACTAAAAATGGCCACCATTGTTCCCATTAGAAAAGTTTCAAATACCGTCAAGGTTCAAGAATTTAGGCCAGTCAACATGCTTCCTGCCATCGCTAAAATATTAGAGAAGGTGATATACAATCAATTGATTGACTATATAACAGAAAATGATATTATAACAACATACCAGTCAGATTTTTGAAAAGGTCACAATTGCGAAGAGGCCATTCAATATTTACTTATGAATGGACAGAAAATGTAGATAAGGGTTAATTACATCTGCAATATTTTTAGATTTGAAACAAGCCTTTGAGACAGTGGACAGGGCTAAACTTATAAGCACTCTGGAAAATTATGATTTCTGTTGTACTGTTCTTCGATGGCTAGAGAACTACTTGACAAATAGAAAACAAAATGTAAAATGTGGTAATTGTGTATCTAATACGGTTACGATTAATCACGGTGTCCCTCAAGGGAGCATATTAGGTCCCTTACTTTTCATTTTGTACATAAATGACTTACAACATGTATTGAAATATTGTAAGTTTCATCTTTTTGCAGATGATGCTGTGATTTATTTACCAGATGATAATGTGAATAGTGTAAAACAAAAGTTACAGGTAGATCTATGTAACATCAATAAATAGATCAAAGTAAAAAGTTAAAATTAAATGTAGGTAAAACCAAAGTTATGATTTTCAAGAGGAAAAATTCTCTCAACCTAATGGATCTCGAATTGTTTATTGACAATGAGAAAATAGAATTAGTGCAAACAATCAAATACTTAGGAGTGCTTCTTGACAATAGGTTAAAATTTAACGGACATGTTGATTATATCTCTAGGAAGATTTCGAAAAGATTGGTATCCTTGGAAGGTGTAGTGGATGTTTATCATTTTGGGCACGTAAACTGTGTACAATACCATTGTATTGCCACATTTTCAGTATGCCGCAACAGTGATGTACCTATCAAATAATGGTGATATTGGACTTCAGGACTCCAGAACAAAGCTATGCGGATTATTCTGATATGTGACAGATATACTCGTATCAAATTAATGCTCGAAAAGCTGAAATAAATGCCTTGACTTTTATACATAAAATACAGTTAAAGGTAATGCCTAAATACTTTGAAGGTATATTATACCAAGGAAATAATGTACATAGCCATAATACTAGGAATAATAAGGACATTGTTGTGCAGTTTAAAATACAAAAGGGGTCAAAACACATTGTTGTATAAAGCAGTAATGAAATATAATAAATTTTGTAGTAACTTGAAAAGTATTAACAATGTCAAAAATTTGCAAATATGTTAAAACTATATTTTAGGAATAAGTTAGGAGAAGAATATGTCATATAATAAATAATGTATGTATATGTAAAATGTATAGCAGTCTTTGCTAAAGAATAAAGTTATTATTATTATTATGTTACGTTTTGAACTTTTCAAGGTCAACGTACATTTTAAAATGAACACACTCATTTAGAAAGTCAGACGTAACATTTTCTGAGTATACTGTGCCAATATTTATAGCGGCTCTTTTAATCTCTGATGCTTCCGAAGACGGATTTAATAATAACGGCAACACTTGAAATCTTGATACTTTATAGGCGCTTTTCCTGGCTGCTAAGTTAGCTATTAGTGAGTATATAATCTTTAGGAACACGTTAATTTTGAAAGCATTTCTTGCATCTAGACCACCTTCAATGCCACACGTTTCATCTGCAAAAACTTTTCTCTTTCATACTCGTGTGTAAGTAGGAGATTCACATCCCGCAATGGACAAGGCTAAGTGTTCATAGGAATCAAAGTCGTCCCTTTTTACTTGCAAATTACCCTCCAACGTTGTTAGTTGTTTTATTACTGTATCAAGGTTGATTGTTTCACTTTGCAACAAGGTAACTTGAACATTTGTCAACTCTTTCCAAAGTATCGTTCCAAAAAACCAAAAGAAAAGTGTTTTTAACGTCATGGAACTTTGATTCAAGGCTGGGTGCTGCCAATCTACAAGCAGGTTTTACACTGAGGTTTTCGGCTAAATATTTTAAAGATGCCTTAATATCTTTATGACCTTTTGCCAACGCTTTAACTGCATCTGTTCTTGCAGACCATCTGGTCTCTGACAGTGACTTTACCAGAGGTGTGTGGTTTTTAACCAAGTTATTTTTTAAAATATTCTATCTGTAAGTACTGGATAGAAGTAGTTGTACAACTCTTGTACAAATCCGAGAAATACTACTGTAACAATACAGCACTCTGCGGCAGCAGGACCAATAACGTTCAAGGAGTGTGCAGCCCACGGGACGTACTCGGCTAAAGGGCTATGCTGTTTTATTCGAGCTTGAAGGCCCGAGTAGGCATCAGACATGTTACTTGCATTATCATAGCTCTGTCCTCGACAATTACGAACAGCATTTTTTAAACATCCTATTACAGCATCTTCTAAGCCAGATGACCTATGTGATATTCGAGGAAGAAGGTTGATTAGCCGTTCAACAGGCCCTGCTTCATTGTGAGGAAGGTAACGTAAGACTACTGCCAACTGATCAATATGAGCACAGTCTGGTGTTGAATCTACAATGAGGCTGAAATATGTTTGGTTATATTTTTAAACACACAGTTACCATTATAACCAGCATACTTTGCAATATGCTGGGCAAGAAATGAGTCATATTCACTTATTAACTCTAGACACCCTAGATAGAGACGTTTGAAGTTGAACCAAAATGTTCGTTGTCTCCTTGAAAGGGTAACCCTCTAACCGACAAAAATTTGACAACTGAGACAATTCTACGCAATACGCTTCGCAGTAATTCTCTATACTGAGTAAACATAAGTTTATCCACTTGCATCAAACTTTTTTCTGGTTTTAAGTAAGAACGTTTTTCCTGTGAGCTTGAGACTGTTTGTGTTGTTTAAGGAGTTCAATACTATGTTTCCAATCATTAAACCCAGTGGAGAGATTAGTTTTTACTGTCATCGAATGAAATAAGGAACTTGGAACACAAAATACTTTTCCAGTTGTTTGTGATTATGAAAGCCAATCTCTTAAAACAGTGTCTCCATTAGGAACAGTGCTCTTAAATATGTTTACTGACAACGTTCTTTTCGACTCATTAAATAAGTGATCAGATTTGGAGAAGTTTGCCGTAAGATTTTGTGTTTGGCAGTTCTTAAGAACATTTTCAACGACTTCATTCAATGTAACACCCCTAGTACCTGGGACATCTATTGAAAATGATTGAGGTAAAGGTAAGCCTACTTCGATCACTGAGGTTACTTCAGAAGGCTGGGAAACTTTAGACTCATGTTCACCATGGCTTTTATCAGTAGTTGATGTGCCCTCTTCTTGCATAATGAATGAATTGTCATCATCACCGACACCACTTTCAGTACAAGGTTTGGTGCTTATTAAATTAACTGATTTAAAAAAAAACCCGATTTTGGGAACCTTTTGCAACGCTTCTAGTTCATAATTTCCTTTTTCGCAGCCGTTTTCTATATTCACCTCCACTTAACTTTTTACAAATATCAAAGCCGTCACAGATTTTTCAAATGTTATTTGCAGAACACTTTTACCCGGAATAAAAAAATTAGGCATCAAACTTTATTTATCAACACTAATGACATTTTATTTTTTTTATAGAAACAAATAAAGTAAGATGCCTAAATAAACAGTCACTACACTTCTAATAGTTATACACTAATAACATTTAAACCGCACAACTTCACTTACAAAATCTTTGTAACACTGACTTGGTAATAAATAAAGATAAAGCACAAGCTTCAAAAGATGGGTGCTGCATTCCAATGATAGGGACGAATTGCATACAACGCAGTTTTCCGCCAGATGTCCGTAGAGAATCTCATGTTTGTGTCAGCTAAGAATAAAACACAGCTCAACTTTCGAATTTAATGTTTCAAACACGCTTAGATAATGAAAGCCTTGTCTTTCCTTAGTAAGGCAGAAAATTCCATACGAGGTACTAAATCCAATCGGTAACTGACCATCTTAAGAAGTCTCCATTATTACTCTATAGACTCCCATCCTAACTAGATTTTTAATTCTTCACAATCAGAGATGCGTATAATTTTCTTGCTAATAGTTTCATTCGATATAGTTTTCGAACCCATTTTAGTAGGTAGCCGTGTCCTTTCAGGTGTGTAGAAATAATTTGTAATGCTGCCTTGATTGTCCATAAATATGTGCCATTCCTGCTTATCAAACACCACTCCATTACCCTTAGATTCACCAAGTTTCACGACTGGTTCAAAATTGAACTGGGGCGACAGACCGACACTAACATACTTCGATTTACTTTTATTTAAAAATACTGCACATTGTTAATTAAAATATCACGACATGCACTCACAATCTTCACCTTTTCTACCGCTTGACGTAATATATTCTCTATTACATACGGTACTGGTACTGGTTTCACATGTACCACCTCTGCATTATATCTTACTTTCCTCACTTTCTACCGTCACGGTTACCTGCTTTACCTTGACCTCCATACTACACGTTTATTCAGCAATCCTATCATTTCAAGGACTTCATTCGCGACGTTGTAGCCCCACATTTCAAGGTTCTCACATACTGAAGGTTGCCACAACCTCAAGGTTCCCACATTTACAATGTCATCCCATTCTCACGTTTACCACTTTTTTCAAGGTATCACAATACCGGCTTCAAGCATGCTATCCCACAAGGTTACCTATACATATGTTTTTACAACGTCATTCATTTCTTTAAAAGTAGGGATTACTACACATATAGTATCATGTTATTTCCACCAGTGTAAGCCCAGTACAGAACAATTGGGATGATAGGGAGTGCTACCAACCATTATCACTTTTTAATCTAAGTTTTCGGCGAGCATGTGAACTGATTCCCAACTGCGTGCAATTTGAAAAAAAAAGCTACTATCTTCTACGACATCAGAAGCATTAAAAAATACTGTGCAGTGGAATACTGAATGGTTGGTCAACCTAGTTAAAAGAATTCGCTACTTTCACCATCATGAATTCGTGGGTAATTTGGGATATTATTCACACACATTTGCTCTTCATACTCGTTATCATCTTTGCTGGCCACATGCATTTATGCTATGACTGCTACAAGACATCGCAACCAATACCGAGTTATTGACCATCATCACTGTGGATAGATGGGTCGCAATTTACCACATGTCACACCAAGAATACTGGTGCTCATCGTGTAGAGCGCTCCTAAAAATGCTGCACGAGATATATGAAGATGATTCATACATTCTCTGCGGTGAAGTGTATTATTTGGACAATTAGTTTTTTTTATAATGTATATATTGTATATAATAAATTATTTCCTGTTAGTATCATACGTGGGTGAGAAGATGTGCGACGTGACACCAACCTTTTATTATCCTCAGTATTACAGTTATTTTGATAAACGTTTACTTACGTATCGAACATGGTCTGAAGTTCACTCACCTACATCGCTTGCAGCAGCAGGGTTCATTTCCATATCTTCAGACGATACGGTTGAATGGTTCATGTGTGGAGTTCGAATAAACCAATGGTGCTCATCTGACACTCCGCTACAGGAGCGTTTTCGATGGGCAACACACTGCACGGACGCTCAATTACTTGCACCATGTCCTCACAGGTGTAACGATACAGAAGTGGAAAGGACCTTTTTAGAGAAAATCATATATCTGAATAATACACTAATTACATTTGTACATACAACAAATAAATATATTAGCATACCATTATTTTTTTTTATTTGGTTTTAAGTGCGGTATCAGAGATGTGTGAACAAATTACATGAGCACGCCTTGAAAAAAAAAAGCTATCTGAGTAGGTAGGGTGCGCAAATAGCCTTGAGAATATGTTGAGTGTTTGTGACCTTTTTTTTACACCTTACAGATATGGTAATCTTAGAAATGTGCGACCTCCTACGTATTTCGTAATCTTGAGCTGGTGGGACCTTGAAATTGTGGTAACCTTGGTAACGTGGGACTTTGGAATTGTGGTGTGTTCCAAAAGTCTCCAATCTTGCCTACTGTCATCAACCATCAGTGAAAAGCTACTCATTCATTCACCGTGACGTCAGCTTAAATATTTCTGGTTAATATAAATTATTCAGGACGTTATTTCTAGATAAACTTTATATTGAAATTTAATGTTTGTTTAAAAATACTTTATTAGTATTACACATTTATCAACAACATTATTTTCTAATTATTACTAAATGTATTAATCACGAAACTTTCAATATAATTTTTATATATGATTTTATTTACAAATACATAACATCAAACATTATTTTCAACCATAACTGGAGCATTTACAGGATGTTATTAAATGATAAAATTTACTTCTTTAGAGTTTATATTTATTATTAAATTCATGCTATTACTTTAATTAAAGCATATGTTAATTTCTAGATTTAGCTGATTGCTGCATTTTGTTTTAGAATTAAGTCAAAAATATAATTACATGTTTATTATCAAATGCAGTAATTACGTAACAAATGCAAATAGTTTTAATTCATAACATAAAAGTCTTCTTCTAATTTATTGCTTTATTAGTATCACATATTTATCAACTACATTATTTTCTGTTTATTACTAAATGCTTTAATTACGTGTTTATTCAATTTTAACAAACTATTATTTATATTACTTTATTAGATTCCATTAGCGTTGATAAGAAATTTTTAAAACCGGAACTTGGAATGCATAACATCATATTTATAATCATATTGCAAACTTTCAATATAATTGTTATATATGATTTATTTACAAATACATAACATCAAAGTCTTTTTTCTAATTTATCAACATTATTTTATTATTATTACTTTAAAAACAATAAAATCTGTATTTTAATCGTAAAAATGTAATTACATATGGCGTTATGCGCGCCGGATGTTTATTGCTCTAACCAAATGAAAAGCTACTTTTTACGTTTCATATCTAAAACCCTGATAGCTCAGTTGGTTATATAAATATGCATAGATTCATGACTTGACTTACTCGAGTTTGAATCCCGGTGCATACAATTCTTTCAGGCTTTATCCTGTGCCGGAGGTTCCCCTTCAGCAGTGATTTTTCACAAGGCCTCGTAGGTTGCGACATCTCAACAACGCGGCGCAGGAAACCAACACACCAGAAGCTGCTAAAGACTTCTAAAGAAGCCCTCAGAAGCCGACAAATAACCTACCGGAAGCCGCTGAAGACGTTCAAGACTCCAGAGGCTGCTGAACAATTCCAATATGGCGGCAACGTCTTTCATTGGGCAGCTACTGGACCAACCCACTCCCGGAACTCACCAAGGGACGGGGCCCACCCTTGCATCCCATTGGTTTGACGTCATTGCTCCTTCCGGTAGGAGGAGCCACGCCCTCTTCTCTCGGTCTTCCAACCGCAAACTTCCGGCGGGGGCAGTGCTTAAGTGCTCGCTCACGTTGCTAATTGGTGTCACGTCACTTCCTGCACGACTATCCTCAACATCGCTATCTCTGATAGAGATAATTGGAATATTTTCAATTGAATGTATCGGTGGCTGCTGCTGGCTCGTACATGGCACCAAGGTATCATGTAATATTACATTTCTTCTTGAATGATAGTTCGGATTTTTTATTAGTTGAAGCCATCATGACTAATATTATTTGATAATGAATGAATGCATGAATATACACACTTTAACACTATATACTATATAAAATCTGTTAACGTTACCAAAAAAGGGGGAATATCAAGCGGTTACTACTGCAAACGCATATAAAAAGAATAATCAACTGAAAGCGTTTGGAAACAGGTGTAAATAGATAAAGTAAAACGTGTGAGTATATTTCAAACAAGGTTAACTTAAATTCCCGGGTAAAAGGAATACATTATATACAGCACATAGATTATATTAAAAGCACTCGTGAACATTTTTACAAGTTTCACTACTACTAAATCTATTTAAAAAATTACAAATACTGTTTTTCAATTGAATGGCACCTTATTAATATTTAAAACATAAATATTTCAAAAACTAATTATGCACATCACATGTACAAGGATTGATTTTCAAATTGAATGGTAGCTTTTTATTGATATTTAAAACATAGACATATGAAAGAGACTGGTTTTTCAATCCAAAACGCTTTAGTATATTTTTATAGATCAAGTACTCGACCTGCAGCGAAGTAATGCTAATGATTATACGATTACCCTGACGCTGCGTTAGGTTTTTTTTTCAAAACACGGCGGAGCACACACACACACACACACACACATTATCAGTAATGAAAATAAAGCGTTATTGGTTACACGATTTTCTAACTAAGATTTGATAAAAAGAAAGGTATAGACATGGAACATTTTTTTGGTATTAAAATGATTTATCTGTAAATAAGTAAACGTATGAATATATTTCAAACAAAGGATAACTTAAATTCTCGGTAAAGGAAACTTTATTTATAGAACTACATCAATTTATGATACAGAATTGTTTCATTAAAAAAAATGTAAAACGTTTTTTGTACTAACGTGAAAATCAAGAAAATCAGAAAATAAAGCTTTCACATTCATAGATATGAAATAAAAGCTTTTCTTTCAGTACGTATTTTTTGCCCCTTTTGTAATTTTTGTATAAATTTCAAACATTTGCATACTCCCGTATAAAGTATATGAACGAGTTCTATTTTTAGAGCGTATTTATAAGTTTTGAAATATTGATAAAGTACCTATACAGTGAAATGTAACTGCATCTTTCATTTTTTATAGCTGACACTATTATCCCCATAAAACTATTGCTCATTATTTATTTCTAAAATATGAGAATAACACCACCCGCTTTCATTAGTTCGAAAAAAAATTAAAATCTACAACATTTCTTTCAGTTGAATCTAAAATTATTTATAGAACTACATCAGTTTACGAAACATTTATTAAAAACAATAGTTTCAATTAAAAAAAAATGTAAAACATTTAGTGTGTGTGTTTGTGTGTGTGGTGTGTGCCGGCTGCGTGCTTGCGTGCTTCGTGTGTGTGTGGTGTGTGTGTGGTTGTGTGTGTGTGTGTGTGTGTGTGTGTTGTACTAACGTGAAATCTACATGAAAAGGTATAAAGCTTTTGCTTTCATAGGCGAATAAAGCTTTTTGTTATTTAGCCTTTCATACTCTAAATGAAACGTAATTTAGTATGAATGTAGAACAATCCATAGTATTTTAAAATATTTTCTTAAATGCAAAATGTGTTTTAAAATTTTAAAAAATCTTTCATTTTCTATGAAAGATATTTTTTTCAATTTAAAATTTTCAATTTTCAATTTATACTAAACTATGTTTCTGTATTCTTGTTTGTTTTATGGTTATGGGTTTTAGGTCTTGATGTTTGGGTAGGATAATTGAGGAAATAGTTGCTATGACTGGAGAATGATAATATTGAGGTTTAAATTAGGGTTATATGCATGTAAGCAGTTGAGACACCCGTTGTTACCAAGAAATCTAGTAATTTTTTTTTGGGTTTTAAATGTTGGAATGTCTGCAAGAGGAACAAGTAGTTACAATCCGGTATTAGACTAGCAAGTTCTTTTCCTTTGGTATTGGTGAGTCTTGAGCCCTATAATGTAATTTTACTGTTATAATGCCCACCAGAAAATTTATTTCAAGAGTATTGAAATATATCTCTTAAAGTCTTCCTTTAGTATTATGCCTAGGTGGGCAATATACTGCTGATGGTTAATTCATAGTTCAGCGTTCGGACAATTGAATTTAATAATTTTTATCGAAATTTAGTGCTCCTTGTTTTATTTTAATAATTTCAAAATTCTTTAATAAAAATTTATATTATTTTTGTGACACTCAAAATGACTACTTTTTAATTTAATTTCGACAGTTTCGATTTACAAAGATATTCATTAGCTAAAATTTATTTTAATTGCTATCATGTTTCTGTTAAAGGAAATGAACTTTAATAATTGCTCAGCAAATTCCTTTATTTTATCGGAATGCTCCAGCCGGCCCAATTAGTATAAGAAATGAATATTGTTAGTTCGTTACTCTTATATATTCTAAATTAAATGTTTATTTATTCTTAATAGAAACATCAATATATACTTCGTTTTAAAATTTATTTAATAGGTTTGAGTGTTAACGTGCACACTTATTTTGAACTTGAACATATGATTTATGTTAATTTTATGCAAAATGCTTTAATGTATTTGCAATTTATTTTCAACCCCTCCCAGTAGCATATCTTAATTCTTAAATATCCGAATTTATGTTACGAGATAAATGTTCATACATGAATATTTCTTTCTATGGATTTGTACTTTTTGAGTCAACAGCAATAGTACTGAATTTATTTGAAACATTTCAATCAATACAGTTTATCTTCCGTTCTGATCAAGTAACATACACAAAAATACACCCCCACAAGCACATGCTCAAAGAGGGTGGGGAGAGTGGACTCGATGTTAAATTTGGTAGACTTAATAGCGCCCTCGTACAACTTGGGAGAAAGTATTTTCTTCACATGCCCGAAATTTAAATTTAATTTTGAAATTTTATTAGTTCAAATCATTTAGCTTTATTCAAAATTATAATTTGTTAGTAATAATAATAATTTACTCACGCTAATATACGTTAAAATTGTACTTACATACGTCAAAAGAGGTGTTGCTATATGTTTATATATATATATATATATATATATATATATATATATATATATATATATATATATATATACAGGTGTTTCATTAAGGCTCCATATTTCAGAAACTAGTGGACATAAAAGTGGAGAAAAAATTCATTATAAAAGTCGCCACGAGAAAATCCTAGAAATTATTTTAAGTTCCGTAATTCATCGCAAGGCGCAATTGAAAATTAAAAATAAAATTATAAATTTCTCCGAAAATTCCACATTAAGGCATACCTTTGGTAACATCGTTAGAAAGCTTAGACAATTCTGCATCATTTTGGTCTAAGGCTCATTGTACCGACCTTAATAAGAGTGGGGAAGCTATTGAATGTGTAATCATTTAAATCGCTTTATTTTTAAACGACTTATCCGATTGTAGTAAACCTAGGCTTGTTTAGAAGAAAAAGGTAAGTACTTTTAACTATCGCATCCATTGGTAGGCGATAGCTCATAATAAAATTGTTAGAGGGCGCAATTTGTAATAATACCAGTATTTTGATTTTATTCAGAAAATTAAATCATACGGTATAAATATGACATCATAAGCGGAAAGTAGCTTAAATTTGTAACAAAAACGTAAATAACGCAATTTGATATCTTTATTTGTTCCAGAGTTATGGCGAAAAGAAGACTTTTAACCGTTTAATTTAATAATTGATTGTTGCTATGGTTTCTTAAGGTGTATAGGTTGGATTAGTAATGAGGAATCTGCATTTATCATAGTCTGTGCCTCCTTCACACTCTATCTAGGCTTAGGACTAGTCCAAACTAAGCAAATTGCAAAATTTGGAGCGTGTTTAGAGGCCAACGGGCCATAACAACGATATCAAAGTAATGATTGATTTTGTTTAAGAAACTTTTCAATAGAATGGTACAAAATCATGAACAACTGTTAAAAACTAGTCGAAATCTATAAATGTTCAAATTGATGGCCGTTTTGTAAAAACAACTATTAATTCTTCTTCTGTACGTTTATAACATCATATAAAACTTCTAAGGCATAATTTGATGTGGTGTGTTTTAAAATAATAATCTAATTTGCTGCGGAACAAAGTCGGCTCGTTTCATGGAGGTAAATAAATTGAAAAAGTTGTCAACTTACTTAATTTTGATTGATGTTGTGTTGTAAAAATTCTTTCCTTCATTAGTTTTGGGTTTCATTGTACCTTATCAGAAATTAGTGCTATCCTTCAAAAATGTCGTATACCAATGCCGAGGCTTACGACATGCTTGCCGTGTATTATGAATGTTTTCAAAATGCAGCTATTGCGGAACGACAATACGCTATCAGATATCCTGATCGAAGGCACTACACTAGAAAAGTGTTTCGGCGAATGGCAACACGTTTAAGACAAACAGGAAATGTACGACGTATTCCACTTCCTGTCAGAAGACGTCGCATAAGAAATGAAGACAATAGTATTAATGTTCTTGCGTACGTAGAATCGGAGCCTCACGTAAGCATCAGGGAGATTTCCACAGAACTAGGTGCAAGTGTTGCTTCTGTGTTCAGAATTTTAAGGGATTTTAAGCTGCATCCTTATCATCTAGTTTTACACCAGGCTTTATCAGACACTGATTTTGACAGGCGGCTGAGAGACATGTGTAGTGAAAATCTTCGATTCCTTTCCAAAGCTTTATGGACCGATGAGGCTACTTTTACTAGCTGCGGCAGAGTTAATTTGCACAATATGCATTATTGGTCGCAAACAAATCCTCACTGGATGCGCGAAGTGGATCACCAAAACAGATGGAGTGTAAATTTGTGGTGTGGTGTTTTAGGTGACAGGATTATCGGACCATTTGTTTTTCATGGACACCTAAATGGTGAATCTTATTTAAACTTTTTACAAAATGACTTGCCCAATCTTTTAGAAGACATTCCCCTTGACGTGAGAGCATCCCTGTGGTATCAACATGATGGATGTCCTTCACACTATTCCCGAAGAGTCCGTGATTTCTTAAATGTTAGATACCCAAATCGCTGGATGGAAGGTAGTTTGTTTCGTGGCCACCTAGATCCCCAGATTTAACTGTATTAGATTTCTACTTGTGGGGAAGAATAAAAGATATTGTTTACGAAACGAGACCAACCACCCGAGAGGACATGATTCACCGAATTGAAATTGCAATAAATTCGATTCCACGAGACGAAATCGAAACAGCTGTTTCCAGTACAAGAAGAAGAATTAATAGTTGTATTTTACAAAACGGCCTTCAATTTGAACATTTGTAGCTTTTCACTTGTTTTTTAACAGTTGTTCATGATTTTTTACCATTCTATTAAAAAGTTTCTTAAACAAAAATCAATCATTACTTTGATATCGTGGTTATGGCCCGTTGGCCTCTAAACACGCTCCAAATTTTGCAATTTGCTTAGTTTAGACTAGTCCTAAGCCTAGATAGAGTGTGAAGGGAGGCACAGACTATGATAAATGCAGATTCCTCATTACCAATCCAACCTATACACCTTAAGAAACCATAGCAACAATCAATTATTAAATTAAACGGTTAAAAAGTGTTCTTTTCGTCATAACTCTGGAACAAATAAAGATATCAAATTGCTTTATTTACGTTTTTTTTTACAAATTTAAGCTACTTTCCACTTATGATGTCATAATTATACCGTATGATTTAATTTTTCTGAATAAAATCAAAAATACTGGTATTATTACAAATTGCGCCCTCTAACAATTTTATTATGAGCTATCGCGTACCAATGGATGCGACAGTTAAAAGTACTTACCTTTTTCTTCTAAACAAGCCTAGGTTTACTACAATCGAATAAGTCGTTTAAAAATAACAGCGATTTAAATGATTACACATTCAATAGCTTCCCCCACTCTTATTAAGGTCGGTACGCCAATGAGCCTTAGACCAAAATGATGCAGAATTGTCTAAGCTTTCTAACGATGTTACCAAAGGTATGCCTTAATGTGGGAATTTTCGGAGAAATTTATAATTTATTTTTAATTTTCAATTGCGCCCCTTGCGATGAATTACGGAACTTAAAAATAATTTCCAGGATTTTCTCGTGGCGACTTTTATAATGAATTTTTTCTCCACTTTTTATGTCCACTAGTTTCTGAAATATGGCCGGTGGCCAGCCTTAATGAAACACCTGTATATATATATATATATATATATATATTAACCAACCTATTGATTAAAAATTCTCATAGTGATAACATTTCCTATTGATTTTGTATGATTGTGTTTCTCTTGTTTAATTATGTTGAAATTTATAAACTCTTGATTTTATATTAATACATATAAACAAATTTACCTCACATATAACGTGACGTAGAAATAGCATTCCAATGGTATTTTGAATCTATTTGGCTCGTCGAAAAGGATCACGAGGGAAAATAAATACTAAAAACCTTTATCGGAATGGTTTGAACAATTTACATTAGCACAACCAGACTTCCTGTTGTCATAAGTAAATTCACTATCTCAATATTGACACAAAACTACTAAAATGTTAAGTAATGGTTGGTAATATAGATAATCTTACAATAGCTAACTGTTCTGTATCTTACAAAATACAACTATACTTAAACTTAATAACTAACTATCCACCATCTTACAAAATACAACTACACTTAAATTTAATTAACACAGTAAACAATTATTTACACACACACAAAATACAGATTTACAATTTTATTAAAAAGAAGTCTAATAAGAGGCTTAAGAAAAATAGGACAAAAATTGCGGAAAAACAGACGATGGCACGAGCTATCTGTACACTGGCTACATTTCCAGACCTTGATTCAAACCTATGAAGGTACGCGAAATGACCAATTGCTACATATTTATGGTGGGGAACGCAGATGTATTAACGATCATGTGAGATGATGGTCACAAGTTAAGGGTTAAATCCCTTATCCATTTCATTACATAACCACATTGGTCATTTTTAAATTGATAACTTGAAGAGTGCTTTTTAAGATGAATTATTAAATTATATTTGCTATCTGTAATATATTCACATTGGTCACATTTATATTCGTAACTTGAAGAATGTGTTTTAAAGTTTTCCCTACGATGTGTTGTATAATAGCACTGATCACATTTGTACTCATAACTTATACAGTGCTTTTTAAGATGAATGTTTAAATTACTTTTGTAATACGTTGCTTAATCATATTAGTCGCATTTGTATTCGTAACTTGAAGAGTAATTTTTAAGATGAATCTCCAATTGATCTTTCAGTTTTGTTGCATAATCAGATTGGTTGCATTTGTAATCATAACTTGATGGGTTTTTCAAGATGAATTTTTAAATAATATATCCTATATGTCACATAATCACATCGGCCGCATTTGTATTCACAACTTGGTGTGTTTTTTAAGATGAAGTTTTAGATGATCTTGGCGATGTGTTACATTGAGACATTTATATACATTACTTGAGTTTATTTTTCATTACTTGAGTGTTTTTTAAGGTGTGATGTTTAAATTACCTTTGTAATGTGTTGTAAAATCACTTTGGTCACAATTTGTATTTTGTAATCATAACTTGAGAGTGATTTGTAAGATGAACAGTTGACCTTTCTGTTTTGTGGCATAATCACATTGTTTACATTAATAATCATAACTTGAAGAATGTTCTTTAAAATGAATTTTTAAATTATGTCTGTAATGTGTTCCATAATTACATTGATCGCACTTGAATTTAAAACTTAAAGAATGTTTTTTACAATGAGTTTTTAAGCTGTCTTTGCGATTTGTTGCATAAACACATTGGTCACATTTATAGTCATAAGTTGAAGAATGATTTTTAAGATGGATTTTTAAATCATATTTCCTATGTGTCACATAATCACATTGGTCGCATTTGTAATCATAAGTTGAAGAGTGACTTTTAAGGTGAATATTTAAACTACCTTTGAGATTTGTTGAATAATCACATTGGTCGCATTTGAATTTATAATTTGATGAGTGTTTTGAAAAATGAACATCGAAATAAGCTTTATGATATGTTTCATAACCACATTCATCACATTTATACTCATAACTTGAAGAGTGCTTTTTAAGGTGAATGTTTAAACATCTTTTGTAATGTGTTACATAATCACATTGGTTACATTTGTAATCATAACTTGGAGAGTGTTTTTTAAGATGAACGGTTAAATTACATTTATGATGTGTTGTAAAATCACATTGGTCACATTTGTATTTGTAACTTAAAGAATGTTTCTTAAGATGAATTTTTAAACTATGTTTCTTATATGTCACATAATCACATTGGTCGCATTTGTACTCAAAACTTGAAGAATGTTTTTTAAAATGAATTTTTAAATTATCTTTGTGATGTGCCACATAATCACATTGGTCACATTTGAATTTATAACTTAAAGAATGTTGTTTTCGGTGAATTTTTAAATAACTTTTCCAATTTGTTATATAATCGCACTGGTCACATTTATGTTTAAAATTTGAAGTGCGTTTTAAAGCGTCACGTTTTAAATTTTGTTGCACTGTTGTTGACCTATTAAATTGATTATTTTCACACTGTATGTTCGTGACGTGTTGTACTTCACTTGAGCTAACATTATTGAGAACAGAGTTGTCTTCGTTCCTAATCTTCACATCTGTAGAAATGATGTCCAATTTTGTACTACTAGAACCGCAATCAATTTCTTGTTTTATTAAATCACTATTTACAACAAGATGTTGGGTTAGGGGTAAATCTATCCCTTCTTCCTCTTTAAATTCTACTTTAATAAGTTTCATGTCAATCTCAGACATTTCGAAAAATTTGTATTGCTTGATTGTATCTGTATTTTATAACGTTAATTTACAAATATTTACTAATAAGAACAAATTGTTTAGTTTTTAGGTAACTCTTTTCACAATAGAGATAAGGCCAGGCGGTGTCCACTTCTTCAATATTATATCATAGTATTAACTATTAAGTTTGGTTCCAAACCCCATAGTTATGTATCACGTTACAGAGGCGCTGGTGACGCCTGAGTATAAAATTCTAAGTTATTTAATGACTTTAGTCAAGCAACATTTAACCACCATAATACCCTAAGGCGCGGTGTGTATCCTTATTCTTTCTGTTAAAGTCAGATAATTATGTAATATTACATATCTGGTTAAAATGATGATTAACGTGATCAATCTCATGTGTACTGTAGTGGTATGACAAAAATCCCTAGTTGTTAATATTGTTGTGTTTTGCAGTTGACTGCTTTGGATTTTTAGTGTGGTTTTAGTCGTTTTAGCCCAGAATAGATATTCTGGGGTTTTAGTTTGTCAGTTTATGTCGTATTATACCTTCGTTTTTCACTTTTGTATTTTCTTGAGTTATTTACAAACTGTCTATATCAAGACAAATTATATATTCTGAATTTCAAATTGTGATATCGAATTTAATCGTCATGCCGTTTTCAATCGAACACGACACATTCATTGTTGTGGCTCATTTTCGTAGCGGCTTCCAAGATGGTAATCGGCAATGGCATTATTCATTGCAATCATGCATCGATCAATTTACTGTTTAGTACCCAAATGAAAATATTAGTTACGAAACATTTAATCAACATCGTAATCGATTGATAGCTCAATTCATGGAAACTGGTAGTGTTTTAAAACGCAAACGTGACGCTTCGGCTACTGTCTTAACAGAGGACACCTTAGCAGATATCCAAGCAAGGATGAATGCAAGCCCCAATAAATCGTTTGCGAAAACTATCTGCACAAACACGTATGAAAATTTTTACAATACAAACATAATTTTACATAAATAATTTTTAGATGTATCCTATGGAAGTGTCCACACTGCAGTAAAGAAGAATTTACATTTGTAGCAGAAGATTGCATACTCTTCAAGAATTGCAAGATGCTATAACTCACGAAGATCATAATATTGGTGCCGAAATGGTACAAAATGTATTTGTGAATATGCAACGTAGGGTGAACTTAGGTTTACAATTTAATGGCGGTCATTTTGAACATATGCTGTAAAGCATACCTAAGGAGTTAAAAAAAATTTCTAAAAGACATTGTCATTCCATAAACATGTACTGTAAATTTTATTTAATTATAATGAAATTATAACATTTAAATACTTAAGATTCATTATTTTGTAATGATTTAATCCAATCATTAAATAATATTTTATTTATTTTGTTGCATTTTATAGGGACGCAGTCTAATCAAATACAAAATAGTCATTATTTAAATTAAGATAATATGTATAAGTTAATGACCTTCATACAGATTTGAAACATAGTAGTTTTTACTCGAACCATGCTCTAAAGTAACTAGAGCTATACAGCTTCTACCAACCTATCAGTGGTACTAACTTAGATTGATCGTAAAATGATTATCTACATTATATATATATATATATATATATATATATATATATATATATATATATATATATATATATATATATATTCTATTTAGATTTCCACAAGTATTCATGTTTAAATAAGACAATTTTTCTTTAAAACTTGTGTAAATAAATGTAAAATTAATTCAACGTTTCGAACGTCCTTTGTTCCCTTTGTCAAGAATTTATTTGACAATTACAGAAATTGTAATAAGGTAACTATTTTTAACAAGTACAAAATATGAAACAAGGTAACTAATTTAAATTTAATCTGGACGAGTGTGTTTGACTTCGGGTAGTTGGTCTAGTATGTGATGTAGAAGGTGCAGAAGTGGGGACGCCAGGAATAGTTGCAGCATAAGTGTTTGAAATTTCTGGAAGATTTGGAGTTGGTTGAAATGTAGAATCAACTTGTTTAATGATATTCTTCCAAATTTGTGGCATTCTAGAAGTGTCATCTCGTTTATTGACGGCGTTTGGTCTTCTTTCAATTTCAACTGCTTCTCTAATAATTCTTGCTTGTAAGGTATGTAGAGGTACAATTAAACGGATATTGTTGGTATTAATTTGGTGTCCTGTATCTAAATGATGTGTAGCTAAAGACGATGAAGGATTGTGCTGTTTAATTGCTAGTTAATATTCTGTTAGTTTGTCCTATATAAGTTCTTCGACAGTTGTTGCACGGTATCTCATACACTCCTTGGCTTTCATTAGGAATTTTGTCTTTGGGGTTTCTTAAAAGTTGGGACAAAGTTGAATGTGGTTTGAATACCGGTCTGAAGTCGTTTTTGGGAAATTTCTTTGCTATTCCGTCTGTAATTCCCTTTATATAAGGTAGAATAACAGGAATCTTTCGTTCATTGTTTGACAAGTTATTATTTCTTGGTCTTCTTATTTCGTTGGTAATTTTCAATATTTCTTGATCTTTGTATCCATTTTGAACTAGTATTTTATTAATAGACTTCATCTCTTCCGTTCTAGAATTTTGGTCAGATAAGTGGTAAGAGCGGTATATCAAGGATTTCATAACGCTACGTAATTGACCAGGATGGTGATGCGAGAGAGAGTTCAAGTATCTATTCGTATGTGTTGGTTTTCGATAAACTTTGTGTGTAAATTTACCATTAGGAAGTCTTGTTATTAGGGTGTCCAAAAAAGGGAGTGAATTATTTTCTTCAACTTCCATAGTAAATTTAATGTTGTCGTGAATGTTGTTAATATGTCCTAAAAAATGGTTCAAGTTTCCTTTTCCATGGGGCCAAACTACAAATGTGTCGTCAACATAACAAAACCAACATTTAGGTTTTAAATCTGCAGAATTTAAAGTAATGGTTTCAAAATGTTCCATATATACATTCGCAAAGCTGGAGAGTGGCGAGCCCATAGGTGTTCCTTGAATTTGCTTGTAGAATTGTCCTTTGTATGTAAAATAGGTTGAGTGCATGCAGTGGTTTATCAATTTGAGTATGTCTTGGTTTATTGAGTGTTTTTCTTCTAGAATTTTCATCGTGTCTTCAATAGGTATTTTGGTGAAAAGTGACGTTATGTCGAAGCTAACTAAAATGTCATTTGGAGCCAAGGATACAATTTTGAGTTTGTGTAGAAAATCATAAGCGTTTTTGATGTAGGATACAGCATTTTCACAAATCGGTTGAATAACTGTTGCTAGATAACGAGCAAGGTCATGAGTCGGAGTGACGATAGGGCGTAATGGCCAGTTTTCCTTATGTATTTTTGGGAGTCCGTATATTTTGGGGATTCTTGAACTCTTCTCTCTTGGAATTAGTGTCTGTTTTGTTTCTTTGTCTAATTTTGTAGAATTAATGATAGATTTTGTTGTTTTTTCTATGTAAGTGGTAGGATTGCACTGATTTTTCTTATATTCTGAAGAAGTTAGCAGTTCAGACATCTTATGGTGATAGTCTTGAGAGTTGACAATGACAGTAGCGTTTCCTTTGTCAGCAGGTAGTATTAATATTTGGTCGTCATTTTTGATTTGGTTCACGTTTACCTTTAGGTCCATGCTCTCACAGACTGTATCAAACTTCCTCAGAGCGGTTTGCAGCTCATCCGCACTGTCACTTAATAAGACTGTGTCATCTGCATACACCAGGAGTCGTACATTTACGTCACCAACCATTACACCATTTGTATCGTTACATGCTTGTCTATTACATTTATCCATGTATACATTGAACAACCACGGTGACATCACACAGCCTTGTCGCACTCCTTGCTCAATATTAAAGTATTCACTCACACCTCCTCTTACCCTAACACATGCCCGACTACCGTTGTATACTGCCCTTATTCCATTTATTAGACCTTTATTTACGCCATATTAATTTAATATTTCCCACAGCTTCTCTCTATTCACTCTGTCATATGCTTTCTCCAGATCTGCAAACGCACAGTACAACTTCCTTTTTACCTTTAAACACTTTTCGATCACCTGCTGGAGAGCAACCATCTGATCGACACATCCTCTCCCTGGCATGAAGCCACCTTGCACATCCCACATCTTAGATTGTGTAGTTTCTCGTACTCTATCAATCAGTATTCTTCCAAATACTTTACCAGGTACGCTGAGCAAGCTTATTCCTCTGTAGTTCTTACAATCACTCTTGTTCCACTTACCCTTATACAATGGTACAATGATCGCGCTCTTCCAATCACTCGGCACTTTTCCACACAAGGCATACATTGAATAATTCACGCAATCTTCGTATAAGCTTTGCACCACCATACTTGAGCATTTCACCATTGATTTAATCTTCGCCTGCTCCTTTGCCGTTTTTCAACCTTCCTACCGTTTTCTCTACCTCATTTATTCCAATATCCTTCTCAGTTTCATTCATCATTTCTTCTATATTCTCCTTATTTAACCCTTCAGTCTTACGTTCCTCACTACTGTACAGCTTTTCGAAATATTCTTGCCAGCATTTCCTCACTTCACAATCGTCCCATACTATTTCGTTTCTATCATTCATCACTCCTGCGACGTTCTGTTTTGGGCCACGTTTTGTACTTTTGACCCATTTCCAGAAGAGTTTTTTGTTTCCCTCAAAATCATTCTGCATTTTCTCTCTTTCCACAGCCATCACTTCCTCTTTACTTATTCTCACTGCCTCCTTCGCTTATTTGTTTCTTAATCTGTACACCTCATACAATCGTTTCTTCTCAGTCTCATTTTTTGCAGCAATCATTGCCACGTACGCATCTTTTTTCTTACTTACTGCCTTTTTTGCCGACTCATTCCACCAAGCACATTTTTTCTGTCTTCCTACAATCACTCTTCCACATATTCGTACGGCACAATTGACAACAGTGTTTTTCAAGCTTATCCATGCACTTTCAACGTCAGTGTCTTTTATTTGTTCGTTACACACTGCTTCATTTTACATTCAACTCTTTATTCACAGCATCTGCGTATTTCATTCTCGCACCATTATCCACTAGTTTGTCAACCCTAATTCTGGACGTTCGCACTACGTTTTCTTTCCTTCTCCACACCCACTTTTTCCCTAAACACACTCTCGATACAACCAAAAAGTGGTACAATCCACACTCCGCTCCGCGCATTACTTTTGTGTCTTTCACCAGGTTTCTAAACCGTTCATCATACACTATCAAATCTATCATACTTTCAGATTCACCTCTTTGCCATGTATACATATGCACATTTTTATGTTTAAACCACGTATTGGATACAAACAGGCTTCTCTCCACACATATGTTCAGCAGGTGTTCACCATTCTCATTGATTCTTTGGTCTCCGAACTTTCCTAGAACGCGTTCACTATGTTCTCTCTGTACACCCACCAATCCGTCCATATCTCCCAATATAATCACTCTTTCGTTTGGCTTACATACGTTCAACACGTTCTCCACTTCATTCTAGAAGTTCTCACGCTCCTGGTCTCTTTCTCCATTCACCGGTGCATAGCATGCGATAAGAAAAATTCTTCGAAACTCCACTTTCATTCTAACCCATATTACTCGGGGAGATACCAATTCGTACTGTTTAACACATCTTTTCGCTCTTTCACTTATGACCACCCTAACTCCTTTTGCGCCATGCACTTCCGTCTCAACTCCTGACCATAGTGCCAGGCTGCCATCCTCCATCTCCACACCATCCTTTCCTTTGCGCTTTGTCTCCGATACACACAGAATATCATTCCTTGAACAGTCGTCAGCAACGGGGCCTGTCTGTTTCGACCTTGACCGCCCATTGTAGCCAGGTCGATCCGAGGCAATTGTATTGTTTTCTTGAGTAATACCCTAGCGAGCAGACCGGTTACTGGCCAAATCGTGCCCCGGACGATATAGCATTCCCTACTAACGGTATCGTCCTACTACCGGACAGTTATGTCTACTGTCACGACATAATAGAGAGATATAAATAATAGATCGTATACTTACTGTATGAATCTCAAAAATGCACATATGCATGTCGAAGAACTTATATAGGACAAACTAACAGAATATTATATGCGAGAGCCGATGAACACCAACTAGCAATTAAACAGCACAATCCTTCATCGTCTTTAGCTACACATCATTTAGATACAGGACACCAAATTAATATCAACAATATCCGTTTAATTGCACCTCTATATACCTTACAAGAAAGAATTATTAGAGAAGCAGTTGAAATTGAAAGAAGACCAAACGCCCTCAATAAACGAGATGACACTTCTAGAATGCCACAAATTTGGAAGAATATCATTAAACAAGTTGATTCTACATTTCAACCAACTCCAAATCTTCCAGAAATTTCAAACACTTATGCTGCAACTATTCCTGGCGTCCCCACTTCTGCACCTTCTACATCACATACTAGACCAACTACCCGAAGTCAAACACACTCGTCCAGATTAAATTTAAATTAGTTACCTTGTTTCATATTTTGTACTTGTTAAAAATAGTTACCTTATTTCAATTTCTGTAATTGTCAAATAAATTCTTGACAAAGGGAACAAAGGACGTTCCCGAAACGTTGAATTAATTTTTACGTTTATTTACACAAGTTTTAAAGAAAAATTGTCTTATTTAAACATGAATACTTGTGGAAATCCAAATAGAAACTATATATATATATATATATATATATATATATATATATATATATATATATATATATATATATATATATATATATATATATATATATATATATATAGAGATGGTTAGATATAAGTTTAAGACAGGGAATTGAGTGTATGAGCTTGTATTTTTTATATTGGACAATTTGAGATCAATTACAGTATATTTACACTGCATTTATTTGAAGTATTATAGTAAACGAGTGAAAGAAATTGATTTGATTTGATGAAAAAGGCTTGATAAGATTTGCACAAGTTTGTTCAATCATAAAAAGCATTGTGCTATGTAAGAAACATGTCAGGAAGGTTAGATGAAGTTATATTTGTAAGTACGATTAAGTTCGTAGAAAATATTTCATTAAATTTACAGTTCACATAAAGTATTCTGGCATTTGGGTATTTTACAGATGTTTACCACACAGTTTAGATTTATGATTATATTTAGAACATGTTTTAAGTCAGGTAAAATGCAGGAAAGATTTAAAAATTTAAGAAAATTATAGCATAATTTATATTTTAGATAAGTTTTCAAAATTATTTAAACCAATCACAGACTTAGTTACTTTGTTTGTATTGAAAGAAAAAAATTGAAATTTTTGTAGCTAACAGGATAGTATATAAGGAATTGATCCTGAAACGATCTCTCCCTCTCTTCCATTTGTTTTTTCAAAGTTTTAATTTTTATGACAAAAGGTCAAAGTGTTTTGTTTTGTGTTAACACGTAAGTTTCAAATCACGTTTACTTTCGGAAATTTTGAAACGAGTTTAGTGAAGAGCGGAGAATTCAGAAACAATTGTTCTTAACGTACAATCATAAATAAAGTTAGGTTACCGATAATTTTCCATAATCATAAAGTTTGTTACAATTCAAGTTTAACGTTTTTAAAATTCGGTTGTTGTATTTTTGTTTTGGTTATGTGTAACCTTATAAGCGGCTGCTAAAGTATATAAACACTATTATTAAATGGCGTCAAATTGTAACATTATAAAGTATAAACACTAAAACTGGGCCAACTTATAATGTTAAAACAAAAGCGATGATGTAATAAATTGATCGAACAATTTTAATTAATAAAAATAATTACCAAATAATAATCACTACTGCCGTCGGCTCATCGATAGATTGAGATAGGGTGGGTTCAAATATACAGGGTTCAATTAACGCACCTGAAATACTGCATGCTTCTCTTCAGCTTAATTATTTTCACTTATCCTTAATTCATAAAAAAATGTTATCTAAAAATTATGAAAAAATGATAAATTCTCGAGCGCCATGTTGTCTTTTTTTTTATATATCTATCTAGGAACAACAAAACCTAGTTAATGAATACTATTAAACAAATTAACACAAATGAAAATAAAATAACAAGTTACACATACGTTTATTTAATATATGATTGAAAACGTAAAAAATCAAAAGTCATAAACTATACTAAATTATATAAAAATATTACCTTTAACGGTTATGTACATACACTGTATCTGGTAACTATGAAGCAGAATGGTTCATATGGTGAGGTCAATGTTTTGCTTAGTTATCCTTAAAACATGGAATTTCCTTGAAGTTTAATTCGACAAATTTATTTGTAAAAGTATGTAGAACTTGTGTTGTAAATGTAATTCAAGTAAAACTTGCCATTTAAATTAATAGAATAGTAAAATTACTGACTTATACGTGCCATTAAAAATATATTATAAAAATGCCATATAAAAGTATACATTAAAAAATATGAGTAAAATAATTGCAAAGTGAGTACTTAAAAAAAGGAAGTACTTAAGAAAAAATACTTAAGAAAAAAGTAATTAAAAGGTGATTAAAAGGTGAGTACTTAAGAAAAAGTAAAAGTGCCTAAAAAAAAACTAAGGCTTTAGTTTTAATTATAATGAGAAAAAAAATAATTTACCACCAAAATTCTGATGGCACCAAAATATAAAAAATTAAGTAAAAATCATGCTTATAGCTGTAATATTCAGCATTAAGTGAATTAAAAAAAAACTTTCAGAATAACTCAAGTGTATTCCCTTAAAAGGCTTCACGCTTGCGCGGATACAATAATATAAATCCAATTTTTTTTAAGAAAGGGAATTAAAACTATTTATGTAATATTACACCCAAAAGATATGTTCTAGGAAATGCCAATTAAATTGCCATTCTCAATTCTACATATTAATAATTAAAAACTTTTCTAATATTACGCCAAATAAATGAACGATTCTTAAATTAATGTACTTTTAATACAACCACAAAAAAAGGTTGTTACATATGTTTGTCGTAAATAAAATTATTCAATTTTTCGGAATTAATGTTTATTTTCCTGGTGCGACCTAATAATAAACGATATTCCATATCGGGTTTTAAAAACAAAAGTGAATTAAAAATTAAAGATTTACAACCTTAAATATAATTTTAAACCGAAAATTATTTAAACATTTTAAAACAACTTTTAAATAAATTATAATAAATAACTCAGTGCTTGGTTGAAGTTATTTAAGCAAATTTAAGTAACGATTACCACAAGAAAGTCACCATTTAACCGAACTACGTTTATTGAAGTTTGGAAGTACTTGCAACAGCAATTGTAACAACAAATCAATAACATCGATCACGTACTGGAAGGAGCCTACGAAGTTTGCATATGGAACCAGCCGAATGAATACAACTTTTTGAAAATATGCCGATACACATGTGAGTCAATTTTATATTAACCCTTAAATTTCTATCCATTATTTGTGTAATTTCCTGCATTTGTGTTTCATGTATAGGTGTAAATGTTTATGTAATAGCGGTGTAAACATCTGTAAAACAATTACATTTTTATTCTTCTTTCAACATTTCAATTTCAATTATTCAAATTTATTAGATTCACATTTTTAAGAATTTTTCATTTAACCACGTTGACAGTTTGCAATTTAATTTCAGTTAAGACGCTACGCATGCGTTATTGTGCAAATTTTAATGTCTATTTCACATACAAGCTATTTAATATAACGTGGAATTTACATAATAAAGAACTATCTCATGATTTCACTTGTACTTCTAAATGCAATTAAATTAATATAAAAAAATTAAATTCAGATAACAAATTAAATTATAATTTTATTTTTCCAACAAATACGAAATGAACCCAATCCCCATTTATAATTACAATATATATATATATATATATATATATATATATATATATATATATATATATATATATATATATATATATATTGTCTAAGGGTGGTTTAAAAGATCAGAAAGTATAAAGAAATTGCAAGCAAAATATAAAAAAAATACTGTCAAGCAGGGTGCGTTCAAAATAAATAAAAAAATGTTTTCATGCATGATAGTTAATTTATAGGTTTGATTATTATATGTTGTTGTGAACAAAACATTTCTGCACTGCGAATTTCAGTAATTAAATAAGTATAACGTTTGATTTATTTTTATTATTAAAGATTATTAATACCTATTACAAGCTTATACAAATATTGAATATATATATATATATATATATATATATATATATATATATATATATATATAGTGTGTGTGTGTGTGAAGTTGATGTTCTTCCGGGCTTGAAAATGGCAGATGAGATTATGCCGAAACGTCGTCATTTGAACATCGGTTCTTTTAAGAACCATGGAGGAGAATCTACGCGAGACCAAGCCCGGAAGAACATCAACTTCATATCCAGCACTGCGAAACCTGAAAATTATAATATATATATATATATATATATATATATATATATATATATACAAGTGGGTAATCTTGACTGATAATGAATATAAGATAGTTTATTAAATGCAGTCAATTAATTGACTGCATTCAACAAACTTATCTTATATATATATATATATATATATATATATATATATATATATATGAGTACAAATTTGGTCATTGGTAACGGTAATCATTTCTTTAACTTTGAGCTAGCTGGCTTATCTTGATAAGGCAGGAAATTAAGGTTCATTTACTCAAACTGAAAAGTAAGCGAAGTAAAATTAACCATTGAATGATATCCTTAAAAATTAAACCCATTCAGATTAAACAAAAAGGTGATCATTTTAAGTCTCACAAAAACTATAAAATATTTAATCAATGATTGTGATATTATAAAAAATTGTACAAGAACCCAAATATTATTCTTTGTAGCGGGATGTAAACAAACAAAAGTAATAGCCGCATGTATAACGCCCGTTCTAGTTGACATTTGAACCTAACCTAACCTTGCTTTCTGGTTCTATTTAACATCTGAAGTATTTTTTGCCACCTTTCCTGGCTATTAGATTGTGTAGTATTTCTTAGTAGTGATATAGGGTAGGTTCTAAGCCAGTTCAAGGCCACTTGCTTTTTACTTTGTACATGGAGAATATGGTAAGTTTTCATGTAATTCGTAAGTGTGCGAGTGTGAGAGAGAATATTTGGGGTGAGAGAGAGAGAGAGAATGTTTAGAGCTCTTGGAGCCAGTTCAAACTTTTGGCGGGAAATATTTGGAGCTGTTCAAGGTGATCTAAAAATAGTCATCATATTGCAATTCTTAGAAATCTAAAAATAGAATCAGAGGATACAATCTAAAAAGAGATATGCCATCATGTTTGTAGCTAGTTCAAACTTTTGGCGAGACACTTTTGGAGTTATTCAAGGTGATCTAAAAATATATATGTCAAGATAATCATATTGCAATACTTAGAAATCTAAAAATAGAATCAGTTCATGGTGAGGGGAAACAAGGATGTTGGTGGTTTTCAAGGATACACACACACACACACACACACACACACACACACACACACACACACACACACACACACACACACACACACACACACACACATGTATAAGGCGGGTGCGCGATTCAGTAAATCAGAGTTAGCAGAAACGAAAGCAGTAGTAGTACGCATGATAAAAAAAGAAAGAAAAGAAAAGAAAGTATCGATGAGAGAATGTTATCGAAAGACATGCATAATTAGTTTCATTTAGAACATGAAAGGTGAAATACAAAGAAAATCTTTATTCATGATGCTGATCCTGGGACTGTTTTAAAATGTATCCCTCAGGCAATTCTTGGAATTTGACTGAGTCAAGTTTACGTGTTATTACTTTCAAAAAGGAAATATGCTAAAGCGTTTTAAATTGAAAAAAAAACAGTCATAGAAAATAAAGTAGATTCATTTTTCAAAATTACATTAAATACACACAGTACATTGCACTTTATAGAAAATATTGTACAAATACGATGAATTGTTCTACATTCATGCATAATTAGTTTCATTAGAGCATGAAATGCGAAATACAAAGAAAAGTTTTATTCATATCTCGCTATGAATGCGAAAGCTTTAATCAATTTTCAAGGTCACCTGCATTGGCAAGTATTAGAAATCTATTGCACCGTGGGTACTGAAGCAGACGTTTTTTCGTATTTAAACCTCAGCGAGCTGTGTATGTTGAGATCAGTCAGTTAGCAACTTATAATTGGGTAAACATTGAATTAGCGGCATTAAACCAAAGCACCTACTGCAAACTATAAAAATGAGTGTGACCTGGAGATATATAAAGTTATTAATGTGGGAGTAATTAATACGAAGTACGGTGAACGAATGGTGTTCGAAACGGATGAGTTTAAATGTGTATTACCTCAGCGCTTTTATGATTATTTCAAAGAAGAGGAAACTCGGCTTGAATAATTTGAAATGCTGTTCGAAGGATGTATTCATGAGTAGTTTGGGTGCAATCGGAAAAAGAACAAACATAACATTTTCTTTGTAATAGTAGTACCCCAACCATATGTAAATTACGCATACATTAACTAGAGTCATTTCGTAAACAGTGTTTAGTCGTAGTGCAATTGCGAGCAAATAAAGTCGTTATAATGCAGGCAGCAAGAAAATCATTTCTGGAACGATCCACACCGTTATATATGGTTACCCCGGATCGTTTCAGTAACAATATGAACAATAATGTAACATTTTTTTTGTTGGTGTCGTCAAAATAGTGATAATTAATCTTCTTCTGGCCGGTCTCAAGATAAGGATGAAGTGTATAAACAAGCAGCTAGCGAATATTGTGAATACTGTGAATACAGTACACAGCTCGACCTTACACCAGTAGTGCGTATAAGGTGCGGTAACTGTGATCAAAGTAATAATGTAGTGTTAGACATGAAGGACTGGAATGAACTTCTAAGATGGCATTCATATGTAGAATTACAATTTTTTTGATCCCAAGAAACTGAAAACAAAATTGATTGGTCAAGTATAAACGAAGAAGAAGATGTAATCTATGATCAACATTATGAATCTCTGTCTAGCAATCTTGGTATTTGTTACAATTGGGAATTGATTATGATAGAAAAAAACTATAACTGCAGTTCTTGCATATTCAATGCTCATAATGTAGGAGTTTTCAGTTTAAAGGATATAATAAGCTATAGATTGGAATTTCTTGAATCTTACAAACTGACCTATTTTTTACGAAAAGTTCATGCAAGTTGTTGGCTACCGTCGTTATCGCGAGAAATAATTCGATGGTAGTGCCGATGACATTTATAAAGACATTGAAGATGTTATAAATACTAAGTATAATATTAATTCACATAACGCCGTACGCTTTATGGAAATATTGTATTATCATCCTGCTTATCGAATGTATAACATTTACTAAATAACTATGATTTGTTTTTTTTATCTCGATTTAGGTATATAAACACCCTGCTTTATTCATCTAGTTAAACAATGTTAGGTAAGAAGTGAAAGGGTGCAGGTGGTGGTGGCTTAGTGAATACTCCAATCAATAAACTTCCGTTTGAATTTCATTTACCTGGTTACGAGTGTTGTGACCCTGGTACAAAGTTAGAGAAAAGACACGCACTTATCTTCCGTATGGATCTTCTAAGTATGCACCTTCTGAAGAAATACGCATTTTAATTGAGAGTCAAGATCTAATTACGGCTCCTTACAATAGTTTTCTGTACATAGAAAGTAAGCTTGTGCTTAAAAATGAAGATGAAAGAAGATCATGAAACTTAACCAATAATTTTCCCAACTTTCTTTTCGAAAAAATTCGTTATGAGTTAGGTGGTCAAAGAGTGGACGTTTGTCGAAGTCCGGGCGTAACATTCACACTTAAGGGATATATTTCTTATATTGCAAGCACAATCAAAGCACTAAGCCATTAGTTGTGGTCACCAAAGAATGAAGAACCACTACAAGTAGAATTCCATGAGCAAAATGGAGAAAAATCTTTTACAGTATTCATACCATTGAACCGCATATTTGGAGTAATGGAGGATTATCGCCAAGTAATTGTGAATAGTATGCGTCAATGGTTGATTTTAATTCGATCTAGAAGCGATACAAATTGCTACCATGGTGATGTTGATGCGACAATAACCATAAATAAAATTCAATGGAAAGTACCACATTTAACACTTAGTGATGCTGCGAAACTTAACTTGTTTCAAGGAATCAATAAAAATTCTATTATTACTGTTCGATTTCGTCAACGGGAGTTATATGAATTACCTGCTTTAAAGCAAACACCCTTAGACATATTGCCAATAAAAACGTCGACGCAACTGGAAAAACCACGTTGGATAATTGTTGCATTCCAACAAGGTAAAAGGTACACAAAGTCAGCAAGGTCCGGAAATTTCGATCACATTAACATCAGAAACCTTATTCGGTCCCTCTTATTGCGGCAAAACAAGCGCAATGGTCAGTCTGCTTACTGAGAAAAATGGTTTGAAATTTAAACATGAGTACGCATACTCTAAGTCATTGAATCAAAACATTTACAAACTTTTACAAGAAATTTTGCTTCCAATGAAGGATATAGGTTACTGCACCTTCAGTGATAACCAAGATGTGATTGAGCCTAATTGTGCAAATTCCAACTCTATCTTTATCTTTAATGATATCGCTTGTGAAAACCATAATAACATAAGGACATATTTTTCTATGCGTAGACATAATAACATTGACTGTTTCTATTTGGGTCAAACTTACAGTAAAATTCCAAAGCAATTAATTCGTGATAATGCGCATCTAATTATATTATTTGAACAAGATGAATTAAACTTAAAACATGTGTATGAAGACGATATGAGTCCCAGCATAAGCACGAAATTATTTCGGGATCCTGGTAAAAAAACAATTAAAACACCTAAAAAGGAGGCCATTGACGTTAAACCCAAAAAACCACCCCTGTCCATATTTCCAAGAAAGCATGCTACTGATACTCCCACTAGCCTGCTAGATCAAGTTCAAAGGGCTCCAGGATTCACTTCACCGTCATTAGGTGATTCAAGAAAAGCTGATACTATCCCACTAGCTCAGCTTCCGTTTTTTCAAAGAAATCCTCCTCCAGGCCTTCTTGCACCATCTTTCTTAGATACATCTGTTTTAGGAGAGATTAATACTGAGGAAGAAGAACCTCTTAGTATCGCAGATGATTCCCATAATGAACCCATCGCAGAAGAATTTCTCGAGCAGTACAATGAATTACTTCGTATATACGTTGAAAGTATTATGAGGGATGCTGAAAGTGCCATTGGTCATATTTATGGAGTCCACTATGGTACCAAAACTGACGAATGGACAATTGGTAATACTCCCGTTACAATTAAAGGAAACGATATGATAATTAAAATTGTCACGTATAAAGGGACTCTAGGTATATATGATCTGCTTATTATGAATGAACCCGATTTAAATCTAGTGAATTCAGAAGATGAAAACAGTTTAACACAGTCCGAATCTCGGTATCGAACGTAAGCCCCTTTTCGCGTAAGAGTTTTTGTGATTTTTATAACAAATCTCTTAATTGCCAAAAAAGAACCGTCATTGTGATCTTCGCCGCTTCGGAGTTAGATCTGTCACTGCTTGCATACAGATAATACGAAGAAGCGGTCATCAGTAGAGGAACCACAATCTAGCAACAAGCAGGAGCCACCGGAACACAGCAGGAGCTAAGAACAACATGTAGAAACATCCAGAACACCGCCACCGTCAACTACAGGATCGACGTCGGGTAAAGCAATAGGTATCAGTTTAATAAAAATATTGTTTTAATTTTAATTTATTTGTTTTATTTTAACACTTGTTTTCCTCCTTTTCTATTTGGGTCTCTGATTTTCAAGCCTTTTATCCTCGGGGTGTGAGGCTGTACCTTGGCGGAGACCCGCTCTTCTCTTAAAACAATGATCTTTCTTTTTTTTATTTAAAACACACACACACACACACACACGCACACACACGCACACACACGCACACACACGCACACACACGCACACACACGCACACAGCACACACGCACACACGCACACACACGCACACACGCACACACACGCACACACACGCACACACGCACACACGCACACACACGCACACACAGCACACACACGCACACACGCACACACGACACACACACACACACACACAGCACACACACACACACACCACACACACGCACGCACGCACGCACGCACGCACGCACACACGCACACGCACACGCACACAGCACACACCACACACACACATACCCTTGCCTCGCCACCACCATCCTCACGTACACGCTCCCATTCAAACGCCTCGTCCATTTCCACCTAAACCACGCACTACTACATTTCAACACGCTCCACCGCGTCCACAAAACCACCAACCCGCACACACACACACACACACACACACACAGAAACCCACACACGCACACAAACCCGCCTTCTTATCCACACCCTCACAGCCATCTGTACCTGCCGTGATTCCTACATCCGCTTCCCCCAAACCTAAGCCCACACGCTCTCAATCCTCGAGGTATTGGATCCGCAATATCCCGAAGTCCGTAACGACCCAAAAATCGCTATACAACTCCATTAAATCCCTTAACCTTCCCTGGCTAAACTTAACGTTTAACCAAAACCACACCTGTCTCCTAGAGACCTCCTCTCCCTTGTCGGATGGTACACAGCTTAGACTACGGCACCATTTCGGTGATCCCACAGTTACCCTTACCCAACTATCCGGTCCCTTCAACACCACTCCTAGAGCGCCTTACTTTTCTTGCGTGATTCGTCACGTAGATAAGGACATCCTAGAACCCGAGATCCTCGGTGCGATCGATCTTCCACACGTAAAGTAGGCCGTTCGCATCACCTCCAAAGCGACCAACATCGCCACATCCCTTATTCGTGTCATTACCTCTTCCCAAACCACCTTCGAGTACCTCCTCACACGCGGTGTCGTCATGTTCGGGCGACACTACAGCTGCGAACCCTACCCAATCCCTCCCTAAGTATTGCTCCACTTGCACGCTCTATCCGTTGCCCCAACTGTTGTGAAAGCCACAAATCCTTCTCCTGTAAATCCACGGCTAACCCAAGGTGTAACAACCGCGGGGAAGCTCACCCTACTTTCTCCGTTAAGTGCCGGAAGCGGCGGAACCTCCTAGTTCTCCGTCGAAGATGGCTTCCCTCGAACCTATCCTGTCTTCCGAAGAGCACTACAGCTATCAAAATAATTATCACAATACTACGTTTGGAACGAATATTTCATATGAACTACATAATTTAGAATTGTACAAATCGAATCCTTTCTATATCAGTTCTGTTTTGTATAATAAACTACCTTTAGACTTAAGAAATTTACCGTAAAAATTATTTGTGAAAGAATTGAAAAATGTTTTAATTAGTAATGCATTCTATTCTGTTCGAAGACTTTTTAAATTTAAATTTTAAGTTTACTGTTGCTCATAGTGACATGTTCAAATATCTGTGTAGATCCACTGGATTAATAAAGAAGTATTATTATTTTAGTGTTGGTTCGTTACTCTTACATATTCCAAATTGAATAATTTATTCTTAATATAAACATTAATATAGGTATACTTAGTTTTAAAATGCATTTAATAGGTTTGAGTGTTAACTTGCAAACTTATTTTGAACTTGAACATATGATTTATGTTAAATTTATACAAAATGCTTGAATGTATCTGCAATTTATTTTCAACCCCTCACAGTACCATATCTTAATTCTTAAATATTCGTATTTATGTTACGAGATAAATGTTCATGCATGAATATTTTTACTAGTTTAATGGATTTGTACTTTTTGAGTCAATAGCAATAGAACTGAGTTTATTTGAAACATTTCTATCAATACTGTATAACTTCCGTTCTGATCAAGCAACATACATAAAAATACACTCCCACAAGCACATGCTCAGCAGAGAAGGTGGGGAGAGTGGACACAGTGGTAGACTTAATAGCGCCCTCGTACAACTTGGGGGAAAGTATTTTCGTTACACGCCCGAAATTTAAATTTAATTTTTTTTTTAATTTTGAAATTTTATTAATTCAAATCATTTACCTTTATTGAAAATTATAATTTGTTTGTAATAATAATAATAATTTATTCATGCTAATATACATTAAAATTGTACTTACATACGTAAAAGAGGTGTTGCTATATATATATATATATATATATATATATATATATATATATATATATATATATATATATATATATATATATATATATGAGATGTTTAGATAAGAGTAAGACAGGGATCGGACAATTTTAACTAGTAATTTCTTTAAAAAAAGGGAGATATCAAGCATAATACAGGTACGAGGGATGTAATCGATGTAATTTGGTTCACGATGGTTAGAAAGTGGATTTGTTTTGGTTGAAACAGTCTCAACAAAATTTATACATTTTGGTTTAATCATAAAAAGCATTGTGCTACTAACAAGAATGTCAGGAATGTTAAATAAACTTATTTCCGTAAATTCAATTCAGTACTTTAGTTTGTTTCAATAAATTTCAGTTTTTCGAAAGTATTTCAACATGTGAATATTTTACAGGTGTTTAACACAAAATGTAAAGATAGATTTATATTAGGGATATTGTATAAGTAGTTTAGAATGCAGGAAATTTGGTAAAATTTAAGAAAGGGTTATAATATGAACTTAATATGATCATTTCTCACATATTTTTGGAAGCGATTGTGTGACAAACATAGTGATGCAATTTAAATATTAAGAACAGTGCATAGAACATAATCACACAAAGACATTTACATGCAGATACATTTTTATAGTAGAATTTCGAGAAAGTGTGTTAAACGATATGACTTCTTAAAGTGACAATGAATTATACAATGCAAGCGAGATGAACAATAAATACAATAAAGACAGTTATTACAAGTTATTTGGATAACATTTTGAGTTACATGAACGTTTTTAAATGTAAGTTATTTGTAATTTTAGAATTAAGTTTGGTTATGTTTTAAATTTTATGTTTTTTCACAAATTTATAGTTTTTTTGATTATATTAGGCTTAAATTGTATTATTAAAGTGATGAATAGGAGGTCTTCCTCATTATTACATAGTAATATAAAGTGTACATAGTATTTCAACGCAAAATTTATGAAATTGTGGTTGATTATACAATTTTATTTGGTAAAGATAAAATTCCTTTAAATTTGCGATTTCGGACTTTAAATGTGTGTTTTCCAATGCTAAATTTTGTCAGGATTACATATATGTAATTAATTTAAGTGTAGTTTGTAAGATTAGTTAGATATAAGCAAATTTAAATTAGAATAGGTCATTTTGCATAATAGTTAAAAGAACCGTATTATGTTGGATATCTATTTATGCGTAATTGAACACAGATTTCATTTCTGTCATTAAAATTTAAATCCATAATTGTATAAGAAAGATATTGCTAAATTTCTGTTTTAGTTAAGTTTTAAAATTATTTTCGACCAATCAGAAACATGGTTACATATTTAGAATTGCTTAAAAAAAATTGAAGATGTGGTAACCAACAAAAGGGTATAAAAGGAATTGCCCTGGATTTGAATCTCTCTCTATAATTTGCCAGCTGTTTGAAAAAGTTAAAATAGTGTTGTGATTTTGTGTTTCAAGTAAGTTTTTCTAACCTAAATAATCATCGGGAAAAATTTAATAACAAACGGAGAGACGAGAAATCAGGCGCAATTGTTTTTAAACCGACAATTGTTTAAAATTTAAGTTAGGTTACCGATACCTGTGCACATTCGTAAAGTTCATTATGAATTATTTTTTTCTTGTGACGATTTATGTTGAACGTTTAAAAATTTCGTTTGTTGAATTTGAATATTGGTTACGTTTTGCCAAAATAAAATCGTAATCATTTTTTCTTCATTTGAGTTTTATTTGTTGTTGCGATTTTCTTTTAATAATTTATATTTGAGCCGGAGCCTAAAAAAATAAAGTGACATTAACTTAAACCTTTTACAACCATTAAATATTATTTAAACGATACAATTAGAAAGCATTAATACATTTAAATAAAACATTATCGATTTAAAATTTGTGGTTGGGGTGAAGCCGTAAAGTGGAGAAATATTACCAGTTACCGAAGCAAAAGTGATCAACAACCCGAGCACCAGTTTGCAGCTAGTGGGTAAATGGTAGCAGTGAACTTCAAACATAAAGATCTTCGATCATATTGGAAAGTGCCTGCATCTATTTGGAACCACCTGTGTGAAGACATCTGTTTGAATTTTGGAATATTTACATGTGAGTTACTTTTGATTATAACCCTGTCTATTGTGTTCTTTGTTGTGTTGATTTCCTGCAATTATTATTTGTTATATGTATAGGTGTATATGTTTAAATAATACTTGTGTAAACACCTGCAAAAGAAGCAACATTTTAAATTATTTCCAAATGTTAAATTTCATTTATCCAATTAAAATTATAAACATAAATTCAACAAGACATTGTTTGACAGTTTTGACATTTTTGATAATTGTATTCAGTAACGTTACAACGCATGCGTTAAAGTATAAATTTTGTTCAGTTATTTTTTTTCCATATGATATTTTTTATAAAGCGCAATTCACAAGATATATTCGAACCAAATATAATTTCCTGAACCCTATCCCCACATTGAGATAAGAGCTAGTCCGGTGCATAAGTACATGAAATATAATATCATTATAATGATAATAACAATTTAAACATTAATCCTATCCCCATATAAATCAAACATATAATTATTAATTATCCCATATTAAGTCATTCCAGTATATATATATATATATATATATATATATATATATATATATATATATATATATATATATATATATATATATATATATATATATATATATATATATATATATATATATATATATATATATGGTATGGAAGAACATTATTGCGGTCTGACTCTCTAATAAGTTAGAATGAAAGCCAATAAGCATTATACGAGTGTGAGAAAGACATAACTTTACCGATGTTGCCACTGGTACATATTTCCATGTGGCACAAAATATACTGAAGGTTCGAATTTGTGTCTCAAAGACTGAAGGATAGCGATATCCTACACTCAGTTTTTAAACCTTTTACACAGAGATCGTCTTGTAAATGTTAGAAACTCCATTGGCTATCAAGAGTAATAAAAATGTGTATACTATTAACATTTCGGAAGACATTATATATTCCCTTAATTTAGCGATAGTATCTTACGTACACAATGATTATTTCACGTAGACATTAAAAAATTAGAGGTTATTATGAGGTTATTTTAAAAGTATATAAAAACGTATTTTCTGAATGCGCGCACGAACTTGGATTGTTACATGTACGAAGCTTTCAGTAAACCCAATCTCCTTCAATAAGCCAGTGCTGTATAGAGGCAGTAGCGTCTAATTTTATTATGCAATAATAATTTGTTACGATTTTTATTAAGTTTAAATATTGCTTAAATTTTAGGTATATACAAGTATGGAAAAACATTATTGCGAGTCTGACTTATAATAAGTTAGAAAGAAACCCAATAAGCATTATATGAGTGTGAGAGAGACATAACTTTACCGATGTTGCCACTGGTACATATTTCCATATGGCACAAAATATGAGCTGTTTAGGTCTCCGTCAATCTAGCTTCAACATTTCTAACAAAACTAAAGCAATTAAGATGATGTTGAAAAGTCGCGTGTCCTTTGAAACTATAAATAAATACTTTACACTTAAACATTAAATGATAATACCTCAAACATCGAAGTTTACTGTAATTGCGAATTTATGATATGGTTCGTTTACTACTCGTAAGAACCAAGAAGAAACTTACTAGAGCTACAAACAAGAACATTAACATTTACATTGATAGTATAACTTAAGTTTAAGGTGTAACTTTAGCATTATAATTCTTTTTGAAAAATCAACTATTTTTGAAACTGAACAGAATACACTTTTTTCAAAACTCTATAAAATTTTCGGAAAAGACCTCCACCTTGCGCAAGGTAGTAACCCAATCTGTGATAAAATTCAGTTCAGGTGTTTTCTAATATTTCTTGAGTGATGCTGTTTAAAAAGTGTGTAATTTTGACACGAAGTTCCTCCAAATTGTTAGCATGTTCATGCCTGTGCCCATAAATTTGGTGGAACTATCTGGTTTCTCAAAAGTTCTAAATATTTGTCCGCATTCAAGTTTCCGTTGGTAAAAAATGTACCAATTATGGAGTTGCCTAAAATTCCTGCCCACACATTAACTTTTTGGGGGTATTGTGTCCGGTAAGGGATAGTAATGTGTTTGTTTTCCCGAGAGTAACCAACAGCGACAACGGATTGTGATGGTGATGTAAGATAAAAGAACACTCATCGGTAAACAAAATATTTTCAATAAACCTTTCGTTTTCATTATATCTTCACAAAATTCCATACGCCTTTAATGGTCTTCTGGAAAAATTTCTTGTGTAGTTTGCAACTTATAGCAACGGTATTTATTCCTTTTCAAGATATTGCAAACTGTTCTTGGTTCAATATTTATTTCTTCAGCAATTTTTGTACTATTGCACGGGAAACTAATTTCTGCTAAACCACCCACTGCAATTTCTTGGGGTTCGCACTCTTCGTTTAAGTTACGTTCAGGATGCTCACCATGATTACCAACAATGCTATTGCATTTTCTGTGGATGTTTACCACATCTTTCAAATTTATAAACAGTACGCATAATCGTACTTTCTGATGGAATTGGCCTGTTCTCAAAGGAAAAAGCAAACCTGCCCATTATTTCTTGTGTAGTGCTTCCTGAATAATACCTGTTAATAATCTGTATTTTTTGTTCAGTGGAATACATGAGTATTGTATTGTCTTTGTTTTACTTATTTATAAATCAGACCCGCGATATTTTTCCATACATATTTTGGCACGTTTACAGGTGTTTAACACAAAGTGTAAAGATAGATTTATATTAGGGATATTGTATAAATAGTTTAGAATGCAGGAAATTTGGTAAAATTTAAGAAAGGGTTATAATATGGACTTAATATGATCTTTTCTCACATATTTTTGGAAGCGATTGTGTGACAAACTTAGTGATGCAATTTAAATATTAAGAACAGTGCATAAAACATATTCACATAAAGACATTTACATGTAGATACATTTTTATAGTGGAATTTCAAGAATGTGTTAAACGACATGATTTCTTAATGTAACATTAAATTATACGTACAATGCAAGTGAAATAAACGTTAAATAAAATAAAGACAGTTATTACAAGTTATTAGAATAACATTTTGAGCTACATAAACGTTTTTAAGTGTAAGTTATTTGTAATTTTAGAATTGTTTGGTTATGTTTTAAATTTTATGTTTTCTCATATTATTTCATAGCAATATAAAGTGTACAAAGCATTTCAGCGCAAAATTTCATGAAATGGGGGTTGAATTTATAATTTTCTAGGTAAACATAAAATTCCTTTAAATTTACGATTTTGGACTTTAAATGTGTGTTTTCCTATGCTAAATTTTATCAGGATTACATATATGTAATTAAATTAAGCGTAGTTTGTAGACTAGGTAGATATAAGCAAATTTAAATTAGATTAGGTCATTTTGCATAATGTTTAAGAACCATATCTTGTTGGATATCTAGCTATGCGTAATTTTACACAGATTTCATTTCTGTCTTTAGAATTTGAATCCGAAATTGTATAAGAAAGATATGGCTAAATTTCTATTTTAGTTAAATTTGTAAATTTTTCAACCAATCAGAAAATGGTTACATATTTAGATTTGCTAAAAAATTGAAGATTTAGTAACAACCAAAAGGGTATAAAAGGAATTGCCCTGGAAGTGAGCTCTCTATATAATTTGTCAGTTTTTAAAGGTTAAAATAGTGTTGTGTTTTGTGTTACAAGTAAGTTTTCTAACCTAAATAATCATCGGGAAAAATTTAATAAAAAACGGAAGACGAGTATTCAGGCGCAATTGTTTTATACCGACAATAATTTAAATATTTAAGTTCGGTTACCGATACCTGTGCAGTTTCGTAAAATTCATTACGAATTAATAATTTTGTGACGATTTATGTTGAACGTTTAAATTTTTCGTTTGTTGAAGTTGAATATTGGTTACGTTTACCAAAATAAATTCGTAATCATTTTTTCATTTGTTTTATTTTCGCTGCGAATTTCTTCTAATAATTTATAATTGATCCGGAACCTAAAATAAAGTGACATTAATTTAAACCTTGGACAACCAGTAAATATTATATAAACGATACATGCAGAAAGCATTAATATATTTAAATAAAATATTATCGAATTAAAATTTGTGGTTGGAGTGAAGCCGTATTGAAGAGAAAGATTACCAGTTACCGAAGCGAACGTGATCAACAACCCGAGCACCAGTTAGCAGCTTTGTAAATGGTAGCAGTAAAATAAAGATCTTCGATAATATTGGAAAGTGCCTGCATCTAATTGGAACAACCTGTGTGAAGACATCAGTTTGAATTTGGAACATTTATATGTGAGTTATTTTTGATTATAACCCTATTTATTGTGTTCATTGTTGTGTTTGATTTCCTGCAATTATTATTGGTTATATGTATAGGTGTATATTTTTAAATAGTACTTGTGTAAACACCTGCAAAAGAAGCAAAATTTTAAATCATTTCCAAATTTTAAATTCCATTTTTCCAATTAAAAGCATAAACATAAATTCAACAAGTCATTGTTTGACAGTTTTGACATTTGATAATTTTATTCAGTAACATTACAACGCATGCGTTAGAGTATAAATTGTGTTCAGATATATTTTTTTTTACATATATGATAATTTTCATAAAGGGCAATTCACATAATTATATTCGAATCAAATATAATATCCCACTAAATCCTGAACCCTATCCCCACATTGAGATTAGAGCTAGTCCGGTGCATACAAATTATAATTATATAATATCATTATATTGATATTTACAATTTAAACATTAATCATTTCCCCAATCAAATTATTTTCATCCCAATATATATATATATATATATATATATATATATATATATATATATATATATATATATATATATATATATATATATATATATATATATATATATATATACTGGTAAGAATTCAGACGAAAAATGGCAGATCTTTCAGCAAACCAACACGTCTGTGTCAGCTCATTTACAATTCAAATAGAAATATGACGGCTGACAATTGGTTCAGTTCCATTTCATTATTGAATGTTTTACGTCAACGGGGACTAACATATGTAGGTACTCTTAGGAAAAACAAACGAGAAATTCCTAAGGAATTTTTTACAATAAAATCGGAACAAGTAGGATCTTCTTATGTATGGCTTCACGAAAAATATCACTTCACTACCATATGTACTCAATAAATCAAAAGCTGTTATACTTGTGTCTTCCATGCACCACTCTGTACTGACTGATATGAATTCCAATAAAACAGAGATCGTAGCATATTACAATCTTACAAAAGGAGGCGTCAATGCTTTGGATGAAAAGTGTTCTATTTACAGTTGCAATCGCCGCACTCAAAGGTGATCTATGGCAACCTTTTTTGAAATGTTGAGCATAAGTGCTGTAAATGCATTTATCATATATCAGTGTCTTCTAGACAGCGAAGAGATTTCTCAAGTAACTTTTATAAAAAACTTAACAATGAAACTGATGGAACGCATAAGCGAAAAAGGTTGCAAGCCTCGAGACTCAAGTTGCTGGTCAGGCGCATTCTAGGAGATGCTGAAGAACATCAACATCAAGCTTATGAAGAACGCCTTCTGAAAAGAAAACTGTGTTTCTTATGCCCAAATACTATCAAAAGAAAAACCCAGTATATTTGACGCTTGTGCAAACGCCCGATATGCCTTCAATGTTCACATAAACTATGCAATGACTGTGAAAGTGATCTTTAAAAATACCAAACTTTAGGGCTGTAAATTTTCTAGTTTTCAAATCTGTTTTTTTATTACATACATATTTTTAGTTACTAACTAAACTAATAATATATATTATTTCGTAAACATTAACTTTTTTGCATTTGATTGTTTTAGTTTATTGATAAGACATGTAAAAAGACATTTACCCAAAGTTATCTTTTTGACTGCAATATTGACTTGTGTCTGTCAGACCATCAAACCCTGTGTATGTCTCAGAAATAGGGCAACTCTGGTTACAGGTTAACAAAAAAAAAAACAATTTTAACACAACCAAAAGCCTCACCACACACTCACGTTACTCCAAGAAAATCTTACAATAATCAATCCCACCTCGAGTGCAAGTAGTCTTGTAGTCTTGCTAGTGGTGGGAGACAGCTGCTTCCACACCCATTTGATTAGCCACCTCTTATCATCTCATGTCGAAATGAAAAGAAGTGGTACAAATGTACTCCTGTAAGTAAAAGTTTTCCACCGAAAGTTATTCTAATATTATTGAAACTATATATATACATGGATTTCTATGCATATTTAATCAGATTTTTTATGTGCGTTTTAAAAATTGCCTCACGGAAGTTTTTTATGTTATTAACATGATGATTTTGAAGATTTGTAGACATGCTTGATAATCTGCAGCAGCAAGGTTATCCATATCATCATCATATTCACGAGTAGTTTCATTAACTCGAGGGATCTGAAACTAAATAATAATCACTAAATAACAACGTTAAATTTTAATAAATTTCTTTTTCCATCAGCTCGATTTTGTTCAAATTGAAAGCTTTCTTAGTGCACCTGTAATGTTTACAATAACATCAATTTTAGATTATTCTTTATGAAATTTAAATGGAGTTAACCAACCTACCGGTTAAAAATTATAATAGTGACAACAGTTCCTATTGATTTTCTATGACTGTGTTTAATCTCAGATAAACGTGATGTAGAAGTAGGATTCCAATGGTATTTTGAATCCATTTGGCTTGTCGAATAGGGTCTCAAGGGAAAATAAATACTCCAAAACCTTTATCGGAATGGTTTGAACAATTTATACTAGCACAGCCAGGCTTCCTGTTGCCTGTTTTGTAATAATTTATTATTACACCTGAAATTCTGTTTGTAGAACGCTTCTCTGCAAATACTCGCCTGTCTTTCCGTTTGTAATTTATTACACCTGAAATTCTCTATTCGAGAACATAACCGCCTGACCCGCTCTTAAAACAATTTCAATTGAATTAAATAGAATTCTAATACTCCGAAGTATAACCAATTTTTACGAAAATAGTTGTAATACCTAGAAATTCCTATTAACAAACCATCCTTAAGAAAGTAATTGACGTCAAAGAGGTTTTGCGTATTGTACTGATCTTAGGTAAATTGACTGGTTAACACCGGCGATCACCGGGATTATTATAGGGCTTCTACTAGTAAATGGGGCTTTAAGCAACGTCTGGTTGCCCACTCACGCGCTATAACCTCAGAAACGGCAATTTACCAATTCCATCCTGAACCCCCTGTATAAAGTTCTATATATTCACAGTGTCCGTTATAACTTTGAATAAATAGGATCTCTAAGATTTGTTAATTTAGACTATTGAGCCCGCTGGCTTGGCTATTAACGATATCATAAACAAATCCCATCCTGAACCTCCGGTATAATAGTTCTATGTATTCAAGGTATCCGATACAGATTTGAATAACTAGAATCTCTAAGATTCGTTAATTTAGACTATTGATTCCATTGGCTTGGCTATTAACGAAATTATAAACGGACACCCAATATATCCTGGACCTCCTGTATATAATTCTATATATTCAAAGCGTCCGTTACAACTTTGAATAAATAGAATCTCTAGAATTTGTTGAGTTAGCTCGAGCCCCACGTTCATTTTGTAAGGATCCTTTTCTGGAGAGCAGGTTTCTTTTAGGAATTGTCTTACTAATTACCACGATGTGGATTTTGTGTTAACCTCGACTAGTCAGGAAATTTAGGTGCGGGTTTTTAGACTTTTATATAACTATTTACAAATTGTTCATACCCAGGTTTAATACATATATTTAAAACAAACTCTGAATTATAATAATAATAAGAAAAGTAATAAATAAAAAGGTATTCTGGTAAAATAAATTATATTTCTGGTTCAGCGCCTGTAATATACATAATCTAACAATAGTTAACTGTCCACTATCTTACAAAATATAACTACACTTAAATTTAATTAACGCAGTTGATAATTATTTATATACACACAAAATACAGATTTACGGTTTTTATTTAAAAAAATAGCTCGTCTAATAAAAGGCTAAAGGTAAATGGGACAAAAATTGCGGAAAAGCAGACGCTGGCACGAATTAACTGTGCTCTATCTACATTTACAGACCTTGATTAAAACCTATGAAGGTACACGAAACAACTGATTGCTACATAGTTGTGGTGTGGAATACAGATGTGTCAACGATCAAGTGAGATGATGGTCAACAGTTAAGGGTTAAATCCCCTTTCCATTTCATTACATAACCACTTAGTCAGCTTTAAATTGATAACTTGCAGAGTGGTTTTTAAGATGAATTTTTAAATTGTATTTGCGATTTGTTGCATAAACACATTGGTCACATTTATATTCGTAACTTGAAGAATGTGTTTTGACGACTTTTAAAATTTTCCTTACGATGTGATGTATAATAGCACTGATCACATTTGTACTCATAACTTAAGGTGCATTTTAAGATGAAGGTTTAAATTACTTTTGTAGTGCGTTGCATAATCACATTAGTAACTTGTGAGTGATTTTTAAAATGAATTTCAATTGGTCTTTCAGTTTTGTTGCATAATCAGATTGGTTGTATTTGTAATGATAACTTCACATAATCGCATTTGTATTCACAACTTGGTGTGTTTTTTAAGATGACGTTTTAGATGATCTTTGCGATGTGTTGCATAGACACATTGGTCACATTTATATTCATCACTCGAGTGTTTTTTAAGATGAATGTTTAAATTACCTTTGTAATGTGTTGCATAATCACATTGGTCGCATTTGTAATCGTAACTTGAAGAGTGATTTTTAAGATGCAATTTCAGATGATCTTTCCGTCTTGCTGCATAATCACATTGGTTACATTTGTAATCATAATTTGAAGAGTGTTTTTTAAGGTGAAGGTTCAAATTACGTTTGTAATGTGTTGCATAATCACATTGGTTACATTTGTAATCATAATTTGAAGAGTGCGTTTTAAGATGAATGTTTAAATTACGTTTGTGATGTGTTGTAAAATCACATTGGTCGCATTTGCATTCGTAACTTGAAGAGTGTTTTTTAAGATGAATTTTTAAATCACATTTCCAATGTGTTACATAATCACATTGGTCACATTTGTATTCGTAACTTGAACAGGGATTTTTAAGATGAGATTTCAGTTGATCTTTGTGTTTTGCTGCATAATCACATTGGTTACATTTAAAATCATAACTTGAAGAATGTTTTTTTAAATGAATTTTTAAATTATCTTTGTGATGTGTTACATAATTACATTGGTCGCAACTGAATTCATAACTTAAAGAATGTTTTTTACAATGAGTTTTTAAACTGTCTTTGCGATTTGTCGCATAACTACATTGGTCACATTTATACTCATAAGTTGAAGAGTGATTTTTTAGATGGATTTTTAAATAATTTTTCCTATGTGACACATAATCACATTGGTCGCATTTGTAATCATAACTTAAAGAGTGCCTTTTAAGATGAATGTTTAAATTACTTTTGTAATGTGTTGCAAAATCACATTGGTCACATTTGAATTTATAATTTGTAGAGTGTCTTGTCATATGAATATTGAAATAACCTTTCTGATATGTTTCATAACCACATTGATCACATTTAAAGTCATAACTTGAAGAGTGTTTTTTAAGATGAATTTTTAAACGATCTTTACGGAATGTTGCATAAACACATTGATCACATTTATACTCACAACTTGAAGAGTGCTTTTTAAGATGAATGTATAAATTATGTTTGCGATGTGTTGTAAAATCACATTGGTCACATTTGTATTTGTTACTTGAAGAATGTTTCTTAAAATGAATTTTTAAATTATGTTTCTTATATGTCACATAATCACATTGGTCGCATTTGAATTTATAACTTAAAGAATGTTGTTCACGGTGAATTTTTAAACAACTTTTCCAATTTGTTATATAATCACACTGGTCACATTTATGTTTAAAATTTGAAGTGCATTTTAAAGCGTCACGTTTTAAATTTTGCTGCACCGTTGTTGAACTGTTAAATTGATTATTTTCACACTGTACGTTCGTGACATGTTCGACACTACTTTTATTTATAAGTTCTACTTCACTTGTGCTAACATCATTAAGGACAGAATTGTCTTCGTTCTTAATATTCACATCTGTAGAAATGTCAAATTTTGAACAACTAGAACCGCAATCAATTTCTTGTTTTATTAAATCACTATTTACAACAAAATGTTGGGTTAGGTGCAAATCTATTCCTTCTTCCTCTTTAAATTCTACTTTAATAAGTTTCATGTCAATCTCAGACATTTCGAAAAATGTATGTTGCTTAATTGTACATGTATTTTATAACGTTAAATTATAAATATTTACTAATAAGAACAAATTGTTTAGTTTGTAAGGTAACTCGTTGCACAATAGATGTACGGTATCAGAGACGTGTAACTTAATGTATAATTCTTGGCCGCAATAATGCATTGGTCAACTGTAGTGGAAAGTAGGTGGGGGACATGTCGATTTAAAAATGAGCGGGAGATATAAATGTTTTCATTTACCTTTAATACTTTATTGCTTTTATCATTGAATAAAGAAACTGAAAGGCAGTATTAAGTATAATACGTAATTTATTAAAAAAATATACATATATGTGCATACTTATACATTACATAGTTTTTTACACACAAATGAAAAATAATTGATCTGTTGTAAGCTTTTACATAATTTACTGAAATAATTTCATCGATAAACCTCTTGTAAGAAGTTCGTTTTAGTTGTATAATTGCTTAGATTATAAAAAGATACAGATACACCTTTCCATATCCGAACGTTATTAAAACACTGTCAACACTGACGAGAGAGTGTACACAATATGCAATACTCGCACATCCCTTAATGTTTTCGTGTATAGTTTTCAATAACACATATAGATATTATAGATTTTAATTACTATTTTAGTTGTGATGTTAACAATTAGACAACATTGCATTACAAACTACAATAAATAGACTGAATTACGCTATCCTTGTCCTGCTACAAACTACCATAAATGAATGCATACAACTGCAATTACTCTACCCTTGTCCTGGGTTCACAAACCAATGTAAACAAACATTTCAGCAGTTCATTTATATTCTTAGTATAATTGCAACAAGTGACGAATCTCTACTCGGTGCTGTATTTCATCCTAAAGTTTAGATCAATAGCACTAATAACAACTGAGATACGACACCCCCTATTTCGTCCGTCGTGATTTCAATAGTATCTTAAAAATTGAAATTTAATAAAATAATTATGGTAGTATTAGTAATGATAGTTTATCTGTGGTAATGATAACACAATGTGAATATAAATACATGTTATGAAATAGTATTGAATGAATTACATACATTTGCTTTTAATATTTAATTCTAATTATATGTGAATGAAAACGAGTAAGCGAAAGTGACACTGTCGCCCACTAGTACCTAAGATACAGCTCATTTTCTAAGGAGGTATCGAACATGATGTTACACCAAGAATTCCTCGAAATACAGAGGCAGTTCGGACTTCTGAAATTGCTGGTCTCTCCATTGTAGCAGAAATGCCGAGAACTGGATCTGCAGAAGTACTAGGGATTGCATCTGCAGAAGTGCTGGGAATTACGTCTGCAGCAGATACTTCTTCTGCAAAACAAATTATATTAACAAAAAATAATATGCCATACAAGATAGTAACAAAGGTTAACTGGTTACCTTTGTTATTTATATATACATCAACCACGTGAATCCCTCTTTCACTATAGAAAAAATAATGTACGTACACAAAAAAATATAGTAAGAATGCCTACACCTACCTTCTATAATCTCCTCAATGACAGCAGAACCCACTGTTTCTACATAGCAAGGAAACAAAGTTGGAATCGCATCATGTCGCAGTTTTCTTGCAAATAAATTCATGTAGCATTCATTTGCAAAATGCTTGCTACAAATTAAATAATTTTGCAGTGTAACACCAGGCATAAATTTTATTCCAATGCTCTCTTGCCATACTTTTGATCTAATAAATAAGAATCGGAATTTATGTATGCTCACATTAAGTTCAAACTTACTTTTCAAGATTCCTTGGAAAATTATGCATTTTTTGCTTCTTCTTTGTGCGCTCCACACTAAACATAATGATTCGGCATTTTAGCGAATATAGACTCTACAATAAACATTCAGTTTTCAGTTGTTAGGAAATATTGGGGTTGCATACTTACAAATTTTCAATCAAGGAAATACCACTAAATATAATCTAATGTGGTCCTAGTACCGATTATAATAAGCTTACACTTCTATTTTTTAAATTTTAGTTTAAATCTAACTAACACACGCACGTTCACACAAGATATTTAAAATAAACACTAAATAGGATATAGTAACGTATTAATTAGATTAATAACAAAATGTACACAAAATAACCTACAATACGAAAAAGTTCAATGTACGAAACACAAATCACAAATTGACAATTCATTCCATTCATTTGACATTTTTGACAGACGAGGGAATTACTACAGTAGCGACATCACTAATGCTTTCTCGATTGAACAACAAAGATACACTTATACATTTTTCTTGTAGTTTAACAAGAACACACAATACAACTAAAAGCATTGAGGTAGCAATGACTAAAAGCGAACAAAATTTCCTAAGAAGTTACACGTCTCTGTGTTGTCTCTGACGGCATCTAGTATTTACAATAGGTAACTTTCGTGACTACAGCAGTGTTGCCACACGTTTTTCTTTTTGCGTGGTAGAACACGGCACTGAAGAAAGTAAATTATTCAGTGCGCATGGAAGAGTAAAGGCCGTTTGACATTTACGTAAATTTAGTAACAAATTTTCATATGAATTTTGTCAAACAATTTACATACGTGGAAAGCAGTTAAAATGGGTAACAAATTTTATATCAAATGTTGAATGAAGTGCACATGTTTGCAATGTACATAAATTATTTACAGATGGAGATTGCGCACATCCCACTTGCGAACAGCTGATTATAATTTATTTTTATAGGTTTACATTATTGTGTCATGTGTGGTAATATTTTAAAATCGTAGTTTTAGCCGGTAATCGGAATTAGTAGGATGAATATGTATGAAGATGATATAGAACATGCATCAGCTATCATTGTCTTCATGATGAACTATGCTCATGCAATGCTATTGAAAAAAAGATATTCACGAAAATGGTGTCGTGAATGGATACAGCGTAGAAGTCAAGGTAGAGGTGTTGTTAACATGTTAAATTATGAACTAAGAACAGAAGATCCAAATTCATATAAGAACTTTATAAGAATGTCTGTACATCAGTATAATTATTTAATAAATTTACTTGAAGGTGACATAAAAAAGGAAATAACATTTATGAGAGAACCTATATCCGCAACAAACAAGTAAGTACAAGCAGATACGTACTTGGCATTATTACATCACATATTATGTTGTAGGTTGCAAGTAACACTTCGATTTCTTGCAACAGGAGAGAGCTATAGGTCGTTAATGTGTTACACGTCCAAACCACACTAGGCGTCGTGTATGCTTACTAATGTAAGCGGGTTGCCAAGCCAGCTAACAGGGAGATGGGCGTGGTCGAAATAATAAGTAAAATGAATGATTAATATGCTCAAACACCTTACACCTACATTCAAACAGCTCAGTCCGGGAAAATATGTCTCTAGGCGCCACCACAATCGAAACTTTGCTAAAATAATTGTCTTAAGCTGGATGTTAATTAACCCTACTTGATTGTGGAAAGTAGGATTGTGCTTACTCAGTAAACTCTACACGAGGTTCTAAAACAAACACTCGTCCAAAACAATTCAACTCAAACTCAAATATATTTAGTACTACCCAGGTTATTAAAAACTTTTTGAATACACCTCGTATACCAAAACTTCCAAAATAAAATTGATCATTCAAATTCATTCAATGAACGGTAATTAATTTTTAAAATTCCTAACATGAACGCTATCTTTTAAATTTAATTTAATTTCCATAACATTTCTGAATCGTACTGACATTCGTAAATATGCGTAAGTTCTCAAAATTCCAACTTTTTGTTATACTTAATGAAATTTTTAAAACAACAGCTGATCCGTTAATTGTGTATTGCGCTAATGAAACTAACGTGAAAATTTTTGCAATCAACCTGGCAAATATAACCTTTCAAGTTGTTCATTAATCTTAAAAATCCAAAATATGCAAAGTCTACACTTAACTTGTCAAAATCTACTAGGTCACCAATTAAGTAATCGTCACAATTACGTCTCATACCTGGCTAAATAAACAACAGAATAAAAAATTTAACGATAAATATATATATATATATATATATATATATATATATATATATATATATATATATATATATATATATATATTGACTGCATAAAATGCTAAACAAATGACAAAGAAACAAACACAAATATATTTACATATACCACAACAACGTGGTTGAAAATCAAAACCACACGTCACTACCAATTTCTGCAAAATTCTTAATACTAAAACAACCAATCAAAACCACATAACTCGAGAACGATTATCTTTTCGCTTCTAAACTAATTAATATTTACTCAACATTACACAAATGAACGAAACAAAGAGATAATCGTGCTTTACTAAATTTTCAAAGTACTTAAATATAATCCTTACCTAAAATCGTCCATTAATCCTACGCTTTCTTTCTTCTCTTCCCGTAAATCAATTATTTGTAGTCCATTTGTAATCCTTAAATTGCATGAAGGCACATAACCAGTGCTTCACAATTTCACAAACACTTATTCCTTTCTGTACTCACAAGTAGTCCAATAACAGGTAATAATCTGTACACGTTTGGTCGCCTCTTAAAATTTCTAGCAACCTTTAGGAAAGTTTAGCCCTTCCTCACACAAATAAACTTTTAATGTCACATAAAAATTACCTTAACATTGGCTTAATTTACTACCAAAAATTTCGTTTACTTAAAAGTGGTCCCATAAATAATTTTAACTAAATATCGTTACAAGGACACGCGCTGCACTTAACACTTTAACATAACAACTGTTAACTTTTTATAAATCTGCTTATGCACTTTTTACTTTCTTGAAAATAAACAAACTAATTTTATCTTCAATCTCAATTTAATTAATTGTTTTACTTATGAATGTCTTATACGATTCATCCCCTTTCGGGTTACGCAGTTGTTTCACAATGACTGCCTTCAATATTATTCACAAATATAACTCCAACTTAACCCATTCTAAGCCACACTACACCTCGCGCGTCTCCCCAACATTCACCACAAGCAACAGCCAAAAACGAAAAAGCTCCCGTCAATCCCTGACTTTCCTATTTATAACTTCAGTCATCCATCTTTAAACATGTCTTCCTTCCGCGCTATATTCTCCAATAGTATTCACTCAAAATTTCATAGTTCCAACTGTTACTACCATCTGTACAACCACGCTCATAACTACAATACATCGCCATATTTGTTCTTACTTACAAATTTTACAATTACTTCATGAAGAAATCATTTTTCGTCATTACATTCATTCAGTAGCCACTCTGGACCATTACGCAACTTTCAACATTTATCTGCAACCTGCGCTCGATCTCCTTCCGCAACATTTGCAAAAATAAGTACCGTCTAAGGTCTCAAATCCCATATACATACATATATTCTCAAAACAATTGCACAACATTACGAAAACCTTTTGAAATTAACACTTAAACATACCCAATCTTTCTCTACATATTTTCTAAAACATTCTACACTTATACCCTCACATCTTCTGACCAAAATTACTCCTTTTCCACCAACATTCCATTCTTTATCAAGTAGCAAAACAGTAGCAACACAGTAGCAAACATTATCGTCCCATCGACAAATTTCTCTTCACATTTACATTCATCAGAATCTAATTATTCCAACACTAAAATCTCTATAATCTTCAAATACACGTATCTACATACTGAATTATATTTCTCCTACATTTCCAGTGGCGTATCATACACCCACATACATTATACATATACACAAAAAAATTTTTTTTTTCGTTCAAACTCAATACAGCCGTACTCAAAACACGTAATACACGTCATTACAACATCCTACATACAGGGTGCGTCAACGCAACCTGACAAATGTACAGTACCAGAGTACATGAAAGCACCATCTCTAGATTTATTCCTTTGGTGTGTGCTGCAATCATAAAACACTTGTCTTCAACATATCTAACGGTAAAAAATAAAACTTGGAAAATAATATAAAGATTTCACATGTTATAGACCCCAAATACTGAAGTAGAGTGGAAGAAGATAGCACAAGAATTTTATGAACTTTGGAATTTCCCACACTGTATAGGTGCCTTAGATGGCAGGCATATTAACTTTAGGCCTCCCATCTCTGACGGAGCCTATTATTATAACTATAAGGGCACACACAGTATTGTTTTGTTAGCTATGTGTGATGCTAAATATCGCTTTACATATGTAAATCTTGGTGTAAATGGAAGGGTTAGTGACGGTGGTATCTTTCATCGTAGTTCATTAGCAATGGCGTTAAACAATAATAATCTTAATCTACCTCCACCTGATTTGCATTTCCCTTATTAATAAATTTAATGAAGCCTTACCCACAACGAGGTCTTTGCCATGATACTAGAATATTCAATTACCGATTAAGTAGAGCTAGGTGCATGATTGAAAACAGCTTTGGAATGTTAGCCAATCGTTTTAGAGTAGTATTAAATCCAATTAACCTTAGTGTTAATAAAGTTCAAACTATAACTCATGCATGCGTCGTCCTTCATAATTATTTATGTAATGAAAATGGGCATATATGTAATAATGTTTTCACCGAAGAAACCAGTGTACCATTAACTTTAAATACATTGTGCAAGCAAGGATCAAATAACTCTAGTAATAGTGCAAGGGGTGTTAGAAATAACTATAAAATTTATTTTAATTCGCCAGAAGGGGCAGTTACATGGCAAGACAACTGTGTTAAAACTTACAATTTATAGCCATTTAATCAAATGTTAAAACATGTCTGATTCACTAATTAATTCGACCATTTATTTATGATTACTGTTTTATTTATAACTTCAAATAAAATATTTACAATTTGCATTTCTATATCTACTCTAATTTCGTCATGAATCTCTGCTAATTTCGACACAATGTAGTTAGCCAAAGTTTGGTTTTTATCATCTGGCAACTTGTGATGCTGTTTCAACTGCATTGCTGCTGTTAAATTCTGCAGAGCTTTAGTTGACTCCATAAAAAATTCTGAATTTTCTTCATTAACATTCCTTCTTTTTCGCTTAGTGTTGCTATTTACCTTGGGTGTATTGAGCAATAGAGCTTCATCCATATCAATCTCGCTATTATCATTTGATTCTGGGATGAGTATTCCTGTTTCACTATCTAATGTATATACTTGTTCTTCTTCCTGACATTTAGAAGTTTAATATCACCAACAAACTATGAATGTTACTCACCGTTAATTCCTCTTCTTGACTTTCTACATTGGTTTTATTCTCCATTTGTGATGATTCATTTAAAGAGTCGTATGCTGATCTGGTTTCAAAGTGTTGCAGTATAAACAAAAGGCGATCATAGTACCACAGTGAGGGTTTATACACCTGTAACTTATTAATGAATTTAAATGGATCATTGATGTATGCAAACGTACTTCATCAGTGCCTGCACCACTCTTCTGTGAAGCAATTACTTTTCGATGTTCAGTAAAAGAATTACTTCTGAGGCCATTAAATTTGGATTTTATGTCATTTTCGGTAATTCCGGATCTTAATGGCATCAGTGTCTTCACAATCTCTGCTAGTGCTGCTTTGCGTGCATGTTTATTTTTATAATTGGCAGATTTAACCACGTACAGGCACGGGTACTTTTGTACTTCTTCAATTAACATTCGAACTTCTCTATTTGACCACGACATTATTTTATTATGAACAGGACACGATTTGCCACAAGACAAGGTTTTATTGGATCAGTACCTCTACCTGCTATCACAGATTAAATACATCTGTGCTGCTATCCTAACCTAACCTCAACAATTTTAAATTCCGTTTGGTATGAAGTTCTGCGCAAATTTGTGCGTTGATTTACAAAAAAATTTAGAACAAGTTCTATAATTTTTATAATTTAATATTTTCAGAAAAAATTTACAGTTTGCAACGTCTGTAAATTCTTTTATAAAATTCACATGCAAATTTGATATGAAATTTACGTAAATGTCAAACGGCCTTAACGGCTTTAGCAGTTTGACATTGAAAGTAGTATTTAAACTATTTATAAAATACCTATTTATATGAGCTATGAGACGTCACAGATGACGTCACACATCGGCATCATCCTCAACCTTGCTCCTTTGTTTACCGCTACTGGATCAGGGCCGATCGAAGAATAGACGACAGCCAATCAAATTTTTAACTCGAATCTAGCGCCATATTCAAATGCAGAATTAGTCACACTGACAAAAAATGCAAACAAAATAAAAAAAATTGTATTTTGAATAAAGTTCTGATTGGTCGGAGAAAATGGCTACTATACACTTTGGAATTGCTATACCGGGTATTTTTACATTATGGTAGAACCCAGATCGGTCCGGGGTAGGTTTCTCTATTGATAGAATATTAATTTAAAGTTTTAACTTGGTTTTGTGTGAATAATATAATAAATGAAACGACTACTTATAAAAGATGTTTTAATCAAAACTAAGGTTGAAAAAATTATAACACACAAAATTACAAAAATAAAGAGCCTAACTATAAAAATTAAAAAAACAACACAAAATAAAGGGAGCATTTTGCGATTAAAATAAAATTTACAACATTGTAGAAACAAAAACAATAATCTGTGTCATAATGACGTTTAAATTTTCATGTCGGATAGAGATTAATAGTCATAGATATAATTATGTTAACGTAAATAAAATCCAAACGCTACCCGCTTCTATAAAAATATCGATAATACAGGTGGCGGTAAACAAAGACATCGGATGAGGATGGATGACGATGTGTGACGTCGATGTATGACGTCATCTATTTTAGATAAGAAAAACAAAACTACTGTAACTTAACAAAAGTGGATTAGATAAATAAAACTACTGTAACCTAAGAGAAAAAAAAGTGCACGAACCGGGAATCGACCCAGCACCAAAAGCGTGAAATCCGACTCCTATCACTACACCACCAGCGCAAGCGCTCTAGCAGTTTGAGATTGAAATGATATTTAAACCATATAGAAAATACCTATCTATATGAGCTATGATGACATCATACATCGGCACGATCCTCATCCGATGTCCTTTGCTTACCGCCTCCTGATAACACAGCTTAAGCATTTTCCGGGGTAATAGCACAAGTGCATCAAAATTACCTATAATTTTGGATAAAAGCGTGTTTTCTAAAAACTCCACGAGTTTATTTTCATATTTTGTGCGAAAAAAAAAGTATGAAAATGAACGAATGCAGTTTTTAAAGAAAACGCGTTTGAATGAAAACTTTTCTGGTTATTTTGAGGCACGAATGCTATTTAGTGGAATATTTCCCGAATAATTTTCAAAATTAACTTATTTATTACACACATCTAAGAAATTATTCTAATTGGCGTTGTTTACAGACAAAAAAGTGATTGCTATTAGGTATAAAATCTTCTTTAATTTTTCAACAATGACGTTTCCCTGCAAACGCACAAGATAATTATCGAAATGCAACTTTCAATTTGGACAGTGCAATTACCTTTGTAATTTTTCGATAATCGCATTCCTCTTATGGATTTTTTACATGTGAGAGAAATGCTTGGAAACTGCATGAGTTGGTTTTCTCTGTTGGTTAAAAGTTAAAAGAGCCCGACTCCGAAGGCTCAATAGCCGTGTAGAAAAATTTTACATATCGGATTTATTAGCATTCTTTCCTGATTAGTTGCTAGTAGTACACAGACGCTATCCCCTCCACTTTTTTACGTCACAAGCCCCGCCTACTGGGACACCTTCCCCTCCACTTTTTGTACTCGTCGACATGGGAGGCGTATATTTTGAGGGTGAGGTCGGCTTCTTTTCGGGGGCCATTTTCATCCCTTGGGCGGAGTTGAGCCCTTAATTGTATTCAGAGCCTTTGTGGCTGTATACCCCTAGGAGGTTAGGCAATTGCGCGTACATGCAGTGTTCTGATTGGAGGGATTAAAACTAGACCACGCCCCACTTTTAACCGATTGGTCGTACGTACACCCGCCGCTCTGGCTTCTGATTGGTCCTTAGCCCCACCACTAATGCTAACTTGTAAGACAAGTGTAGATCTTCGAAACTTGTTCTCGGGCCTTCGCCCCTGTCGTGGCCCCCTGGTTGGAAATGGTATCGCGGCCCTAATGCTAGCTTTAAGACAAGACTGGTATCAGGGTCTGTGCTCCACGTTGACTGGGCCCCTGGCTGAAAATTGTATTCGTAATAAGAGGCCCTAGTCTTGTAGGACAAGTGTAGGCCTTAGCACCTGTCGTGGCCCCCTGGTTGGAAATGGCAAGAGGGCTAATGCTATTTCATAAGAGAGGGCCTTGTGTTAGGCCTGCGCCCTTATGTCGTGCCCCCCCCCCCTCGGATGAAAATAGTATTCTAATAAGGGTCCTAATGCTAGTTATAAGAACTTGTTTGTGGCGCCATCTAGTGATGTATAGACTAATAAATATTCTTTGTAATCAAGGTAGCGCCATCTAGTGGTATATAGAGTAATGAATATTTTCTGCAATAGAAGTTGGTCATATACGTCTCTCTTGTTACGGAACTCTTAATTAAAACGTTTTTATTTATCAGAGTAGAATGGTTGAAAAACAAGCATTATATAGTAACTGGATTATCTCATCATATATAACTAAACATGTAGTGAAGAATTTATTTACAAAATTAAGCATTGATAAATTATTTCTTCTAAAATACAAAAACATTATCGTATAAAGTCCACATACATCCAAATGATAATCCTGCAGTATTGTTTTGTTGTAGCGGAACCATCTAGAATTCTTCTTAAGGAAACGTAAATGGTAACCGTGCGGGGGTTGTCCAAAGGAATCAAACCTTTTCCCATTACCATCTTCCTCAACGTAGATAGCAGTCCAATGCTGACGTGGTTTGTTTGCTGGATCCATGTTTACAATAATTGCACAAGGTCTAGGTGCGTGTCGTAGCAGCTGATTACAAGTCGAAACACATTCTTGTGGCTGGGGATCGATTTCAAACATTTCAGCACTTGTACCGCATACACCTTTGGTGTTGGTATGCGCCTAGTCTTGCAGTAGTAATGCGTTTTCCAGAGTACACATAGGCTCATCCATCTTATGATTTAAACAGCTATACGCCTTTGCTTCCTTTTTCAATTTTATAAGTGGGGGGCAACCAATCTCGTTAAATTTTTATTAGTTTGTTAAGGAATCTTAAAAACTGTTGTTTTTCATTACTCTTAATGTGAATTTTTTAAACGGCAGCAGAGTTCTTATCATCTCCTCTTGGAAATCGTTGTATGGCACATACCCTGATCTCCATTTCAAGCCGTGATATTTATCCTCTAAGTACCTTATCTCTCTTGACATGGGCTTTGATATAAAATAATCTCTAGGTGACTTTATTAGCATCAGCAGTAGCGAACCATGATCTGTAATCCCGGCAATTTATTTCGGTATGAATTCGTTATCAATACCTCTAAACCGTTGTACGTCCAAGTATGCATCCATCTTCTTTTCACTTGCTGCTGGATACTGAAGTTTAGAGCTCTCCCTTTTAACAGGCGAAATCCACGACCACATTCTGATGTTTATCGATCTCAATCACGTTATCGAATTAGGGGTACACCAAACAGGTAACGGTTTTTACGAGAGCTTCTTCAAAATCGACTTCTAGGCGAAGGGAACCGTTCCTAACTAAATTCCAGTGTGTGCTAGCGTTTGCAGACAAGTCGGGGGTTAGGTCGAAGGCCGTTAAACAGTAATCGTTGGAGTAATCGCTTCTCGATATATCGTTTCCCTCATTCAAAAAATGAATACCTGTACCGGAGAATAAGTTGTGATATGCCCTTACATATAAACCATTAGCTGTAAAGTCTGGTTGCAAGGAATTTGTTGACCATTAATACATAACGACATGTAATTAATATTGCTGTGATGAAAATTGAATGTATATGAGGGGTAATCACCGTTGAAGGTTTTATTTGCGACAAAATCTACGATACATAGCTTAGGTAACTGACCAAGGAAGATATTATCCAATGATTTTCGCTGTATGCCTGTAGGTATAGTTAACACTTTTACGTCGGTCCTTGTAACAGGATATTTTGCTGCAGTTGTTTCTATAGCTTTAGCGTGTGCAATTAGAATGGTGGGGTTGATTCGCATACGTCTCACCAGTAAACTAGCGGCCATAATTCGCGTCTTGTAAGTTGAAGCGTGAGCCGGCATTAGAATAAAGGTATCTCTTGATCGTACAAATTTAGCCTTTAATTCAACACCACTTATGAGAAACTTTTCCTGATTAAACAAATCGGAGTGCACGTGACTAATCATCTCGATTTGTTTGCTGGTCGCTGCAAGTACTTGAAGTTTCGAGAAACCGTTATTTGCGTTTCCCAGTGTATGCATCTGCCCAGCTGTATCATTATGCCATAAGGCATAACCTAGATGTGAACTCTTGGCCTCCTTTCCATAATTTAGCAACGTTTCGATATATGAACGGTAGGCGTAGGTGTTGTTTGGTTGTGACACCATCTTCTGATTTAAGCAAACCTCCACTTGTGAGAAAAGCGAATGCATCCAATTGTGACGTACAACATGGTCTGACTTAAATCTATGTTATCGTTTCCATTTCCGGGCACTACAAATACTATTGGAACGTCATCACTAACAGCTGATAAGGGTTTGTAAAACATCCATTCACCACCCTCGATACTCGTCATAAGTAGGTTTCTTCTTCTTAGCGGCAACAGCTTTCGGTAGAGACTGGTTATTATCGGCCAGGAGTACTCTTTCATAGCCCGAACCCTCCATCATTTTATCAATTTTCTCATCAGCTTTACGTTTAAGACTTCTATCTGCTTCGTGAAATCTTTCAAGAAACGATTCCCTATGACGTCACCAAGAATATTAGTACCCGTTCTGAGAGCTTCTTTTCCAATGACATTTGCACCACACTTAAATAACAGTATTACACTTCTAAATATACCACCTAGCCAGCTTCATATTCCTTGACCACGTTGATATGGTGCGCCTCTGTAAATGGATCCAATGCTGTTACCGGCCGGATTCATATAATATTGTTGATAAGGACAAACCATTATTGCACTTTCTTAATGTGTAGCGTCGGACACGAAGTAGCAAACTCGAATGGCATTGCTGCACCCGTATCTGTTTTTATATTAATCCGATGTTTTCAAATTCCCGTGTCATCACGGGCATGTAGTGTGCAGGCGAAAAATCCACATCTTTATGACCTCCGTAAGCGTAGCTTTTAGAAGTAATTTATTATACGCATAAACGGAGATAAAACATCGCCCAAAATTTGCGGTTCAACGATGTCGCAATAAACAAACATTTGCGTTGGTAATCCTATCCATATACTAGCGGGGTGCGGGGGTATTGTTCCATAGCTATCTTTTGATATGGTCGATAACCCAGCTGTAAAGCTAAGCGCTGTGAGAATCCGAATAGCAAGAGGGAGTTTTTAATTTCGTAGTGACGCGCTTAGTTAGATTATGGTATTCGATTGTTAGCAATTTACTTATTAGCTCACTGGCAAATTCTTCTATGTGGCATAATTCCTCGAGGCAAAACGTAACACATACCATCTGCCCTCGGTATAAATGGCTTTAATTTTGTGTTGGAAATGTGATGCAGCGTTTTTTAATATCGTCTCTAACACATCCTCTTCTCCTGGGGGTGGATCAGTTCTATAATAAATTAAATTATCTGTCGCACTTACAGCGGAAAAAGAACAAGGGTACTAAATTTCCGGAATGCCTACAACCCATGAACTTGTTAACCTTATTCGTTTTGGCAGTTATGTAATAGAACTTGACGCCATATTGACGGGAAAATACGTCATGGAACTATTACTTAATAAGGTAAGATAAAACTCCATTTTATATGTCTCTCAGCTGCGAAGCTATACCCAACTATTAAATTTGTCACTGGATCCACGCCACTTGACCAGGTATTGTTTATATCGTCCGCAGCCCTTCTCAGCTAAAATTTTATCGACTTTGAATAGAGCGTCTTTATCAACCGTATCAACTTGCAACTCCTCCTCGTAAAAGGTACCCGCAACAGTATCGTTATTAAGATCGCTTATGTGATAAACTGGAGGTCTTCTTTTTATCACTGAACTAATTGTAAAAACTTCCTGGATTCAATTCGTTTCATATCCCTTCTTAAAGGTGTACTTAGTTCTGTCGATTCTAACATGTTCATCGACTTTATATTAAAGATTGATTTATATTTATATTTATATTTATATTTATATTTATATTTATATTTATATTTATATTTATATTTATATTTATATTTATATTTATATTTATATTTATATTTATATTTATATTTATATTTATATTTATATTTATATTTATATTTATATTTATATTTATATTTATATTATATTATATTTATATTTATATTTATAATATTATATTTATATTTATATTTATATTTATATTTATATTTATATTTATATTTATATTTATATTTATATTTATATTTATATTTATATTTATATTTATATTTATATTTATGATTTATATTTATATTTATATTTATATTTATATTATATTTATATTTATATTTATATTTATATTTATATTTATATTTATATTTATATTTTATTTAATTATTTATATTTATATTTATATTTATATTTATATTTATATTTATATTTATATTTATATTTATATTTATATTTATATTTATATTTATATTTATATATTTATATTTATATTTATATTTATATTTATATTTATATTTATATTTATATTTATATTTATATATTTATATTTATATTTATATTATATATATTTATATTTATATTTATATATATATTATATTATATCTATTATTATATTATATTTATATTTATATATTTATATCTTATATTTATATTATATTTATATTATATATATTTATATCTATATCTATATCTATATTTATATCTATATTCTATATCTATATTTATATTTATATTATATTTATCTATATTATATCTATATCTATATCTATATCTATATTTATATTATATCTATATTATATCTATATCTATATTATATCTTATTTATATCTATATTCTATATCTATATTCTATATCTATATTTATATCTATATCTATATCTTATATTCTATATTTATATCTATATCTATATTCTATATCTATATTATATCTATTATATCTATATCTATATTCTATATCTATATTATATCTTATATCTATATTTATATCTATATTTATATCTATATCTATATCTATATTCTATATCTATATCTATATCTATATCTATATCTATATCTATATCTATATCTATATCTATATCTATATTCTATATCTATATCTATATCTATATTCTATATCTATATCTATATCTATATTCTATATCTATATCTATATCTATATCTATATCTATATCTATATCTATATCTATATCTATATCTATATCTATATCTATATCTATATCTATATCTATATCTATATTCTATATCTATATCTATATCTATATCATATCTATATCTATATCTATTATCTATATCTATTTCTATATCTATATCTATATCTATATCTATATCTATATCTATATCTATATCTATATCTATATTCTATATCTATATCTATATCTATATCTATATCTATATCTAATCTATATCTATATCTAATCTATCTACATCTAGATCTACATCTACATCTACATCTACATCTACATCTACATCTACATCTACATCTACATCTACATCTACATCTACATCTACATCTACATCTACATCTACATCTACATCTACATCTACATCTACATCTACATCTACATCTACATCTACATCTACATCTACATCTACATCTACATCTACATCTACATCTACATCTACATCTACATCTATATCTATATTTATATTTATAGCCGCAGGGGCCATCTTTATACTTGAATGAGGGCTATTGTTGTAAGCAGTCACAACTTTTTGGAGCACATCAATATACCTGTAGGAATTTTTGTAAGTGAAATAACGCCACATCTTTGTTTTCAATGTTTTATTAAATCTTTCAACTACATATGCTTTTACATCAATGTTATTTGTTACATAGAAATTGATATTTTGTTTCTTGAAAAAGTTTTGTGCACTGACCACCACAAACCCCTTATCCGTTTGTAGATTTGCCGGTGTATTACCACTTTCCTTAAAAATATCGGTGAGTGCTTCAATTGCAGATGCTGCTGTCTTCGTTTTAGGAACTGTTGCCCAGGCCCTCTTGCTAAACACATTAATAACCATTAGTATGTAGTTGTATCTACAATAGTATTTACTTAAAGTTCGCATATCGCAAAGATCCGCTTGCCAAAGCTCGTAAATGTTGCTCACAATATATTTATTTGGCGGAAATTTTTTTCTGACAGGTTTATGAACCGTATAAGCCTCCTGAGTCTGCAGTCATTTTTTCACTTCACCATATCTACCCTTTACAGCATTAACTAAAGGTGTTATACTCACAAACCCGGCAGGATCCTCTGGATCATAGTATACAGCATCCATATTACGTTACGTTCTTCACGTATCCAAATCTAGTGAAAGTCTTCTTCTTCGAAAGGATCTTCGCTGGGTTTCCCTCGATTCACTATCGGCATCGTAATTCTCACCTATAGTTATGGGGCTCGGTTCAATGTTAGGTGATACAGTAACATCACGTCTTCGAGTATTTCCGATAAACTCTTGTGGTATATTTATTTCTTTAATGTACGTCACAAACTGTAGCCAGCCGTGTGGGTTTGTAGTTTTTCGTCTTAACGTTTCGTGAACCAGATCGATAATGTTAGAATGAAGGATGATCTCACCTTTTATTGTGACAGTACCCCTTTTATCCCAAAATACATCACCGCCCGCATTCAGTACACGCAAGAAAGCCTCATCTTTCTTCCTGTATGAAACAGGCAGTATTGATACTATCTCGTCGTCTGCCAGACCTTTGCGTTTCGGCGAATCCATAATATCTTCTTCATTACCGCTGATTGTTATACTAGCGGGCTGACGTAACTGATTGGAAAAGTGTGGATACCTTTGAAGAACCTGGTTGTACTGCTGCCATTTGTCATGGTCGGTCATTTTGGTTTTTAATACTTTATCCATGTCGTTACCCAACTGCGCTAATACGTTGTTTTGCGTGACATCTGGCGCTTGCAGGCGTTGTATAAAATCCATAGGTAGAATATTCATCTTCTTCAGATTGTGGTCCATGGTTATTGAAACAAATTACCTAGAATTCCGCCAAGTAATGGTCCTAACAGGAGCGGTAGAAACGCGCCGCCCTTTTGTACGAGAAACTGTCTCTTCTTTTTTATAGATTCACCTCTCTGTGTCAGCCGCTTTAAAGTGTGCGTATGTTGAGAGAGTCGCTGCGATCAGCTGACAGAGGTACACGACCTTTTAAAATGTTATGTGCACACTCGAAAATGCATTCCACCTGCTTACTATTCAGACATTTCAATAAAGCGTCACGTTGACTTTTACTTAATCTGGCTAATGTGTGCAGGATATCGGTGTTTTTGATTAAAGCGTCAACCATCATATATGATGTAATCTTTATGACTTTGGGACTTAAACTCTTTTTCAGGAAAACAGGTACCTGTTTTTGAGCTGTTTTAACCTTTTTTGGGAAACCAGGTACCTGTTTTTGACTAGGAATAATTTATATCAGAGGGTGGATTGCCATATTTCGGAATCTGGCCCACACCTCCAACCCAAGCCGGAATTTGAATTAGTTTCACCTTTATTGATGTTGTCTAGTATCCAGTAATAAATTTTGTGGTGCTCATCGTTTTTCCACGGTTGAAACTTATAGTTAATATTTTGTGCTAATAATATTTCAATCAAAATATCGAGCCACTTGTAATTAGTATAATATGCTGCTTTCTCAATACATTCAGTTATAATAAATAAAGCGTCTTTATAAGCAATATTTTCTAAGCTAGATTTAACATTTGTTGAATCATCAGGCCATAATAAATTGTATGTATAATATATATATATATATATATATATATATATATATATATATATATATATATATACATTTTAAGCGGTATGTCACCAAGTAAATTCATATCATCTAAGATCCTATCTACTTTATCAAACGTTAATGAATTGTAACCTTCATTGGCGCACAATTTGATAACACTTTTAATGGTATTGTAATATATTCAATACAAGTAAATAGCTTTCAGAGGGACACTTTTCCATCAAAGAACGCTTCTGGTACTTTCTGTAGATTTGATCACTACTGTACCATAGTTCTTTCTGTAATTTGTTTTCAAGGCTGCTCATAATGAGAAAATTGTTTTCTGAAACAGAAGAGGAATAAAATTCTATGTAAAGTTAAATTCCCAAGGTCTAGTATCAGTGAAATTGAAATTTACCAATCGTTTATCATCGTAAGGATTAAGTACTACTTTATTCTGTTTGATTGTAAACACATCATGTTTCTTTGATCATATCAAATGTTGATATCGCCTTATTACGTTACTATCAAACAAAACATGTTCATAATAATTTATCGTGATCTGTTTGACGCTTGCATGGCTAGAACCCATTGACTTTTTTTACAACTTTTTCATCAACCGTGTAAGCATACATTTTTGCACGAAGTCCTACAAATTCAACCATGATTGCGCCATAATTTCCATCTTTCATTAAGCCGGGGACTTTTTATTTACTATGGAATTCCAAAGATATTGTCGGGACTATAATAAGATGTATCGAATTTATCAATGTCCTCTTTAATGCATTAATAGATATCGGGAACCCAAAAGACGTATATGTGACTATCCGTATCCGTGTAAATGAGCTTAGCATTATTATGAAACTTTGGTACAAACATTAGCATGTCAATGTCTGTAAATAGTTCTAACTTTACTTGCGTACTTTTTAGCATAGCATCGAATGCTAAACCGTGGACTGTATAATAGAACGTCAGTTTTTAGATACAAATCAGAGTATTCCCCTAACGATTTAATATTAAATTTGTTCCAAACGTAAACCGCATGCGCAAAACCCTCATCACAGATTCTCTCATTAGTAATGACTGAAAAATGCTTCTTCGGAGGGAGCATAGTCTCTCTTAATTTATCCCACGTATCAATATACTCATAAGGAAACATGCCTTTGTGAACTAGTCATCATTGAGAAAAGTCATTATCATTATTACAATTAGCGCGGGTAATCATTTTACTATTCTCCAAATTGTCTGACAACTTTTCAATACCACTGCTCATAAATCTGAAAGAGTCATTAAATCTAAACTAATTTTAGTGCCTGCTATTAACTTCATGTAAGAGATATATGTTTCTTTGTTTATGGTAGCAGTGAAATCGAACCGGGAACACTAGCCAATTGTCTAATGACGAAATGTGAATCGTAACCTGATAAATTATGAAACGCAATTGGCAGAATGTGTGAATCTTTATAGTTTAGGTTACAGTTCTGATGTGCTGCTCCCCGAAATGCTCCTATAAAATGATTATGGTCTCTAACTTTTACGTCATAATCAGTAAATGGTTTTCCGCAAATGTGACAAATCACGGTGCTTTCAAATTGCTCAACCTCACTGGGACTTAAAGTATCCATGGGGTTTATTTTATTGATTATTTCCGTGGTCCAATGTGCAATACTTTGAAGCTCTTTAACAAACCATTGAATTCAATCATTTCCTCTATAAAGCCTAAATCGAGAAAATGAACCATTGTATGAACACTTCAAATAGTAAGCAATACTGAAGGGTATATGTTTGGAGTGAAATTGAATATTACTTTCGATGTCTGTTAAAATACTCTCTAAATCGGTAAAATACAAATGGTACCTTTTCTTGGAATGCAAAATTTTTAAACTATAGAACTCTAAATTTGTTTCTGCTTAGGTAGGCAGCCTAGCAGAGCATTGATTACGTTGATGACAGTGAGCGACATGTTTTTGTAGAAGGTAATCTGAAGAAAAATGGTTTAAGCATCGGTAACAAATAAATTTTTTACATTTCTTATTCGATAGTTGTTTATAAACAAGAGCTGGCATATTTTTAATTCAAGTAAAATGAAATATAGTGTCATTTTGTGTATTAATAATATCTGCAAAAGCAGCAACATGATTAGTAGAAATCATTAAAAGGTTTATAGTCTCCCTGTCACTATTTCGATTTTGACTTAATACAAACGGTAATATACTTTTTTCCTGAATGCAATACAAATTAATTGAGAGGTTGTTTAGTCTTTCAAATTTTTTTTACATCATCCAGCCGAATGGGGAAGTGAATTGAATTATAATTCAAAACATCTCTAAAATAAGGATAACTTTGAACCCTTTCTTATGACGTTGCGCGGGATATAATGCCGAAACAACAGCCCACAGGAAGCAATATTCATCATTATTTGTAACATTCACTACCGCATGCTTTACTGCTATGAAAGAGGGAACTTTAGCGTAAGTTGAACGACCATCTCTAAATGGAACATAGCTATTAATATTCACTTTTAAATGTAAAACTACCCGAATCCCTTTCGGAACATTCCCCTAATTCTGTTTGTAACTTGTAATACACTTACGTAAATTGGTTGAAATATCGATGATATAACTTTTTATGGCAAAAGTCTTCAACTCGATAATATGATTGTGAGGTTGGATGAAATTGCAGTCTAAAACAACATTGAACTTTAGTATGGACTGCCTTAGCATTAATTTAACCTTTCGTGCGAAACTATTGCATGCATTTTGTAAAAAAACAAGAGGGTCCTTGATATTTACCACGTTGACTATAATTCCTGTAAGTAACCTACCATTAAAACATGAATCTAGAGAGTACCAACATAATTTGCGTGTACGCTTTTTAGTGACAATTCCACTACCTGTTTTCACTGAAGCGTTCATTAACTGTTTAAGTCTTACAAGATAACACTTTAACAACTATAAATTACTTTCGAGTTTAAGCAAATTTTCACCTGTCTAAATAAATTTTATTTTGAATTATGTCTCGTAATAGCTTAATATTAGTGTTAATTATACGGATGTGCATTTTTGCTTTTCAACAGTGGAATAATCCTTTTTGTTAAATTAGCAATATCACTACTACTTGGTATACCCTTACTCATAGTTACCTTTCAAAAAACTTTTTAAACCATCTCTACTTGTTAAAAATTTTGCACACGTTAACAGATTTACATGTATATAATCTTAAAATTTTATTTCAATATTCAGTCGTTACATACACACATACATACATACCATACTAATCAAAATGGCATCAAATGCTAAAAGATCAAAATTATCACTACAAAAAAAGCCTAACATACTGCAAGATATATTAGTGCGGGGAACAAAACAAGCAGAACGATTTGAGCCACATGTAGATATACCAATAGTCTCTATACGAGATAGTGATGTAGAGGATGATGTTTTGCCAGGTTCTTTGAAAAGTAAGTATTCCTTGCTTAATTTTTTTTATTGTTTTATGTAGTGATTTATTAGATAAATATTTTAACCAAACCAATTATTTTGTAGCATCACGCCCCCCATGACCACAGTTGCAGCAGCAGCTTCACAACAGCCACCTACACTCCTCCAATAAGGAGTAATTGCAGCTTCACCACCACCACCACCGCTGTCAGTTACACTCCTCCAATATGGAGGAAACAATTTAGAATTAATTCAACCAGCAGATTCACCACCACCACCAACAACAAGAACAACAACTTAGGAGCCTACGGACTTGCAGCAGTTTAAAATAAAAAGTATTAGGTGGCTTGAGAACATTTTATCGATGTATATAAACTCTGAAAATTGTGAAGTGGCAAAAATGAAACGATTAAATAGTGAGTTGGCTGCAGCCAACAACAATTTGGAAATTGTGCGACAGAACATAAAAAATACGCATAATGCACTAAGAATATTAGACAGTTTAGACATTTAAGTTATTGCCGCAAAAATCTACTCTTTTTAATTATAACATTTTTAATTAATGTAAGGATTAGGTTAGTTTTTGTGGAATTTATTGTACATATTTTTAATTATAGTAAACGTTATTAATTCATCTCAAGTATTTTTTGTGGACTTTATTGTACATATTTTGTAATTTTAATAAATGTTATTAATTTCAACTCAAGTGTTTTTTTTTGTCATAACACTCTAAGTTTTTTAAGTGAATTATGATGTTATCTGAAACAAAACAATAAATAAGTTTAATAAAAATGTAATTGTACATCTTTTTAATTGTAATAAATGTTATTAATTCAACTTGAGTGTTTAATTATATAAACATTGAAACTGGTTGGCAGTTATTTCGTTACCCTTTTTTTATCGTAACACTCTAACATAACATTTCAATTATTAAAAGGTTATTTGTTGTAAACGCTTAATTAGAATGACATTGAATGAAATTACCCTTTTTTTATCGTAACACATTACTTTATTAAGTTGTTACTCAAAAATTGTAATTTTTGGCATATATACAGGGTGAGTCAGTTTTTTGTAGAAAAACTTTAACAGGAGATAGAACACATGTTTCTAAAAAGAAAAGTTTCTATAAACATATGCCGTAGAAGGCTTCGTTTCCGAGATACAGGGTGTTGAATATAATTTTTTTTTCTCAAATTTTTATTATAACTCATAAACGAATGCTTAGATTTTTTTCATGTTGGGGGAATAATGTCTATTAATTAAGGGGCGATAAGAATGTTCACAAACTTGCACAGTGGCGGAGTGGAGGGGGTGCTCAACCTCTGTCATAAACAGAACTTCTACGCCAATAACTGTTTTTTAAAAAAAACTGTTATTTTCATTATCTACATCCAGTTTAACAAAAATAATGTACCTTCTTCTGTTTCGAAATTCCTGTGCGTTTCCGAGTTATTTTGATTTTTAGTGTTTGGTGTGGTACTAAGTTAAGTAATGTGCTTTATGTGAATAATTGAATATAAAGTTTTTAATAAAAAAGATATAATAAAACATTTAGAGCCATTTTAGTACCTAACGATCGTTTCTTTAAAATTTCAAATACATTTTCATTCATAAATAGGTAGGTTATCGGTTTTTTTTAGTATCCATAGTTATTATCCTCGTATAAAAAGAAATGCATAATTATTATTGTTATGCGATCAATACTTTCTGTGTAATTATGTATGTATCAATTTCGTCATAAACATGTATGTAGTTTTTAAGTGAGATTCTAATAAGTTATAGACGCTGCTCACTTGCTCTCATTAAAGCGCCGCCACTGTATCAAGCCATACTCAAATACAAGACTTTTGTAAATTGAAATCTGTTTAGTACACTAATTTTAACAATCCTTATTTATTATTGTAACAATACTTAATTAATAATTGTGAAATTAATAAGAATTCTTAGCAATAACGATTTATAAATAAATAACAATAACACTAGCATAATAAAATTAGACACTTTGTTCAAAATGTAAACCATTCTTTTCAATACACATTTCACAGCAACGTACAATAGAACGTCTTAAGTTAATTAAATGATGCACCCTTATTTCATTGCAAGCGTCTCTGATGCGATTATGAAGTTCTTCAAGTGTATTAACTGGAGTGGTATACACTTTTTCCTTCATGAATCCCCATACAAAAAAGTCAAGTGGCGTTAAATCGGGGGATCTAGGAGACCACGCCACTGGACTTCCACGACCTATCTACCTCCCCGGGTAGTTATTGTTTAGCCAATTTCTTACATTTCTGCCATAATGGGCCGGACATCCATCAAGCTGAAACCAAGAATGTCCTCTTAAATTCAAAGGAATGTCTTCCCACATATTAACATGTTCTTCTTCTAAAAATTGTAGGAAATTTTCTGAATTTACACGTTGTGGCAAGAAATAAGGTCCAAACACGTGGTTGCCGTAAATTCCAATCCAGACGTTTGTACTAAGTCCATGTTGAAAACTTCTTGGTCGAATGGCATGTGGGTTTTCATGTGCCCATATATGCAGATTGTGAAAGTTTACGACGAGTAAAACAGGATTCATCAGTCCACAGTATGTTGGATAAGAAATCTCTATTATTTTGAATGGAGTTAAGAACCCACCTACAATAATTAAGTCTTCGTTCGGAGTCACCTGGACATAAACCATGAACAGGTTGAAAATGATATGGGCGTCTGTGATCCCGTTTTAAAACCCGGGAAACTTTACTTTGGGAAATACCAAGAGCAACAGCAGTACGTCGAGTACTTGTCGTGGGGTTCCTATTAAATTCACGCAATATACCCTCTCCAATTCTATCTCGTCCACGGTTGTTCCCCATACATAAAATGAATGTCGGCTTGTTCGCTATTTGTAAATGTAAACGGCATGTTACACTAATTAAGAGCTGGCAAATCAAATGAAATAACTTTTCGAACTTAAAAACAATAATTAATAACAGTGAAATTATTCAAGATGAAGCAAGTGTTTGTAAAAAGTCAAACTGTCGTTTCAAAATATAAAATTTAATACTTACTCGTTTTCCAAGGAGTATCATATTTTGTTGCAATGAAATAAGGGTGCATCATTTAGTTAACTTAAGACGTTCTATTGTACGTCGCTGTGAAATGTGTATTGAAAAGAACGGTTTACATTTTGAACAAAGTGTCTAATTTTATTATACTAGTGTTATTGTTATTTATTTATAAATCGTGTTGTATTGCAAAGTATGCGTCTCCCACAGCTATTGACACGCGTAATATTTCATTATGATATCTCAAGCCGTTTTGGAAAAATCTAATTTTGACTTTTTTTAAATTAAACTTCAACACGCTGTAGATCGGTAACGAAGCGTTTGCGGACCTATGTTTACCGGAACTTTACTGTATAAAATGACCTGGGCAATCACCCCCTTTAATATTGCCGCATCTTTTTAAACACTGTATATATATATATATATATATATATATATATATATATATATATATATATATATATATATATATATATATACTACGATGAAACCCCCCTAATTATTATTTTATTAAATAATAGATTTAATTAGTATAGTTTTTAATTGATATAATATATAAAATAATAAAATCATCGTAATGGTTAATAATAATTTTAACGGCTAGAATAAACATCGGTAGAACAATGAGACTCATCTAACAGGGGATAGGGATCAACGAAAATTTAGAAGGAACCTGCCTTTAATATTATAAAACAAACTATCATGAAATTGAAATAACTTATTGGTTTGACTACAATAACCATAGTTAACATGATCAAAATACACTAAGGTAAAGTCCTATTTAATAAAAAAAAAATCTTAATTGATTAAATAAATTGGATTATAATCTTTACTTCGCATCAATATCTGCGTTATACCCTGTACATAACAAATTCTTTTAAAATCATAAGTGAGCGTGCGCAGTGAATCCGCAACCATATAACATATCATAAAGAAAGTTAAATTTGACAAACCAGTAAGTATAAAGATGTTTGATTAATAAAAAACCTAATTATCAAGAAAACATTTAAAATTCTAGAACAAATAACATTCCCTTTGAACATGCATACTTGTTGTTGCACATCATTGTTATTACAAAGGATATAAATTGCGAACATAACAATTTAGTATCAATGTCAACAAAATACTCACATTTGGTCCTTCTCTTCGTGGGTAATTGCTGCACAAGACGGTTGTAACCACCAGCTGCTGCAAACTGCTATTCTGCCACTCGAACATCCAAAGTTTTCTTTACGATAATCAGCTTATTCACTTCGGTAAGTTTCACTATTAATATTATAATGTTGACGAATCTTTGTTTTAGGTTTATTGCTTCTTTAATAAATCGCATTCAAAAGTAAATTTTTGAATGAGCATGGAATATGGATGGTTGTCGTAAATTAAACACTTTTTAATAAATAGGGTGTATAATGAAATTAACTTATGGACACCACAATTTAGTATGCACATCAACATATACGATTTATATTTAAATACACAAAGTCGAAACGTCAGAGAAATTTTTATAACTAAACGAAACTTCCGAATTATGGTTCGAAAAGGTAAACTAACCTTATTTAAAATTATTTCACGAACAACAGACTATCACTTGTTTCGTGATCACTTCCGAAACTAAACCGCACTTTATTATAATCCCGAAGTGATTTAAATTTTGTTTAAACTTATATTTTCAAAAACAATTCGCAACAGCTTGCTTTGACAAGTTGTTGCAAAAGTTGAAAATCAAGAGATCTAGAGAAGCTAAAAACGCTTGTATTTATATCTTTTTACTCGACAACCAAATTCTTCGAATGTTTCCTTAGTTACGAGAAATTTTTGCTTAATTCCTATTGGTTAAAACAATTCTTAAATTACGTAAATTCTTTAAAACCTTATAACTTTGTTCCTATTTAACATTTCTTAAATCTAAAAACATTTCCAAAATCTACACAAATTTCTCTAAATTTTGAGACCAAACATGATCTAAATCGGACACTTATTAACTATGTTGATTTCTACCCTTATTTATTGAATTTAAACTAATTATATGCAATTTACAGGCTTGAAAATTATCTCCACAGGAATAGGGGAAGCTACTGCACCCTAATATACATCTCAAAACTGCCTGCGGCCAATTTGAAAGGAAAAATTTCTTAAATCTAACAAAATTCTTACAAACTAAAATTAACAAAATTGAACATAAAAATAAGGAATTACATCATAAAATTGAGGCTACCTTATTATTTTTGCCTCTACTCATTTATTTTATTGGAATTGTCTCAATTAAAATTACTTTTCACAAAAATTGTATGTTCGGGGAAATGACATAACCTCACATTGTCTCTATCAAATTAATGTTAAATTTCACATTTTTAAGCACCATAACTGTTACTGTAAGTGTTTAGAACTATTGTTTAAGTTACAAATTAGTTTATTTAATCACTTTTGTAGGTTGATAAGTTCTCCTACGACTAGTGTCGGAATGTTGTCATACACTAGTTTTATGTGATGAACTGTTGAATTAAACACAATAATTCGAGATCTACTGCATGATCCATGTAATATAGTCACCCACTAATGTGCTTGTTCTGTTTTTTCTATAAGTTTTGCACTATTATAAGTTTAACGCACAAATACGAATGTTCTTAAAAATTTCAGCTGCGCACATGTAAATTGTGACATTGATACCAGCCTATCTCTAATTGTAACATTATTTTTGTCAACCACAACCTGTATTACATGTCGTTAGGGAATATTGTTTAATATAAACTTAAAAAACTAAAAGAAAATTGAATTAATTCAAAAACGAAACAAACATCCCCTATACTTTTATGTACTGTGTTGTCTATTACTATAATTATCATTACTAACACAACATTAAGAAAATATCTTAAATTTCTCAAATACCTCAATGTTTATTAATCATATTATTCTACGATTATTTAAGGAAATGTACCATTTTCGTACAAACTAAAATAAAACTTCACTATGGAAATTACATAGCTACATGTATCTAATTAGATTCATCTCAATATATATATATATATATATATATATATATATATATATATATATATATATATGACTATATATACATATACAGACTAGTAAGTGAAAGGTACCAAGTTCGAATCTGAGAGATGTCAAGTGCTTGGGAAAAAATCGTAACATTTGAATTCGACTCAAGTGCAAAAACAGTCCTTTTTAGCCTGATGGCGGAAGCAGGGTCCGCTTCCGAAACGTGAATTTGTAAAAATATCATCATTTAAAAATTATTATACATTTTTTTTAAAGACATAAATAAAAAGTTTACTTCGAGTAGAATTTAAACCTACGACCTGTACTTTTCTAGAGTACCGCGCTAACCATCTGCTTTATCGAGATATAAGCCCCAATCGATGTAAATTTTGTCTTTACATTTGTATCATTTAAAATTTATGCGGCTTGTTGAAGGTTCCGAATTAAGGAATAAACCGTAAGCTATTAGATAGTAAAACGGTTTTATATACATTATGTATTAATATTTTATGCAGGTATTCGGGTTCATCAGAAATTGATTTTTTATTGTGTAGGTACTTTTGGGGACTTAATTGTTTATATCGTCATAATGAATTTGCTTAGGTATATTTTAAATAAGTGAGAATTAATTTGAAGTACGACTGTGTAAATGATTTTTTTAAGTCGATATTTACCATGTGTGTAAAGACATACCCATGCACAGTTGCATATTCTTGTAACGCATGTACTTAAATTGAACTTACGTTTTAACGTACATTGTACGTTTAGTTTACCACCCGCGGGGTTATACACAACAAATTTATTTCCGTCTTCGCCATATAACATGTGTAAAAACGACATAGTTGCGTGTTCGACCATAGTGTCTGAATAAAAGTGCTAATCCGATATCGGAATTCTTTCAAGATTTCAACTATAGGTACTAATATAGCAGTCAATTTCGATTTTCGATCGCTATTCCTAAGATTAATAAGGGATGTTTTTCTATTATTTTAGACTTTAAAATTTTATTTACTTATTAATTTCACTTTAGCTTTACTGATTTGTTACTAAAATAAAACATAAGTTACAGAATTTTGGCAAGACCAAAGTGCAGGGAACATATTCACATTCTTGTAGTACAAAATATTTAATTAATATCTAATAATGATCATCACTTCATCAATTTGAAGATGTGTTCCTATAACACAATCGATTAATTTGTAATTTTTAGTAGTTTTTGCCGTATCACTAGTACAAACATATGTAAATGCTTATGATGTAAAAAAAAACAGACATTTAAATCAAATATAATTTTTTTCCCAACACCTTTATCGAAAATTCAATTTTATTCCCTAATTTTCAAGACGAAAGTGCCACTTTTCCACCCTAGGGAGGCAAAATATTTTGGTTCCCGTTAAAAAAATTTAATTTTTTTTTTATTTATTAAAGTATTGAATTTACATTAATTTTTGTTTAACATTTTAAATAAACTAAATTAAATTATTATAATTTATTATAACTTTTGTTATGAATGAATAAATTCAAAGGTACACATGTAATTAAAAATTATTATTAATTTTATTAAATACATAAATAAAAAGTTTACTTCGAATAGGATTTGAATCTACGACCTGTACTTTGCTAGAGTACCGGGCTAACCAACTACGCCATCAAGGTTCAAGCCCCAATCGATGTAAATTTTCTCTTTATGTAAGTATTTAAGAAAATTAATAATTTTTAAATTATTATAAGTTTTTGTTATAAACGAATAAGTTCAAAAGTAAATATGTAATTAAAAATTATTAATTTTATTAAATACATAAATAAAAAGTTAACCTCGAGTAGGATTATAACTTATAACCTGTACTTTGCTAAATTAAGATTTTTCATTAAAAAAATTAAATGTACAATTTGTAAGATTATTAAAACTAATTGGATTCGTGAAATTAGCGGGATATCCTTCGTATTGTAACCGAAGGAAATGTTGAAGGGACATGTGTCGCTGAAGAAGTTTCTGAAGAAATATCTGATATAATAGTGGATGAAGAAGTTGGTCTATTAATAATTTGATCAGCAACTTGGCATTTCTTTGAAATAAATTCGTCTAAATAACCTTCTGCAACCGTTGTCGATCGCCAGCCCATGTTTTTTCACTCCCCCGGCTTCAACTAATAGTGATGCAGAAGTCCTTCTTAAACTGTGTCCTGTATAAAGTTCCGAATTGGGTAACTTCAATTATTTAGCAATTTTGTGGGGTATTTTTGAAATGGTGTTCTTTCCCACTACTTGCACTGAACATTTTGATTTACCATAATAAACAAAGAAACGTGAATGGTCCGTTTTAGTCGGTCTCAGAGAGACATCTTCTAATCAATTCAAGAACGTTAATGCCTCTAATAGTACTATTTGTGATTATAAATACTCTTTGTATTTTGGTTTTTGTATCTGGAAGGGTTATTACTATAATATCTCCTTTATCTTGAACACCTTTAACACCCATTTGGCACAATTCATCACACCGATAAGCACCACAGATACCAATAATTAAAGCAACCTAAGCGATAACAACGAATTAATAGTGAAAAACTTAATACTAAATAGAGAAATACCTTATACATTAAATACTGTTCATCCAGTGCTGCGATGATAAAATTATTAATTTCCTCTCTGGTAAAAGTAGCAGCTTTCTTCGGCTTGTATCCAGCTCCACTAATTTAGGAAATTTTATATCCAAATGTTCTTTTATTAAAACAGTTGATCGAAGCATGTACCATTTTGACCATAGTGTTGAAGATCATAAATTTTTTTACAGTTGTAGAAAATAGGCTAAAATTACTTCTTAACTTTTCTTTCCCTCATCCAACATAACAAGAGATAATATTCCTTTTCATACCGTAAATGTAATTTTTCTGGTAATAAACTTAAATTTAATATTTTTGACTCTACCATGATGTCTTTAGGAATTGAATTTTCATCATTTTCTTCAATCTCAGTAATTTTATTCAGAACGCAACGTTTTTTCAAGACAAAATTGTGGATCAATCAGAAATTTCTAAATTTTCGAATGTTTGTTGTTCTGACTTCTTGGTAACGATAATAACTACTAGATTCGACGCTAAATTTCCAAATTCACATTTTTATTTACTACTTACAGTTTTCATGAAGGTGTTGAAAAAATCAGATGTATTACACTGGAGTAAAGTGTACATTTTTATTTATTGTTTACAGTTTTCATGAAGGTGTTGAAAAAAATCAGATGTATTACACTGGCGTAAAGTGTACATTTTTATTTATTGTTTACAGTTTTCATGAAGGCGTTGGAAAAAATCAGATGCATTACACTGGAGTAAAGTGTACATTTTTATTTATTATTTACAGTTTTCATGAAGGTGTTGAAAAAATCAGATGTATTACACTGGAGTAAAGTGTACATTTTATTTATTATTTACAGTTTTCATGAAGGTGTTGAAAAAATCAGATGTATTAACTGGAGTAAAGTGTACATTTTATTTATTATTTACAGTTTTCATGAAGGTGTTGAAAAATCAGATGTATTACACTGGAGTAAAGTGTACATTTTTATTTATTATTTACAGTTTTCATGAAGGTGTTGAAAAATCAGATGTATTACACTGGAGTAAAGTGTACATTTTTATTTATTTTTACAGTTTTCATAAAGGTGTTGAAAAAATCAGATGTATTACACTGGAGTAAAGTGTACATTTTATTTATTGTTTACAGTTTTCATGAAGGTGTTGAAAAATCAGATGTATTACACTGGAGTAAAGTGTACATTTTATTTATTTTTACAGTTTTCATGAAGGTGTTGAAAAAATCAGATGATTACACTGGAGTAAAGTGTACATTTTATTTATTGTTTACAGTTTTCATGAAGGTGTTGAAAAAATCAGATGTATTACACTGGAGTAAAGTGTACATTTTATTTATTGTTTACAGTTTTCATGAAGGCGTTGAAAAAATCAGATGTATTACACTGGAGTAAAGTGTACATTTTTATTTATTATTTACAGTTTTCATGAAGGTGTTGAAAAATCAGATGTATTACATGGAGTAAAGTGTACATTTTTATTTATTATTTACAGTTTTCATGAAGGTGTTGAAAAATCAGATGTATTACACTGGAGTAAAGTGTACATTTTTATTTATTATTTACAGTTTTCATGAAGGTGTTGAAAAATCAGATGTATTACACTGGAGTAAAGTGTACATTTTTATTTATTATTTACAGTTTTCACGAAGGTGTTGAAAAAAATCAGATGTGTTACACTGGAGTAAAGTGTACATTTTTATTTATTATTTACAGTTTTCATGAAGGTGTTGAAAAAAATCAGATGTATTACACTGGAGTAAAGTGTACATTTTTATTTATTATTTACAGTTTTCATGAAGGTGTTGAAAAAAACAGATGTATTACACTGGAGTAAAGTGTACATTTTATTTATTGTTTACAGTTTTCATGAAGGTGTTGAAAAAATCAGATGTATTACACTGGAGTAAAGTGTACATTTTATTTATTATTTACAGTTTTCATGAAGGTGTTGAAAAATCAGATGTATTACACTGGAGTAAAGTGTACATTTTATTTATTTTTACAGTTTTCATGAAGCGTTGAAAAAATCAGATGTATTACACTGGAGTAAAGTGTACATTTTATTTATTATTTACAGTTTTCATGAAGGTGTTGAAAAATCAGATGTATTACACTGGAGTAAAGTGTACATTTTTATTTATTATTTACAGTTTTCATAAGGTGTTGAAAAAATCAGATGTATTACACTGGAGTAAAGTGTACATTTTTATTTATTTTACAGTTTTCATGAAGGTGTTGAAAAAATCAGATGTATTACACTGGAGTAAAGTGTACATTTTATTTATTATTTACAGTTTTCATGAAGGTGTTGAAAAATCAGATGTATTACACTGGAGTAAAGTGTACATTTTATTTATTATTTACAGTTTTCATGAAGGTGTTGGAAAAATCAGATGTATTACACTGGAGTAAAGTGTACATTTTATTTATTATTTACAGTTTTCATGAAGGTGTTGAAAAATCAGATGTATTACACTGGAGTAAAGTGTACATTTTTATTTATTATTTACAGTTTTCATGAAGGTGTTGAAAAAATCAGATGTATTACACTGGAGTAAAGTGTACATTTTATTTATTGTTTACAGTTTTCATGAAGGTGTTGAAAAAATCAGATGTATTACACTGGAGTAAAGTGTACATTTTTATTTATTATTTCAGTTTTCATGAAGGTGTTGAAAAATCAGATGTATTACACTGGAGTAAAGTGTACATTTTATTTATTATTTACAGTTTTCATGAAGGTGTTGAAAAAATCAGATGTATTACACTGGAGTAAAGTGTACATTTTATTTATTATTACAGTTTTCATGAAGGTGTTGAAAAATCAGATGTATTACACTGGAGTAAAGTGTACATTTTATTTATTATACAGTTTTCATGAAGGTGTTAAAAAATCAGATGTATTACACTGGAGTAAAGTGTACATTTTTATTTATTATTTACAGTTTTCATGAAGGTGTTGAAAAATCAGATGTATTACACTGGAGTAAAGTGTACATTTTTATTTATTATTTACAGTTTTCATGAAGGTGTTGAAAAAATCAGATGTATTACACTGGAGTAAAGTGTACATTTTATTTATTGTTTACAGTTTTCATGAAGGTGTTGAAAAATCAGATGTATTACACTGGAGTAAAGTGTACATTTTATTTATTTACAGTTTTCATGAAGGTGTTGAAAAATCCAGATGTATTACACTGGAGTAAAGTGTACATTTTTATTTATTTTTACAGTTTTCATGAAGGTGTTGAAAAATCAGATGTATTACACTGGAGTAAAGTGTACATTTTATTTATTATTTACAGTTTTCATGAAGGTGTTGAAAAAATCAGATGTATTACACTGGAGTAAAGTGTACATTTTATTTATTATTACAGTTTTCATGAAGGTGTTGAAAAATCAGATGTATTACACTGGAGTAAAGTGTACATTTTATTTATTATTTACAGTTTTCATGAAGGTGTTGAAAAAATCAGATGTATTACACTGGAGTAAAGTGTACATTTTATTTATTATTTACAGTTTTCATGAAGGTGTTGAAAAATCAGATGTATTACACTGGAGTAAAGTGTACATTTTATTTATTATTTACAGTTTTCATGAAGGTGTTGGTAAAAATCAGATGTATTACATTGGAGTAAAGTGTACATTTCTTATTTATTATTTACAGTTTTAATAAAGGTGTTGAAAAAAATCAGATGTATTACACTGGAGTAAAGTGTACATTTTTATTTATTGTTTACAGTTTTCATGAAGGTGTTGAAAAAATCAGATGTATTACACTGGAGTAAAGTGTACATTTTTATTTATTATTTACAGTTTTCATGAAGGTGTTGAAAAAATCAGATGTATTACACTGGAGTAAAGTGTACATTTTTATTTATTATTTACAGTTTTCATGAAGGTGTTGAAAAAAATCAGATGTATTACACTGGAGTAAAGTGTACATTTTTATTTATTATTTACAGTTTTCATGAAGGTGTTGAAACAATCAGATGTATTACACTGGAGTAAAGTGTACATTTTTATTTATTATTTACAGTTTTCATGAAGGTGTTGAAAAATCAGATGTATTACACTGGAGTAAAGTGTACATTTTTATTTATTATTTACAGTTTTCATGAAGGTGTTGAAAAAATCAGATGTATTACACTGGAGTAAAGTGTACATTTTATTTATTGTTTACAGTTTTCATGAAGGTGTTGAAAAATCAGATGTATTACACTGGAGTAAAGTGTACATTTTATTTATTATTTACAGTTTTCATGAAGGTGTTGAAAAATCAGATGTATTACACTGGAGTAAAGTGTACATTTTATTTATTATTTACAGTTTTCATGAAGGCGTTGAAAAATCAGATGTATTACACTGGAGTAAAGTGTACATTTTTATTTATTATTTACAGTTTTCATGAAGGTGTTGAAAAATCAGATGTATTACACTGGAGTAAAGTGTACATTTTATTTATTATTTACAGTTTTCATGAAGGTGTTGAAAAAATCAGTGTATTACACTGGAGTAAAGTGTACATTTTATTTATTATTTACAGTTTTCATGAAGGTGTTGAAAAATCAGATGTATTACACTGGAGTAAAGTGTACATTTTATTTATTATTTACAGTTTTCATGAAGGTGTTGAAAAAATCAGATGTATTACACTGGAGTAAAGTGTACATTTTTATTTATTTTTACAGTTTTCATGAAGGTGTTGAAAAAATCAGATGTATTACACTGGAGTAAAGTGTACATTTTATTTATTGTTTACAGTTTTCATGAAGGTGTTGAAAAAATCAGATGTATTACACTGGAGTAAAGTGTACATTTTATTTATTATTTACAGTTTTCATGAAGGTGTTGAAAAATCAGATGTATTACACTGGAGTAAAGTGTACATTTTATTTATTATTTACAGTTTTCATGAAGGTGTTGAAAAATCAGATGTATTACACTGGAGTAAAGTGTACATTTTTATTTATTATTACAGTTTTCATGAAGGTGTTGAAAAAATCAGATGTATTACACTGGAGTAAAGTGTACATTTTATTTATTATTTACAGTTTTCATGAAGGTGTTGAAAAAATCAGTGTATTACACTGGAGTAAAGTGTACATTTTTATTTATTATTTACAGTTTTCATGAAGGTGTTGAAAAAATCAGATGTATTACACTAGAGTAAAGTGTACATTTTATTTATTGTTTACAGTTTTCATGAAGGTGTTGAAAAAATCAGATGTATTACACTGGAGTAAAGTGTACATTTTATTATTTTTACAGTTTTCATGAAGGTGTTGAAAAAATCAGATGTATTACACTGGAGTAAAGTGTACATTTTATTTATTATTTACAGTTTTCATGAAGGTGTTGAAAAAATCAGATGTATTACACTGGAGTAAAGTGTACATTTTTATTTATTATTTACAGTTTTCATGAAGGTGTTGAAAAAATCAGATGTATTACACTGGAGTAAAGTGTACATTTTTATTTATTATTTACAGTTTTCATGAAGGTGTTGGAAAAAATCAGATGTATTACACTGGAGTAAAGTGTACATTTTTATTTATTATTTACAGTTTTCATGAAGGTGTTGAAAAAATCAGATGTATTACACTGGAGTAAAGTGTACATTTTTATTTATTATTTACAGTTTTCACGAAGGTGTTGAAAAAAATCAGATGTGTTACACTGGAGTAAAGTGTACATTTTTATTTATTATTTACAGTTTTCATGAAGGTGTTGAAAAAAATCAGATGTATTACACTAGAGTAAAGTGTACATTTTTATTTATTGTTTACAGTTTTCATGAAGGTGTTGAAAAAATCAGATGTATTACACTGGAGTAAAGTGTACATTTTTATTTATTGTTTTCAGTTTTCATGAAGGTGTTGAAAAACATCAGATGTATTACACTGGAGTAAAGTGTACATTTTTATTTATTATTTACAGTTTTCATGAAGGTGTTGAAAAAGATCAGGTGTATTACACTGGAGTAAAGTGTACATTTTTATTTATTATTTACAGTTTTCATGAAGGTGTTGAAAAAAATCAGATGTATTACACTGGAGTAAAGTGTACATTTTTATTTATTATTTACAGTTTTCATGAAGGTGTTGAAAAATCAGATGTATTACACTGGAGTAAAGTGTACATTTTTATTTATTATTTACAGTTTTCATGAAGGGTTGAAAAAATCAGATGTATTACACTGGAGTAAAGTGTACATTTTATTTATTATTTACAGTTTTCATGAAGGTGTTGAAAAAATCAGATGTATTACACTGGAGTAAAGTGTACATTTTATTTATTATTTACAGTTTTCATGAAGGTGTTGAAAAAATCAGATGTATTACACTGGAGTAAAGTGTACATTTTTATTTATTATTTACAGTTTTCATGAAGGTGTTGAAAAAAATCAGATGTATTACACTGGAGTAAAGTGTACATTTTTATTTATTGTTTACAGTTTTCATGAAGTGTTGAAAAAATCAGATGTATTACACTGGAGTAAAGTGTACATTTTTATTTATTATTACAGTTTTCATGAAGGTGTTGAAAAAATCAGATTATTACACTGGAGTAAAGTGTACATTTTTATTTATTTACAGTTTTCATGAAGGTGTTGAAAAATCAGATGTATTACACTGGAGTAAAGTGTACATTTTATTTATTATTTACAGTTTTCATGAAGGTGTTGAAAAAATCAGATGTATTACACTGGAGTAAAGTGTACATTTTATTTATTATTTACAGTTTTCATGAAGGTGTTGGAAAAAATCAGATGTATTACACTGGAGTAAAGTGTACATTTTTATTTATTTTTACAGTTTTCATGAAGGTGTTGAAAAAATCAGATGTATTACACTGGAGTAAAGTGTACATTTTTTTTTATTTACAGTTTTCATGAAGGTGTTGAAAAAATCAGATGTATTACACTGGAGTAAATGTACATTTATTTATTATTTACAAGTTTTCATGAAGGTGTTGGAAAAAATCAGATGTATTACACTGGAGTAAAGTGTACATTTTATTTATTATTTACAGTTTTCATGAAGGTGTTGGAAAAATCAGATGTATTACACTGGAGTAAAGTGTACATTTTTATTTATTTTACAGTTTTCATGAAGGTGTTGAAAAAAATCAGATGTATTACACTGGAGTAAAGTGTACATTTTTATTTATTATTTACAGTTTTCATGAAGGTGTTGAAAAAATCAGATGTATTACACTGGAGTAAAGTGTACATTTTTATTTATTGTTTACAGTTTTCATGAAGGTGTTGAAAAAAATCAGATGTATTACACTGGCGTAAAGTGTACATTTTATTTATTTTTACAGTTTTCATGAAGGTGTTGAAAAAAATCAGATGTATTACACTGGCGTAAAGTGTACATTTTTATTTATTGTTTACAGTTTTCATGAAGGCGTTGGAAAAAATCAGATGTATTACACTGGAGTAAAGTGTACATTTTTATTTATTATTTACAGTTTTCATGAAGGTGTTGGAAAAAATCAGATGTATTACACTGGAGTAAAGTGTACATTTTATTTATTATTTACAATTTTCATGAAGGTGTTGGAAAAAATCAGATGTATTACACTGGAGTAAAGTGTACATTTTTATTTATTATTTACAGTTTTCATGAAGGTGTTGAAAAAATCAGATGTATTACACTGGAGTAAAGTGTACATTTTTATTTATTATTTACAGTTTTCATGAAGGTGTTGAAAAAAATCAGATGTATTACACTGGAGTAAAGTGTACATTTTTATTTATTATTTACAGTTTTCATGAAGGTGTTGAAAAAAATCAGATGTATTACACTGGAGTAAAGTGTACATTTTATTTATTATTTACAGTTTTCATAAAGGTGTTGAAAAAATCAGATGCATTACACTGGAGTAAAGTGTACATTTTTATTTATTATTACAGTTTTCATGAAGGTGTTGAAAAATCAGATGTATTACACTGGAGTAAATGTACATTTTATTTATTTACAGTTTTCATGAAGGTGTTGAAAAAATCAGATGTATTACACTGGAGTAAAGTGTACATTTTATTTATTATTTACAGTTTTCATGAAGGGTTGAAAAAATCAGATGTATTACACTGGAGTAAAGTGTACATTTTATTTATTATTTACAGTTTTCATGAAGGTGTTGAAAAAATCAGATGTATTACACTGGAGTAAAGTGTACATTTTTATTTATTAACAGTTTTCATGAAGGTGTTGAAAAAATCAGATGTATTACACTGGAGTAAAGTACATTTTATTTATTTACAGTTTTCATGAAGGGTTGGAAAAAATGATTATTACACTGGAGTAAAGTGTACATTTTTTTATTATTTACAGTTTTCATGAAGGTGTTGAAAAATCAGATGTATTACACTGGAGTAAAGTGTACATTTTTTATTTATTATTTACAGTTTTCATAAGGTGTTGAAAAATCAGATGTATTACACTGGAGTAAAGTGTACATTTTTATTTATTATTTACAGTTTTCATGAAGGTGGAAAAAATCAGATGTATTACACTGGAGTAAAGTGTACATTTTTATTTATTTTTAACAGTTTTCATGAAGGTGTTGAAAAAATCAGATGTATTACACTGGAGTAAAGTGTACATTTTTATTTATTTTTACAGTTTTCATGAAGGTGTTGAAAAAATCAATGTATTACACTGGAGTAAATGTACATTTTATTTATTATTTACAGTTTTCATGAAGGGTTGGAAAAATCAGATTATTACATGGAGTAAAGTGTACATTTTAAAAAGTTTTCATGAAGGTTTGGAAAAAACAGATGTATTACACTGGAGTAAAGTGTACATTTTTTTATTTTTACAGTTTTCATGAAGGTGTTGAAAAAATCAGATGTATTACACTGGAGTAAATGTACTTTTTATTTATTATTTACAGTTTTCATGAAGGTGTTGAAAAAATCAGATGTATTACACTGGAGTAAAGTGTACTTTTATTTTTATTTACATTTTCATGAAGGTGTTGAAAAATCAGATGTATTACACTGGAGTAAAGTGTACATTTATTTATTATTTACAGTTTTCATGAAGGTGTTGAAAAATCAGATGTATTACACTGGAGTAAAGTGTACATTTTATTTATTATTTACAGTTTTCATGAAGGTGTTGGAAAAATCAGATGTATTACACTGGAGTAAAGTGTACATTTTTATTTATTTTACAGTTTTCATGAAGGTGTTGGAAAAAATCAGATGTATTACACTGGAGTAAAGTGTACATTTTTATTTATTATAGTTTTCATGAAGGTGTTGGAAAAAATCAGATGTATTACACTGGAGTAAAGTGTACATTTTTATTTATTATTTACAGTTTTCATGAAGGTGTTGGAAAAAATCAGATGTATTACACTGGAGTAAAGTGTACATTTTATTTATTTACAGTTTTCATGAAGGTGTTGGAAAAATCAGATGTATTACACTGGAGTAAAGTGTACATTTTATTTATTACAGTTTTCATGAAGGTGTTGAAAAATCAGATGTATTACACTGGAGTAAAGTGTACATTTTTATTTATTTTTACAGTTTTCATGAAGGTGTTGAAAAAATCAGATGTATTACACTGGAGTAAAGTGTACATTTTTATTTATTATTTACAGTTTTCATGAAGGTGTTGGAAAAATCAGATGTATTACACTGGAGTAAAGTGTACATTTTATTTATTATTTACAGTTTTCATGAAGGTGTTGAAAAAATCAGATGTATTACACTGGAGTAAAGTGTACATTTTATTTATTACAAGTTTTCATGAAGGGTTGAAAAAATCAGATGTATTACACTGGAGTAAAGTGTACATTTTTATTTATTTTTAAGTTTTCATGAAGGTGTTGAAAAAATCAGATGTATTACACTGGAGTAAAGTGTACATTTTTTTATTATTTTTTTCATGAAGGTGTTGAAAAATCAGATGTATTACACTGGAGTAAAGTGTACATTTTATTTATTATTTTTTTCATGAAGGTGTTGGAAAAATCAGATGTATTACACTGGAGTAAAGTGTACATTTTATTTATTTTTACAGTTTTCATGAAGGTGTTGAAAAAAATCAGATGTATTACACTGGAGTAAAGTGTACATTTTATTTTTATTTAAGTTTTCATGAAGGTGTTGGAAAAATCAGATGTATTACACTGGAGTAAAGTGTACATTTTATTTATTATTTACAGTTTTCATGAAGGTGTTGAAAAATCAGATGTATTACACTGGAGTAAAGTGTACATTTTATTTATTATTTAAGTTTTCATGAAGGGTTGGAAAAAATCAGATGTATTAATAAAAGTGTACATTTTATTTATTATTTAATTTTCATGAAGGTGTTGGAAAAATCAGATGTATTACACTGGAGTAAATGTACATTTTATTTATTATTTACAGTTTTCATGAAGGTGTTGGAAAAAATCAGATGTATTACACTGGAGTAAATGTACAATTTTTTTTACAATTTTCATGAAGGTGTTGGAAAAATCAGATGTATTACACTGGAGTAAAGTGTACATTTTTATTTATTATTTACAGTTTTCATGAAGGTGTTGGAAAAATCAGATGTATTACACTGGAGTAAAGTGTACATTTTATTTATTATTTAAGTTTTCATGAAGGTGGAAAAATCAGATGTATTACACTGGAGTAAAGTGTACATTTTATTTATTATTTAAGTTTTCATGAAGGGTTGGAAAAATCAGATGTATTACACTGGAGTAAAGTGTACATTTTATTTTTATTTACAGTTTTCATGAAGGTGTTGAAAAAAATCAGATGTATTACACTGGAGTAAAGTGTACATTTTATTTATTAATTTTCATGAAGGTGTTGGAAAAAAATCAGATGTATTACACTGGAGTAAAGTGTACATTTTATTTATTATTTCAGTTTTCATGAAGGTGTTGGAAAAAATCAGATGTATTACACTGGAGTAAAGTGTACATTTTATTTATTATTTACATTTTCATGAAGGTGTTGAAAAATCAGATGTATTACACTGGAGTAAAGTGTACATTTTATTATTTACAGTTTTCATGAAGGTGTTGGAAAAATCAGATGTATTACACTGGAGTAAAGTGTACATTTTTTTTTTACATTTTCATGAAGGTGTTGGAAAAATCAGATGTATTACACTGGAGTAAAGTGTACATTTTTTTTATAAGTTTTCATGAAGGTGTTGGAAAAAATCAGATGTATTACACTGGAGTAAATGTACATTTTATTTATTATTTACAGTTTTCATGAAGGTGTTGAAAAAATCAGATGTATTACACTGGAGTAAATGTACATTTTATTTTTATTTACATTTTCATGAATGTTGAAAAATCAGATGTATTACACTGGAGTAAAGTGTACATTTTTATTTATTATTTACAGTTTTCATGAAGGTGTTGAAAAAAATCAGATGTATTACACTGGAGTAAAGTGTACATTTTTATTTATTGTTTACAGTTTTCATGAAGGTGTTGAAAAAAATCAGATGTATTACACTGGAGTAAAGTGTACATTTTTATTTATTGTTTACAGTTTTCAAGAAGGTGTTGAAATAAACCAGATGTATTACACTGGAGTAAAGTGTACATTTTTATTTATTGTTTACAGTTTTCATGAAGGTGTTGAAAAAAATCACATGTATTACACTGGAGTAAAGTGTACATTTTTATATATTATTTACAGTTTTCATGAAGGTGTTGAAAAAATCAGATGTATTACACTGGAGTAAAGTGTACATTTTTATTTATTGTTTACAGTTTTCATGAAGGTGTTGAAAAAAATCAGATGTATTACACTGGAGTAAAGTGTACATTTTTATTTATTATTTACAGTTTTCATGAAGGTGTTGAAAAAATCAGATGTATTACACTGGAGTAAAGTGTACATTTTTATTTATTACTAACAGTTTTCATGAAGGCGTTGGAAAAAATCAGATGTATTACACTGGAGTAAAGTGTACATTTTTATTTATTATTTACAGTTTTCATGAAGGTGTTGAAAAAATCAGATGTATTACACTGGAGTAAAGTGTACATTTTTATTTATTATTTACAGTTTTCATGAAGGTGTTGAAAAAATCAGATGTATTACACTGGAGTAAAGTGTACATTTTTATTTATTACTAAGTTTTCATGAAGGCGTTGGAAAAAATCAGATGTATTACACTGGAGTAAAGTGTACATTTTTATTTATTATTTACAGTTTTCATGAAGGTGTTGGAAAAAATCAGATGTATTACACTGGAGTAAAGTGTACATTTTTATTTATTATTTACAGTTTTCATGAAGGTGTTGAAAAAAATCAGATGTATTACATTGGAGTAAAGTGCACATTTATATATATTATTTACAGTTTTCATGAAGGCGTTGGAAAAAATCATATGTATTACACTGGAGTAAAGTGTACATTTTTATTTATTGTTTACAGTTTTCATGAAGGTGTTGAAAAAAATCAGATGTATTACACTGGAGTAAAGTGTACATTTTTATTTATTATTTACAGTTTTCATGAAGGTGTTGAAAAAATCAGATGTATTACACTGGAGTAAAGTGTACATTTTTATTTATTACTAAGTTTTCATGAAGGCGTTGGAAAAAATCAGATGTATTACACTGGAGTAAAGTGTACATTTTTATTTATTGTTTACAGTTTTCATGAAGGTGTTGAAAAAAATCAGGTGTATTACACTGGAGTAAAGTGTACATTTTTATTTATTGTTTACAGTTTTCATGAAGGTGTTGAAAAAAATCAGATGTATTACACTGGAGTAAAGTGTACATTTTTATTTATTACTAAGTTTTCATGAAGGCGTTGGAAAAAATCAGATGTATTACACTGGAGTAAAGTGTACATTTTTATTTATTATTTACAGTTTTCATGAAGGTGTGGAAAAAATCAGATGTATTACACTGGAGTAAAATGTACATTTTTATTTATTATTTACAGTTTTCATGAAGGTGTTGAAAAAAATCAGATGTATTACACTGGAGTAAAGTGTACATTTTTATTTATTATTTACAGTTTTCATGAAGGTGTTGGTAAAAATCAGATGTATTACACTGGAGTAAAGTGTACATTTCTTATTTATTATTTACAGTTTTCATAAAGGTGTTGAAAAAAATCAGATGTATTACACTGGAGTAAAGTGTACGTTTTTATTTATTGTTTACAGTTATCATGAAGGTGTTGAAAAAAATCAGATGTGTTACACTGGCGTAAAGTGTACATTTTTATTTATTATTTACAGTTTTCATATATATTACATTGGAGTAAAGTGTCTTTTCCTCCCTTCTGGTAATGCGTATTTGCTGGAATCTATTGTTCTCTGTATCTGCTCGTAGGAAATAGACGAGTGTCTCGCGACGATAAAAATTTTGGCTGTCATCGAGATGAAATGGAAAACTAAAATCTACTGTAACCTAGGATCCAAGCTACGGAACTACAATGCATTGAGAGGATCCTAAGTTACTAGTTTTCCTTTTTAATTTCCCATTTTGTAGGTTGCGTTATCACGATACACCTAAAAATTTTACTGACGCGATCCACCCGTGAAAACAGGGTTTACGTCAAGATGGATATTATTTCTGTTCAGTAGCGTTACGTGATTTTAACTTTAGTTAGTAATTTATTATGAATTTCTTATGTGCGAATCAGTTCGGAATGCATAATACAACCGGATTAAAAATTTTTAAAGGAATAATTGCCATTCGTACAAACTTTAGTGTCATTAGGAGTTGCATGAGGGGGTTTTGAGAGAAGAACAAAGTTTTGCTTTGTTTCTCTTTGGTCGTGTTTGCCGATAACTTCTATCGCACGCACATACACGTACACACTCACACACACATGCACGCATGCAAGCACGCACTCACCCGCACACACACGCACACATACACACACACTCACGCACTCACACTCACACTCAGACTCACTCACACTCACATTCACACTCACACGCACACATGCACACTCGCACACACGCACACACGCACGCACGCACGCACACATGCTCACACGCACGCACGCACGTACGCACGCACGCACGCACGCACACACCCACCCACCAACACACACACGCACACGCGCACAAATGCACACACGCACTCACGCAGACACGCACACACACACGCACACACGCACACACACACACACACACACACACACACACACACACACACTCACACACACACACAAAGACAGACATCATGACCGATATTAGCGAAATAGCCGAGCGTTGTGTACTAAGAGCTAATAAGTCAATTTAGCGATAGTGAAAAAAAGTCAATTGCATAACCTTCTATACCCACCCATGTATATGTGGGTTGAAAGGTAAAAAGAAAGAAATGTTTTGATTTTATTAGATTGCTTATGTTATTCGGCTCAAATATGTGACGTAAGTGTAGCTTATTGTTCTATGGAGAGCGTGGTTACCAATGAGATTTTGGCGTAAAAACTTTAAATTGCTTCAATAATAACGGTAGTAAAGATAAAATGGATTATTTCTTAATTTGTAAAAGGTAATAAAGAAAATGATTAATAAATCTGGATACCTTTCCTAAAGAATTTTAAATGTTTACAGGCCAGCGTCAAATTTTACTTCTTCTTCATTTCAAACTTGAATTCTACTAAAGAAAAAATACCATAAATTGTGAGAAATAAATTTAATTTAATGGAAAATACTGTCTATCTATAGAATCTGGGTCGGATTTAATGCGCATACAAAAACGGTAACGTGTGTGTTTATAGATTTTCTGTTTTTCTTTACTTTAACTGTCACAATTTTTTACAAAAGACAACAATTGTAATAAATGGTATTAATACAGTGAACATGTACACTGAAGTGAATTTGTACTATAATACCCTGTTATTAGCCCTATGTGAATATAAATTATCTTTGCCCTATATGTATGAAACAACGAAAATATGTTCTTTATTGTGAAAGTTTGCCTTAGAGGGTAAGCATTAAAAAATGTCGTTTCTAAAATTTAGTGCAGTAATATATTATTTGGCACATTTAGTAAATGGGAACATTCTGGTTGAGAAAAATAATGAAACCTCGATGGCTTCGTGTGTTTCTCGATTAACGCAACATATTTTTAATTATGATGAAACAATTTATACTATTTTGAATAATAGCGACAACCACTACCTCCCCTCACTTCGTAATCCCTTAATAATTGTGAACCCATTAAACAATATAATTGAAACAGACAATAACTATGGAGGTACCAGTTGGTTGATTGAAGCCTCGTCATCAGCAATTTTATCAATAATTTTACAAAACTGAACTCCAGTAATGTCTGGAACAAAAATATTTCCTCGAGAGGAAAATTTATTTTTGTTTTACCCACAACAAATGTGTCAGGTATTTTTTTAAATTTATGGATGTATGACATAGTTAACGCTGTTGTGACTACGTTTGAGAATGAATCCTGTATCTTTCACACCTGCAATCCTCAAGAAAAGGAAAATAAGTGTGGAAAAGCAGCGAATCTGTATAAATCGGAAGTTTGTAGTCAACAAATAGGTGTTCGATTCGAAAATGAACTGAGAAGTTATCGAGGTTGTACCATTTTCCAACAAACATCTTCTATGAATTCTTATTTGCATATGTGGAAGAATTGTATATTTACTAAGTGTCTTTCTGGTATATTTGTGCTTAAAATTGTTACCGAAATGCTACACTTAGGAATTATGGTTGTTGAAAGTAACGATAACGAACATCTATATAACTTGGTAATTAGTTTTGATAAAATGGATATTAGTAACCATTTAAACGTTATTGATCAAAGTTTACCTGTTTATTCTGGTAAATACTTAATGGTTGTTCCACCTCCAAAACAAATACCACTTATATAAAAGTTGAGATTCATTTTTAAAACGGAAACTTGGTTAGTAGTAGGAGTGCTTTTGTTAATGAAAATAATAACGTGGTGGATTGTTCTAATATATAATAATCCGGTAAATAAAATCAATAAACTTTTTCAAGTGTTTAGTAACGTAATGGCTTTATTATTGGGTGTTGGAATCAGTGATATCCCAAAAACGGCTGTAATGAAGTGGCTTCTTGTGGTGTACGTGTTGTACTTTATTCACTTACAAGCAGCTTTAACGTCAAATTTATTCAATCTTCTGACAATTTCAAAATATGATGATCCAATAACGAATCTAGAAGATTTGGCCCACTCGAATCTTTCAGTTAACGTTCAAAATAGTTTAAAATATTATTTTGAGGTGGATGAAGCTAATGATACGTTATACTCAAAACTTAAACGGAAAATTATTTATTTTGATCCTGAGATTCGATTAGATCACATTGAACAAGCAATAGTTAAAGGAGAATCAGCATCTGTAGTAGCAGACGTCGATTTGTACTTCTGGCAATCTCTTCACAAACAGTACGTTGACAGCTTTGATACAAACATTCCAGATATAACGTCAGTTATAAGGGTTTCAAGAGGTTACTACCTCATGGATGTAATAAATAAAATTATTGTAGCTTTAAAGGAGTCAGGAATTTATCAAAGAGTTAAAGATAACCTTTGCGAGGTTTACAAATCGAATGCTCTAAAGTTAAACATCATTCCTGAAGTTGATTCACTTACTTTTGAACACTTATACATATTCTTCATTATTTTTTGTGTAGGTTGCTTGTGTTCTTTTGCTGTTTTTGTAGGCGAACTTATAATAGGTAAATTTATTACGAAAATGAAAAAAAACATTATCGTTGTTTAAAATTACATTGTTACACGACAAAGGCCCTTTGTGAATTTAAAGCACTTACACAAAAAGTAATTGTTACTAAAATGTATCACAAAATAAATTACTATAAAATTAATCATGTTTACTCTTGTATCCAAACTGTAAAAAATAATACTAATTAAAATATGTAGATTCTTATGATATATTACAACTTAGAAAGTGCATTATACAGATTCTAATGATATAAGCTAAATAACGATATGTTACTATCGTACTTTACGAATGAACGTTTAATTGCAATTAAGCAAACATTTCCCATCCTAATTTTTATATTATTTACATACTTGGTTTTTTAAACAATGCTGTAATGAAACAGGAAATCTATGCCGACAGGTTGGGAGACAAACTGTAATGATTCATTTAAAATTAAAGAATTAAAGAAGTTAATTCTGTATCGTAACATTGGTAATTGTATAATATATTCAATAAGATACAACAAATTATTATTTACCCAGGCTAGCTCCTTCGTAGAAGGTTGTAAGGTAATTATAATTTACATTCAACATCAAATGTTTAAATTATTGCAAACAAAAATAAATAACACTAATTTTACTTCTAAAATGTTCAAAACTCATTTCCAATATCAGTTATTGACACAATTATGTGCAATTTCTGATAGAAATTAACCTTGTTCAATTTTGGAAAAGTGCTTTTAATTTAAATTGTGAATCGAGCTATCTCAATATCACTTTATGTAAACTACTTTAAATATAATTTCAATCGTCAACCCTATTGTTATATTATTATTACTTAATACTTAGTACTATTACTACCAGCGGGGTTGCCAGTCCCCAACTGGGCGCCTCCTCAATAAACACATTAAGGTCACTAAATAACAACAAAATTATAATAGTAATGGGAAACTTTAATGCCAAAGTAGGTAAAGACAAACAAGAATAATTAATAGACCCTTTCGGCCTAGGAGCCAGTAATGAAAGCGGTGACAGACTCAGTATATTCACAGAAGAACATCAACTAGTTGTACTTAACACTATGTTCAAGTTACACCCAAGAAGGCTTTACACTTGGAAAGCTCCAGCAGATGATGAAAATAGAGTGAGGCGAAACCAGATAGATTTTATACTAGTAAACAAACGTTTTGTAAATAGCTGTTTATCGGTGAAGACATACTCAGGAGCTGACATAAGCTTCGACCACAACCTATTAATAGTGTTCGCGCCACATTTAAAATAATGTAATGTATAATGTCACATGGTTCTTGGACCGCGCGTTATATCCGCGCACCTGCGAGAGACTCGTGGTTATCGACGGTGCGCGACCAACGATGATTTGGTTGGTATTGTCGAGCCGTTGACACGTGCTGTTTTCAATCGTAGTAATTTAATTGCTAAAAATTTGACTGTTGATAGTAGAATAGAGACACTGCTTTCACTTTTTGTGACGTCATTTGACCTTGGGAATTCCCAGGGCTGGACTCGTGGGTGACCTCGGGTTGACCTTGGGGTTGACCTTGAGAAAGTTGTTTACCTTGAGAAATTTATTTACCTTGAGAAACAGGCTAACCTTGAGAAAGTGGTTGGCCTTGGACCTGGACTTGGGCGGGAAATTTGAAAATCTTTTTTAGTAATAAAGAGGTTCTTGTAAGACAAGTGTAGAAACTATCACTGGAACCTGGTCCTGCGCGGAAAATTTGAAATTGTTTTTTAATAATAAAGAGGTTCTTGTAAGACAAGTGACGGAACTACCATGTAGGCCTTCGATCTTATGTTAGGGTCTGCGCCACTGTTACGGTTCCCTTGGCGAGAAATTTGAAATAAGGGGGCCCTAATGCTAACTTGTAAGACACGTGTGTCTTCAAAACTTGTGCTCGTGCCTTCGGCCCCGTGGTTGGAAATGGTATTGGTTCCTAAGCTTATAAGACAAGTGCAGAAACTAGCTCTTGGGACTTGGCCCCTATCGTGGCCCTCTTGGTGCAATTGTATGTGGGTTCTAACCTAATCTTATAAGACAGGTGTAGGAATTTACCCCCCGTTATAAAAAAATATATTCTAATAAGGTGGCCCTAATGCTAACTTGTAAGACAGGTATAAGAACTTATGTTATAGTCTGCGCCCCTTGTCTTGGCCCCCTTTGGATTAAAGTTGATTTTTAGCGTCATCTAGTTGTGTATTTTTAAACTAGCGAGTGTTTTCGGTAATAGAAGTTTATCATGCACACCTCTCTCTTTCTCTCTCTCTCTCTCTCTCTCTCTCTCTCCGTTTCTCTCTCTCTCTCTCTCTCTTTCAGCTCTTTCTCACACAGACACAAACAAATCAATTAATTAATTAATTAAGCAGATGAATCTCAAACAAATCATGCTCGATCAAATCAATCAGATCAATCTCACTAAATCAACCAAAATCAATAAATCATGTCTGACAGTTTCCGGAAACCAGCTTACTGATTTGGTTTAATTAATTACAGTTTGCTTACTCAAAATCGGCCACAGTTCAAAATACCAAATTGCTATAACGGAAATAAAAGACAAAAGGTTTTAACGGTTTATTATTATATGCGAGTCAGTAACTACGAAGTTTTTAAACCAAAAAATACCTTCCGCATAATGCTATTAATTAATTTAAAAAAAAATAGCATAACACTCTCACCTTTATCTAATTAACTAAATAAATGGGTAGAAGAAGAGCTGATGCATAGTTGGTTGGTTTTATGACAGCCTCCCCCTATGATAACCCATTAAAATCTTTATTGGCATTTTTGTAAACAATATCAAGTAAAACGTATATTAAAAAATAATACGCATACCTTCAGATGTGTTTTTCTCTCGATTGTTCTAATAATAATAACTGTGCTGAAGAAGTAAGGTACATATTGAAAATTTTATACAGTTTACTAAATCATTTTGCGTTTTTACTTATGGATAGTTGATATAGAACTGGCTATTGGTTCTCTCTTCATTAAGTAAGTAATTTTAGAATGTAAAATATACAAACCTAATTATCTCTACCACACTTACTGCAGCCCGTATTCACCTTTCACTTTCACACACTACTTAGAGCGACCATATATGAATTTATATACAAAACGATGATTATTTACAACATACATTTTAAAATGATTTCACCTACATGATGAAACTGTTTTTATGGAATACAGTTATGAATTGTAAAGTAACAATCATGTGTCAACCTCGTGTGAATCAATGTGTTTTACAAATATTTTTATATTTTTAAAAAATCATTACTGCAAAATATACATCACCATCAAGAATCTGAGTTGCATTTTCTTCATCCGCTTCATCTTGAGCGATTATAGCTTATTAACTAGTAAAACATGTAATACCCTGATGCTGCTTCATAACAATGTTCACCCGTTAATAATTGTACTTTAAATACACGCAAGGGCTAATGTCTAAACAGACTTTTACTTTAAAGGGCGAAACGCACTAGAAACGAGAATGCTGCTGGCTTTGGGTCTTGTGCCCTGGCGCACTCGTCAATGTTCGGATAGAATCGATTATCTTCGGTGGAAGTTTGGTGTAGGGGTCGCCGAAACAGCATTCGCAGCCGTCTTAGGAGAAAATACCTCAGCCAAAAAAAGGAGTTTAGGTTTATAAACATGCCCCTAGAGAAGATATTAGAGTGTGGTTAGGTCAATACCCGCGCGCGCGAGTATTGACCTAACCACACTCTAATACATTGACGAGTGCGCCAGCGTACAAGACCCAAAGCCAGCAGCATTCTCGTTTCTAGTGCGTTTCGCTCTTATTATTCACCTTTCACTTTCCCACACTGCTTAGATCGACCTTATATGAATTTATATACAAAAGGATGGTTATCTACAAGGTATACTTTAAAATGATTTCACCTACATGATAAAACTGTTGTTATGGAATGCAGTTATGAATTGGAAAGTAACAATCAGTCCTCAACATCGTGTTAATCAATGTGTTTTACAAATATTTAATAAAAATCGTTACTGCAAAATACACATCACCATGAAGGATCTGAGATGCATTTTCTTCATCCGCTTCATCTTGAGCGATTATAGCTTATTAACTAGTGAAATATCTAATACACTGATGCTGCTTCATTATAATGTTCACCTGTTAGTAATTGTACTTTAAATACACGCAAGAGCTAATGTCTAATATTGTATTTTACTATTAGTATTACTCAGATATAGGCCACGCTACCTTCAGACACTACATAGGCTTTCAATTCTTCTTCGCCTCTGAAGCTGTACCGCATACAGCTTTCTTTATCCAACTCCGGATCACTAGCATGTTTTCTTATACACACAAGACATCATCTTCAATACAGTGGCGTATACGCCGAAAAAATGGTTTGTGTCTTCTCCTTCTTTAAGCTAGATTTTGGCTCTATACAGCGTACAAGCTCTCTCTTAGCTGAATTACCTCTGTCAATAAGAAAGGGTTATAATCAAATTAAGTATACCGGCCTCTTTTAATCTTCGAATTTTTACCGATAAGGGCCTGCCAATCTGTCATATAAGACGGCTTTACATACAGGTTCTGTCTCGAATGAACTGTCGAAGAAGGGCTATTAGAGTTATAAATATTCCTCTAGGGAAGATATTAGAGTGCAGTTACGGAAACATTTTGAGTTATGACCGGAATATCTTTGCGATATCATATCTCATATAGGTAATACTTCGAGACGCGAGAACGCAACTTGTTCGTAGGCCTTCGTGTATTGTCGTGGTACCCTTGTTGGAACATTTGAATTTGTATTATAATAATAAGGAGCCTAATGCTAACTTATAAGACAGGCGTAGGACTGCGCAACTTGCTCTCGGGGCTTTGTCCCTTGTCGAGGCCCCAATGGCATAAAATTTGAATTTGTATTTAAGTCTCTGCAGGTTATGGCTGGAAATACGAATCTGTATTATAATAAGGGGTATAATGCTTGTAAGACAGATATAGGGCTTAACAATTTACTTTCAGGCCCTCGCGCCTCGACCAAAAATTTGAATTTGTTTGTGGAGAGAAATCTGAACTTGTATTATAATAATAAGGAGGCCTAATGCTAACTTATAAGACAGACCTAGGGCTTCGCAGCTTGCTTTCGGGTCTTAGTCCCTGGCCCTTTGGTGGGAAATTTTAATTTGGATTTGTGAGTTTACATTCTGATTACTTATTGCGGGAAATTTAAACTTGTATTCTTATAAGACAAAACATAGGAAACTGTGTTAGGGCCTGTGCCCCCTGTCGTGGCGCTTGTTGGGAAATTTGAATTTGTGTCGTCATCTAGTTGTGTATGGCCTAATGAATATTTTCTGTAATAAAGGTGGCACCATCTAGTGGTATCTTTTTAAACTAGCGAATGTTTTCTGTAATAGAGACGGCGCCACCTAGCGGTATATTTCTAGGACTAATTAGGGTTGTTTGTGGTGCCATATAGTGGTGTAAAGGCTAATGAATGTTTTCTGTAATAGAGATTTATCGTGTTCGTCTCTACCTCGTCTCTTCCTCAAACATACAGATCAATTAATCAAATCAATTAAATACCAAACTGATTTAACTTAATCATACAAAATCAGCTCTCAATTAAAAAAAATAGCAGTATGTTTGAACGCACAGAGTGCAAAAGAAAGCCAATCTCACACTTATTGTAGCTACCTAACCGCCCTTTCGCATTAACTGCAGCATTGTTAGTGCAGGTTCAAACACCGTTATGAAAAACAAGTCTATTAACAAAATTGAAGGAAAGCTTAGCGTTTGAAAATATATTATTATTATAAACAACAATACATCATTTATTTAATCACATCCTTTATCGGTCTTCTTCTTGTTCTTGAGCCGTGATTCGTCGCTATCATCATCATGGTTTTGAGACTCGTCCTTCTCCTCTACCTCATCGCTCTTCTTCCTATTCTGTGAATCATCACCATCACCTTGGATGTGAGATACATTCAGCTCATCCACGTCATCGTTTCCATCATCATCTTGAACGGTTATGTTGTAATAGTCTATTAACAAGTCAGTAAAATCTCTAATGTCCGGTAATATTGGCTCATAAACAGGAGAATATATTATAATAATGCACACTCGATGACGGTTACACTTTAAAGAGCGAAACGCACTAGAAACGAGAATGCTGCTGGCTTTGGGACTTGTACGCTGGCGCACTCGTCAATGTATTAGAGTGTGCTTAGGTCAATACTCGCGCGCGCGGGTATTGACCTAACCACACTCTAATATCTTCTCTAGGGGCATGTTTATAAACCTAAACTCCTTTTTTTGGCTGAGGTATTTTCTCCTAAGACGGCTGCGAATGCTGTTTCGGCGACCCCTACTCCAAACTTCCCTCGAAGATAAAAGATCCTACCCGGACATTGACGAGTGCGCCGGCGCACAAGGTCCTAGGCTAGCAGCATTCTCGTTTCTCGTGCGTTTCGCTCTTTAGAGTAAAAGTCTGTTTAGACATTAGCCCTTGCGTGTATTTAAAGTACAATTACTAACGAGTGAACATTGTTATGAAGCAGCATCAGGGTATTAGATGTTTTACTAGTTAATAAGCTATAATCGCTCAAGATGAAGCGGATGAAGAAAATGCATCTCAGATCCTTGATGGTGATGTATATTTTGCAGTAATGATTTTTTTAAAAATATAAAAATATTTGTAAAACACATTGATTCATACGAGGTTGACACCTGATTGTTACTTTACAATTCATAACTGTATTCCATAAAAAACAGTTTCATCATGTAGGTGAAATCATTTTAAAATGTATGTTGTAAATAACCATCGTTTTGTATATAAATTCATACATGGTCGCTCTAAGTAGTGTGCGAATGTGAAAGGTGAATACGGGCTGCAGTAAGTGTGGTATAGATAATTAGGTTTGTATATTTTACATTCTAAAATCATTTACTTAATGAAGGGAGAATCAATAACCAGTTTTATATCAACTATCCATAAGTAAAACGCAAAACGGTTTAGTAAACTGTATAAAATTTTTAATATGTAGCTTAGTTCTCCAGCGCAGCTATTATTATTAGAACAATCGAGAGAAAAACACATCTGAAGGTATGCGTATTATTTTTTAATAAATGTTTAACTTGATATTGTTCACAAAAATGGCAATAAAGATTTAAATGTGTTATCATAGGGGGAGGCTGTCATAAAACCAATTAACTCTGCATTATGCGGAACGTATTTTTTGGTTTTAAACTTCGGAGTTATTGATTCGCATATAATAATAAACCGTTAAAACCTTGTCTTTTATTTCTGTTATAGCAGTTTGGTATTCTGAACTGTGGCTGATTTTGAGTAAGCAAACTGTAATTAATTAATCCAAATCAGTTTTTGAACAGTAAGCTGGTTTCCGCAAACTGTAAAACATTATTTATTAATGTTGGTTGATTGATTGGGATTGATCCGATTGATTTGATCGAGCATGATTTGTTTGAGATTCATCTGCTTAATTAATTAATTGATTTTTTTGTGCCTGTGTGAGAAAGAGCCGAAAGAGAAAGAGAGAGAGAGTGAGAAACGGATAAACGAGAGACAGAGAAAGAGAGAGAGAGAGAGAGAAACGGATAAACGAGAGAGAAAGAGAGAGAGAGAGAGAGAGAGAGAGAGAGAGAGAGAGAGTGTGCATGAACAACTTCTATTACAGAAAACACTCGCTAGTTTAAAAGTACACAACTAGACGCTAAAATTAATTTTAACTCAAAAGGCGCAGAAACTTAACACAGTTTCTTATACCTGTCTTACAAGTTAGCATTAGAGCCACCTTATTAGAATACAAATTTTTATGACGCGGGGCGAAGGCCTACACCTGTCTTATAAGATTAGGTTAGAACCCACATACAATTGCACCAAGAGGCCCACGATAGGGGCCAAGTCCCAAGCGCTAGTTTCTGCATTTGTCTTATAAGGTTAGGTCCCCATATCATTTCCAACCAGGGGGTCGCAACAGAGGGCGAAGGCACGATAACAAGTTTTGAAGATCTACACGTGTTTTACAAGTTAGCATTAGGGCCCCCTTATTTCAAAATTCCCGCCAAGAGGGCCACGACAGGGGCCAGACCCTAACACAAGATCGAAGGCCTACATGGTGGTTCCGAAACTTGTCTTACAAGAACCTCTTTATCTAAAAAAAATTTCAAATTTCCCGCGGAAGTCCAGGTCTAAGGCCACCCACTTTCTCAAAGTTAGCCTGTTTCTCAAGGTAAACAACTTTCTCAAGGCCAATGAATCCCCCACGTTTCGGTATAGGTAATATTCTGCTCTTGCGTGTCAAATTTTTGTTGTGTTTTAAAACGTTTAAGGCTTGTTGTACCGTAGGTTTTAACGATGACCGAAGTTTACCACCAACACGACGTCCCGCTAGAAAGACTGATTTGTTGAACGAAATTGTTCAGTTTCTATGAGAACGCTTCCTACGTGGTGATTTGCCCATTTACCATTGTTCTTTTTCCTTTCATTATACCGGCTATGGTTAATGCAGCTGCCCTTTCTCCAAATGTGGCATTTGAGGAACCAAATCTATTCCACGCTTTTTGTTACAAAGCTTTATCACCTATGTGGTGATGCCTTAGATCGTTCGACTGTGAGTATGCAATATCGTGTTCTTTATACGCTTCGCCCAGTTCGTTAATACCTCTGTCACCGTGAGCTGATTGTTTTCGTAAACGGGTACCCGGACCATAATATCTGTACCCAGGTATATGTAACTCTACGGGTAATTTATTTATTAAGGTGTTAATTAAGCCAGAACCTTTATATATATATATATATATATATATATATATATATATATTACCACCATACAAGTTATGGTTCAGTACTACAATGGGTGACATCTGTTTCATTGCACAAGATACAGAATTAGCTGTAAATAATTATGGCATCACTTTTAACAAGAATTAATACTCAAAATATAGTGGTCTACTAAAAGGAGGTTGTAAACGAGGTATAATCGTCGATCCATCAGGTTGCGGAAAAACAAATGTTATGATTACCTTATTAGAACATCCAACTGGTTTACGTTTTGAAAAGGTTTATACTGCAAATCTTTACATCAAACCAAATACCAGTAGCTACTAAATTTACTTGCCCCTATCAAAAATATGGGGTGTTTCGAATACAGTGATAACAGTGACGTTATATCCACTAGTGATACACGGAAAAACTCAATAATGATTTTTGATGATTGCCATAAACAAAATGGAATAAGAGATCATTTCTGTTTTGGCAGACAACAAAACAATGATTGTTCCTATCTGTGCCAAACGTATTCTTCTATTCCAAACAGCTTATACGTGATAATGCAAATTTACTAGTTCTGTTTCACAAGATAGCATCCATCTTAAGAATGTGTATGATGATCACGGTAATATAGATATGGCATTTGACAGTTTTAGCGACCTGTGTTTCTGTCGCTGGCGTGACAAATTTGGATTTCTTGTGATTGATAAAGATAGTGATGTTAATGCAGGTCGTTTCCGTGGGGGATTTGACTGTTACATTGCATTATAAATACTGCACTACCGATGTAAACATTCAGTAGTAACAGAGAAGAGCTTAGTACAAGATATTTTGCATGCTCGCAAGAGTGTGCAAGAAAAATACGCTAGTTTAAAGGAAGATACTGTACTTACAGAGCGTGCAATGGAGGCACACTTTAAACCTACAACACAGTCATTGAAACAATTGTAATCAGAACTGTTAGCTGCTGGATCTCAACCAGCTTTTGAAGAGTACCTTAATCAGTATGAAGTATTAGCCAAATATTATGTCGAAGGTATACTTAGAAATCCCGAAGACGAGTATGGTTTAACATACGGTGTACACTTTCTTCCTGAAAAAGAGAAATTTTTTATTGGTGATTCTGAACTAGACTTTGTTGGAGAGAATTTTCGTATCGTTCTTCCTGATGATCATCCTTAGATTATTATGGAACTCCGGGATTATATAAGCTACTATCTAAAAAAGCTCCTACGGGATACAAAAAGAGTAATCTACAGCAATACAATGACATTTTGGGCCGCACAAATGCTGCTCGACGTAATGATAACCCAGATGACCAAATCCAAGGAACTAATAGTAGGAAATACATTGAGATCATTAAACTATTACTTCAATCTTGAAAACGACCCGATACATCAGCTATTGCACCTCCGGCCACAAGATCTCGCACAACTTCTATCTCTAATAGAGGGGATGGAATGCTACTATTACGATATAATAACAAAGTGATTGAGTTTGTACCTTGGAATGATCCGAATAAATTAGTGTATTGGTTGTGGGAACTATTAGGATCAATGTCGGCAGAGAATACTAGCAATCACAACGATATTATATATATATATATATATATATATATATATATATATATATAAAATAGACGAATTACGTAAAGCGAAAGTAATAAAGTAAGATCTCTTGTTATAAACATATTACCATATTCACCTCATTTCATTGTTACAACGACCATCACTATAGATATTACTACATTTCCAGCACTAATGCCAATAGATAAATTTGGTGGACACTTTCATCAACAAAGGACAATAGATAAATTTGGTAAACCTGCTGTTCAGCTTTCTGGTGATCTTCATTAGAGTAGTATTCCTACTGGTGTAGTTGACACCTATACCTTTCTCTGAAACGAGGGCACCGTAGTGTATTACAAGTGGAGTCGTCCAGGTCTAGAACTTAACATAAATGATAAAAAGTTTACGCTTGCTAACGATGTAATTGGTCACCACATAACTAGGATTGCCGCACCTAAAGTGACTATACCAGAGTTTATACAGTTTGCAACTGCGACGATGTACCATGTAGAGCTCGTAGTACAATCCAAAGAGATAAAATGAGTAAAGCTGATGTTGTTGAAGAACTGCATAAACCAACAAGAAGAAATTTTCCGCGGCGTTGTGCGGTACTTAAAGGTTAAATGATCTGTTTTAAGCTAATGTAAATAAAGGATTTCGATACATTTTGGTAGTAATAACTGCATTTTCTAAATATATCTGGGCTTATCCCATCAAACGCGAGAATGGTAAACTAGTCGCAGATGTAATGAATAAACTTTTGTCTGGTTTGCAAAGGACGCCTACACATATACAAACTGATATGAGAACGGAGCTTTATAATGCTGAATTTAAAAAAGTAATAAACAAATTTAATACTAATCATTACAGCAGTTATTCAAACTTGAAGAGTAGCATAGTTGAACACGTAACTCGCACTCTTAAAGCAATAATGTGGAAAACATTCAGTATGCAAGGTTCCTATACATGGCTATCAATATTACCTCAAATTGTTACGGATTGTAATTCACGAAAGCTTAGAACCACCGGATACAAACCTACAGATATAACGGAAAAGAATGCTCCATCTGTTTTGAAACATTTAAAATGTCATAAAGTTCTTGTCCGTAAGACACCTACATTTAAAGTAGTGGCTTATGTACACCTAATTGGAGTTACGAAGTCTTTCGAATATCAGCAGTGAAACGTTCCAGTTCAATTACCTACACATTACGTGATAGTCGAGATGAAGAGATACAGGGACGTTTCTATGAGCCAGAACTTCAAAGTGTTAAACATCCTGACATTCACCTAGTTGAACGTGTAATACGACGTCTGGTTAAATGGTTAGGGTTTGATAATTCGCACAATTCATGGATTTCTAACAAAGCCATTATATAATACGCTCTGTACGATTATTTTTATATATTGTAATATTATTATGTAATAACTATTTTTTTTATTTTTTTATTTATTATTAATAGATACAATACTATACACTACTAAAGCGTTTCATAAATACGTAATCACGATGTTGCTTTTCCAGGACAGCTGAAAGTATTTGACTACACTCTTCTATTCTTTTCCTAAAGCGTGCTGAGTCTCTTGCTAACTGTTTTTAAGCTCATTAATACAGACCTCCTTCACTTGACGTGTTGTCATCTGTTGAAATATAATTCGGTAAATGACATTCTATTTCATGTACAAATTGTTCCAGAGATATTTCTCTAAGGTCTTCTATTAACCGCTTAGTACAACAAATGCACTCTACACCATCGGCATGCGATCGAAATTATTTCTCATACAGACGTATTCCACTACCATACCTATAAACTAGATTATCTAAATAGTCATCACTAAACGTGCTACGTCCATACACTTTTTCATGTTCAACATCAAGTTCTAATGATTGAAATCGACATATTAGTCTTTGCACTGCACTAACATAATCTACGACTCTGCACTAGAACACATCCACATATTGACTAAAACATTTATTATTATCCCTATTCTCTATATGTTCGTCACCCCACTTACTTGACAGCTTTCTTAACTTCTACGTCAATATCCATTTTCTTCTTGGCAAATTCTACAATTTCCACATATGCTACATTGAGATCAAATATGTCTTGTAATGAGACTATTAACCCGTGTATGTCAACATCAGGCATTTCCGAGGTCACATGTATTATTTTATTATAGAATGCAGGAAATTCCATAAGAGGTACTAAATCCAATCGGTAACTGACTATCTTAAGAAGTTTCCATAACTGTTCTATAGACTTCCATCCTAAATAGGTTTCTGATTCTTCACAATCAGAGATACGTATAATTTTTTCTCAATAATAGTTTCATACGATATAGTTTTCGAGCCCATCTTTGTAGGTAGCCATGTCCGTTCAGGTATGTAGAAATAATTTGTAATCATCTCTTAATTATCCATAAGTATGTGCCATTCCTGCTTATCTAACACCACTCCATTATTCTTAGATCCACCAATTTTCATGACTGGTTCAAAATTGAACTGGGATGAGAGACCGACACTAACATACTTCGATTTACTTTTATTTAAAAAATACTGCACATTGTTAATTAAAATATCACGACATCCACTTGAATTCATAATACTCACAATCTCCGCCTTTTCTAACGCTTGACGTGATATGTTCTCCATTACATTCAATACTGGTTTCACATGTACTCCGTCTGCATTTATATACTACCTTTGCCACTATTTCTACCGTCAAGGTTACCTACTTGATCTCGGCCATCACACTGCAAGCTATTTCAGCAACGCTACAGTTTCAAGGCCTTCCTTCATGGCGTTTCTTCAAGGTTGGCGGGATCTCACCAATAACTTGAAGGTTGCCTCCTTATCTTTCCAGCCCCCACATTTTCAAGGTTCCCACAACCTCAAGGTTTCCACAATTACAATGTCTTCCCCTTCTCACGTTTTCCTCCTTTCCAGGGTTACTCAATACCAAGGTCATTTCACTGGGTTATCTACACATATGTTTCAGGCCAGGTCTTCCTTTAAAAGTAAGGGTAACTACACATATAGTATCGTGTTATTTCCAACATTGTCAGTACAAAATGATTGGGATGCTAGGGAGCGTTACCAACCATTGTCACTTTTTAATCTAAGTGCGCGGCGAGCTTGTGAATTAATACCAAACTGGGTGCAATTTTAAAAAAAAAAGGACTACTGCCTTCTACCACATTAGAAGCGCTAAATAATACATATGAAAATGCGCAGTGGAACACTGAATGGTTTGCCAACCTGGATAAACGAACTCGCTACTTCCATCATCACACCTTCAAGGGTAATTTGGGATATTATTCACACACATTTGGCTTTCATACTCGTTCTCATCTTGCCAGTCATATGCATTTATGCTATGCCTGCTACAAAGCATTGCAACCTAGTGACTACTGAGTTATTAACCACCGTACACATATGGATAGATGGGTCGTAATTTACATCTCACACCAAAAATACTGGTGCTCATCGTGTAAAGCACCCCTAACAATGCTACATGAGGTATATTTAGATGATTCATGCATACTCTGTGATGAAGTGTACTATTTGGACAACTAATTTTTTTATAATGTATATATTGTATGTAATAAATTATTTCCTGGTAGTATCTTACTGTGTTCTACGGTGAGAAGATGTGCGACGTGCCACCAATCTTTTATTATCCTCAGTATAACAATTGTTCCGATAAATTTTTACTTACGTATCGAACATAGTGTAGGGTTCACTCACCTTCATCGCTTGCAGCAGCAGGGTTCATTTCCATATCTTCAGACGATACGGTTGAATGCTTCATGTGTGGAGTTCGAACTAACCGACGGCAACCATCGAACACCCCGCTACAGGTACATCTCTGATGGGCACACAGCACGTACGCTCAATCACTTGCACCACGTCCACGCATGCGTAATGATACAGAAGTGGAAAGGACCTTTTGCACTTAAATCAAACTGTTTTATTCCTAGAGAAAATCATATATCTGAATAATAAACTGATTATATTTGTACATACAACAAATAAATATATTAACATCTCACTTTCTTTTCTTCTGTGTTTAGTGTTCCAAGTGTGGTAACAGACAATTGTAAAAAATGACATGAGCAGGCCTTGAAGAAGTGAGATAGCTATTTGAGCAGACAGGGTGCGCAAATGGCCTTCAGAATGTTTAATGTGTGAATGACCTACATATTTTCAGACCTTGGATATGTGGCAACCTTGGTCAAGTGGGACCTTAAGAAAGTAGCACACACAAATGACCTAGATATTGTGTAACCTTGGGCGGGTGGGACCTTGGAATTGTGGTGTGTTCCAGAACTGTCCAATCTTACCAACTCATGCATAAAACGAGAAAGGATAGGATAAAGAATGAGTGTATAATCAAGGAGTGTGGCGAAGGAAAGACGATAAAAGTAGTGGTTACATCGACGGAATGAAGAACGCAAGATTCACTAAGTAAATATATGTGGAAGAAGTTGGAGGTAAGGCTGGGCCTGGAAGGCCGCGTAAAACTTGGATGAGAATGTATGATAAAAGAAAGCAAAAGAAGGGGTTTTAAAAATAAATGGACATGTCAGAGATAATGTATGAATCTTGCGGAAGCTAGGGAGATATGCAGGGATAGAAAAGCATGAAGAAAAATTGTAAATGAAAAATAAATAAGAGGCAGAAATTGTTTTGCCTACCCCGCAAGGGAATGGCGTGACTGTTATGTTATGTTAATTTAACATTTACAAGAGACGCCCTCGGTAACTACAACAGGGACCTAAAAACCAATGTACTCGTCTAATAATAAACAATTTGGAAACTTTCCATTTTACATTAACGCTCTAATGCTACTATTATTAAATATGGTGAAATCATAGGCAGAACCGAGCCAGCTCGTCATAATGTCCGTGGTTTCCAAATTGGCATTAAATATCGCTTGAACATTGATAAATATACTGGGTTTTCCAATAAGAGGTGTTATTTTGAATAGCCCGCTATTTCGGTAGATGTCACTTTTGAAGCTGTCATTTATTGACATTTGACAAGTAAAAACTACGCGATTAATAAAAATGGAACGATACACGCTTCAACAACGCATTGAAATTATTAAAATTCAATATAAAAATAGTGAAAATTTGGCAGAGACTGTTCGTAAAACTAAAACATTTTTGGGTCGTCGTGAAGCACCTTGTCGGACCGCAATACAGAAATTGGTGAACAAATTCAAGCTGTTGGGACAAGTTAAAGATGTGAAGAATAAAACCCGTGCACGTCGCTCAAGAACAACTGAGAATATTGCTGCTGTAGCCCAAAGTGTTGAAGAAAACCCAAGTTTGTCCATTCCTCGTCGTTCTTTGGAATTGGGCATTCCACAAACGTCATTACACCGTATTTTGCATAAAGACTTGGGTCTTAAGGCTTATAAAGTTCAGTTAACACAAGAACTCAAGCCGGCCTATCATCAACAACGTCGTGTCTTTGCTGATTGGGTCGTTGAAATGCATGAAAATGATCCGGAATTCCATCGAAAAATCATCTTGACTGATGAGGCCCATTTCCACCTCGGTGGGTACGTCAACAGGCAAAATTGTCGCATCTGGAGCTCGGAAAACCCAAGAGTTATTGTTGAAAAGCCTCTCCATCCTCAACGTGTGACTGTTTGGTGCGGTTTATGGTCTGGCGGGGTCATTGGACCTTACTTTTTTGAAAATGAGGCTAGATCAACAGTTACGGTGAATGGATTGCGCTATCGAGAGATGATTAATGATTTTTTATGGGCGGAATTGGATGGTATTGATCTGGACAACGTTTACTTTCAACAAGACGGCGCTACGTGCCACACAAGCAACGAAACCATTGATCTTTTACGGGAAAAGTTTCCGGGCCGTGTTATCTCTCGAAGAGGTGATCACAATTGGCCACCGAGATCTTGTGATTTAACACTTTGCGACTTCTTCCTTTGGGGCCACGTGAAAGATAAGGTCTACGCCAACAGCCCAGCGTCGATTCAAGACCTCAAAGATGGAATTCGTGAGGCTATCGATGACATAGGGCAGCAACTTTGCGATTTGGTTATGGAAAATTTCATGAAAAGAATAGGGTCCTGTAAGCGTGGTCGTGGTAGCCATTTGGCTGATATTGTTTTCCATTATTAACGGCATACCTTCCTCTTTATAATGAAATAAACATCCGATCAATTATCTCAAAAAATTCCATTTTCCTTTGAATATCAAAATAACACCTCTTATTGGAAAACCCTTTATAAGCTTTCCTGCGTCTAAATACTTCAGCATCTTCACCTCCTGGTGATTGTATTAGATTGCACATCTAATATTTCCGCTGCAGTTCGTGACATCTTGGTAAAACTTCGATCGTAACCGTGTAACTGCTTCAGATACTCTGGTGACAAAGCTGCAAAAATGCTTAACGCATCTGTTTGCTATTTTATATTTATTTCACACTTACAGATGATTTGGAAATTCAATTGAATATTCTATTAACGCTAAAATCTGAAGGAATATTTCTTTCTTCAGTCGAAGTCGTTTAAAAAATGACCATTCGTTCAAGTCATGAAAATATTCTGAACAGGTGTAAATTAGTCTAGGAAAATGGAAGTAAATTATTTCTAGGGTATCCATATCATCTTCAAAAATATCTTGTTCTACAAGATCCATTTTGCAAATTTAAGCACAGCACGAGGAAAACAAGAAACACTATTTAAAGATAATTAATACTTGTAAGTGATAAACAAGCTCTGTTAACTCACGCGCACGCGTGAGCTACGACGCATATGTAAGTATTGGCAATCAATGACTTAAATTTATGTATTCTTAAAGCCTTTCAGAAATGCTTAAATTCGCGATGCAACAAGATTTGTTCATTTAAATAAACTTAATATTTAAGTATTGCTTATAGTATACGGTGCAAACAGGCATGAGACCAATAATAGCCGGGGAGGCGAGCGACAAAAAAATGCAACCAGTTTCGAAAGGCTCATTTTCTTACATTATGTTACATTTGATGTGTCGAGAAGTAGTCTGCCGTCAGTCTGCCTGTTTCGTTAGCTTTTAGCGCCGGCGCGGATCCAACTTTGTAAAACAATGATATATGTCGCAACTACTTCCTAACATCTGAAAAATGATTTGCGAGCAGTATACTGATTGAAAAATTGTTTTAGCATAGTCAGTCTCAAAAATTTTGTAACTGGGCGCGTCAGCAGTACTTTTAACTTGTGAAAAATCTATATACCATGAAAGTATTTTCTAAAATATAAAATTTGGTAAACAAGTAGAAAACATTGTTATTATCGAAAAAAAGTAGTCAGTCCGAATTTCAGTACAACAAACGCTGTCAGCAACTGATAGAAGAGCGCGCCGTGCGCCTCTTTTTTATATACCGCGCTCAATGTAGAAAGGGTTTATTAAGCTATAAAATATAGAGAGAGTTTATTAAGTAATAGAATATAGAAAGGTTTATTTTAACATTTTCATTATTTATATTTATTATTAATATGTATTATTTATATTTTTTTTAATATTTTTGTTTTTATATTGTATTAAATAATAAAATTAATACAATGGAAAGAAAAATGTGAACAGAATATATTTTAATAAATTATTTTAAGATTTTACATGTAAAAAAACAAATAAAAATTATTGTTTCAATCAGAATCACTGCTGCAGTTGTAGATTTCATCATCATCTTCGATATCAGTTAAATCTGACAACTCGGCATCTGCAAATTAATAGAAGTGTAATATGTTTAGTTTGTAAATCATTGAACAATTGTTCTAAACGTGCTTGCAACGTATAATTTATTACCTGAAGCATCATTTGTCTGGATGACTACATCGTTCACAAATGTTTGAACTTGTTGCCCTTCAAACCAGTCGAACTCATATCGCCCTTCTATTTCCTGCCAACCATTTTCTATAGCCTCTTTCGTGGTTGGTACTTTTTGGTGTGCATTAGCCCATATACCAGATATGAATGCACTGCGATAGATGTGTTTAATAAGTTCCGATCGACAGGGTGGAAGACTTGATGCGTCGTAACTCTTCGCATGAATTTGAAAGGTTTGGTCGTTATCTTTAAATGTATACGATTTCGAAAAAATTGAGAAACGAGCTTCATTGACAGTTTTAATTTTTTTCTGACTGTATAATCGGCAGACGAATTCCTCAATTTTTTCAATCACATCTGAACTATTATCCTCATTCAATGCACTTAAATTGGTGAAGGCTGTTTGGAAGACGCTAGACTGAACCAGAAGATTATATGGACGCTTTTTTCCTTTTCTAAAAAGGCAGGATTTTGATCGCAGCCACTGAACGCGTGCAAAGCCGGAAGAGCTGTACAAATCGATTGTCCCAATGTTTTATGGATTTCAGTGACATCGATACAGCGTAATGCATTACCGACGCCAAACTTCCATCCAAATCTTCACATCGCTCTTTAAGTTGTTCATATTCCCGAGCATTATTATCAATATATCTGTATCAGAGCACTTAATACAGACGTTAGCAGCAAAATCCAAATTACAAATTTGTTGTACAATCTTCATGTGAAGGGCATGAAAAAACATCTACCACGCTCTTTATAACCGCGCCGTTTTCAACAGTATATTTATAACAATAATCGAAATTTAAATATACTATTTTATTACAGAAAAAGGGAGCTATTTCAGCCTTTTCCCAATCTTGAATCAAAAATCTTACAAGAGCTTCCTTGAACTTTATGTTTTTTAATGCTTTATTGAAATCTGCAGGACGTGTCTGCTCTTCACCGGTTATGTAATAATCCTGTTTTTCACTTGTGTCTCGAAGAGTATGCTCGTTATCTTTGATAGAAGGCGATGTATATTTGTCGAAAACTATTGAAATATATCGACCCTTTTGTCTGACGATAGCTTTTGTTTAGATATAAATCCAAACGTTAATGGTATATCCCTCAATAAACGTAGAAAAAAAATCCAACTATCACTGTAATATCTATACCAGATGGAAGCTCATTATTACCGTCGATCACTTCGTTTTCCAAACATTTCAATAAAACCGACTTGTCAGTTTTACACATAGTACCGTCTAAATGACATAAGGGGAAGGGCACAGGCGTGAGCGGAAACGTGAATACCTTTTCCAGATCAATTTGTTGATCCAAAGAAACTGCAAGCAGGCGTCCAAATAAATCGCGCTGTAAACGCAGCTCCTGTACTTTGCCATTTACACAAACTTTTTTCTTTTTTAATGCGTCTGTAAATGTTAATATTTTATTTTTTTTGATTGGCTTTTCAAATCGATTTGAATCTTCTTAACATTCTGTGATAAATGATTCTCGTAATCGTTGACCACATTTTTCTATGCTCAGTAGAAACTCTTCTATATCTGCTCTTGCAGCTTGTCCATTCGAAATGTTGAAAAGTAATTGTTTATTAATATTTTCATCGAATGGATTTATATTTTGCATAATCCCATTGATAAAATTAGTAAGGTGTGTGCTACTTTTCTCCATTTTACTTTTCTCTAAATCTGTCTTGATTTGTTTATAGACCCGCTTGCTGCATAACGTGAGAGATTATAGTCGATCGTATGCTATGACTCTTGCACCACCTTTGGCGAGCGGCAGTGGAGTTTGTGAAGTGTAATACGCCAGTGAGCTTATTCGCTGCGTCTGCATTGATCGTTTGCTCCAATGTCAAATCGATTGGCTGCCTCGAAAATGGTTTGTCGGTTCTCTTAATTCAAAAAGAGCCTTCCTCGAATAACTGGCGTAGACCTGGATGCGTTTCGTCAACATGGCACAAATTATTATGATATCGAACTAGCCATCTAGCATAATTTGGTTGATTAAGCGCAAAAAATAAATTACATATGTTCTGTAATATATGTTTAAACAGAGCAAAGTCTGCAGTTCGAATACTGGCATGGAATATTAAATAATAATTTACTAGATTTACATAAATCATGTAATATTGAGCAGTTTTTCCGTGTTGACCGTCAATTGATTGCTTTAAATAATATTCATATTCTATGATAATGTGTAAGAGTGGCTCATACTCAACAACGGAAGATGCAGATTTTGTATTATTATATTTAATAATATAATCTTTTATATCCGGAGTTATTTCAATATTATTGATATTTAAAAATTGTCGAAAGTGCAAGATCGAAAATGCTAAGCTGAGAATAGGATGAAGACGTTTGCATCTGTTGAAATGTTTACCAGTGAGAAAACCGTTAATAGAACCATGCGCTATTAATTCTGTATCAATCATAATATTTGATATACCGCAATTGTCAATAAATTTTCCGATAGCTTTAAAAAATGCCATCATCACATGAAACCCGCCAACGTGTATGAAAATATTTTTAAATTCATCTGATTGGGATTGAATTTGTAGAGCTATTTTCGCAATCGCCAAATCATAAGTCACTTGAATGTAAGTATCATTGCATTCTGCTGCAATTTTACGAGCTTGAACCATGGTCTCTTTCACAACAGCATTGTTAGTTGGTGATAAGTTAATTGTTGTGAGATACGATATACGTTGCATGATGGATTCGTCTAGAAATATCTTACTGTTGAAACCCACCCACATAGGAGTTTTTGGTATCCCAAGGGCGTGCGACACCATCCATATATGATTTATTCTTCGTTGTTTTTTTAAACTGCTTGGTTCAATACTCATTTCAGCAGATAATGGTTGCAAAGCTTGTAATAGTCTTGGTCGTTTAAGGTACGGATCTAAGTTGGGAGTGATCGCCTCGAAAGTTCGTCTTCTTTTCCTACCACTGGCTTCCGCTGCTTCATCACTGCACTCGTTTTCAATATTTGGTACAATATCCTGAAATATAATGCCGACTGTGTCATGAAGTGTATCTTTACCAGTAAGAGTGTCCACGAATCTATCAAAATTATTGAATGCAACTCCTGTGCACAAATTTGGTTTCCGTACTATGTCTTCTGGGTAGATTTGGGAACGTGAACTTGCGTTATAAGTTGCTTCGGTTTCCAGTTCTTCTGTAATCGTATAACTACAACAGTGACCAAATTTATTAACGATATTAATAACTTTTCGGCTACTTGTTAAACTTTTCAAGGCCATAGCAAGTGTAATGTGCTTGGAAGTCTTAATACGTCCATTAGATACTGCGTATATTATATCTTGAGAAAAAGAGGACACTAATCTTTTCCGCTGGATTGTATTTTGTCGCCGTGTAGCAGTACCGCTCAGCAAAGTTGAATAAAAATCGGACAGCTTTTTAGGTACTTTGCATTCTCCGTCAAGTAAATTTTGCACTGTAAGATTGTCAGGCAGTTTATTTGGATTTATTTTGTTGATCTCTGCTCTCAAAATTAATGCTGCTTCCTGTACAACACCTGCGTTTCTTATAGTATCGTAGTCACTATCCGATAACATTATATCACCAGCAGGAGCAACGATAGTTTGCTTTCTAAGCATAAATAGTTGAATTTGAGATTTAAAAGTTTCCAATAATTTTTTTTCAAGATAACTGGAACGAAAATCGTTAGGCTCAAAATCCAAGGATAACTTATATTCCATTGACAATCGCTCGACATATATTTTTGTCAGCAACTTAATAAAAAAACATTTTTTTTTTAAATGATATTATCCTTGACGAATGCACAGACTTCTTCGTAAGCAAGTTTGTATGCTTTTCGTTCCAGGTGAAATTGAGAAGAAGCCTGGGTAGAAGCTGCAGCTTTACGCTTGCATTCGTCTTCCCAATTTACCAAACAAATCCTGTGGTAAAATATTGAACGTCCTGATTTTTTAAAATTCAAAACTTTATTGAGTACGTTCTCATTATCACTGTCTGTTGCGTATTGTATGATGACATCCGCAATACTATAATCAGATGAGTGCAATGACACTTTCTTCATCGCTGCAAAATATAAATTTTATTGGACGAGATAAATTATCACAATGTCAAATAATTATTAATTAATTTGAATATGTAAGTGTGTTATACCTCGCTTCGGAGCCCGACTGTTCAGGCAGTGGCTGGTTGGATAACTCATCCCTGTGAAAAAGTCAAAACATTTTCATTTTCATATTTTTAATTTAACACACATAAATGACAGTAATTTTTTATTAAAAAATTCACATATAAAAAATCTCTAATTGTTATATTTATGATGCGGTATAAATTTATGCAAATTGTTATGAAAATTGTTACGTCACCGAACGAAATTATTGATTAAATAATTATTTTACTTAAATGAATGTCTTAAATTATTTTGGAGCATGATGGTTCACATTGTTGTTGGCTCAGTGGCTCATTTGACATTGGAATCACTGTTAATGAATTAATAATTTAGTGAGTTAATAACAAAATTCAATTATTAAACAGTGAGAATCAATATTCATAACGTATTATAATTCGAATTTTAAAGACAGTTTAGAAGAACGCAGTTTGCTTCCCGCTTTTATATTTTCTTGCTCTTTCGCACTCTCTCTCTCTCTCTCTCTCTCTCTCTCTCTCTTGTGTCATACACACAGATGGAGAGGTGTTATTCACTCTTGTTAGAGTAATATAACAGATCTTACCTTGATTCTGGAGCAGTTAATTTCTTAAGTTCCTCCCTGTGATTTTTACTTAAAGCCGTGAATCGATGATAACAAGGCAGATGATAACCTTGTTGCGCATTTGTAGTCGATGGCAAGTTAACACTATTGTAGTTAAACTTAAAACTCTTTCGGATGTTCAATATATTTTTGCACGTAGCAATAGTTTGCTCTTCAAATAATTTAACTCCACCTTTCTTTTTTAAACAAATCACACACACACACACAGGGCGAGAACTTCCTTCCATTTTCGTTTATACACTTTTATAGAACTACTCTATGGCGATGCTACGAAAATACTGATCTCAACCGACTTTGTATACAAACAGATACTCTCCAAAAACATCTGCTGTTTGAAAGAAAGAGAACGAATATGTATTATATTCATGTATATAAGGCGAGGGACTGCAATGCCTGTGACGTTCGTTGACAATATACCTGCTTTTATTTTAAAATAACGGGTCTATAATAATAATATAAGGAACTATAGGAGACTGGAATGTTTCTTTCGTCTTTTAAATGCATATTTCAAATAACTTATTTAATTCAAAATATTTCAAGATTACATAAAAATACAATTTCTCGCGTGCTATAAAAAGGAGGCGCACGGAGCGCTCTTCTATCAGTTGCTGACGGCGTTTGTTGCACTGAAATTCGGACTGACTACTTTTTTTTCGATAATAACAATGTTTTCTACTTGTTTACCAAATTTTATATTTTAGAAAATACTTTCATGGTATATAGATTTTCCACAAGTTAAAAGTACTGCTGACGCGGCCAGTTACAAAATTTTTGAGACTGACTATGCTAAAACAATTTTTCAATCAGTATACTGCTCGCAAATCATTTTTCAGATGTTAGGAAGTAGTTGCGACATATATCATTTTTTTACAAAGTTGGATCCGCGCCGGCGCTAAAAGCTAACGAAACAGGCAGACTGACGGCAGACTACTTCTCTACACATCAAATGTAACATAATGTAAGAAAATGAGCCTTTCGAAAATGGTTGCATTTTTTTGTCGCTCACCTCTGGGGCTATAAGCTTATTTAAGAGCTAAGTACGAGTAGTGTAAACGGCCCTTAATCAATTATTGTAAAGTCCCTTCTGAGGTAGAAATAGCCACAATATCCATATGGATCGCGTGGTAGCAGATACGGCTATTTAACCAGTGGTATTACGTTAACGTCATATGTCTTGTTACAACTGTCTATTCCGTCTTATGGTTATATTTTGTGTTAATTTTATCAAACCAGCAACAAATTCGAAATGTCTGGATGGGTTGATAAAACAATTTTTAAACTCGAACCTGAAACGGAAGCGAAAATCAGCTTGTTTCTTACTCAAAGACATGTTATGCTAAATACTGATCCAATCAAAGAAGAAATTGATTACGATTCTAATGGTATCATTATTAAGCACGAATTTGAAAACACTGCAAGCAAGAAGGAGGACGACCAATCGTATTTAAACAATATTGGGACTGAGACAACGGAAGTAAGTTATTTGAAGAATGATTATAAGTGTAACCAATGTCATTATTCAACAAAAGTGAAACACTCTTTAATAAATCACCTATTCAAGCACAATCCTAGTGGCCCTAAATACAAATGTGATAACTGTGCTTTTGTAACAAATTACAAAAGTAGTTTTAATACTCATAGTGCAAAACATAATTCAAGTATTAATTACAAATGTGACCTTTGTGATTATTCAACAAAAGTAAAACTAAATTTAAGGTATCACCTTGTAAAGCACAATTTAGGTAATTCTAAATATAAATGTGATAAATGTGCATATGCAACAATTTACAAAAGTCGGCTTAATGCACATAGTGTTATACATAATTCAAGTAGTGATTTCAAATGTGAGCAATGCGATTATACAACAAAAGTAAAACTAAATTTAAAAAATCATCTTGTAAAACACAACTTAGATGGTTCTAAATATAAATGTGATAAATGTGTTTATGCAACAATTTATAAAAGTAGGCTTAAGGCTCATAGTGTAATACATAATTCAAGTATGGATTACAAATGTGACCAATGCAATTATTCAACAAAAGTGAAATTAAATTTAAAGAACCATCTTGTAAAGCATAAATTAGGTGATTATAAATATAAATGTGACAAATGTGTTTATACAACAATTTATAAAAGTAGACTTAATGCACATAGTGTAATACATAATTCAGCTACTGATTACAAATGTGACCAATGCGATTATTCAACAAAAGTGAAACTAAATTTAAAGAATCATCTTGTAAAGCACAACTTAAATGGGCCTAAATACAAGTGTAACAGATGCGTGTATGGAACAAATTCTAAAAGTAATTTAAATAGGCATAGTGCAATACATTCAAACATTGATTATAAATGTGGCCAATGTGATTATTCAACTAAAGCGAAACAAAATTTAAAGAAACACTATTTAAAGCATGATTCAAATGCGACTGTATACAAATGTGACCAATGTAATTATTCAACGAAAGTTAAACATTGTATGAGATGGCATCTTGTGAAACATAATTCAAGTGGAGCTAAATACAAATGTGATAACTGTACTTTTGTAACAAATTATAAAAGTGACTTTAATACCCATAGTGAAAGGCATCATTCAAGCGGTTCTATATACAAATGTGGCCAATGTGATTATTCAGCAAAAGTGAAACAAAATTTAAGGAACCACCTTATGAAGCACAACTTAAGTGGTCCTAAATACAAATGCGATAAATGTGTTTATATAACAATTTATAAAAGCAGTTTTAATGCACATAGTGCAATACACAATTCTAGCAATCATTACAAATGTGACCAATGCAATTACTCAACTAAAGTGAAGTTAAATTTAAAGAATCACATGTTAAAGCACAATTCAAGTGGTTCTAAATACAAATGTGACAATTGCGTTTATGAAACAAATTATAAAAGTAATTTTAATACACATCGTTTTAAACATAACTCAGATATTGATCACAAATGCAACCAATGTGATTATTCAACAAAAATAAAACAATATTTAATTAAACACCTTATAAAGCACAATGCGAGTGGTTCTAAATATAAATGTGACAAATGTGTTTTTGTAACAAACTATAAACGCAGTTTTAATGAACATAGTGCAATACATAATTCAAACATTTCTTACAAATGTGACCAATGTGATTACTCAACTAAAGTGAAACATAATTTAAAGAACCATCTTTTAAGGCATAATTCAGGTAGTTCTATGTAACATGTACCTATTGCAATTTTTCAACAAAAGCGAATGGAAATTTTAAGAACCACCTTCCAGAGCACAATTCAAGTTATTCTGAATCATAAATAAGTATGTAAGAACATTTTTTGTGAAAATATATGTGTAGACTTTTGCATTAAATATGTACCATTAGTGTCTACTTATTTTTGATATATTTATAATTATGTTTTTGTCAAGTACATTGAATAATATGTATTGGTTGAAAAAAGGTATTGTCAACAGAAGTAGATGTTTGAAATAAACAATTTCTGTTTTTGTTTCCTTGTAAGACAAACAAATGAGTATAAATGTTAATATACAAGTATTTAGATTATGTAGAAAATTATAAAGTAATAGATTTTCGATTCAAGCTATGTTTCATATAGTAAATTATATGTTTGATGAGAAATTTGTCGATATGAAAGAAATATTCATCGTCTTCATGTTCTTGAATTGACGATGTAACACGATAGCGGTAAGTTATGCTGTTTGGGGTTATTATCGATTAATTTTATCTGCTGAATTTAAATTATGGTTTGGAAAATTGCCTTCATGACATCACGTGCTTTCGAACTACAAAAGCTGGAAAAAATACCATTATGAAATTTCCTACACAACCTTACGTAACGTAGTTTATTTAAACATAAGGAAAAAAACTAATGGCAGAGTGATCGTGTTTTCACGGTATTTCATTTATATATATATATATATATATATATATATATATATATAATATATAATGGTAGATTTAATTTTGCTTAAAGGTGGTACTGCCACCAATTAGGTATAGTGGTACTGCTACTATCCTCTCGCTTTTGCACTGGTACTGCCAGTACTTAATAAAATAATGTTCAAGTGGTTCTGCCACCTTTTTAGGCATAGGTACTGCCACTATTCCTTTTTTTTAGATATTATTTACACAACAGTGCGATATTACTTCATAATTTTACTACTTTTTTTTATAATTAATACCAAACCTATTACTACCTACTTTTTTATCCTTTGAAGGTCAAGGTCGCAGTTGCTCATATGCAGCTACTGTAGTTCTCTGTCCTTGCTTATGAAGAACATATCTGTCATTTTCTAATACAATGCGAACGGTATATGGTCCTCAGTATTTTGACTTTAATTTTCCACCACCAGTCAACTGAAAATCTTCGACAGCCACAGCGTCCCCTAGGTCGAACCTTCTGCAGTGAGAGTGTGTAGAGTTGAATTGTTGGGCTCGGTTGTTCGCGGTCTTTATTCGAACGCGTGCTTCCTTGATGGCTATATCAGAATCTATGAAATTATTAATATTGAAGTCCAAGTACTTTATTTTTCAGCTGTATGGGTAGCTCGTAATAAATTGAATAGTGTTCTTATAACACGCTCAACTTGACCGTTTCCTCAAGGCACGTCTGTTGATGTGTGATGGATTTGTACATTCTGTTCACTTAGGAAATTTCGAAATATTATTGAGGTAAATGCAGCGGCACGATCAGCAATAATTCACACTGGTTTACCCAATTCTACAAAAACTGGCATTAATCCATAGATAGTGTCTTCCGAAGATTTATTTGGAATTGGTTGTAATTTACAAAATTTTGAAAATGCATCGATTATGACCAATGTTTGACTGCAACCATTGGATTTCACTAATGGCCCTGCATGGTCAATATGCCGCGTGTCTAAAATGTCATCTGGTTTTTCACCTTGTTGTAATAAACCCTGTCGCCGACCAGTGTGCGATTTTCCTAAAACGCATGCTCGGCAGTTTTTTATGTACTTCTCTAAACATTGGCCCACTTTTGGCCAAGATAGATCTCCCATTTTTGCGATACACTTGTCCCAACCAATATGTGACAATTCATCATGATATAAACGCATCGTTAGTAAACGAGCAGTAATTCGAACAAAACATTTTGGCGGTTCAGTTTTAGTTACTACAATATTGTTTATTATTTTGTAGTTCGAATCACTATCTGGTTTATTCACATAAAGTTTCTACTTTTGAGATTTTGTCTATTTTTAATGTTTTCAACACACATACTTATAGAATTTTTTCTTCGGTAATTGGATTTCGGCTTAAATAATCCACATGCGCCATTTTAGTACCAGGTCTATGTTCTATATTAAAATCATAATCCTGTAATTTCATCCACCAACTCGTGGGTGCAATTCCTTTTTTAACACTGTTGTACGAACAGAATTACTATCAGTGTAGACCGCAAAATGTATTTCATACAAACAAACACGAGCATGTTCTACTGCTTCAACGATGGCAAGTGCCTCCAAGTCATAAGAATTATACCGGCACTCATAATCTATCATACGACGACTGCAATACGCTACAGGTCTAGCAACACCATCTTCTTTTTGAAGAAGCGCGGCACCGATACCCATGGTATGGAGCTCACAACTTAATTCTAGATTGTACATACGTAGCACAGGTTTTGCAGTTAACTTACTTATAATTAATTGTCTTACATTTTCACATTCTTGAGTCCATTTAAAATCACAATTTTTGCACAGTAAGGCTGTTATTGGAGAGGTTATTTGAGAAAATCCTTTGATAAATCGCCGAAAATAACCAGCAAGGCCCATAACTTGACGTACACCTTTTACATTGAAAGGAGGTGGAGTATGCATCAAAGCGGTCACTTTCTTTGGATTAGGGCGTATTGTTCCTTCACTCAACACAACACCGAGGTATTCCGTTTCAAGTTTAAAAAATAGGCATTTTTCATAATTTTAACGAGAATCCGTGACTTGACAAAGTGAATAATACTTCGTCCAAATTTTGTAATCCTTCGAATGCCCTTGAGGGCACCTAAACGTCGTCAATGTAAACAAATGCCTTAGTTCCTTTTAAATCATCTAAAGCTTCGTCTATTGCCCGTTCATAAATAGAAGGCGAATTAATGAAACCGAAAGGCATGCGATTAAATTCGGGTGTTGTTATACATGACGTGATGTGCTTGGAATCTTCCTCAATTTCCACTTGGTAAAAACCGGATTTCATATCCAAAAGAGTATAATATTTAGCTTTACATAAAGCATTCACTTGATCTTCTATCAAAGGTAATGGATACCTTTCTTTAAAGACTTTTTTATTAACGTCACAGTAGTCAACACACATTCTTAATTCACTTTTTCTTTCGAACCAAAACGATAGGGCTTGCATATTCTGAATAGCTGTGACGAATTATTCCGGTATTTAATAAATCAGCTATTATTTTCTTCAGCTGTATTCTTTCCGGTAGTAATATGGTCAGGTGTTCTATCTTTATAAAATGTCAAAAGTTTTTCCACTTGTAATTTTAAATTGTCTTCTAATCCAGCCTGATTAATTTTTACTTCATTCTATGATTTAAACGCTTTACGCATATTGAGCAGGTCATTGTTTATTAAATCAAGTCCGTCGACACATTTTTCAACACGTAAACAAGGTCTACTATTAAATCCCCGCCAATAATAACATCAATATCGCCTGGAATAGCATTATCACAAACCAAGGTAAAACTTATTTCTAATGTTGCGTTCGGTAAAACAACTATTAAATCACATAATCCAATAATATAAACAACTTGAGTTCCTAATCCTAAAAACCCCGTATGTTTTTATTCGGAGGTTTTATTAAACCGTTTAATGCTTTTACTACAGATTGTTTAATAATTGAAATGTCAGCACCGCTATCAATAAGATACGTGAACGACAGAGCTTCGTTGCGACATAATAACGTGGCGATCGTTGTTTTATTTAAGTGGCGTCATTTCTTTATTACAAACGCTTTTTTAGACTTTCCGTGTTTATACCAACAAGTAGTTTCTTTGTGTCCCATTTTTTTTACAATGATTACATTTGGTGATCGACGCATCGTATTTTTCATGTGGAGCGTCCTTCTCAGTGTTCGACTTTTGTAAAATACGACACATGTCTTGTTGGAGGCCTGGAGGTCCACACTTAAAACACGTACCTTTAAATGTTCTCTTGAGTCGGCCGGTGTAGCGTTGTTCTAAAAAGCGTCGTTCATGTTTCCATTTAGGCACTTTTACAGCATTCGTGTGTCGCGGAATTCTTGATGATACGGGATGACGAGCATCAAATTCACTCAGTAGTTTCATTAAATCGCGCTCTGATGGTGGTTTTTGAATGTGTAAAGCAGAACGTGCTTCGGCATGGACGTCAGTCATAACAATAGCGGTACCCACGATTATTTAATGCTTCGCTAGCTTTTACGATCACTAAATTATCACTAACGTTTAATCCGATTTTCAATTTCGTTGCGTCACTCAGTCATTCGTCGATCGAGTATGCGTTGTGATCAGGGTCATAGCTGGTTAATGTAAACGAAGCTTGCATTGGCGCCAAACTGGACGCCCACGCCTGTGAATTTTCAGCATCTGCTCCTGCAAGACTGGGTGTTGGCGTGTGACATGGCGAGGACGTCATCTTGGTTATTTCGGCAAGCTGTTGTTGTTGCGATTCCACTAATTTAATTAATGTTTCCTGCCACTGTAGTATACGGCGCTTTGGAACCGAATTGTCGACATCGTTTTCCGTGTCGACGGCAACCTCATCATCACTACACTCGCGAGTTTCATGTTCAGGATGTTCGTCCGACATTTTCCACCTTGCTATTCACTGTTTTTTTTACTTTTATAGGCACTTTGCGTGTAATAATCCCACTTCTGATGAAAACTGGAGGGATGATTAATCCTTATTACAAAACTCAATTTATTACACAATTTTAAAATACGTTTTATATGCGTATTCCACAACCGACCCCGAGCTCTCGTCCCCGGACGCTTGACCGCCTCGTCCTTCCTGACACGCATGTGTGACCTACCGGCCAAGTGGGGAGGCTAAAAGTGGGAAATATATATATATATATATATATATATATATATATATATATATATATATATATATATATAGGGCAGAACGGTTACTGAATAACGACATTATGGAACTGAAGCAAGAATTGGCTGTGGCATGGTCAACAAATTAATAGACGGCGATGGTGTGAGGTTTTTATTTAAAAAAAAATTTTAGTTTTCAGAACTTGAACGTCTATCACCTACAAAAAAAAAACGGAAATCGTATCTTCTTTACATTGGTCATAAAAGACAACATATGTCTTATCTAATACAAAGAGATGTTTTGTTAACCAAATCTAAGTAAGAACGCCTTCTCCTTTTTTGTGCTTCCAAAATAAAAAGCAGGGAAGAAATATGCATGAAATTCAGATCGCAAATTTCATAAGTAATCCAATGTGAAGACTTGCTTTCGTGATCAAATTTACATACTGCATTTTTTCTTTCTTTTCTTGGCTATTAAACATGATGTAGAGGTATGTTGATATGCATACTTAGTTCTTCTTTTCTTGACTATTCCGTACACATGAACGTAAATAACCAGAAACGTACCCATTTAAGTCGTAGCTAAATGGAACTTACCGCAATATTGCTGCTTTCGTATCTAAGCACAAGACCTGACGAAAACCAAATATTTAAATGTATTTTTACTAAAATTATGATGCCAAACTGTCTTATTCCGACTGCATTATATCACCATAAGAACCTAAACCGGATTCTCCTAGTACTATAGTAACAGGTGGATATTGTTCATGGAAAAATTTCCCATATGTTTCTCCCAATCATTTGAAATAATCTTTTTCGTATGCGAACAATCATTTTTCCACATTGTAGGTGAAGATTTAGATAAAACCTTAAGCCATAATTTCTGAACCCTATCTATCGACGGAGGTTCAGAACTCCTTTGCTTATTAAAAATATTAAAGACAATAACATTTACTGTGGACTACAACTGTAGTTTGTTTTTCGAATCGTATATACCGGGTGGTCGTGAAGGACTTAGTTATAGCACATGCTACATGACAAATGTTTAGAATTGTAAGGGCAATCCAAAAATGCAATAAAAAAATTGGGTTGCAATTTAAAAAAAAAATTTGTTTAGCAAATCTTTTTTGAGACACCCTGTATAAATTTTTTTTTCGAAAAATATGCCCCGAAAAAATATAAAATCGACGGGTCCGAGCGATTTTGGAAAAAAATTGTGCTTTACGAAATATTGAATTTATTCCTTCCTTTACGACCACCGGTAATATATATATATATATATATATATATATATATATATATATATATATATATATATATATATATATATATATATTATGGCAATATATATTATATAGTATATAATTATTATTAATGTTAGGGGATAGGGTTCAATTGCTTTTTAATTATTGTTGGCAAATAAAGTAAACAACCTTTTAACTTTTAAATATAGTAAAAATTTTCGTGAAACCAAAAGAAATTTCATTTCACACATGGAAATATTCATGTTAATTATTAAATTGCAATTTTCAGCTAATAGTTTCAATATGAAACAGACTTCGTTGTAATTTGCACAAATTACACATGCGTTGCTTCCTTACTAACTTAATTAAATGCAGCCTATCAAAAATTTCACCAAAGGATCTAAAATTAGTGAGTATACTTTTTATTTTATTCAAAGTAAAATTATTATTTTTATAATTACACCTGTTCATTGACTTTTCAGATATTGATACATGTTGTCGCACAAACATTTATACATAATCAAACAAACAACATAAATACAGGACATCAAACGAATAATCAATGCAAAAGTTGGGTTATGATAGAAAAATTTAACTCACATGTGTTGTTGCAATTTACAAATAATGGTCACGTTAGGCTTGTTCCATATAAAACATTGGACGTAGACTTTTTTCCATATATCGATGATACTGCCTTGCTGTTAAAAATGATGCTGCTTATATTTCATAACTTCATCCAAATCCATTAACTGGTGATAACTCTTCCTCGTGGTAAATACAATTTACTTAACATGCTTATGTGCTTTCAGACAAGCACTTTTATTTTATTTGTATATTTAAATGTTGGTTTAAGTGTTTAATAATTTTTTGGATTTAACTTGTATTTTATTCTTATATAATTTTTTTATTTACTTGCACTTTTATTTTAAATGCCGTTATGAAGTTAAATAATATAATAATAATTTCCATCACTTTCAAAAAAAATAAACATCGAATCCAAAATAACTGAAGGATTTTATTGACATAAAAAAAATGCACATCGCTCGATGTTTAAACACGACTGCGAAATGAAACAGTTACAATATTATCGACAATTATAATCGGCAACCCTAGTTTTAAATTCTGTTATAGGTTAAAACAATCGTTTCTGAAATCTCAACTCTACGTTGATCGCGTTTCAAATCCGATAATGTTAACGAAACTTTTAACTTACGTGTTAACAAAAACACTACTAGCACTATGACTTAGCCACTAAAAATTACAATGGCAAAAGAGTGAGAAATCAAGAGCAATTCCTTTTATGCTTTTCTCATGGATACCAAAATTTCAATTTTTTTTCTACATTACACACAAAAAATCATAGCATCTGATTGGTCTAAACAAAATTGTTAAATTAACTAAAACATAAATTATGCCATAACTTTTTCAAATCAAATCGGATTTGCTTTTTAAATACAATTTTGAAATCAGGGCAACTTTCTGCATAAAAATATACCTCGCATGCTATACTTCGCTTCAAGAATTTTCATTTTGACAAACTAATATCCAAGTTACTATAAGTTTTTGTTATGAACGAATAAGTTCAATGGTAATTATGTAATTAAAAATTATTATTAATTTTATTAAATACATAAATAAAAAGTTTACCTCGAGTAGGATTTGAACCTACCACCTGTACTTTGCTAGAGTACCGCGCTAACCAACTGCGCCATCAATGTTCAAGCCCCAATCGATGTAAATTTTGTCTTTATGTATGTAGAACAGATGTAAATTCTAAATATAATGAGATTACAATCAAATTACTTATATTAATGGAATGTGATCCTGAAATATCGCAAGGATTCACACACACCAAAGCAACTTGGCTAAGATTAAGTTATTATAAGTTTTTGTTATGAACGAATAAGTTCAAAGGTAAACATATCTCATTAAATTTAGAATTGACATCTGTTCTACATACATAAAGACAACATTTACATCGATTGGGGCTTGAACCTTGATGGCGCAGTTTACTATAAATACAGGTCGTAGGTTCAAATCCTACTCGAAGTAAACTTTTTATTTATGTATTTAATAAATGAATAATAATTTTTAACTAATATCTAAATTTACTAATATCTAACAATTGTTATATTTTACAACTAAACTAATTACATATTCAAATTCTACATAAAAACTGTATCAGAATACACCTATTTCAACCCATTTTACCTAGTTTTAACAAAATTTCTACTTCCATACCTTAATTTTAGGTAGCTAACCCAACTTTTCTAATTTTATGTTTAAATTACATATTTACTGTTAATTTCTTTGTGAAAATGAGGGAAACCTACTATTATATGCTTTTATAATTTATTCTGAACTTATCTTATCCTATAAAAACTATAAATTTCTTTCTTAAATATAGTACTTAACCTAACTTTATACAATTTACTTTTAACTTGCGTTTTAAACGTCTATATCACTTGAAATGTTTATCTGATGTGTTCTTATATATGCCTCTAACACAATTACTGTTTATTTGTACTCCATAGTTCATAATTTTGTCTTTTCACATTTCCATATTGTTAACACATTTTGAAAATTTTTGTATATAAATTGTAATTATATATTAAATATCACATTGCACAAATGTTGTTCATGTTCTTAGCTATGTTTCTAAGTGACTACCACTTCTTATGCACTTTTTAAACACTTTGTCTGTGAATTACCAATATACTGTGTTCGTACCATAACCCTTTTTTATTGTTCGCAGAGTTTATGCATTGTACCTATTACTATACATGTTCTACATATTAGAATTATTGTACTTCATGTAATCAATATCTATCACGTGTTTTTTAAATTGCTTAAATAAATTGATTTAAATGTGAATGTGAATTAGTTATATATCTTAAACGAAACTGATCGTACACACTAATATGAATCGTGTTGACCTTTCTCACGTGCTACTGGTATAGCTCATTGCTTTTATGAATATAATAACCTTGTGCATACCCCACAAAGCCTGTTTTGTTGCATCAAAACCATATTTTTACACTCATATACCATTTTTTTCTCATAATAAACTGTATACTTCTTCAATTTTATTTAAACTTGCATACTATATAGAATTTAAGCTGGATACACTCTAGCCCCTTTATTATGCCTATTTCTAACCATCTCAATATATATATATATATATATATATATATATATATATATATATATATATATATACGAATTAATACCTGAAAGATAAATATTTTAATTAATGGTTATATTGAGTTTAAAAGTTTTAACCTATTAACAGTGCATTGAAAATATAGCTTCTGAATATAATTCTTTTCCAAAGGTATGAAATAGCCTCTAAATAAAATATGAAATACATACGAAAGCACTGACAATTTAAACTTCTCGTTTTGTATATTACAAAAATGGCTGACTTTTAAAAAGTATACCTTTCACAAGGAAAGAGAGAGGACTCGTAATATTTCAGATCTGCATAGAAAATTGCGACCAAATATCAATTGGTCGCCATTTGTTTGGTGCCAGACAAACTTTAGCGTCTTTCGTGCATTTTGAGTTTTTGTTTATAAAAAGTGAATTAAACACAGTGTTATTTTTACGTTATTACAATGGTAGTGTGCTGCATATGGCTGTACAAGCCGTATTGAAATAAAGGAAGGAGTTATATTTCACAGGTGAAATATATGCAATTACCTATATTCGTAAACTAAACAACACGCCTGTAAATCTTAAAACATTTTTCCACTGGCTGATATTTTATGAGTAAGTATTATTTCAAGTTTTGATAGTAACATGATATAATTAATGATTCATAAACATTTTAAAGTAAGCAATAGCGATTTTCATTAAAAAATCTGAATATATCATAGTCCTACTTATAAAAAAAATATACTGAAGGTTTGAATTTGTGTCTCAAAGACTGAAGGATAGCGATATCCTTCACTCAGTTTTTAAACCTTTTACGCAGAGATGATCTTGTAAATGTTTACAAACTCCATTGACTATCAGAGTAATAAAAATGTGTATACTATTAACATTTCGGAAGACGTTATATATTCTCTTAATTTATTGATAGTATCTTACGTACATAATGATTGTTTCACGTAGACATTAAAAAATTAGAGGTTATTCATATTTCTGAGGTAATTTTAAAAGTATCTGAATGTGAGCACTAACTTGGGTAACGTGGTAAGAGATAAAAAACTGATTGTGGGTCTGACTTATAGTAGGCTAGAAAGAAACCCGATAAGCATTATATGAGTGTGAGAGGGACATAACTTTACCGATGTTGCCACTTGTACATATTCGCATGTAGGCACAACATTTTTCTAACGAAACCAAAGCAATTAAGACGATGTTGAAAAGTCGCGCGTTCTTTGAAACTATTAGTAAATACTTTACACTTAAACATTAAATGATAATACCTCAAACATCGAAGTTTATTGTAATTGCGAATTTATGACATGGTTCGATTACTACTCGTAAGAAGAACAAAGAAGAAAGCTGCAAACAAGAACATTAACATTTACATTGATAATATAACTTAAGTTTAATCTTTAACTTGATCATTATAATTCTTATTGAAAAACCAACTATTTTTAAAATGAACAGAATACACTTTTTCAAAACTCTACTTTACAAGATTTTCGAAAAGACCTCTACCTTGCGCAAGGGACTAACCTAAATTCAGTTCGGGTGTTTTCTAACATTTCTTGGGTGATGCTGTTTAAAGAGTCTGTAACTTTGACATGAAGTTCGTCCAAATTGTAAGCCGTTCATGCCTGTGACCATAAATTTGCTGGGATACGTATCCCTAAACAAAAAAGTCCTTCGACGCCATATCAGGTGAGCGAGGAGGATATTTAATAGTACATTCTCAACTAATAATACGGTTAGGGAACGTAGTTTCCAAAAACTGTTGAACTCTTATTGCAGTACGAGCAGGACAACCATCTACTTGATACCAAATGTCATCAAAATTTATATTGAGGCGTGGAGCAGTTGGAACTATCTGGTTTCTCAACAGTTCTAAATATTTGTCCGCATTCAATTATCCGTTGCTAAAAAATGGACCAATTATGGAATTGCCTAAAGTTCCTGCCCACACACTAACTTTTTGGTGGTATTGTGTCCGGTCAGGAATACTAATGTGTTTGTTTTCCCGAGAGTAACCAACAGCGACAGACGAATTATGATGGCCATCTAAGTTAAAAGAACACTCGTCGGTAAACAAAATATTTTCAATAAACCTTTCGTTTTCATTATATCTTCACAAAATTCCATACGCTTTTGATGATCTTATGGAAAAATTTCTTGTGGAGTTTGCAACTTATAGCAACGGTATTTATTCCTTTTCAAGATATTGCAAACTATTCTTGGTTCAATATTCATTTCTTCAGCTATTTTTGTACTATTGCACGGGAAATTAGTTTCTGCTAAACTACACACTGCAATTTCTTGGAGTTCGCGCCCTTCGTTTAAGTTACGACCAGGACCATCATTACCATCAATGCTACTGTATTTTCTGCAATTATTTAAACATCCACATCTTTCAAATTTACAAACAGTACTCATAATCGTACTTTCTGATGGAATTGGCATGTTTTCAAAGGAAAAAGCAAACCTGCCCATTATTTCTTGTGCAGTGCTTTCTGTATAATACCACTTAATAATCTGTATTTTTTTTTCAGTGGAATGCATGAGTATTGTGTCGGACTTGCAAAAACACTGATTTTCAATTAAATGTGTCATTGATACTAGCCTACTCAAAAGACGCATGTATGGCATCAGCGCATTTAGTTTATAAATTAAGTGGTGTAAATGGTAAAAATTTTAAATAATATAATAAAGAAATAAGAGTAAAAAGTTCTCCAAAAACAAATGATTAAACTAACTGGAGATACAAACCATTCACCAAAAATAATGCCTTTGACTCAATCGGAAGATTAAAGTAGGGTGGTTCATTCTTTTGATTTGCTTAATTACCACAAATTCTGCTCGATTATTTCCACTGTACATAAATAATAAAAATGCAATGTAACACTAATAAAATGATCTAGGACGCCAAATTATTTTTAATAATGCTCGGAATAACTAAACCGAGTTTTACAATAAAAATTTTATCAAAATGTAAAAAATAAAAAAATATACAGACTATGTTTATTAACAGTTAAATTTGGATTAAATAAAATATATCTACTGTACCTTATTCCACTGTTGTTCGCAAAACCGATAGAACCTTGTGGTGTTTAAGTCAGCTCGATGGAGTGATTTACTTTGCAACCTTTCCATGGCGTGAGTATTGTTTTAAGTCGTCCTCTTCTTCGGAGATCGCTCTTTCAGTATCTGAAGTCATCCTCATGGGAATGGAGTTATACATTCCCAAAAAACAGTGCCGTATAGGTCATTCACGTTCCCAGCCCCGGTTTAATAAGGCTTGTGCTGATGCAATATATTTAAAAAATAAATGTTACATTAAATGGAAATCTAATAAATCGTTTGACAGTCATGTAGAATACGTTGGTGCTAGAAATATCTGCAAAAGTGTCATCACTAAAACTAAAAAGTTGTTCGAACAACCAAAATGCAATGAACGAGCTACATCTCCTTTAGGCAGTCATAAATTTTGGTCTTTAGCTAAACCCATTAGTAAAAACTTTGGAACATCTTCATTTCCCCCCCTGACATCTATTGACGGATCGGTAGTTGCTGATTCTGTAGACAAAGCCAACGTTTTTGTGGATTTGTTTGCATCAAACTCGTGTCTCAATGATTCTGGAAAAGATGTGCCCCTAGTCAACTCTTCGTCATACGCTATGAAACCAATTCATTTTCGGTACAAGCTCTTGGAATCGATCATCAGTAGGCTTGATCTCAATAAGGCGACTGGCCCAAACGGTATCCCAGCTATTGTCTTAAAGAAATGTTCCCCCGAACTAGTACCAGTCCTATCTAAGCTCTATACGATCTCTGTCTTCTGGGAAATTCCCTTCATCATAGAAGTTAGCAAATGTTCAACCTATTCCCAAAAAAGGCGATAAGACCGATCCTCAAACTACCGAGCAATTGCCATCACTTCCATTTTGTCTAAAATCATGGAACAAGCCATCAATCAGCAACTGCTCACGTTCCTTGAAACTAACAAACTCCTTAGTGACCACCAATATGGGTTTAGGCAAAGTCGTTCAACAGGCGCTCTTCTTTCATATGTGACCCAAGTTTGGAACAATACAGTAGAGCAGTCTGGTGAAACAGTTGTAGTCGCTTTAGATATCTCAAAGGCATTTGACCAAGTTTGGCATAAGTGTTTACTTGCCAAACTCACCTAATTTGGGTTAAATGATACGCTCATCAACTGGGTTTCTAGTTTCCTTGATAAAAGACGAAGAATGCGTGTCGTAGTTGATGGCTTTTTTTCAAAAGAAGTTAGCATTAACGCGGGCGTACCACAGGGATCCGTCATAGCACCTACACTTTTTCTACTGTACATAAATGACCTTATTTCTTCAACAACTAACCCCATCCATTGCTTTGCTGACGATAGCACTCTTCACAGTAGTTCATCCCAGTCTACTCATAGTGATAGTCTACCTATGTCAAATCAAGGATCAAGGAATTAAAGCTGAAATGGCAAATTAAATCAACAAAGACATTAAACGTATTCTCGAATGGGGAAGCAATAATCTAGTTAAATTCAATGCTAACAAAACTCAGTGTTACCTTATGTCCGCCAAAAAAGATCGATCATTTCGTGTTGTAAGTATGAATGGCTCAGTTCTTAAGTTTTCAACTCTATTACTCTGTTAAGTATGACTGTATCTTCAAATCTCTCATGGGTTGACCATCTGTCAGCTACCAAAACAGCTGCTCGTAAAATAGGTTTCTTGTACAGATCTAAGCAGTACTTTACCTCTCGACAACTCCTTCCGCTGTATAAGGCCCAAATTCGGCCTCATCTGGAATATAGTTCTCACCTTTGGGTTAGTGCTCCCCAACTCTACGTTGATCGCGTTTCAAATCCGATAATGTTAACGAAACTTTTAACTTACGTGTTAACAAAAACACTACTAGCACTATGACTTAGCCACTAAAAATTACAATGGCAAAAGAGTGAGAAATCAAGAGCAATTCCTTTTATGCTTTTCTCATGGATACCAAAATTTCAATTTTTTTTCTACATTACACACAAAAAATCATAGCATCTGATTGGTCTAAACAAAATTGTTAAATTAACTAAAACATAAATTATGCCATAACTTTTTCAAATCAAATCGGATTTGCTTTTTAAATACAATTTTGAAATCAGGGCAACTTTCTGCATAAAAATATACCTCATGCTATACTTCGCTTCAAGAATTTTCATTTTGACAAACTAATATCCAAGTTACTATAAGTTTTTGTTATGAACGAATAAGTTCAATGGTAATTATGTAATTAAAAATTATTATTAATTTTATTAAATACATAAATAAAAAGTTTACCTCGAGTAGGATTTGAACCTACCACCTGTACTTTGCTAGAGTACCGCGCTAACCAACTGCGCCATCAATGTTCAAGCCCCAATCGATGTAAATTTTGTCTTTATGTATGTAGAACTGATGTAAATTCTAAATATAATGAGATTACAATCAAATTACTTATATTAATGGAATGTGATCCTGAAATATCGCAAGGATTCACACACACCAAAGCAACTTGGCTAAGATTAAGTTATTATAAGTTTTTGTTATGAACGAATAAGTTCAAAGGTAAACATATCTCATTAAATTTAGAATTGACATCTGTTCTACATACATAAAGACAACATTTACATCGATTGGGGCTTGAACCTTGATGGCGCAGTTGGTTACTACTATAAATACAGGTCGTAGTTCAAATCCTACTCAAAAACTTTATTTATGTATTTAATAAATGAATAATAATTTTTAACTAATATCTAAATTTACTAATATCTAACAATTGTTATATTTTACAACTAAACTAATTACATATTCAAATTCTACATAAAAAAACTGTATCAGAATACACCTATTTCAACCCATTTTACCTAGTTTTAACAAAATTTCTACTTCCATACCTTAATTTTAGGTAGCTAACCCAACTTTTCTAATTTTATGTTTAAATTACATATTTACTGTTAATTTCTTTGTGAAAATGAGGGAAACCTACTATTATATGCTTTTATAATTTATTCTGAACTTATCTTATCCTATAAAAACTATAAATTTGTAAAATTCTTAAATATAGTACTTAACCTAACTTTATACAATTTACTTTTAACTTGCGTTTTAAACGTCTATATCACTTGAAATGTTTATCTGATGTGTTCTTATATATGTCTCTAACACAATTACTGTTTATTTGTACTCCATAGTTCATAATTTTGTCTTTTCACATTTCCATATTGTTAACACATTTTGAAAATTTTTGTATATAAATTGTAATTATATATTAAATATCACATTGCACAAATGTTGTTCATGTTCTTAGCTATGTTTCTAAGTGACTACCACTTCTTATGCACTTTTTAAACACTTTGTCTGTGAATTACCAATATACTGTGTTCGTACCATAACCCTTTTTTATTGTTCGCAGAGTTTATGCATTGTACCTATTACTATACATGTTCTACATATTAGAATTATTGTACTTCATGTAATCAATATCTATCACGTGTTTTTTAAATTGCTTAAATAAATTGATTTAAATGTGAATGTGAATTAGTTATATATCTTAAACGAAACTGATCGTACACACTAATATGAATCGTGTTGACCTTTCTCACGTGCTACTGGTATAGCTCATTGCTTTTATGAATATAATAACCTTGTGCATACCCCACAAAGCCTGTTTTGTTGCATCAAAACCATATTTTTACACTCATATACCATTTTTTTCTCATAATAAACTGTATACTTCTTCAATTTTATTTAAACTTGCATACTATATAGAATTTAAGCTGGATACACTCTAGCCCTTTATTATGCCTATTTCTAACCATCTCAATATATATATATATATATATATATATATATATATATATACATATACGAATTAATACCTGAAAGATAAATATTTTAATTAATGGTTATATTGAGTTTAAAAGTTTTAACCTATTAACAGTGCATTGAAAATATAGCTTCTGAATATAATTCTTTTCCAAAGGTATGAAATAGCCTCTAAATAAAATATGAAATACATACGAAAGCACTGACAATTTAAACTTCTCGTTTTGTATATTACAAAATGGCTGACTTTTAAAAGTATACCTTTCACAAGGAAAGAGAGAGGACTCGTAATATTTCAGATCTGCATAGAAAATTGCGACCAAATATCAATTGGTCGCCATTTGTTTGTGCCAGACAAACTTTAGCGTCTTTCGTGCATTTTGAGTTTTTGTTTATAAAAGTGAATTAAACACAGTTTTATTTTTACGTTATTACAATGGTAGTGTGCTGCATATGGCTGTACAAGCCGTATTGAAATAAAGGAAGGAGTTATATTTCACAGGTGAAATATATGCAATTACCTATATTCGTAAACTAAACAACACGCCTGTAAATCTTAAAACATTTTTCCACTGGCTGATATTTTATGAGTAAGTATTATTTCAAGTTTTGATAGTAACATGATATAATTAATGATTCATAACATTTTAAAGTAAGCAATAGCGATTTTCATTAAAAATCTGAATATATCATAGTCCTATTATAAAAAAATATACTGAAGGTTTGAATTTGTGTCTCAAAGACTGAAGGATAGCGATATCCTTCACTCAGTTTTTAAACCTTTACGCAGAGATGATCTTGTAAATGTTTACAAACTCCATTGACTATCAGAGTAATAAAATGTGTATACTATTAACATTTCGGAAGACGTTATATATTCTCTTAATTTATTGATAGTATCTTACGTACATAATGATTGTTTCACGTAGACATTAAAAAATTAGAGGTTATTCATATTTCTGAGGTAATTTTAAAAGTATCTGAATGTGAGCACTAACTTGGGTAACGTGGTAAGAGATAAAAAACTGATTGTGGGTCTGACTTATAGTAGGCTAGAAAGAAACCCGATAAGCATTATATGAGTGTGAGAGGGACATAACTTTACCGATGTTGCCACTTGTACATATTCGCATGTAGGCACAACATTTTTCTAACGAAACCAAAGCAATTAAGACGATGTTGAAAAGTCGCGCGTTCTTTGAAACTATTAGTAAATACTTTACACTTAAACATTAAATGATAATACCTCAAACATCGAAGTTTATTGTAATTGCGAATTTATGACATGGTTCGATTACTACTCGTAAGAAGAACAAAGAAGAAAGCTGCAAACAAGAACATTAACATTTACATTGATAATATAACTTAAGTTTAATCTTTAACTTGATCATTATAATTCTTATTGAAAAACCAACTATTTTTAAAAATGAACAGAATACACTTTTTTCAAAACTCTACTTTACAAGATTTTCGAAAAGACCTCTACCTTGCGCAAGGGACTAACCCTAAATTCAGTTCGGGTGTTTTCTAACATTTCTTGGGTGATGCTGTTTAAAGAGTCTGTAATTTTGACATGAAGTTCGTCCAAATTGTGAGGCCGTTCATGCCTGTGACCATAAATTTCCTGGGATACGTATCCCTAAACAAAAAAGTCGTTCGACGCCATATCAGGTGAGCGAGGAGGATATTTAATAGTACATTCTCCACTAATAATACGGTTAGGGAACGTAGTTTCCAAAAACTGTTGAACTCTTATTGCAGTACGAGCAGGACAACCATCTACTTGATACCAAATGTCATCAAAATTTATATTGAGGCGTTGAACAGTTGGAACTATCTGGTTTCTCAACAGTTCTAAATATTTGTCCGCATTCAAGTATCCGTTGCTAAAAAATGGACCAATTATGGAATTGCTTAAAGTTCCTGCCCAGACACTAACTTTTTGGTGGTATTGTATCCGGTCAGGAATACTAATGTGTTTGTTTTCCCGAGAGTAACCAACAGCGACAGACGAATTATGATGGCCATCTAAGTTAAAAGAACACTCGTCGGTAAACAAAATATTTTCAATAAACCTTTCGTTTTCATTATATCTTCACAAAATTCCATACGCTTTTGATGATCTTCCGGAAAAATTTCTTGTGTAGTTTGCAACTTATAGCAACGGTATTTATTCCTTTTCAAGATATTGCAAACTATTCTTGGTTCAATATTCATTTCTTCAGCTATTTTTGTACTATTGCACGGGAAATTAGTTTCTGCTAAACTACACACTGCAATTTCTTGGAGTTCGCGCTCTTCGTTTAAGTTACGACCAGGATGCTCACCATCATTACCATCAATGCTACTGTATTTTCTACAATTATTTAAACATCCACATTTTTCAAATTTACAAACAGTACTCATAATCGTACTTTCTGATGGAATTGGCCTGTTTTCAAAGGAAAAAGCAATCCTGCCCATTATTTCTTGTGCAGTGCTTTCTGAATAATATCACTTAATAATCTGTATTTTTTCTTCAGTGAAATGCATGAGTATTGTGTCAGACTTGCAAAATCATTGATTTTCAATTAAATGTGTCATTGACACTAGCCTACTCAAAAGATGCATGTATGGCATCAGCGCATTTAGTTTATAAATTAAGTGGTGTAAATGGTAAAAATTTTAAATATTATAATAAAGAAATAAGAGTAAAAAGTTCTACAAAAACAAATCGTTAAACTAACTGGAGATACAAACCATTCACCAAAAATAATGCCTTTGACTCAATCGGAAGATTAACGTAGGGTGGTTCATTCTTTTGATTTGCTTAATTACCACAAATTCTGCTCGATTATTTCCACTGTACGTAAATAGTAAAAATGCAATGTAACACTAATAAAATGATTTCGGACGCCAAATTATTTTTAATAATGCTCGGAATAACCAAACCGAGTTTTACAATAGAAATTTTATCAAAATGTAAAAAATAAAAAAACATACAGACTATGTTTATTAACAGTTAAATTTGGGTTAAATAAAATATATCTTAAAAATAGCCTTAAATTACTAAAAAAAGCCTTAAATTACTAAAAAAATCATTAAACATTAAATACCTGTTACAAAATATAATACATCTTCTTGAGAACCCCTGGTATTATAAAAAATAATGCAGAATTGCAAACCAAGGTGACGTAATCCTTGTGTCAATGTTGCGCAATATATTGCGATAACAATTTTTTTATGTTGTCAACCACACCCAAACTGGAATTTTATTTCTTATAAATTTGTCTTCTTAAAACAGAATAATCCGTTTAAAGCTAAAATTGTGGAAAAATCATGAATGAAACGTCTATACCAATAAAACGTTCAACTTCTGTAAAAGAATGTGATTGAGGAAATTTAGTAATAGCCTCCACCTTTGAAGGATCAGTGTGAAGACCATTTTTATCAATAACAAAACCTAAATATGATAATTGAGGTTTACTAACTTCACATTTATCTAAATTAATATTTAATTTGGCATCATTAAGCCTCTTAAAGACTTCTTTTAAAATAGCAATGTGTTCCTTAAATGTACTTGAAAATATAATATCCAAATAAACAAAAAACTGATTGGGATCAATCATGACCTAAAATTGAATCCATAAATCGTTGTAAAGTACTGGGTGCGTTGGTAAGTCCCATGGGCATAACAGTATACTCAAATAATCCTCTATGTGGAACAGTAAAAGCAGTCTTTTCACATAAAATTTATTAACTGTAATTAACCATTCTTTAAAAACAAGCTTGTCAGCCTCTGAAAAATCATAATGAATGTGTCGACTAACAGAACACTCCCCATTTACAAGTTTTTTGAAAATTTATACTTCGGACAATTAGTAAAAGTAACATCGAAATAACCACATTTAAAGCAAAAGATTTTATCATCACCATTGTCACAGATGTGATAGGTATGACCCAATTGTTTACACTTAAAACATGTTGAAGACTTAGCTGTATTATGAATTATTAAAAGTTGAATTTAAATTGTTTGGCTTGGTACTAGTAAAATTGACATTAGGTTTAATATTTTGATTCAATGTAGAAGATTTAGGTTTGTATTCAGATTGTCTTTGAGAATCTGACCAAGAATTAAATTTGAATTTAGAATTCTGAGCTTTCACTTGCTGCAATTTTTTACATAACTCGACTAGATGGAAAATATTAACATTAACAAGAGCTAACTGAGTAGCAAACCAAGGTTGTAAATTTTTCATAATAATGTTTAATTGTTCACACTCAGAAGGAGGAACGTCTAATTGTGAAAATAAATTAACTATTTCAGGAATAAAGAGGGTTGGAATTTCATCAAAAGTCTGCTTTCTATTCTTAATTTCATTTAACAAAACTTTGTCAGGTCCTTCGATTAAAAACTTACTTCTTAATTTAGAAATAAGTTGGTCCCACAAATGAATTAAGAGTTTAACTGCTCTGAACCATATTAAACCTTTTCCTGAAAATAAATCAATACCCGATAAAAGCATCTCCGACTTTGAAATGTTTCGTGCAATCATCAACTCCTCATATCTTTGAATAAATGTAAAAACTTCTTTTTCACTAAAATTAAATTTTAGATTTAATTTATAAACAGGAACAGAACTTTTAGAAATTTGTAAATTTTGAATTAATTTGGAAAAATCTTCAGCAGTATTAACATTGTCGTTAGGTGACATAAAAGTATTAGTGTCTAAATATGATAAATCATTATTCAATTCAATATTTTCGTTAATAGATTCAATTAATTCTAAAGATTCATTACATAAAGTTAACAATTGATGGTGTAAATACAAAAATTCATTATCAAAAGTGGTGTAATTCAAACGTTTCAAAATATGCAATAAACGAATATGAAGTCTAACGTAGGCTCTACTAGGCTTATATTTGAATAAATTAATCAAAGATTGTATGTTATGAAGTTTTTCTTTTAATAATTCCATTTCGAAGGTTTGGTTATTTCTACTTTCTTATATGAATCAAATAAATTGGGATCAATCCTTTCTAAATTTAATTTACGACTTAATAATTTACGTTTCTCATCAACAGTTAACCTTTCCGCACATTAGCATTTCTAAAATTTAACTCTACTAATAACTCATCACTACGTAGAACATCTACTAAATAATTCAAATTTGACATGGTAACGAATAATACACGAACAATAAAATTTCACTAATTATAAACACAATAAAAATATCCAATCGTAATAATAAATTGTTACAATACCTTTAAAATGGTCAACTCTAACAATCGAAACTGAAACAAACAATAGCAGAAATAACCAGCAATAATGGTAATGAAAGCAAATCAAGTCCCATGCTCGATGCGCCAGTATAAATTAAGTGGTAAAAATTTTAAATAATATAATAAAGAAATAAGAGTAAAAAAGTTTTCCAAAAACAAATCGTTAAACTAACTGGAGATACAAACCATTCACCAAAAATAATGCCTTTGACTAAATCGGAAGATTAACCCTTTCAATACGATTTTTTTATTTTAATAATTCATGTAATATTTATAGCACAAAATATTTATTGCTAATTTAGTTTGACACGAAAAACAAATATTTAAATAAATGATCATATTATTTATTGATTATTGCAAAATAATAATTGGGACATATTATCCCAATAGTACTGGTGAGTGGGTCGTATGTGTCCCAACAGTATTTTATGATAGTAAAATAGTGGAGCATATAAAATATATGTTGCACTAAAAAGAAAAAAAAATAAAAGAAAAACGTCATTGTAATTCAACATTTCTTTTTTATTGCATATATACAAGGTAATCAAGAATGATACTTAGCAAAACAATCATTGCAGAGCGCTACTGTGCACATTTGGCAAGTGATCTTTGTCTTCTTTTCTTTTTTGAAACCAGCACATCATACACATCGTTTTCTTGAATTTCCTGGAATAGGCAGATGATCCGCAACATTATCCATGAATTTGGCTCTATTTGAGGGACGTCCTCTCTTCATTATTTTCTTCTTGCCTAGCTGGGATTTGCCAAAGGCTATCATATTTTCTGCTACTGGTGTAATAGAGTTTATAAACGGCAGTTTTGATCGTCTTGTTTCATTGTATATTATTATATATGCATTATATATTGCAGTCACGAATAGCTTGTAGAAAACCTTTCGCCACCATTTGGAGCTTTTTCGATCCGAATCATACTGTGATATCATTTGATCGGCGTTACCGAAGCCTCCCATAAATTCATTATAAAACATAATTGAATCGGGACAAGTAGTTTCTTTTTTACTGCCATCTTTTGCTTTTCTTTTTATAGTACCGACACTGCCACTGTGACAGTTGCTTACTACCAAGAAATCTCTAGTGACTTGCCAACGAGTGCAAATTATACCTTCTTTACATGCCATCATTTCACTGTCTCCTCTCTGCAGTTTACCTTCAAATTTTGGAACATTTTTTCTAGTCTTTATGCACATTCCAACGGCAGCATATGGTAGTGTATGTAAAAGATGGATTGAGGTGAAAAATCGGTCAAAACATAAAACTATGTTCGTATCTCGAATTGATCTGGTTAATTTCTCCACAACTCTTTCACTTGTGTGGAATTTTCTTTTCCGGAGTAAATATTTGTATCGTATATATACCCAGTTTTGGAATCACATCTTCTCCATAGTGTTATATCTCGTTTGATTGGTTTTAGAGGAACATATTGTTTCATTGATGATCTTCCTTTGAATTTTGTCATCGTCTAGTCAATTGATTGATACGTACTATCACTTCTGGAAGACAAAAAAGTTTTTTTTTTTTAGACAGGATAATACTTCTATGTAATACTCCTTGGAAGCGTCTTTTGGTTTTTTGGGGTTATTGAAGTACAATTTTGAAAGAAGTAACTGACATCTATCCCTAGATATGGCACTTTTAATTTCATCATTGCCTAAAGATTTTCTGTTGGACCAATACATGTGATATGCTGGTAAACGATTGTAACTCATTATGAGAGAACAACCAAGCACGATCATTATTTCTGCACTCGATGTCCTTTGAATATTTCTTTTAGATGTTTTTTCTGCAATTTCTAATCGTTGATTGGTGCATTGAGCAATCCATACAAATAAGCTTTTAGGAAATAATTTGAACACAGCATCCATTTCTGAAGACTTGTTTGTTATGTTACACAGTACAATTGTTTGTTTTTCTTGTGGAATATTGTTTCGGTATAAAATTTTCAGTTTCTCTAGTCCAGTCAAACTCAACTCCTAAATTACTATTCGGAACTTCGTTTTCCTTTTCATTTTCGCCGTTGAATTCTTCTTCTTCAGAAGTAAACGCATCATCTAAAATTTGTGTCAATGCAGTATCTTCAACTTCACTTGAAGAATCATCGTCGCTAGATGGTTGTATATAGTTTTTATCTATATCACTATCATCACTGTCTTGAAATGTGTCTAATTCTTCTTCAAAATCAATGTTATCCACAATATCTTGGCGCTCTTTGTCTGACAAAGATTTATCCATCCTAAAACGAAAATTTTGAATATATAGGTTATTCAATACTGATGGGACATAATATCCCAATAATTAACACTATTGGGACATATAAGTCCCATTTTTATTTTTGGAAATAAAAAAACTCATAAAAACTATTGCTGCACACTAAATAAGTAAAATAAAATTATAAATAGCTTACTTGGCAATTCCGACAATAGCACATATAAAAACACAGTTAGTAATAAGCGTGACACGTGTCTACTGTTTTCTAGCAACATCTAGACTGACAAAATTTTATAGAAAAGAAAAAAAGTAGACAGCAAACAGATACAAAGCAGACAGGTTTGGACTTGTTTACGAGCCTATGACCGTACAGTACTAAAATCCCAAATCCCAATGCATTTGCAAGCATTTAAATTATTTTAGTAATTATTAGAAATTCTCTGGGACAATATGTCCCTACAGTATTGAAAGGGTTAACGTAGGGTGGTTCATTCTTTTGATTTGCTTAATTACCACAAATTCTGCTCAATTATTTCTACTGTACACAAATAATAAAAATGCAATGTAACACTACAAAATGATCTCGGACGCCAAGCTATTTTTAATAATGCTCGGAATAACTAAACCGAGTTTTACAATAAAAATTTTATCAAATTGTAAAAAATAAAAAATATATACAGACTATGTTTATTAACAGTGAAATTTGGGTTAAATAAAATATATCTTAAAAATAGCCTTAAATTACTAAAAAAAATCATTAATCATTAAATACCTGTTACAAAATATAATACATCTTCTTGAGAACCCCTGGTATTATGAAAAATAATGCAGAATTGCAAACCAAGGTGACGTAATCCTTGTGTCAATGTTGCGCAATATATTACAATAACAATGCTTTTATGTTGTCAACCACACCCAAACTGGAATTTTATTTCTTATAAATTTTTTTGAAATTGATTAATCCGGTTAATGCATTTTCTTGAAATTTTCAAATAAAAATTGCAATCATAAAATGAAAGCGTACGCAGCAGAAAAATTAAATGCGTACTTAAAATGTAATTAAAGTGTAAACCAAAGTAAAAATAAAAGAAAAGAAAGTGCCTGAAAAGAGTAAAAATGTTTTAATTTTTAGTATTACGAGTTAAATTATCTTACCATCAAATTAATGGCACTTTCACAAAATTTAGGTGGAAAACCCAAGAAAGCTTCCTAATACAACAGTCATCAGGAAGTGAAAAAAATGGATGCTTTGAAATTAGATGATGATATAGCGGTGCGCAAAAGATATGAGCAGAAAAATAATTTGAAGTTGGAGTATAAACCTTCAAGACATATATACGCTTAAGAAGATTTGCACTTAAGTTACACCAAAATGCAAATTAAGTTGCCTACCTCATAGCTATAATGCAAAAATAATTAAAAATTTTCTTATATTTACAATTGAATGAACGAAAGACCTAAATTACGGTATGTTTTAATACAACTCAAAATGGGTTGTTACAAGTTTATTTTGTATTCTATCTCACTTAGCACGTGAACTGATTATACTGTCTTTGTTTTACTTATAAGTCAGACCCGCGATAATAGTTTTCCATACCTGTATACATTGAGTAGTAATAATAAAACTTTGACCTCAAACTTGTCTTCATCTATATCTTATACATTATATTTCACTTCGAAAATGTTCCTTTTTTAAAAACATTACGAATCGTGTATAAGGTGCTTGTTGAAACCACAGAATTATTATTGTTAAAGCGATTAAGCCAATCATAAAAATAGAATTGGGATGTAAAACAATATACCTTTTGTAATTGAGAATATTTCTCAATATCAATGAAAGTTGGATTTGGATGATACAAATTCGTTTTAAAGAAATTTGTAATAAGAGAAAACTTTTTATTAGAAGGTAACTTTTATTTGCAAATAACTAAGCCTTACACAATTATAATTTTAGGTTTTTTTTCCAATTTATTAGAATATATATTGTTAACAAACTTACCATACTTTTCTACAACGTAGTCTTGGTGAGTTGCAATGATCAGTACGATTATCGATCAAAAATTCTTAAAAATTTAAGTTTTAGTAACGGTAATTAAACATAATCAATGAAAATATAAAATTACTCCCAAAATCCATAAATTATTAAATTCGTAAAATGGCACTAATTTCTGGATACGCCACTGTGTAAAGTCGACCTGTTATAAAGCTAAGACAGAGTCGATACATTTCTCTCTTCTTTCAACACTTAGGTGCCAATCTCAGATTGGTGTCTGTAATCACAGTATAAACACTGTGCTGTAATTACGCGCCCCTCTCTCTTTTCTTGTTGAAGCAGTATACCCTACTGTTATGGTATTTGTAAGTTAATTTTATCAGGCAAAGAAAAAAATTCGAAATGTCGGGACGTGTTGATGAAAAAATTATTAAGCTCGAACCGGAATCGGAATTACAAATCAATTCCTTTCTTACTCAACAACAGGTTAAGTTAAATGCTGAGCTAATCAAAGAAGAAGTGGGTTATGGTTCTAATAACATTAAAATTAAGCACGAATATGAAGACACTGAAAGTGCGAAAGATGAAATCCAATCCTATATAAACGATGCTGGAACTGATACAACAGAAGTAAATTATTTGAAGGATGACTATGACTGTCACCAATGCGCTTATTCAACAAAAGTGAAACGTTCTTTTATTAATCACATTTTAAAGCACAATTCAACTGGTCCCAAATATAAATGTGACTATTGTGTTTATGTAACAAACGATAAAAGTAATTTGAAAAAACATAGTGCATTACATAATTCAAGTATTGATTACAAATGTGACCGGTGTGATTATTCAACTACAGTGAAACAATACTTAAGGAAACACTCAATAAAACACAATCCAAATGCGGTTATATACGAATGTAGTGAATGCAATTATTCAACAAAAGTGAAATATTATTTAAGGAGACATCGTATAAAGCACAATTCGAGTGATCCGAAATACAAATGTGAGAAATGTGTGTATGTAACAAATTATAAAAGTAGTTTTAATACACACAGCGCAAAACATAATTCAAATATTGATTACACTTGTGACCAATGCAATTATTCAACAAAAGTAAAACAGTATTTTAGGCAACATCTTGTAAAGCACAATTCAAGTGGTGCTATATACAAATGTGACCAATGTGATTATTCAACAAAAGTGAAGTATTATTTAACAGGACATCTTACAAAGCATAATTCGAGTGGTCCTAAATACAAATGTGAGAAATGTGTGTATGTAACAAAATATAAAAGTGGTTTTGTTAGACATAGTGCAATACATAATTTAAGTATTGATTACAAATGTGACCAATGCGATTATTCAACCAAAGTGAAAGAATATTTAAGGAACCACTTTGTAAAGCACGACTCAAATGCGGCTACATACAAATGTGGCCAATGTGATTATTCAACAAAACTTAAACATTGTATAAGGAGGCATCTTGTAAAGCATAATTCAAATGTACCTAAATACAAATGTGATAATTGTGCATTTGTAACAAATTATAAAAGTCATTTAAATAGGCATAGTAGCACTTGTAAAGCACAATTCAAGTGATGCTGTATACAACTGTAACCAATGCGATTATTCAACAAAAGTAAAACAAAATTTAAGGAATCATCTGTAAAACACAACTAATGCGGTCCTAAATACAAATGTGGTAAATGCGTTTATATGTAACAATTTATCACAGTCTGATACATAATTCAAATACTGATTACAAATGTGACCAATGCAATTCTACAAACAATATTTGAAGTAACATTTTGTGAAGCACAATTTATTCATATTGTGTAGCTAAGCAGATTAGTTGCAATTATGCACAAGTTGATTATAATAATAAACTTTATTAACAGAAGAAATTGATTTAAAAATCCTATAATAAATAAATTAAATTAATTAAGAATAAAAATAACTTTAGTAATATGTATATGAGATTAAATAGAACAACATAATCTCGGGTCTCTTTTAAATTTTGCGAACAAATGTAGAAGTTGGCATGACTATTAGCATTCAAATTCAAATTCAAATTCAAACACGTTTATTTAATTAGTGGTACAATAGTTGATGTATGGGGTTAACAATTTCAGTCGGCTGCTCAGGCGAGGTAGCCTCTTCAGCCGGTTGATTACAAAGTTTTTTTGATTTAGTTACATTTCGTTGTTTATAAGATTATAACATGTTATACTTATTAGCTAGGCAAAAAAAAAGAAAAAAAAAAACATGTTAGTGTGTTACGTTACTTAATTGAGTAGTATTTTATTCCTAATCTAGAGGATGTTGTGGGCGGGACTCGTGGGTGGGTGGGCGGTGTTTCCTTGGAAGCAGGAGGCTGGTCCCTCGGAGCACCAAAATGGTTAGGGATACCGGTGGTCTGCATAGCTTCTTGCAGGTGTTGTCTGTTTGGAATGGAAAGAATTATTAGTATTTTTAATATTATATTGATAAATGAATTTTATGTTTTATATATGTGGTGTTTTGAAGTGGGTTGAGTAGTGAATTGTAGATTGTGTTAATATGTAAAGTTAATTATATTGATACAGTTAGCTATACTTATCCCGGCATCCCTACTCATCGCCGTTCCGGAGATATTTACACAAAAAGTGCAAACACCTGACCGTGTGTGAGGACTACTCGTCACAGGTCAGTCGCAGTTTGTGCCGAAACCCTTCGGATGACAGGTAGGACCTTCGCCATATCCAAACCTCCGAGGAGGCCAAGAACAGCGTCGAATCCTAAAGCGGGCTTTTTCACGTCTGCGGCTTTCACCGCATCCGCTACTTCAGCCATCTCGCTGTCGCTTGCCGTCGCTTTGGCGTAACTAACGCCGGTGCGGACTAGAGAGGGTGCCGCTGTGGGCGGTGTCCTCTTCTGTCGCTGTGAATCTTCAGACTTCTTCCGCTGCGGGAGACGTGACGGTGGAGCTTCTGTCTTCCTACGCTGAGGGAGACGCGGGTACCTCGGGCATCCCCTGAAGTTGGCCGGATGATCACCACCACAGTTTACGCACCTTGCCCGGTCCTTACGGGGTTTGGTGCACTCACTGGAGTGGTGGTGTTCTGCACACTTGACACAGCGTGCCGCCGCTCTACAGCAACGCTGTGCGTGACGGAATCCCTGGCACCGGTGACACTGACCGATGCCTGGTCTACGCCTCAAGTCTTCAGTGGAGACACGTAGGCGAGCCACGTACTCCACCAGCCTGATCTTCTTGAGGTCCTCTTCCGTTGGCACCTGGACCAGCAGAAGCGGGATCGGTCTGCCTTGCTTCTTCATTCTAGAACAAGAGCTGATGTTAATATCATGATTTTTTAGCTCAGAGGTAACGTCAGCCTCGGAGATTTCTACGGGTATTCCCCGTAGAACCACCTTGAACAAACGTTCCCTCTTTGCCTAATAGGTATGGTACGATGTACCATGCCTATCCATATACCGCATTAGCCTGTCCCGGTCCTTGGCAGTGGCAGGCTGTATCCGGTATCCCTCGGCGATTGCCTTCACACGTGTGAAGACGATCCCTCGATGATCTAATTCTCGAGAGAAAGCAACCCAGTTCTCCTTCTCGCGAAGGATTACTGGAGGAACCCTCTCCCTGGCAGCGGGAAGCTCTTCTACGTCCGGGCGGTCCATGGTGTCAGCTAGGGCCTCGAACGCGTTGATGACCGTAGTGGGCGTGGTCGGGCGGTCTCTCGAAGATTTCTTTGGCTTCTTCTGGAGCCGGAACCCGTCGGACGGTGGCGATTCTTCTTCTGCACCGACGCTGAGTGGAGCTGCTGGGAGCGGAGTAGCAGCCACCTCTTCTTCCAATTTCTTGGGCTTCTTCTTCTGAGTCTTCTTGGTAACATCTTCTTCATTGCAGCACCGGTAATCGTAAGAAAGCTTCTCCTCGATCTCGAAGAAGCCATCGGGTAGCGCGTAGGATACTGGCTCATCGTTACGACTCCGCAGAGCGTACGGGTTCCTCTTCAGGGGCGGTGGCTCTCTACCTGCCATCGTGAAAACGACGCAGGTAGCAGAACGTACGCACGTAAAACTTTTAACAAAGTACGTTTACTATGTTAAACGCGATGCTCACTGAACTGCTTGCAGACAGCGAATGACTATTAGCATTTTTACAAATTCTATTTATAGGTGAATGTAACACTCACTGCAAATGGTAGTGGATTTCTGTTTTGTGTGTGGGGGACATGACAGTTTTGTTAACTGAAGAAATGCAGAACAGTTAATAAATCATTGCATTAATTTATAAAGATAAGTAAAATATATTTCAACACTTTGTTAACTTAGCTCACAAATATTTATGATGTTAAGAATATGTTACTTCTTCTATATTTATGTTTAATTTAAATACCCAAATTTTTAGAAATTTAGTGGAGCTAAAGTGCATTTCACGAATAATTAGACCTCTATAATATGGCTGCCATTCCACTATAAACAACATCCAATTATAAAATAACTAAAATGCTATATGTGTAACATTGTAATGAAAGGGATATTACAGTTGGCTACTCTGAACCGCATTTTCCATCCTTTCCTACAACATTATAATAGCAAAAGACAAATATAATAACAAATACGACCTTCAAACGTCTTAAAATATTATTTGCCAACTCAGTAGCGTATCACACGGAGAGGTAACTTAGGTTAGTAAAATTGAAAATTTTCAATTAAATTAATTATTGTAAGAAATAAACATTGTTAAAATAAAAGAATGTTCCAAACAAATATCATTATTGTTAAGAATTGCTGAAAATTTACCATTACTAATTCGTAATTAATGTTGAAACTGCAAATTACTCCATTAGCATAATGTGAATTAGAAATCATTAATGCTTTGCTTATAAATGTGGAATCAATTTTCCATTTTGCCATTATACTGTCAACAATAATTTGTAGTGATTGTGTAGTTTTTATACTAAAATGAAAGAAAGTTTTGTTTTAACTGAAGACGAGAACTTTAATGAAAATTTGCACAGTTATAGTGCAACTTCGGTAAGATTATACAATATTTTCTTAATTGTCATATTTTAACTGTTATTATTACAGTGTAGATCATATATATGCGTAAAAAAGTCTACAGAAGCACAAGCAATAATTGTAAATGCATATATTATAAATTATTAGAAAAGCTAGGCATGAGGTGTTGCTGCCAAAAAAAAAGATGAGACAAGGCTTAGAATCAGCTGAAAACGAAATAGCATACGATTCACTTGGGATTTTTTAACTTGTAATCGAAAATTGAGTTTTTCCGTTATTTGACCCAGTACAACTGTTTATTACAGCGTTCATAATAGTGCAAGATTGATATCGAAATAGCACATAGGATAGCTATTGTCTTAGATAAATGCTCCCCCGAATTAGTATCAGTCCTACCCAAGCTCTGTTCAATCTCTATACCTTCTGTGGAATTTCCATGGAAATTAGCAAATGTTCAGCCTATTCCCAAGAAAGGCTATAAGACCGATTCCTCCAATTACCGACCACTGTTTGATTTTCTTCAACACCTTGATGTTCTTTTACTTCTCTGTCTTCACCACCAAGAAGTTCACCTATAAGTGCTTCTCTGAACTGCAAAGTGTCCAACTTTTTTCTATTATTTTCATTATACGCTACCCACGAATTGAGTACACTGGTCCCGAGGATAACTCCAGAGATAGCTTTCTTATACCACTTGATTGTCTTCCGAAGGCAAGTATAATAGGAAGACATCTGATCTGAGACGTCTACACCTTTTTTAGCCTTATAATCTATAACTGCTTTTGGCTTTAATACCTCTTCACCTATCCTGTTTTGTGAACCTGCAGGAAGTTATTCATCCGTATGTTGAGGCAAAGTGCTTAGCATAAGAACTGATCTTTTGTCTTCTGTTTTCTTTTCTACCACAATATATACTAAGATTGTATGTAAAACCTTCAGGTGTACACAATCTCTAGATTTTGTTCCCGTATTTATGCGTTTTTGCTGGGACATATTGTCGAAAGACAAGTCGCCCCCAGGATACCATGGTCTAGTCAATGACGACCTTTTTACCAGGTTTTAGAGTCATCTGAAAATTACTGATAATTCGCTGCAAGACATCTCTAATTTTAACCAATCGGTCAGTATTTTGGGGAAAAGCCTCATTATTTGAAAAATGAATAAACTTCAGAAGCAGGCGAATCGCTCACGTTTCATACTTCTCTTTATCATGTCATTTGCATACATTTTATTTTTGGACCAATACAGGCGCATCTTTGGTAGATGATTTATGCCCATTATCATCCAATTCCAAAGAATTTTCGAAGTTCGTCCCTATTGGTGTCACTCCACTGACGGGCAAGTGATCTTCTCGAGAGATTGTGACTTTGAATATACTGTAATGCGCACCTGTTTGTCTCCTCTAGTATTAAATCTAGGACATTGTTGCCTATAAACTTCAGGTAGATTTTATATGAACTGGAAATATTGTCCTTATTTATCTACAGATCATCCGAAAACGAAATATTGCTGAAAACTTTTCCACAGATACCGCAGGTAACTGCCGGTGTTATATTTTCATCGTCATCTGACTCTCCACCAGAGTTTTTATTTGAGCGAATATCGTCATTAACCCCAGCCTGGTCATTATCATGAGAATCTGAAGGCTTGTATGAGCCATCTGAGGGTTCACATGGATCACTTTCGTCGTCTGATGATCCAAACTAACGGTAGGTTCAAATGTTGCTTCTGACATTTCTGCAGGTGTCGAATCTTCTAATATGTTTAATGAGGTTGAATCAAATTCATTAACGTCAACGATTTTATTTTGTTGTAACAATAAATTAGAAGATGAACTGTTGGTTACTGTTCGAGCAGCCAGTAACATTCTGTCCGTTCTAGAGGACATTTTTACTAAACACTTACGTAGAAACTAATTTATCTGAAATAACACCATAATAATTATTGTATTCATTCACATATTATGTAAATTCTTCATTTCCTTACTAAAAAAGAAAGAAAGAATCCAACACTTATATGAGCTTATTTCTTCCAATAAAGCGACTATTACTCCAGTAAATAATATTGTACAACACTTTTCTGCATACACGTAGACTGCGGTTGTGAGCGGGAGGCTGGACTGATCCACCGGTAGTGCATGACCGACCACAAACGAGACACGTACTCGGGGGCCGCCGTGAGTAGTGATTAGGGGCCGGTTCTGAACCAGTTCAAGGTCACTCGACCTCTGGTGGTGAGAAATGTAAGCTTTTGGTTCTCTTCGAAGTCAAACTTTTGGCAGGAAATTTAAATTTTTGGAGCTCGCTAAAAATAGAAATTGCAATGTCATCATCATATTACAAGGTCATTATGCGGTCAAACGTTTTGGCGGGAAATTTGTATGTCAAGGTCAGAAGCTAAAAATAGAAATTACAATCCTTAGCAGTCTAAAAATACAGTGGTCAAGGTTAAAGATTATTGACCTGTAGGGGTATCGTATGACATTTCTTGGTTTATAATAAAAGGCTTTCTTTGCGTGTGCATGATTCAGTAAACCTTTTATAAGCAAACATAACAAAAGTAATGCATGAAGCAGCTACCCCTAATGTAAAAGCTGCCCCTAGTAGGGGATAGAAATATTTTTTAAGCAGATTTTTCTCGAAAACGGGCCAGAATTTGCCAAAAATAAATTTAAAAACACCCCCTGTCTGACTTTTCAACGTATCTAACACATATATCCAATTGGGGCAGCTACCCCTAATGTAAAAGCTATCCCTAGTAGGTTATAGAAATATTTTTTAAGCAATTTTTAAGCCTTTTCAAATAAAAAAATCAAAATTTAAGGCTAAAAATAGAAATTGCAAGGTTATCATCATGATCATATTACATTTCTTAGAAATCTAAAAATAGAGTTTTCAAGGTCAAATGGTAATGGCCTGCAGGGGTATCATATTAGATTTCTTAGAAATCTAAAAATAGAATCAGTTCATGAAAACATGAAGAATGACAGGTTGTTATGTATGTATGTTAAAAAGTAGATCAACGTCAAATGGTACTTAGGTTGACTAAATTGTGTGAAGGTGAAATAGTTTTCTAAACTAAAAGTAGGACAAGGTAGGTATTTAACAAGTTTAAATAAGTTGTAAGGGGTACTCAAATCAAGGACACATTTAGATTAAAATTTAAAGCTAAAAATAGAAATTGCTAGGCCATCATATTACAATTCTTAAAAATCTAAATATAGAGTTTTCAAGGTCAAAGAGTAATTACCTGCAGATGTATCATATTACATTTCTTGGAAATATAAAAATAGAATCAGTGTATGGAAACAAGAAGAATTGTCAAATGGTATATTACAATTCTTAGAAATCTAAATATAGAGTGCTCAAACTGAAAGATTATAGACCCGCAGGGGTATCATCACTTTTGTTAGAAATATAAAAATAGAATCAGTCTATGAAAACAAAAAGAATGACAGTGTAACAACCCATTTTGAGTTGTATTAAAATATATCGTAATTTAAGGTCTTTCGTTCATTCAGTAGTAAATATAAGAACAAATTTTAATTATTTCTGCATTATAGATATGTGGTAGGCAACTTAATTTGCATTTCGGTGTAACTTAAGTTGCATATATTTTTAAGGGTTTATAGTGCATATCTTCTTAATGGTTTATACAACTACTTTAAATTATTTTTCTGCTCAATATGTTCGCGCAATACGTCATCGTTGACTTAATTCTTTGCGCAAATCTTTTCGCGCACGGCTACATCATCTGACATCGTCTGATATTAAAAGCATCCATTTTAGTACTTAATGAACCTTATGTTGAGTAGGAAGCCATATTTTTGGGGTTTCCACCTAACTTTAGTGAAAGTGCCATTGATTTAATGGTGAGATATTTTAACGCATAGTACTAAAAAATTAAAACATTTGCTCTTTTCAGGCACTTTTACTTTCTTTCTTTTATTTTTACTTTGATTTACACTTTTATTACAATTTTAAGTACGCATTTAATTTTACTGTTGCGTACGATTTCATTTTATGATTGTAAGTTTTGCATTCAATATTTCAAGAAAAGGCAATAAACGGATTATTCAATTTCAAGAAGACAAATTTATAAGAAATAAAATTCCAGTTTGGGTGTGGTTGACAAAAAAGCATTGTTATTGCAATATATTGCGCAACATTGACACAAGGATTACGTCATCTTGGTTTGCATTTTTGCATTATTTTTTATAATACCAGGGGTTCTCAAGAAGATGTATTATATTTTGTAACAGGTATTTATGATTAATGATTTTTTTAGTAATTTAAGGTTATTTTTAAGATATATTTTATTTAACCCAAATTTCACTGTTAATAAACATAGTCTGTATATTTTTTTTATTTTTTACATTTTGATAAAGTTTTTATTGTAAAACTCGGTTTAGTTATTCCGAGCATTATTAAAAATAACTTGGCGTGCGAGATCATTTTATTAGAGTTACGTTGCAATTTTTTTATATTGATGTTCAGTGGAAGTAATCTAGCAGAAATTGTGGTAATTAAGCAAATCAAAAGATTGAAAAACCCTACGTTAATTTTCCAATTGAGTCAAAGGCATTATTTGTGGTGAATGGTTAGCATCTCCAGTTAGTTTAACACTTTGTCAAAGAGAACTTTTTACATATATTACTTTATTATATTATTTAAAATTTTTACCATTTACACCACTATTTATAACAGGTCGTTGTCTACGCTAAAAGTAGACCAAGGTCATACTACAACTCCACCATATTTAAATTACACATGAATCATTTCTTCAACAGTGTTTAGTCGTAGTACAATTGCTAGCAAGTAAAGTCGTTATAACGCAAGCAGTAATAATATCATTCCCGGAGCGATATAAAAAATGGACAGCATCTCCTGATGGTAACAGTTATTCATCATCAGATGTAGATTAGCTTACTGATGTAATTCTCAAAGTACACTCTCCCATCAAAAATCGTGATGCAGTAATATATAGGACAGTTCCGGTGTAAACTCAAAATTCAAAAACGTTCTCGAATCAGTAAAGTTGGATCTATCTGCATTGAACAATAGCACTTTCTGTAAATCCTTCACGAACGTAAAAGACTTGGAGGTGGGTGCAAAATATAAAGTGATTGATATGAGCACTATCGACACAAAGTATGGTAAACATATTATCATTCAAACCGAGAACTTTAAGTGCATACTTCCCTTACGATTTTATGAATACTTCAAAAAAGAAGATCGCATTGAAAAGTTTAAACAATATCTGACGTGTACATCACCAGCGCCGGAACTGTATAAAAGACAACTAATTTAACATTTCTGTAAAAAAAAATTATAACATATATCTATGTATAATTGGAAATAAATTATATATTTTTTATTGCAAAAAAATGTCGAGTAGGTACATCATAATGAAGAGAGTTGCTATTGATGAGATTAAAAAAATTTAGCATATAATATGGTGTCTGCAGGTTTTTATATATTGACTAAGCTCGTCAAGGTTAAAGGATTAAGTAATAAAACACACGCGGAAAATGTTAACTGTAAACTGTAATAATTTACTTTTAACTGTGAATGTACCACCTTAGAATTCTCAAATATCATTGGACAAATAATTTGCCGCGTTAAAAATTTCAAATACATTATTTTAGTTGCCATATTTTTCGACTATCTTGTTTGATGAGTGGAGCTGTATATAAGTTGAAATTTTATAATCACATATTCCATTGTAATAGTGTGTGTAAACCAAATCAAAAAATTAATTCTATTTGTTTAAATGTAGCATGTAGAAATACTGCACGATTGCATTAGCGCATATACAACGCGCTAACGAAGACAACCTGACAAATGTAGAAAAGTAATGATTGTTATAATTGATGTGCAAGGATTCAAAACAGCAAGAAATATATTTACACCTAAGGAACTAGCGATATATAATGGAGAGCAAGTTGCTTATTATGTATTCAAGCCTCCATTTCCATGACACACCTTGGATGGTGAATTTCAAAAACAAGCTAATTGGTTAATTCGCAACCACCACTTTATCAAGTGGGAATATGGATATACTTCTCCACGTCTATTCCCTCGTATACTTAGTGATTTCATATCAACAACAGATGAGGTGTACGTTAAAGGACAAAAGAAAGCCTATTATATTCAAAAATTTTTAGAACGTATTACGGTGTTTGAAGGACAACCTACTTCACCCAAACTTAATGCATGCTATTTTTTTCATACACAAAACACTTGTCTCTGCGGTTTGGCTCATGTATATCATTTATATAAAAATTGTAATGAAATTCTAATAAATAAAGATTTATTAACTGACATCTATATACATATCTTATCTACATGTATTACCTCAACGCTGTTATGAGTATTTCAAAGAAGAACTGGATCATTTTTCCCAAATACAGATAGCTGTAATTCTTAGAAACAAAAAAAAATGATTGAGGTTGTTGAGAGAGAGAGAGAGAGAGAGAGAGTTATGAAATTTATTATCACTTTGTATGGATGTCTTTTCATAGTTAATCATTATTTCAAAAACTTAAACATACCGTGCACATTAGCACCAGGCCTGTATGCAACTCATTTTATACAAATGCTTATCCTTACATAACATTTATTTGATTGTATACTCATAATACATCAATATATATTTTTGCCCTCCTGAAACGTAAAATTGACATTACAATCTTGTGAACGTCAAGTGTACACTATTGTAAAAACACCGCTACAATCCGGTAAAATGGTCAGTAAATTGTAAGCTTTCAGAAACATAGCAAAAATATATGAAGTATAAAATAATAAAATATGTTTAAGGAAACTTTACTTTACACCTTTTCTGATGAAATACATGTCTAAAACAACGTTATTTTTACATTTTTAGTTAAAATTGTAAAGTACCGCCATCTCTCTTAAACAGTGATGACGATAATTGACAGGCTTGGCAGGAGTTAGTAAAATTTGACATTTTAGCAATTTATTAATGTTGGTTATGTTTATCGATATCACCAGTTGTTGAATTTACAAGCAAATAATTTGATATTATTTTATTCAATACTATTAAACGGAACATTGTTAACACGCTCGCTACCGTATGTATCGTTTAGGATGCACTGAGTAGTGCTTACCACAGGCCGGGTGTATCCTAATTGATACACTAACTATTATTTGTTCTAAACAGTGGTGTATTCATTAGAATACACCGCCCATAATAAATACATTAGCTTAGGGTTTCTGTGGCCTGGCACTATAAAGAGCAACTTAAAGTTGTGGCCTGGAAAGGTGTTATGAGGACCAATGTGTGGGCATGGAATAAAATATACAGAGTCTTGAAGTAATGTATTTATTTATATAAATATAAAAAAAGTGCTTATATGAATGCAAAAATAAAAACTAAAGTTACAAAACACTAAAATTAAAAATTAGTGGCAACCATTAAAACAATCTCTGCAAAAAAATGGATTACCCCCACACTGATCGCAAACGGTTTTTACCTGTGCAACCAGCCTTTTTTTTGCCATCTACTACCTTACCATGCTTCCCAAATTTTTTATAGCATTCGTTGCATCGCCCTTTTATTTTGACCATGTTGAATTGGATGATGAATTTTTCTCTTGGCTTCTACTTCAACTCTTTGATTAGAATTGAAAAGAGATTGTATAACACTCTCCCTAAACTGCGTTATTGTCAATTTTGTAGAATGTAACGAATTTTTTCAATAAAGAAAGTGAGCATTTACAAGACTGGTTCCCCACAAAATTTCGATCATTAGTTTTCTATACCATTTAATCGATCTACGTAGAGAAGTGTTATAAGACGATAATTGGTCGCTTACATCAACTGACGATTTTCCTGTATCATAGTCTACAACGCATACGGGTTTCACAGTTTCTCTTCCAATATTTGATCCAACAGTATGGGTATCAGTGCCAAGGTAAGTAGTTGTCAGAATCATCACATTCCTTTTATCCTTCCATTTTAGTATGGTGATTTTATCATTGGATTCTTCAGCGATAATTTCACCTTTTCGCAATCGTGCAGATTTTATTTCTTGGGGAATATACTTTCTGTTTTGGTGGAGAGTGCCTACTACGTGTGCGTTATGAGAGAGAAGTTTACGAGCCAAAGGTACACTTGTATCAAAGTTGTCGATGTACAGTGTTCTACCATGATCAAGAAGATCCTGAATCAATTTTATCACTACGTTCGTTTCGTCAATACATATTTTTTGCGCTGGTGTGTAGGTGCTTTGGAAACTATTTATAAACATCTGAATAATATTCCCTATTTTATTCAGACGATTGTGTTATTGGGCTTCATCATTATTTGCGAAGTGCCATAGTCTGAGCAACAATTCAAATCTATTTCGCGACATAGTATTTTTTGGAAGTGGGAATGCATATAACTCGGTTCGACGCCAATAATCAGCCAATTTGGGCACTTTGACCAGACCCATCCATCCTAGTAATTGCCGATGTAAAATTTGGTCAATGAATTGGGACCAGCGTCACTTTTTTCTAAAACTTGTGTTGCATCAAGATTTGACTCATCAACCATTTTATTTAAAACTTGAGGAGTCAAAAACTGAAGAAAGTAGTCTATCGGGTCTGCCAACGCCAAAATCCCACTAATGTTGGCATCCATTCCACTGGATCCAGTGAACTGAAAAATCTTTTGGTTTACAATGGGGTCGGTCCATACAATATTGTCAAACATATTTCCTGGTTGGGGCGACTGACTGGCTATATTAGTATCTGTTTGGGGTGATGGAGAACCGCTGGTATATGGTTATTGGCTTATAGCTACTTGTACTTGGTAAGAGTGATGGAGATCAGCTAATAACCCTATTTCTCTTCGGTTGAAGTTTTGAAGTCGAAGTACTAATTTGTACCATTGAAGCATCACTGTCACTATCATACGTTTTTGACTCTTCCTGGTAGTGTGAATCCGCATCGGAATGATCCAAATCTTCGTTACTCATATCCGTGTCAGAGTACTCCCTTGTTTCATGCATTTTTTTCCAATTTACTGTCTTTATAGGTTCTTTTATACATTTTGCACTTTATCACTATAGTCTCTAATCACTTTTATCCTTATTTTTTATTCTTTTTATAGATCACTAACACTTGAAAGTCTCTGTCTCTGTAACAACAGTTTATTTACGTGCATTTTTCCATTGACTGTGAAAATAGAGCGTAAGCTATCCTTTTATTTGTTATTCTCGAAAAGATAGATTACGCTCTGAACCAGTGTAAAAGTGATCGTAAGTCAAAACTAGAAGACATCGCAGCTCGTCAATCTGAAACAAAGAAAAACCACATAATATAATAGTGTATCATAAATGACACACTCGGCCTAGAGAAGCAAAATTAATACTTTTCGGTAAGTGTATCATTTATGATATACCAAGAAAAAATAACCCATAACCAAAAAAATATCAAAAACTATCAAGTGTTGAGTAAAACCAAATATGGGGAATGCTTTCAAAATATACCGCATTGGTAAAACTTATTTTGGCCCGTGAGGTCAGATTTCGAAATTTTAACTCAGCAGCGAACGTGTTAAGGACTGTTCATTTTTTGTGACATAATTACGAGTGTTTTTCCTCTATGTTTTATAAACAGTACCTATACTAATAAAAAGTTTCAATTTATGTGGTTTAACAGAAATACCCTTATTTTATTAATTAATTAAGACTAATTCAATTTTAGTATAGCGAGAATTTGGAACGTTTATGCAGTGAGTTGGCTGAAGCCAACAACAATTTGTAAATTGTTCGGCAGAACTTTGTAAACACCGAAAATGTGAATAGTATAAACATTGATCCTGACAGTTCAAAAACACGTACTTTTTTTTCTAGCACCAGGCAAAAACAGCTCAAACCAGGTACCCGTTTTCCGAAAATAGCTCAAAAACAGACCTAAAACCGGTACCCGTTTCCCAAAAACACTCGGAATGAGTAAAAGCTTGCAATTGCGAAATGCATTGACCATATAGTATTATCAGTATGATTTGTGATATTATATTTAACTTGAAATACAAGTATTGTTCTAGAATGAAATGTATAATTGCAATTATTGTTGTGTAATCGATAACGTGTACTTGAACTATAAAAGTGATGTATGTTTGAAGGTGTATGATGGAAGTAAAGATATATGTGCATATCTATGGAAAGAAATAAAAGACGACTCGACGTGGACGTCATTTTTTCAAGGAGTAGGTAGTGATGCGGGGGAGGGCACAAATAAAGTCCTACAAAAGGTGTGCTCCTGAAAATTCAAAATTTTCACCTAATTCTCAAAAAAAATTTTTTTTCAACGCAGTAGTGTTTTGTAAGTGGCAATTTACCCATTTCATGTATAAAATTATCAAAATATGAAAAAATGATTCTTAAATTAACCAATTCTATTTTGAAACAACAACACACTTAAAACACAACTTTTTGTACTTACGTAAGCTCAGAAGAAACACATGCATGCAATTTATCCATTTCATGTATAAATGTATCAAAATGGTCCTTCAATTAACCAATTCAATTTTGAAACGACAAACAGTACTTAGAACATGACTTGTTTTTTAATTTAGTTTGATTAGGACTCCAAATTTACAATTTTTGATGGAGCATGAATATTACTGCTTCAAGAATTGTAGGATAATGAACGCAGTTATTTTGTTTTGAAAGCATTGTATGCATGTGTGAATGCGAACATTCTATATTTATCTTAGTCACCATACACATTACAATTTTGAAACGGGATTTGCAAATGTATGAATGTAATTGTGTCATTTGTATTGCATAAATACACGGCGTCAAGTTTTCAGATTTACATGCTTTTGGGAACTGTTTTGACTTTTATTTAACGCAAGCTTTTTTTCACTTTTAAATGTACTATATTTTCACACTTTCTTTGTATGCATGCTATTTTACAATAAATACATTTGTAACGCAACATGCACTTAAAATTTACAAAAAATGACTGCTTTACTTTGATGTAGAAATTTATACATGAGTACATGAGTAAGTCCGACTTCCAGATGTTGTCAATTTTTTCATTAACGTAGACCATTTCACTTTTCTAGCACAAATATAACTATCACTCACATTTTTTTTAGCAGTAACAAAATTTTGTTTTTTGGATAATGAGAACTTAAACTGCTTTCAGTCTGCTCCGTTGAGCTTTTCTGTGGGAAACAGTTACCGCTTCTGGGAAACGGCTACCTGTTTTTGTGATGTCTTGTGATGTACACGTATTTCTGAGCCAGATATTGTTTAAGATTTTCAATGCGATCTTCTTTTTTGAAGTATTCATAAAATCGTAAGGGAAGTATGCACTCAAAGTTCTCGGTTTCAATAATAATATGTTTACCATACTTCGTGGCGATAGTATTCACATCAATGACTTTATGTTTTGCACCCACCTCCAAGTCTTTTACGTTCGTGAAGGATTTACAGAAAGTGCTATTGTTCAATGCAGATAGATCCATCTTTACTTATTCGAGAACGCTTTTGAATTTTGAGTTGACACCGGAACTGTCTTATATATTACTGCATCACGATTTTTGATGGTGGAGGGGAGAGTGTGCTTTGAGAATTGCATCAGTAAGCTAATCTGCATCTGATGATGAATAACTTTTACCATCAGGAGATGCTGTCCATTTTTTTATATCGCTCCAGGAATGATATTATTGCTGCTTGCATTATAACGACTTTACTTGTTCGCAATTGTACTAGGGCTAAACACTGTTGAAGGAATGATTCATGTGTAATTTACATATGGTGGGGTTGTAGTATGATCTTGGTCTACTTTTTAGCATAGACAACAACCTGTCATTCTTTTTGTTTGCATAGACTGATTCTATTTTTATATTTCTAAGAAATGTGATGATACCCCTGCGTGTCTATAATCTTTCAGTTTGAGCACTCTATATTTAGATTTCTAAGAATTGTAATATACCATTTGACAATTCTTCTTGTTTCCATACACTGATTCTATTTTTATATTTCCAAGAAATGTAATATGATACACCTGCAGGTCATTACTCTTTGACCTTGAAAACTCTATATTTAGATGTTTAAGAATTGTAATATGATGGCCTAGCAATTTCTATCTTTAGCTTTACGTTGAAAAGTCGACAGGGGATGTTGGTTTTTTTTATATTTATTTTTGGCAAATTCTGGCCCGTTTTCGAGAAAAATTGATTTTTTGTTTGAACAGACTGGACTTAAAAAATCTGCTTAAAAAATATTTCTATCGCCTACTAGGGGTAGCTTTTACATTAGGCGTGGCTGCCCCAATTTGATGTATGTGTTAGATACATTGAAAAGTCGACAGGGGGTGTTTTTAAATTTATTTTTGGCAAATGTTATACGATACCCCTACAGGTGAATAATCTTTGACCTTGACCATTCTATTTTTAGACTCCTAAGAATTGTAATATGATGGTGACATTGCAATTTCTATTTTTAGCTTTTCACATTGACATAATTTGCCGCCAAAACGTTTGACCGCAGAGTGACCTTGTAATATGATGATGTTGACATTGCAATTACTATTTTTAGCGAGCTCCAAAAATTTAAATTTCCCGCCAAAAGTTTGACCTTGAAGAAATCCAAACGCTTACATTTCTCACCACCAGAGGACGAGTGACCTTAAACTGGTCCAGAACCGGCCCCTAATCACTACTGTCGTGTATCTCCTGTGGAGCATGAGAAATATTACGTAATGGCGCCGTGTCACGTGTGCCACCGGTGGTGCACTACAAAATCAACCTAATGTTACTTACGGTTCAGTTGTACGTCTTATAAAAATTTTTCCGTCGCAAACGTTTTAATTAGCGATAGTTCAAATGTAAACACATAGTTCGTATTAATATATTTGTTCCACGCTACTGGTGTACTTATGTAATAGCATTGTTTATAAATATATAAACAATGGTAATAGTTTAGATACAGCGGCACTGACATTCCACAAAACAATGGCGACATGTCGTCACACTAATTTACTCATATAATTATACGGGGTGATCCAGAATGATAGAAGTGGTCCGCTTACTTCAAAAAAGCTATTCTCCACTTATCTCATTTAGTGATCCCAACTGGTATACATACGGGGTATTACTGATTCGGCGGGAAATTCAAAAGTTGATGATATATCAACAATAAATACAGAAAAATTTTAAATGACATAAATAGTCTGTATTTCTTGATTGTTGAACTACCTCCATCTTAATGTTACTATTAAAGATGCTAAAAAGTAAACGGAATGTTTTTATTTCAATTTAGTTTTAATTTGACTGATGGCGAAGACAGATTATAGTCTCCGAAAGCTTATAATAGGTTCTGAAAATGTCCATTATTTTCTAAGCATAAATTTACTGTACGTTGAATATTCTCGAAGACGGCTGCTAACTGTTGCCGGTTTATTGCATTAACGGCGTTCACTATGGCATTCTGTAACTCCTCCACCGTATGCAAACGATTTGCATACACATTTTTAAGATGACCATAGAGAAAGCAGTCGAGCGGAGTCAAGCTGATCTATTTTTGCTTATTAATCTATCACCGAAAAATTGTGGTAATATGCCAACGTTGTACGGGCCGTGTGTTGCGGAATCTTGCTGGAAATACCCATTTTGCAGCAAATTATGACAGTTTATACATACATATTTACGCACGCTCATGACCCCGGAGGATGAAAGTTTTTATAAACAACCTACACTTTCCAGTGTTAGAATAGATTTTTGCTAACAATATGACCATAACGGAGTGACACCCACCAATTAATCTGGATCACGCTGTATATGAATTTACTACTCATGTGTTTCTGGGCATGCGTAACAAAAAGATGGGGGGGCAGAAAAAAATAACCCCCAGACCTCTTATGTCTGGTTACTATGTAACGTTTATTCCATAAAAAAAATCCAAGGAAAAAATTGGAAATGTCGGGACGGGTTGATGAAAAAATTATTAAACTGGAGCCTGAAACGGAAACACAAATCAATTCCTTTCTTACTGAAAAACATTATATGTTAAATACAGATCTGGTCAAAGAAGAAGTAGATTATGATTCTAATAGTATCATAATTAAGCACAAATTTGAAGATGCTACAAGTAAGAAAGAAGGAAATATTGAAACTGATGCAACGATAGAATATAAATGCGACCAATGTGATTATTCAACAAAAGCGAAACGTTATTTAATTCATCACTTTTTAAAGCATAATTCTAGTGGTCCTAAATATAAATGTGATAATTGTGTTTATGTGACAAATGTTAAAAGTAATCTTAAGAGACACATTCCAATACATAATTTAAGTAATGATTACAAATGTGACCAATGTGATTACTCAACTAAAGTGAAGGCATATTTGGGGAGACACTTTATAAAGCACATTCCAACTGAGGCTACATACGAATGTGGCCAATGTAATTTTTCAACAAAAATGAAATACTATTTAAGGAGGCACTATCTTATAAAGCACAATTCGAACAGTCCTAAATACAAATGTGATAAATGTGCATATGTAACAAATTATAAAAATAGTTTTAATACACATAGTAAAACATAATTCAAATATTAATAATTCCAACTGTGACCAATGCAATTATTCAACAAAAGTGATACGGTATTGTAAACAACATCTTGTAAAGCACAATAGACAACTTGTGTTTAAGAGTGAATAAAATAGACTATTCAACACATTTATTTCTTTGTTATACATTTGACAGGTTCAATATACTGAAAACTTAATTAAAAAAAAATATTGTGGAATTAACAAATTTTCTGGGACTTAAATATATTCAATAAGTACACATACGGGGTAAATGTTTTAGAACGTAACATAGGACTTTAACATGGTAAACACATTTTTTTAATTTGTATCCAGATCAACAAAAAACGATACCAATCGATAAAGGGAAATTTATTGATTTATTTTACAGCAAAATTAAATCTAAATAGTACATCATATTTGGTGCTGATATAATTTCTGAAAAACCCGACTTTGAAATATCAATATAGGCATGCATTACATTATTATTTATTTATAATGGTTATCTTGAAACAATAACTAGAAAAATACCTACCAGTACGTATTATACAATGATGTTATTAAGTTCAAAAGTTTAGTAGGAAATGGAGGATTGTGTGGACATTTATTCTAAATCCTTTTTTCAATTTTAATAAAAACAAGAAAAATTATGCCTTTATTATGCTAATTTAAATAAAATATTCGTTTATTGTTTAATTTCGAACATCATTGTTTTCTTGAACTTTATAATATTAATGTGTGATATGTGCGTATTTTTGTAATTACTGTTTGAAGATAAACGTCAGAAATAAACAATAACAAAGTACGGCTGGCTATATTGACATTTCAAAAAGTCGAATTTTTTAAAAATTATTTCAGGACCTAATATGATGTATGTATTTAGGTTTAATTTTGCTGTAGTATAACTCAATAAATTTCCCTTTATCGATTGGTATCGTTTTTATTGATCTGGTTGCAAAGAGGGAGTAGGAATTCAAACAATGTGATTTACCATATTAAAGTCCTATGTTCCGTTCTAAAACTTCACCTGGTATGTGAATAATAAATAATTTTAAAAAAGTGATACATTATTGTAGGCAACATCTTGTAAAGCACCATTCAAGTGGTCTTATGTGTATCAATGTAGCAAGTGGTCTTAAATACAAATGTCATGAACATGTGTAACAAAACATAAAATAATGCAATACATAATTCAAGCATTGATTACTATGTGACCAATGTGATTATTCAACTAAAGTGGAAGAATAGTTAAGAAAACACTGTAAAGCATAATTTATTGCGGCCATATACAAATGTGACTGATGTAATAATTCAACAAAAGTGAAGCATTGTTTAAGAGGCATCTCCTAAAGTTTGAACTGTTCATTTGAACAAACTGCATATAATAGCCGTTTAACTAGGAATAGTGCAATATATAATTCCTAGTATTGGTTACATATATGATCACTGCGATTATTCAACAGCATTTCAGGAAACACCTTGTAAAGCACAATTCAAGTGCTGCTATTACAAATGTGACTAATAAGGATATTCAATAAAAGTGAAATAAAATTTAAGGAATTTCTAAAACACAACTTAAGTCGTCCGAAATACAATAGCGACAATATGGTGTTTATGTAACAGATTATAAGGGTAAACATTATATACGGTGTCCAAGATAAGGATTCTCACTACGGGGATCTTGGAAATGGTAATAGATACAACTCCGGTTAAATAGGAAAAAAGTTGTGTAATTAGAGTACCAATAAAGTGACACAAAAGAATCAATGGTATGATTTTTTGTTTCTGAGATTGAAAAAAAATTTGAATTTTGTTCTTTTCTGGCGTTATTATAAATGCTAGAGCCACATTTAAACACTTCTCTGTGGCAACTTGTTGTTTTTCAATCGGATGTTTCCTAATTTTATAGCCATCATCAACTTATTTTTTTTAAATACGATCCTGATATTTTGAAAACTGGTTTTGAAAGGTTTTTTTATTACAAATTCAGCAATGTGTCACATTTGATCGTCTGATCACGTTTTGAACCTTTTATGAACTATCATCACAAAATTTTTTAATATAGACCTGTATTTTCAAGAAGTTGATGCAGTAACTTTCCGGTATGATTATTGCACACACCATAATAAAGTTTCTTAACATTAAAAGTTAATATCAACAAACAAATTGACGGTAAAAGAAAAAATTACTAATTCCTTTTGTTTTTGGTGTAAATTAAAATAAGAATTACTTATAAGTCTTATAATAGTTGTTCAAAAAGTTCTGTATTATTTTCCAAATACAAATAACACCGTCTTACAGTTGAATTCAAAACAGCGAAGTATTTGAGGCGAAATACTTTCAAATGCTTCGAGAACTAAGTTCTGCACTGGCCATCTTACTCGCGAATATGTTCCAATCCATCTCGATGGAAACCTTGCCCATAAATATCCTGGAGGGCTTTGGTATTATGTGCCGGAGCACAATCTTGTAAATATAATCTTCAATATCAGCTTGAGGTAAATCAGCTGAAGCTGCTTTTACTTCATTTTCTAATAAATTTTGGTAGCGTTCAGAATTTAAAGATCCGTTTTAGAAAAATTGACCAATTATTCGCATTCCGAATATTGCAGCCCACATATTAAAATTGGATCGGTGTTGGTATCTGCGCACTTTATAAACTCTAGGATTTCTTCTGTTGAGAATTCCATTATTGGTCACCTTACTTTCTTCCCACGAAATGATTTTATACGGAAATTGCCCATTATCTGCACATTGCCTGGTACACCATTCACAGAACTCTCTGCGCGTCGCTGAATACCCTGGTCGCAATCCCTGATAAATTCTAAATTTAAATGGACGTATTTGAATTTTGTAAAATAAAATGAGCAGTAGAATGGGCCACTCCAATTGTTTGTTCAATGTATCGTATAAAATTGTTTGGATTTTCCGTAACAGCTAATAAAACAGGCTTTTTAAATGCACTATGTTCTCTTAAATTGACCGACAAGTTCCTAAATGTGGTTTTATGAGGCTGCTGTCTCTTTGGATATTTGTTTAAATATATGCGTTCCGCTTCTTTGCAATTTCTTTGACATAGTATATAACACGAAAGCATATCGTATTGTTCTACATTTGAAAATTGCGCCAAACTTTTTGATAATAACTACCACACATAAACTAATTCAGAGTTAAATACTAATACCAACTAAATACAAAATTGTACAATACAAAATTATTCTTTTTTAGAACATCACATCGTTGTTACGATGTCGCAGATAGAATTGTAAAATCGGGCTGGCGAGAGGTGTCTTATGAGACTCATCTTTTAGTAAAGCATGGTTTAAGATTTTAAAAACGTATGTCATTATTGGTTGAAATAGTTAGTAATTTTGAATACCAACAAAACATCGTCAATGTTTCTAGGTTATTTTCAAATTTAAGCCGCGCTGTCAAATTTAAATAAAATTATTGTTCGAATATCTCGGGATTTAGCATCCTAAAGGTCTTAAAAATCCACATCCACTCGTATAAATAAAGTCGAATTTCGTTTAAGGTCTGTTCGAACTTAGTCTGGCATGTAAAGTCCACCGAGTGTTGGTAGTCATATGATAAAAATATATTGTACCGCGGGCGCGGGTAAACGATTATCAGAACCAAGACCGGATCAACAAAATTTCGTTTTGGATCTGTTTCACAAATTAATTATATCAATAATTTTCAATAAGAAACAAATTAGCTAGCAGTAGACAGTGCCCGAATGAAGTGCGAAAAGTTTGGTTAATTGCGGAGGATCGTTTTTAGCCGACAGATCTCACTGCGTCAAAAGAGTCGAAACTGTAATTTGGTTATCGAAGCCACTTATAAATAACTGATTTTGTCATAAATGAATACACTGTATTGGATGTTACAAATGAGATTTATTATTAATTAACAATATAACCGATTTTAAAAATCTCAGTTTACAGTTTGTCAATTTATATATAAAACGAATGTAAACCTAAATACAGCTACAGAGGTATATGTTAAATATAGTAATACTTTACAATATTATAAAGTAACTAAGATTCTAATTTTTGCTTTAAATTCAAATATTGGGCATCTTATAATTAAAAGTCATCACCTTCACTTTCACTATCATCTTCACTCGACTCTCCGACATTGATTACTAGAGGTTTTACCATTTCCTCAACCCTTTTTTGAACGTCCCACCACTGGCTCATTTCCTTTTCAGCATGTAAAATACACTTTTCCCACAGTTCTCCAGTTACAGTGTGAGAAGTATGTCAAGTAGAACAGAGGCATTAATTTCACTTTTTTGTGACGTCACAAGCCCCGCCCATTGGGGCATTTTTTTGTCGGCCATTTTTAGTCAGCCATCTTTTGTCCGCCATTTTTTTGTCGGTCATCTTGTTGATTATGGCCCTTCTGGCAGTATGCCCCTGGAGGTTAGGCAATTGTGCGCACACGCAGTGTTCTGATTGGAGACCTGACTTTCTGCATTCTGATTGGTTATGGCGGGGAATTCGAAATTGTTTTAATAACAGGGCTTCTGTAAGACAGGTATAGGTCTTCAGAACTTGTGTGAGGGTCTGCGCTCCCTTGTGGTGGCCCCCTTGGTGCAATTGTGTGGGGGCCCTGCCCGCAGAAGTTAAATGCAAAAACTTGCTTTCGGGCCTTCGCCTCCTGTGTTGGACCCCTGATTGGAAATGATATGGGGCCCTAACCTTATAAGACAAGCGTAGGATATAGCTCTAGGGCCTTCGCCCCCTGATTGGGAATGGTATGGGGCCCTAACCTTATAAGACAAGTGTAGGATATAGCTCTCGGACCTTCATCCCCTGCGTGGGCCCTTGGTGCAATTGTATGGGAGCCCTAACCTTCTAAGACAAGTGTAGGAACTAGCTCTTAGGGCTCAGACCCATGTCGTGGACCCTGGTTGGAAATTGCATTCTAATAATAATAAGTAGGCCCTTGTAAGACAGGTGTATGCCTTCGCCCCCTGTCGTGGTTGGAAATTTGAATTTTGAATTTGTTTGTGGTGCCATCTACAAGTATCTTTCTAGGATTAATTTGGGTTTGTTTGTACGCCATCTAGCGGTATATTGTAAAAGTTCATACAGTCCCTTGTAATTGTTATGTCGGAAAATTTGAATTCTAATAAGAGGTCTCTAACACTAATTTATCTTAGGGGCTTGCTCTCAGGCTTGCACCCTCTGCCAAAAGGCGGAAATTAATTAAACCAATCAAACCAATCTCAAACAAAGCAGTCAAGAAGCTGAGCTAGCAATTCTTCACCACCTTCTGGTAACGATTCTCCTACTGTATATACCTAACTCCTATGAGTCACAGCTTACTTTGTAGATAAGGCTAACCGACACTTAGAGCTAGTACTCTTCCTAAACGTGAGGGCACGGCGTGAGAAAACAGTCGATCATCCGCAAATCAAACTAAATCAAATCAACCTTAATCAATCAATCAATCAAATTTATTAATCAAATCATAACTTACACCCTACAAAAACACTGATTTGATTTTTAAGTTACAGCGTACAAAAATCAGCCTACAGCTCTAAAATACCGATTTTTTTTTAACTTACAGATGGAAAAAATACTGGTTTGGTTTAACGCGCAGTTAACAAAAATTTTATTATCTCTCTCTCATACTTATTGTAATTTCTCATGTAGCTGACATAAAAGGTTAGTAAGATAAAAATTAAAAAATACACCAATGATTTTAAATATGCTGTTAGTAGAATTTTTGCATATGGTGGTATAAATACGAATCGTAGATAAATTAGTATGGAAGGCCCTGTGGTATCGAGGTATTACATAGGTATTTATAAAATTTAAGCTAATTACAATATTTTGTAATTCAAACACCCTACACCCTTTAACCGTGAAGCGTTTAAAAACCCTTGTATCTTTTTTATCACAGAAAATAATCAGGAAGTTTTTGATTGATAGAAGTTAATTTCGGATACAGTTTGAATTTATCTATTATGCTACACAATAAATGTTTTTGAGATCATGACACATTCACGTGAAAACGTGTATGGAATTTCATTCACAATTACATTCACTTTATGTAAACAGCAAAACCAATTAACTTAATTCCTCATGATGTAGGTTTTATCATTATATAAAAATTTAAGACGACCACATGAACCTATAACCTACAAAAAGGAAATCGAATCTCGAAGAAATCAGACTCTATATAATAACAACAAAAATAGCTAACTAATCTTGAGATAACGCCTCTACATTATTTTACATATAAGGGCTTTAAAAATACGTTAAGGGATAATGGTTCAAATAAAAAACTTACACTGAATTGAAAGAACGTCTTGACAGTTGAAACATATGGTTTTCTTGTTGGATACACACAAGATACGTTCACATTCAGTTTTTATAAGTATTAATATATAAATGAATAATAACAATATAAAGTAATTAACGATTTCAAGCGGTTAATAATATATACAGTCATTACAAACACAATATCAACTTTTAAGTATACAAATACCCTAAGAGCCGTTCGTAAAAACACGTTCTCTGGACATGATACAAAATTCCTGGTACTTATATTAAAAGCAGATTTGTTTTTGTTTGTGACGCAATCAAGCGAATGTTTTTCTGTAATAGAAATTGAAGTACAAAATCGAATTATCTCACCCATACCGGTAAACATATTTTGCGACACAGATCACTGTAATGGTTATAGGGAAAATTTGCAGGGAAGCTCCAACTTGTAAGAGGTATAAGACGCGTGCATCTGCTCTATGAACTTAGACCCACTGTTCCGCACAAGATATGTTTGTTTTTAAATTATGGGGCATAATGTATCACAGCCCCTTTGTTTTGGTGGTGCGATGCTTTCAATGAGGACAGTTTCCACAACGATAATATATTTTTATTAATATAAACTCTCTCCCTCTCCCCCACTCTCCCTCTCTCTCTCGTCTCCCTCTCTCTATCCCTTTCTCTCCCTCCCTCTCGCGCACGAGTATTGACCTAACCTAAAAACCGAGAGGTGAGGCGAGGGGGTATAGGGAGGTAGAGAGAGAGAGAGAAACGTTTATGTATTATCAAAAGTGTAAATAAAAGTCAGCTTATTTATTTACCATGGGGTATTTGACCTTTTTAAAACGGAATAGTATATTTAAGATTGTTTATAGAAACAGGGCACTTTTTACCAGAAGTATTTCCGAATTTGCGTGATATAATTATGATAAGTGTTGTGTAAAATAAAACACAGATCCTATAGTTGCTTTACAAAACAAAATCGGTGATTGACTCCAGGGCATTTGTCTATTTTCAAAAACTAAATAGTGCATTCAAACTTGTTTATAAATCTGAGGCCTTTTTGTTAGAGGCATTTAAGAATTTGAGTGATATTATTAATAATAAATCACAGAGTTCTATAGTTGTCTTACGAAATGAAAGGGCCTGTTATTTCAAATTTCACCCCCATACACAGCAATACAAATTCAGGGACAAGGGGCGAAGCCTGTCTTATAAGGTAGCATTAGGGCCCTTTAATAGAAAACAAATTCAAATTTCCCGCCAGAACAAAATTGCCGATGGTCTTGATTATGATTCATAATTAAAAGGGTTATGATGATTCAATTTAATTATAACAAAACTCAATTAAAAATAATGCCCCTTTATTAGAATACAAATTCAAATTTCTCCCCATAATCAATCAGAATACAGAGACTAAGTTCTCCAATCAGAGCGATGAGTAGTGGGGCTAAGGACCTATCGGAAGCCAGAGGGGAGGTGTCTCGCACAACTAATCAGGTAAAAGAATTGGGTGTGGCCTAATATTAGCCCCGCCTTAATGGAGCCATAAGGGCCTTGCCTAGTCTTAACCACGTTTAACCAAATGGCCCTAATCTACTATCCACAGCTCCCCTCACTCCTAATGCATGTGGGTATCCAATGTCCCTAACCCGAGGGTTAGACCGACAAATAGGTTCTTAATATGGCTAAAAGGACCTTAATTAGCGACTAAAACTCGTACAGGGGTTGAAAAAGGGCCCCGAAAAGAAGCGACCCCACTCCTAACCCCACCCACGCCCCCACTGCATTTTGCCCTGTGCGGGACGGGGGCGTGGTTTACCCCCCATTTTGTCCCATGTTGGTCTTATTCTACTTACCATTGTACCTATATTTTTAAAAAAAAATATATATATATATATATATATATATATATATATATATATATATATTGTGTGTATTGAAAATATGATACTACTATTAAAAAATTAACTTAAAATGTATTCTTATTAGTAAAACAGTAACAATAAAAACGACGTTGAACCTACACTTTTGTTTACATTCTACTTTTCTTTATCGCAAACACAACCGTTGCATTGCTTTGAATCGTTACATAATTAACTGCGAGTTTTTAAAATATATTTAAAAGTAGGTCCTGACGTACCAGTTTTTCTTTGTGTTTTCTCTCATAGACACTGTCGATTGGTTTTCTTTTTTATGCTTTATTACTATTAGATGTGGAGGTGCTGCACCTAGATATAGATGGTGAAGGCGTGTTGTTTCCTGAAGTTTCACCTTGAGTAGAGTGCAACTACAAAATATTTTATAATATATAAAATAACATGTAGATTTCAACCCTTTAATCCTCAAGCTACTGCAAGTAACCACTGCATTTGTTTCAGGTTTATGAAACAAAATCTTATCCCTTAACGTGTAAAATTTCCAATGTTTGGTGTCGTTATCTGATGTGTCGTTGTGCTTCTTAATATTTTTGTATTGTTTCAGTAGCCCCTTGTCATCTTTAAAGTGTGTCGTATAAATAATTCACCCACTTATGATTAAATGCTTCTAGCCCAGAGCTATAATTAGCTATGGAAAATAATGGATTACTAGAAGATTTTATACCACTATGCTCATCGGTAGTTTAATAGGTCCAGGTTCAATAACATTTGCTTTGATTATTAACTTAAATAGAATTGCTTAGATATTTTCGCTTTACAAAAAAAGGTGTTGCTTCAAACCTGAAAATAAATAATGTAATCTCGGACGCCAATTTGTTTTTAAGGAAGAAATAAACCTTAAAAATAGAAAAGTCACAAAAAACGCATGAAAATAACAAGTAAAAAATAATGACAACAATGAGTTTTATTACGATACTTAATTTGATTATAAGGATGATCTCTTAAAAACTAATGTTAGTGATTCTTAATTAACTGCCTTAAAGTATAATGTGAATTAATTAACAATATGAAATACCTGATGTAAGTTCTTTTACATTTTGGGTGTCACTGGAACTTCAGCAGATAAGGAATGCTGTCGATTCATCACTTTAAATTTATTGCGCAATTTTGATGGAAGTTGAAGTAAACATCAGATTGATATGCTGGTAATTCCAAATATATAGAAATTTCTTTATAAACCTCCAAACTGAATTGATTTTGTATGGTTCAAAGTAAAATTTGGCAATCGAAATCCCACGTCGCAGCAGCAAAGCTATTGCATCATCTTGCAAAGTTAACGTTGAAATAAAATTAAACCCAAAGTAAAATAAGTGGTAAGAGTATAAGTAAAATTGCCTGAAATGTAAATGTCTCAAATTTGAGTATAATAATTTTAATAACTCACATCAGGCACATTGTTCACATTTTTCAGTACGCATTCTTGACATTCGTATATAATCTCTACTGTGTGTACTTGGAAAGTGACAAACTGTTGCGCAACATTTATTAACATAGAGGTATCTGAAAAATAAAATTAGTCTTTAGGAATAAGTAAATCTATCTTAAATTTCATTAAACGCAACATGCTTTTCCACTTAACCAATGATTATTAGTGTATCTTGTTTTAATTGGCATGCTTACCATTTTGAATGCTTGTTAAAAATTTCTTGTCTGGAAGTTGCACCACAATCTCTTCCTCATTATTAATTTTTAGTTTAATAATAGCACTCATTTTAAAATAACATAACCTTTGTTTGTGCACAGACTCCCCCACTGGCGGTAAAGAATAATACAACTGCGCATGCTTTGAAAATAATTTCTCCCAAGCTTTCGTTTATTTACAAATGGATCTGAGACATCTGAAAGAATTTGCTCCACTCCGTGATCACTTACCCGAACGTACCTTTTGTTATGTTTCTGTTAGCATTGTCTTTAACTACAAGTTGTTGTAACATAATTACAATGTCTTTTAAAAAGGTTAATTGTTTTGATGACCCCATGAATGGTCTGTTAAAACCTTTCCTGCTGTTAAATTGCCACTAATTTAAAATATCAAATAATTGATCCATGTTATCTACAAACACTGCAGTTGCTATAGCTGTAGATGGCAATAACCTATACAGTAAGACGAGAGGGGACGTACCAATAGTTTATAGGCGTGAGAATTTATGCAACCAGTGAAACGCGTTGACCTAAACATTAAATTACCATATGCTCTAATGTGATTTAATATCGCGTCGATTCTTTTAATTTTCTGCATTAACTAATAAGATAGATTTAACACATTTTACAAGAATAATTTCTTTACTTATAGAGTTATGACTAGGCATATCGTAACAATTGAAACAAATTGAATTCATCAAAAATGTTTATGATGGTATTATATAAAATCAAAATCATAAATTTTTAGTAAAATTTTATGAATATGTAAATATTGTACTGATATTTATAACCCCCCCTATAATTTTTTTTTATATTATATTTATAATTTATTATTATAGAATTATTAATTATTATTTATTGTTATTATTAACTTTTAATATCGGCTAAAACTGTTAAAATAAAAATATTGATAATATATTCATCGGTAGAACAATATTGGTAGAACATGAGACTCATCAACAGGGGATAGGGATCAAAATTTAGAAGAAACTTTACTTTTAACATTATAAAATAAATGATTATTACTTTGAATTATATTGCTTGTTTGAATACAATAATCATAGTTAATATGATTAAAGCACATTGAGATAATGTCCTATTATTTCTATCGTATCTAAATTGATTAAGTAAATGGAATTATAATTTTTAATTCGCATTAATACCTGTGTTACACCCTGTACATAACAAAATTCTTTTAAAAGTATACGTGGGCATGCGCTGTGAATACGCAAACATATGATTCGACTACAACAAAAAGTGAAATTCGACATACAAGTAAGTATACCTACGTTTGAATAAACAACAATTAATATAAAACATTTAAATTTTTAGAACAAATAACATTCCCTTTGGACATGCATACCTGTTGTTGCACATCATGGTTATTACAAAGGATTGAAATTATGAACATAACAATAAAGTATGTATCAATGTCAACAATAAGGTACTCACATACAATGTCCTCCTTTTGTGGGTTACTGCTGCTGAAGTTGATTGAAGACAACAGCTCCTGCGAACTGCAACTCTGCTCCTCGAACATCCAAGTTTTCTTTTAAATGAACAGCTTATTCACTTAGGTAAGTTTCACTATTGTTATTAGAATATTGACGAATCTTTATTTTTAGGCTCATCACTTCTTTTTAATTAACTTCAAAATAAATTTTGAACAGCATGGATCGTAGAAGGTTGTTGTAAATTAAATACACTTTTGATAAACAAGGTGTATAATGATAAAAGCACGAAGACAACACAATTAAATATCCATACCAACATTCACAATGTAAGTTTAAAAACGAACAAAGTCGAAACTGCGGAAATATTTTTATAACTAATCGAAAACTTCCGATTTGAAATTTTTAAAAGGTAAACTAACCTTAATTTAAATATTTTTCGACAAAAGACTATCACTTGTTTTGTTAACACTTCCGATACTAAATCGCACTTTGTTAATTTACCGAAGTGACGTTAATTTGTTTTAAAAATTATTTTCAAAAAATTTGGCAACAGCTTACTTTGGCAAGTTGTTGCTAAAGATGAAAATCAAAAGAGTTTATGAATCTATTGCACTTGTATTTATATGATTTTACTCGACAACCAAATCAGCGAATGTTTTCTATAGTTACGAAGAATATTCCCTGAATTCTGATTGGCTACTGTAATTTTCACATTACGATAATTCTTTAAAGCCCTATAACTTTCGCCCGTTTAACATTTCTTAAATCCAAAAACATTTCCATAATCTACATTATTTTATCTATAATTTGAAACCAAACATGGACTAATTCCTACACTTAATAACTACGTTAATTTTTACACTTATTTATTGACTATACACTAATTCTATGAATTTTTCAGGCCTGGAAACTACCTCTACATGAATAGGGGATACTACTACACCCAAATATCCATCTTAAACATGCCTACGGCCAATTTGAGAGAAAAATTATTTAAATTCTACCAATACTCTTAAAAACTAAAATTAACAAAAATGGACATAAATATAAGGAATTATAACATAAAATTGAGGCTACCTTACTATTTTTGCCTCTACTAATTTATTTTATACAAATTGTCTCAATTTAAAATACTTTTTACAAAAATTTATATGCGAGGATAAAACATAACCTCAGATTGTCTATATAATTTTAATGTTAAATTTCACATTTTTAAGCACAATAACTGTTAATGTAAGTGTTTAAACTTAATGTTCAAGTCACAAATTAATTTATTTTACCACTTTCGTAGGTTCAATAGGTCTTCTACGACTAGTGTCGGAATGTTGTCAATCACTAGTTTAATGTCATAAACCGTTGATTACACACAATAATCCCAGAGCTGCTGCTTGAATCATGTTTTATAGTTACTCACTAATGTGCTTGTTCTGTTTTTTCATAATTTTTGCACTAATATGAGTTTAACTCACTAATACGAATGTTTTCACTAATCTTGGCTGCGTACATGAGAATTGCGACATTGATACCAGCCTAAATCTAGTTTTAACATTATTTCTGTCAACTACAACCTGTATTAAATGTCGTCGGGGAATATTGTTTTAAATAAACTTACTAAACTAAATGAAAACTTGTATTAACTCAATAACGATAACAAACATATCTTATACTTCTATGTACTGTGCTGTCGATTAAATTATACTAACATTATTTAAATTATATTAAGAAATATTTAACTTTCTTCAAACATCTCAATGTTTATTAATCATTCTTATCTAGAATTATTTAATGAAATGTACCATTTCGTACCAACTAAAGTAAAACTTCACTATGCAAATTACATAGCTACTTGCACGTAATTTGAATCATCTCAATATATATCGTAAATACATAATTTTGCAACAATTTTATTTAGGAAAACACATTGTACATACGTACATACCTAGATATTTAGTGATCCGAAAATAAAACAAATTTATTATAAAGCATCCGATTTGAATATGAACTTTGAATATTCGTTTTACACACATAATGAATTCGCGTTTTAATATAAATTTCACATATTGTTGAACTAATTATATTAGATAAAAGAGTAGAAGTATATTACAATGCTATACGACAAACTTAATGATTTTAGTACGACAGGTAATAAATACTTTTGGGGGACATACAATTAAATGATGTGAAATTTTATTTTCGTAAATCTAGAGAAGAGCGTAATGACTTAGAAATGACTTTGAAGTAGTGAGTTTTACTTAATGTACACTTTAATTATTAATCCAACTAATGTGAAGGAGAAGTAATGGAAATAAATCAACCAAATTTATTTAAAATAGTACGTAATACCGAGTAAAATATTTAATCTTGTGCTGAAATATTATATTAAATTAATGTTTTAATGTTAAGTCGAAGCCTAGAACGCATTTCTCTACGCTAACCGGTATTTATTATAATTAATCAGATAAAAATAAATGAATACTATACTGTACTTACACGTGGAACAAAATGTTTTTTCCCGCTTGCGTGCTTCGTTGACCTAAACTTTTTGTGCGGATCGATTAGCACAACACAACATGTAACCATTTTCAATCGTACCCGATCACTTTTTAATGTACTAAGTTAAAAAATGCGTTTATAAATACATACGGGCTCTTTGCTAATTTCAAAGGTTATGGTCAATACGTAACACAAGTTGCCTACCCATCAATTTCCCCTTTAGTTTCCAGTTAAAGTTCTACAATGCTTTCATTCGCGAATCTACACGAGACGCTAAATAAATCAATTTATTCCTTACTTGATTATGCGCAATAAGCAAAGTATTCCAATAAGAAGAGTAAAAACAATGGAAATTAAATCTGGTTATCGTAGATTTATTTCAATTTTTTTATTTGATTATATAAATCTATGGTAACTTAGATTACCCTAGATTTAATTTTCACCTTTTTATTTTTTTTGATCTTGACATGCGCATGCGCAATATCGGAATAATTTGCTTCAATAATTGTATTGTGGTTATATACCAAGAAAATGAAAAGCGTGTGGCAACACTGCTGCAACACCGCGAAATTTACTAATTGTAAATACCAGACACGTGTGTCTGTGTTACTAGATGCCTTATCTCTATTGTGCAATGAGTTACCTTAAAAATTAAACAATTTGTTCTTATTAGTAAATATTTGTGATTTAATGTTATAAAATACATGTATAATTAAGCAACACACATTTTTCGAAATGTCTGAGATCGACATGAAACTTATTAAAGTAGAAATTAAAGAAGAAGAAGGAATAGATTTACTTCTAACCCATCATCTTGTTGTAAATAGTGATTTAATAAAACAAGAAATTGATTGCGGTTCTAGTAGTACAAAATTGGACATCATTTCTACAGATGTGAAGATTAGGAACGAAGACAACTCTGTTCTCAACAGTGTTGACTACAATTATGATCAATGTGATTATGCAACACATAACAAAAATTGTTTAAACATTGAACTTAAAAAGCACTCTTCAAGTTATGATTACAAATGTAACCAATGTGTTTATGCAACAAATCGTAAAGATCATTTAAAAATTCATCTTAAAATACACTCTTCAAGTTACAAATATAAATGTGACCAATGTGATTATGCAACACATTATAAATACAATTTAAACATTCATCTTAAAAATCACTCTTCAAGTTATGATTACCAATGTAACCAATGTGTTTATGCAACAAATCGAAAATGCCATTTAAACATTCATCTTAAAAAACACTCTCCAAGTTACGAATACAAATGTGACCAATGTGATTATGCAACACGTTACAAATGCAATTTAAGCATTCATCTTAAAAACCACTCTTCAAGTTATGATTACAAATGTAACCAATGTGTTTATGCAACAAATCGAAAATGCCATTTAAACATTCATCTTAAAAAACACTCTTCAATTTACAAATACAAATGCGACCAATGTGATTATGCAACAATTCACAAAGGTAATTTAAAAACTCATCACAAAAAACATTCTTTAAGTTATGAGTTCAAATGCGATCACTGTTATTATGCAACACATCATAAAAATAATTTTAAAAATCATCTTAAAAGACACTCTTTAAGTGGTGAATATAAATGCGACCAATGTGATTTTGCAACACATTACAAAAGTAATTTAAACGTTCATCTTAAAAAACATTCTTCAAGTTTTGATTACAAATGTAACCAATGTGATTATGCAACACATTACAAAGGTAGTTTAAACATTCATCTTAAAAAGCATTCTTCAAGTTACAAATACAAATGCGACCAATGTGATTATGAAACACATTACAAAGGTAGTTTAAACATTCATCTTAAAAAGCACTCTTTATAGTTACAAAAGTAACCAATGTGTTTATGCAACAAATCGTAAGGATCATTAAAAATTCATTTTAAAAAACACACTTCAAGTTGCGAATATAAATGCGACCAATGTGATTTTGCAACTACGAGACCTTTACAAAGGTAATTTAAACATTCATCTTAAAACACTTCAAGTTATGATTAGAAATTTAACCAATGTGATTATGTAGCAAAACACAAAGGTCAACTGAATTTCATCTTCAAGTTACGAATATAAATGTGACCAATGCAGTTATGCAACAAATTGCAAAGACAATTTAAAAACTCATTGCAAAAAACATTCATTAGTTATTAAGTGTAAGTGTAGTTGTATTTTGTAAGATACAGGACAGTCGGCTATTGTAAGATTATCTGTTATTACCAAACATTACTTAACAATTTAGTAGTTTTATGTTAATATCAAGATAGTGAATTTACTTATTGCAGCAGGATGCCTGGTTGTGCAAGTGTAAAGTGTTCAAGCCATTCCGATACAGGTTTTCGGGTATTTCTTTTCCCTCGTGATTGTAATATTCGACGAGCCAAATGGATTCAAAATTGTAATTAGTACCAGGATTCTTAAAAATCAAAATGTGAATGAAATATAATATATATTTTTAACATTATTATTTGGTGATTATTATTTAATTTCAGATCTCTCTGGTTAATGAAACTAGAGTTGGTGGCTAAATTATTAGTGACACTAAAGATTTTCGTATTAGTTAAGAATCAATCGCTCTTAATGTACATTCGTATAAATATATTTCTTGGGCCATACTGCCCTCATTAGTTAAAATGTCCTAAGTGCTAAATTCTTAAAACTGAAATAATCGTGAAGAATGTCGCTTAAGACTTTTGGCCGCAGATTTTCAACAACTCTATCGATTGCAAATGATTGGATGTGAGGTGTAGGACCCAGAGTATCAATTTTATCTGTTTATCGCCGGATAAGGTCTTATGGGCTGCGTTCATATCGTCCATTTTTATGTCTTCCTCTTTCACTGTCTACGCAGGCTAGAATGGAGCAACGAAACAGCGAATTGAGCGCAAGAATGGCATCGAATTGTGTTTAGTGACGAGTCCCGATTTTGCTTATGGGCCCACGATAGTCGTAGGAGAGTCAGACGAATGCGTGGAGAACGTAAAAATCCAACATTTTTTGTGGAACGCAACACGGCCCTCACACAATGAGTGGTAATATCGGGTGCAATATGTTACGGTATCAGATCACCCTTGGTCTTCATTGATGACAACTTAAACGCCGCTGGTTATATGGCCGATGTGCTAGAACCCGTTGCCCTTCCATATCTTCAGGGGGCTGGAAAATCCCATTTTCCAACAGGATAATGCGCGCCCTAATACGGCAAGGGCTACAACGCGTTTTTTTTGGAAGAAGCTAACATTGCCGTCCTCTCATGGCCTGCTCGGTCGCCCATTGAACATATGTGGGATGTGGTCGGTAGGCGACTGGGTAATTTACCACACCCTCCAGACACGATCTACGGCTACGGATTCAAGAAGCTTGAGTAGATATACCACAGGCAGCTAAAGATCACTTGATTGATAACATGCCACGCCGTCTAAATGAGTACATTACAGATCGTGGCGGAGCAACTCTTAAAAAAACATTTTTAGTTTTTGTTCTTTTTTAAAATTTAAATCGTTTGTTTGTTATAATAAAAGACATCGTTGACGAAAATTTCAATAAAATCGTTCAATAAATTCTAGGTGTTGCAATTTTTATGGAAGTCAGTATATGAAAAAACGCCAGATATAGTCACGGCAAAATCTTTTCCGTTGTGGGGGTGAAATTGTTAGAGAGAGACAAACTTAACATACCAACTTCCATAATAACCCTGATAATTACAAATGATATATCTATGTTAGTGAAATACACGTTGTTGGGTTGTTAGAACTGCCGAATAAATTACAATATTGTCAGCTCTTCTGTTTACACATAACTTCTAATTTTGACGTTTTCCACATTTTGAGATTTTCGATAAGCTCCTCGAAATTATACATGACTACTTCAAAATCTTACAATTCCTTAATCATCGCAAAATGATCTAAGAACTGTTAAAAGTATTGTTACTTAGTTGAGAACGAGTATTTCCATCAAAAACTAATTTTCAAAATAAATGTAAACAATATAACCTAAGTATTATGTTGACGTCGCATTTCATACGTTTGGCAAGAATGTCAAGCGCTGACGTTTATCCCCACATTGGAAAAGAGTTTGCCGCGACTCTAGGACTTTTTATTTGGTAACATGTGCAATTTAAAATGTTTTACATTTTATAAGGTGTTTATTTAAATGTTCAAAATAATGTAAATTCCTTAACCTAAAAAACATTTCTGTTATACAAATAATACCAACAAACTAGCTTAGAGGCCTATTCTATAAGGCTTAACGATGTCGTTACGCATCGATTACCGTTCGCGAACGACTTTCGCCATTCTGTGTGCTAATTTGGATCGTTTACTAACGACAATATGGCGGTAAATTTGTAGTTATTCTACGACAAGGCCTGACCAGTCGTTGAGTCAGTCTAAAATAAAGTAACCTAAGTTTTCTGAGGTCGGATGTTTACATATAAAAGTGTATTTGTTCACTAGTCCTAATGAATGCAGAAATCGCAAATATGTTGGTAGAAGAACTTGAAAGAAGGTAGGTACAAGTGAAAGTAATGCATTGTTGTTCTTCAAAGTAGCTCAAAATTGTAGGAGGCAATTAAACGTTTATCGACGCCATTTAAGAGACGCATCAAATCCCTTCGAATTACCAGAGGTATTCTTTAGGCAATCTTTTTGCTTGAATATTGAAACCGCAAGAGATCTCTTCGAGGAAATGTTACCATTTTTGAATAATGTCAATAGTCGTCGAACAAGAGCCCCACCTATACTATGGTTTTTTTCTGCGTTAAGTTTTTTGGCACATGGGAGCTATCAAAAGCCGATAGGTGCAGATAGACTGGTGTCTTCTGCACAGCCAGCAGTGAGCAGAAATTTACACGAAATTGTTGATATAATTGTAAATCACTTAGCTAACACATACGATTCCCAAAAATGCAATAGATCTGGCCAACGTGAAGCAAGGGTGTGTATGTTGTCGATAAGAATAGGGTGTCAGTAATACTTCAATTCTTGTAGTTTTTTTGAGCGTGCGTGTGTGTGTGTGGGTGTATGTGTGTGTGGGTGCGTGCGTGCGTGTTTGTGCGTGCGCGTGGCGTGTGCGTGTGTATGGATGTATGTTAGTATCCACGATAGCTCCAGAACGAAATTTTGTATTTAAGCTTATTTCATTTGGTTGACTAGATTTTGGTAGAATCCAGCGGCGGAGAGAGGGGGTTAATGGGGTCAGTTTTTGGGTTTTATCAAATATTTCTAAAACAGCTGCATATTTCAAAGATATAAAAATACCCACATATAGACCTTAAACATATCAAATACTTATGTTCTATTCAATTTTTTGATAGGACGCATAATTTAGGGTTAAAAAAATTCCTAAGGTACAATTTAAGTGTTAGTTTAAATTTTTTCAATATCTGAATAACGATTCATTTTATTAGAAAGAAAATTTAATTTTAAATAACTTTTTTTTTATAAACTTTCTTAATATAATGCAAAGTAAGTTTAAAAAATAATTAAATATGAATGAAAATGGTTAACATGTATCATTGATACTTTATAGAAGCGGGTGGCTTTGGAAGTTAACGCACTCGGGAATATATTCATTGAAGAAAAGTAATGTATGTGTACGTGTAGAATGTTAGGAAGATAAGTGAAAAAGGCATACGAGCTGAGTAATAAAAGGAGGAAAAACAAGACTCGATCTTGTCCTTTCCTCCCCCCCGGGGTGTAGGAGGAGAGCAATTATAAAGTCGAAAACATGACGTGCTCCTCAATTTTTGAATTTACACCTTACTCCACTTGGAAACTAAAGTTTTTATGAACGTGATTCCTTTTTACAATCGGAACATTATCTATTTCATTTTTTATTTTACCAAAAAGTATTAAAACTAGCCCACTAAGCTGACATTCAAATTTTAACTACTTTTTTTCTACTTACGATAAGAAACAAAACCATACACAATTTGTAAAAGCATCGACGTTTTTAAAATTGATTGTATTTGGGAAGAAGCAATTACCAAACTTTCATAGGAACACTTTCAATTGCATAAAGAATTACAGAATAATGTGAGCATTTCGCTTTGAAAGCAAAGTACACACGCTAGAATGAAGACTCTATATTTACTCATTAATTATTAGAAACAACGCGTACATCAACAAAAATTAATTTTAAATTAATATATATATATATATATATATATATATATATATATATATATATATATATATATATATATATATATATATATATATATATATATATATATATATATATATATATATATATATATATATATATATATATATATATATATATATATACATGTCTCAGAAACATGTTGTCAAACTTTAGGGGTTATAAGGCCGATGAATTAAGTACTTTTGCCTTATAAACGTATGTCCGGAAATGAGTCGTTAAGGCACTAGACGAAGAAGTGTTAAAAATTGCAGAATGTTCGCATTTACGACTTTTGTATTTTTAATATTTATTAAATAAGAAAACAATAAAACATTATATTAGTTGTTCAAAATTGCGGCCATCGACTTGCTGACATGCGGTCGTACGTCGAACCATTGATTGGCGAACTCGATAAAGGATGTGCGGATCTTCCTGAACAACTTGACTCGCAGCCATTACCCTTCCAATCAATTCTTCTTCTGTAGTTACAGGTGTTTCATATTCTAATGATTTGAGGTAACTCCAGAAGAAAAATCGACAGGTGTCAGATCTGGGCTTCGGCTGGCCAGTTAACAGGTCCACCTCTTAGAAATTGTAAAGTTAGGTGGTCCCGCACGTTGCGAGTAAAATGCGCCGGAGCTCGTCGTGCTGATACCACATTCTACGACGAATGTCCAATGGAACATTTTCAAGCAACTCAGGGAGAACTTCTTGTAGGAATGTTAGGTAGATTTGACCATTTAAACGTGGAGGTAGTAGGTACCGTCCAATAATATGATCTCCTACTATGCCAGCCCACACGTTAATAGAGAACTGATACTGGTTAGACTTCTGAAATGTTCCATGAGGATTTTGGTCGCTCCAAATGTGACTATTACGGATATTGAAGTAACCTTCTCTAGTAAAGCAAGCTTCATCGCTAAATAGAATAACTGAGCTAAAATCGAACTGTCGAGCGCATTTTTCCAAATACCAGCGACAAAAGTTTACTCTTGGACCGTAATCCCGTTGGGTCAAACTGTGTACTTTTTGAAGATGATAAGGGTATAGCAATTGTTCATGAAGTACACGCCATACTGATGCCCTTGTATTTCCAGTTTGATTTGCTATTGCTCGCACACTAGTGGAGGGTTTTCTTCCACTCGTCGCAATATTCTTCTTCCATCTCCACCGAACGAGCCGTTCTTTGCTGACCCGTACCTCCATTTCGTTTAAAATTTCCTTTTTCTCTTAAACGAAGGTGTAATGAAATGAATAATCTGCGAGATGGATGGCGACGATTGGAAAACCGACCAGCGTGGATCCGTGCAGCTTCCTGCTATTGCATCTTGCTTCTCCATAAATCTAGATTATATTATTTCTAAAACTAAATGTTCCATAGTAAAAGAATTCTTTTACTTAAATTATCACTTTAAAATAACAACTATTTGAAATTTACTAAAATCAAAGTGACATTCAAAACGTCATTCAAAATTTGAACAATTTACTGGATAATTGAAAAAAAGTGTAATTTATAGCTATTGAAACATTTCAGTTTTGAGGAAATGGAATTATGAGGAAATTTAGAACCAAATGTATGGTACAAGTCAGCAAAGTAACGACTCGATCAGTCTAGGAGATGGAAGAAAATCAAAATTTAAAAAGCTTATCAATTTGAAGCTTGTATATTACTAAGAGACAAGTTTTAAAGACCGCAATACTCATATTTGAGCAACTAAATATCGTGTCGTATGGCCGCAATTTTGAACACCACTAAGTATTAATGTTTTATCTGTTTTTCTTATTTACATAAATATTAAAAATACAAAAAAGTCGATTAAATGCGAACGATTCTGCAATTTTTTAGGACACTTTCATTGCAGATCGTAAGTAGCATCGTTGAACGCAAATCACTTGTCGAGACCATTACCATTATTATAGGCAAAAGTATCAACAAATTAATTTCATCTTATAACCCTAAAGTTTGTTATATATTTTAGAACCTATATCATATATATATATATATATATATATATATATATATATATATATATATATATATATATATATAGTATATCCCGATCGACTTTAAAGAGGAAAATTCTCTTATTTTTGATTTCTCAGAAAATTTCATTCTTGCTGATTTGCCCTGCTTGTTTTCAAACCCCGAAACACAAATTACTTGTATTTAACTCAAACGGTTCTCGAGATAATATCATTTTCTTGAAAAATTCGAGCTTTTGTAATTTTTTGAAGTAAATTGATTTGTTTCAAAGGAAAATCAAATTGTTCTCACAGTTTTAATTAATACATTTAACAATTGATGGTAAAATGAAATAAATTCTCAAAATGAACTATAAATTTTCTATTCGAATAATAATTTTCATTTTTCACAGATTTAAATGGAGTAACTAGAATTCATCACTTGGAATACTGCGCGCGTTATTCCTCGATAGAGAAGCGACTTACAGCATTTATTAGTACTTGCTACTTACATTTGTTAATGTTTACATTGAAAATTTAATAATAGTAAATTTTACGTAAAATTAATCATTTTCATTTAAATTTAATATTCTCTGAACTTTTCTTTAAACATTCAATGCGTTCTTCATTTCAATATTGAAGTTTGGCTTCCCCATTCGCTTCTAAGCTTTCAGCTGCAGCAATTTTCACATCTTGATTCAATCCTTTATTGGAAACATCATCTTTAATTGCTGCTCATCCTTTGAAGAGATTGAGGGACCCCATTTTACCAGTACAATTTGTTTTCTCCACATAAATGTTATTAAATTGGTCAAAATCTTCTTTTTCAATTGCAGCAAGTATTTGACCACTAATATTGTCTTGTCTAGCATGACTCACTTCAGTATCAATTTTCCTATTTGGAATACATTTAGAGTAGTCAACGTTGGTTTTGTCGAAAGGGTAGAGTCCACTCTTTCTAAACCCATTCAATATTGTTTCCTTTTTTGCATAAATAGCAAAAAATAGTACCAAATGTGTAACGTGTGAGATCTTGAGGAAAATGCTCAAATTTCCATTTTTTCGAACTTCAGTTGTCCAACCTGGTTTGAGTGGTTTGAAAACGGAAACATCAGCGGGTTGCGTAATATGTGTTGTATTAGGATACAACGAAATCAATATTACTCCGTGTTTATCACACAACTGACTGACCTCCTTGGTTAAATGGGACCTATCGCCATCAACAAATAGGATTACTGGCAGAGAAATATTCTCAGACTTTTTAGTGGTTTGCAATATATTCATAGAATACCCACCCTGAATCAGATTGGCCCAACGCCCAGTTTTCAGGAACTGACTTTACGATAACTTTGGGCATTTTTTATAAGGAAAAATTAGCATTAGTGGCACAGCTTTTCCATGAGCAGAAAAATTTGCCAAAACTGTAATTTGTCCTTTCTGAACTGACCCGAATATAAGAATCTTCTTTATTATCAGCGGGCCCTAATACTTATCCACTTTTAGGGCATAAGCAAAAACCTGCTTCATCAGCATTAACGATCCGCTCGGGATGTTCAAGAACATGTTGAAGGTTTTCCTCTTCTAAGAATTTGGAGATTGCATTAAACCCTTCAATTTTGTCCTGTGTAACAGCAGCCCCAGTCTTAATGAGGGATTTAGCATGTGTTTGTTTAACTTGCGGATGTCTTCTTAAAAAGCTTCGAACCAAGAACGACCTGGAGTTCCATCTTTATTTATATAACGTGTCTCTCGCCCACTGGTTTCAAATCTTTTTTTTACTGTCACCATTAAATTAGATTTGTGGACGGGAAAGCTTTTTGGGGCCATAGTCAAAATCCAGCTAACAATCACATTTTCTTCCTATACAGACAATTCAGTTTGGGGGGGGGGGCATCTTTCGTTGAAGTGGGACATTACCAAAGAGTTTTATGCGAAGTGTGGAACGTAGTACTCCGAACTGTTCTGCAGCTTTCGTTTTTCTAATTCCGTCCTCTGTATATGAGAAAAATTGTCTGCTCGTTTTCGCTTTATTACGTCGTGGAGCCATATCTGTTGCAAACAAAATAAATCAATTCTATAAATAACATTTGGTGGCCATTACTAAATTATGCATGCTTAGAAATGGCCACCTCTTATGGCCATCACTAGCACATTACCTAGATTAGCCCTAGAGAGCTAAGCATAGTTTTTTAACGGTTAAAGCTAAGCATTCGTAAAATTTACGACTTTAACTTAAAAACAAAAAAAATATTTAAGATATAAATTGTAATTAATATAACATTTAAGTATCTTAAAATATTCTCTATTAAACATAGTTTTAAGGTAAATACGTTTTTTTATTTAAATCTTTGTTCACATGTTGTACAAAACTTGGCGCGGTGTTGCATGCAGAAAGCCTTTTTGCAGAGGTTGCATACGTTGGTGGTCAAGCTTCTTTTTTTAGCAGAACAGGTGTTACAAATGGTTCTGGAGGACACATTAGGTACCGGAGCTTTGGTTGTTACTGTTTCCCGTTGCATTTTTTCTTGTTTAATCTTTAGGTATTCGATGCTGAATACTGTTTTCTGTTGATCCGCTAGCTCTTTGACTACCCTGCTGCGAGTTCAGTTCGAGTAACTGGAGCAGGAGCAGACAATTACCAACCTGACGATAGCAAATGAGACTGCCGAAACGTCATTTTGCAACAAACCGTCTTTGGAGACTAGAAGAGCTGCGCGGATCAACACCCGAGAAACCAGCAGTACACAATTATTATATATATATATATATATATATATATATATATATTAATTTTGTTGATGTAAGCGTTGTTTCTAATAATTAATTAGTAAATACAGTCTTCATTCAAGCGTGTGTACTTTGCTTTCAAAGCGAAATGCTCACATTATCCTGTAATTCTTGATGCAGTTGAAAGTGTTCCTATGAAAGTTTATTAATTGCTTCTTCTCAAATACAATCAATTTTAAAAACGTGAATGCTTTTACAAATTGTGTGTTTTTGTTTCTTATCGTAAGTAGAAAAAAGCAGTTTGCTTAAAATTTTAAAGTCAGCTTAGTGGGCTAGTTTTAATATTTTTTGGTAAAATAAAAAATGAAATAGATAAAGTTCCGATTGTAAAAAGCAATAACGTTCATAAAAACTTTAATTTCCAAGTGGAGTTGGTGTAAATTCAAAAATTCGGGAGCGCGTCATGTTTTCGACTTTATAATTTACACCCGTTTATGAAAGGACAATCGAGTCTTTTACACTCACTTTATTACTCAATACTTTTATATTATTAAATTCTTAAATTACACATTATTTTTCATATATAAGGCATTGTTTATCAATAATACTTAACATTTAATTGTATATTACTTTTATTTAAGGTTAAATTTTAAATTACAAGCTTCATTCATCATTAAATAAAAACACAAAACATGAAAAATGATTTATTTACTTTTTTGGAAGCATATTTCATTAAATTTTCACTTTTTGTTCAATACTTTTCTTCATCACACATTATTCCCGAAGTACATATCAACATTAACTATTTATATTAACACTTAATTTTCAATAAATTTCTATTTCACCTTTCATGCGTGTTGTCTCCAAAACCCACATTTCTTTATGTACCTACATATATATTTACGCTAAAAAGATTACAAGTTACACATGTTTATTTTTTAACTCGAAGCTGCGTTCATTTTTCTATTCAGTTCATACAGTTCTATATCTATTTTTAATTCTTTTATTTTTTTCGCCAACTCTTCAAACCTCTTCGTTTTGTCAATATTTAATACTTTTTCTTTACTTTCTCTCATCATGCGTATTACTTTCTTCTTGTCTACCAATAAAAAGTTTACTGAACGTGTGCACCCAAGGAAGCCTTTTATTAAACTAGATACACAAAACTACGGATCTTGATTTAGCTGTTCGTATGTCCTCAAACAGCGATGCCACAGTATTGCCAGAATTAAAATTATCAAAACATATGGCCCAAGAAATAAATTTATATGAATGTGCATTAAGAGCGATTTACTTTAAACTAATATGCGAGAATCTTTACTGAAACTAATAATTTGCCACCAACTCCAGTTTCGTTATCTAGAGAGATCTGAAATTCAAATTTTGATTTTTAAGAATCCTTGTACTGATTTGTGGTGGTGGATTAGGAACGTCAGAAATTGTTGGAATTGCATTCGGTTTTAATTTCTTTTTTCTATCAGCTGCATTTTGTTCAAATTGAGAGCTTTCAAAGTGCACCTGTAATGTTTACAATAACATAAATTTTAGATTATTCTTTATGAAATTTACATGGAGTTAACCAACCTACCGTCTAAAAATTCTCATTGTGACAATTCCTATTGATTTTCTATGATCGTGTTAATCTCGTTTAATTGTGGTCAAAATTTATAAACTCTTGATTTTATATTAATACGTATAAATAAATTTACCTCACATAAACGTGTCATAGAAGTAGGATTCCGATGGTCTCTCCTACAATCTTGAATCCATTTGGCTCATCAAATAGGATCACGAGGGAAAATAAATATCGGAAAACCTTTATTGGAATGGCTTGAACAATTTAACTAGCAATACCAGGTATCCTGTTGCAATAAATAAATTCACTATCTTCACATAAAACTACTAAAACATTAAGTAATATTTGGTAACAATAGAAAAGTAATCTTACAATAGCTAACTGTTCTGTATCTTAAAAGTATATCTACACTTACATTTAATTAACAGTAGATAATTATTTACACATGCACAATATATAAACATTAGTTAAAATTATAGATTTACTATAATTAAAAAAAAAAATGTTCATTTGCCCAACAGAATTCCAAATTCCATTATGGGACAACTAAGCATCATAGGTCGTATCTACTTATACGGTTTTTATTTAAAAAAGTAGTACAAGTCTAATAAGAGGTTTTTGTATTCCTAACTTAAAGAGGGTTTTTGAAGATGAATTTTCATTGATCTTTCTATTTTGCTGCATAATTTGATTGGTTGCATTTGTAATCAAAATTTGATGTGTTTTTTAAAATGCATTTTTAAATAATATTTCCTATATGTCACATAATCACAATGGTCACATTTGTATTCATAACTTGGGGTGTGTTTTTTAAGATGAAAGTTTAAATTAAATTTGTAATGTGTTGCAAAATCACACTGGTCGCATTTATATTCATACCTTGAAGAGTGTTTTTTAAGATGAACGTTTAAATTACCTTTATAATGTGTTGCAAAATCACATTGATCACATTTATATCCACAACTTGAAGAGTGTTTTTTAAGATGATTTTTAAAACTATCTTTACGATGTGTTACATAATAACACTGATCACATTTGTACTCATAACTTGATGAATGTTTTTTGCGATGAGTCTTTAAATTATCGTTGCGATTTGTTGCATAATCACATTGGTCGCATTTGTATTCGTAACTTGAAGAGTGGTTTTTAAGATGAAATTTCAGTTGATATTTGTGTTTTGCTGCATAATCACATTGACTACATTTGTAATCATAACTTGAAGAGTGCTTTTTAAGGTGAATGTTTAATCTACCTTTGTAATGTGTTGCATAATCACATTGGTCACATTTGTATTTGTAATTTGGGGTGTGTTTTTTAAGATGATGTTGTAGATTATCTTTGCGACGTGTTGCATACATACATTGGTCACATTTGTAGTCATAACTTGGGGTGTGCTTTTTAAGATGACGTTTTAGATGATATTTGCGATGTGTTGCATACACACATTGGTCACATTTGTACTCATAAGTTGAAGAGTGACTTTTAAAATGAATTGTTAACCAAGCTTTCTGATGTGTTCCGTAATTACATTGAGCACATTTGAATTCATAACTTGAAGAATGTTGTTTAATATGAATTTTTAAATTGCATTTCCTATGTGTTACATAATCACATTGGTCGCATTTGAATTTATAACTTAAAGAATGTTGTTCAAGGTGGATTTTTAAATAACTTTTCCAATTTGTTATATAACCACAGTGGTCACATTTATATTTAAAATTTGAAGGGTGTTTTAAATCGTCACGTTTTAAATTTTGCTGTACTGTTGTTGAGCTATTAAAGTGGTTATTCTCACACTGCACGTTCGTGACATGTTCGACACTTTTATTTACAAGTTCTACTTCACTTGACCTAACATTATTGAGAACAGGGTGGTCTTCGTTCTTAATATTCATATCTGTAGAAATGATGTCAAATTTTGAACTACTAGAACCCGAATCAATTTCTTGTTTTATTAAATCACTATTTACAATAAGATGTTGGGTTAGAAGTAAATCTACTCCTTCTTCCTCTTTAGTTTCTACTTTAATAACTTTTATGTCAATCTCAGACATTTCGTAAAATGTGTGTTGCTTAATTATACATGTATTTTATAACGTTAAATTACAAATATTTATTAAGAAGAACAAATTGTTTAGTTTGAAGATAACTCGTTTTGCAATCTCCACGATACGATATAATAAATACAGGGTATGATATTCCCGCTACCAAAATTCGTCCTTTCTGCGCAATGACGTAGCAACCCAGTAATTTGGTTTTTGTCGACTGTTGACCGTTGTTTGTGTATACATTGCGCTCAGAAAGTAATGATTTAATTCATTATTTTCGAAATCGTTAATTTGTGGTCAAAATCCTGTGACACGTCGATTTTTTATATTGATTCCGGACTTTATGCTGTGTCGCACATGTAGATGGCGCTGCGCACTTTCGAAATATGACGTCAAAGTTCTTATTTTTAAAGGGCAACCCTGTATGTTAATCGTGGTAATCGATGCAACTCTTTCTCCTGAATTCAAAAATGCCCTTATTATTGGGATTATTTGAAACAGTATGCGTTATATTAATTATTAAATGTGGCATAATTCGAAAAGTGATGAGGTGTTAGTGTTGTCAATGTTTGCGTTAAATTAAAAATGTGAGTACTGGACAGTGCACAACATTTATTAAAATAAACACAAACTGAACGAAAACAAACATAAAATAAAACTTGAAAGGGTTTTTGTCTTCCGGTGACAAAAATACGTACTTCAAGTCTACCTACAACGATACATAAATATGCGGTTTTCGGCCGCTTGAAAATAAAAAATAAACTCCATATCGAGTTACCTAGTTGCTTGTTGTTTTGACAGAAGCCTACATTTCAATCACACCACCGAAAGTACATTAAAAAGCACATAAAAAAAAGTACCCAATTTCTTTGCAGGGTTGACAGGGTTAAAAACGCATTTCAAGTGAGTGATGAATCTATACCAAAATTGAATATTAACTTTTTTCGTATCAAAGCCGCGAGAGATTTAGTTCTAGAAACGCGTTTTCAGCGTGTGATAACCCTATACAAAGATGGTAAAAGTACGTTAAAAGGCAAATAAAAAAATAAAAACCTTGTAATGAGGATGAAAGGGTTAGAAATGCGTTTCAAGCGAGTGACGAGTATATACCAAATTTGAATTTTAACTTTTTCTTGTATCAAGGCCGCGAGAGATCAAATTTTATCTAGAAAACGCCAAATACGAAAACACCTGCGCAGAAACCGAATATTGCATTAAAAAGAAATGGAATACCTAATGATATGAGTGAGAAGTAGATATAATGTTCCGTCCACAAAATGTAGTGTTGTTTATTGTTTTCTAACCTCATTTTTCGTGCACGTGTTTATCAATTGTAAACAGTTTTTTTCAAAACTCTTTCCGTTTCAGCACCTTTTATTTACAAGTAAGTTGTATTTGTAATCCACAGTAATATGTATTAATATAATATATTGATTTAGTTCGTTGTTTATAATGGGTGAATCGAGTACATCGTCTGATAGTACATCAAACATTCCAGCAAAGAAGCGGCCTGCCTTATCGCAAGATGCCCGCGAAATTATTTGGAATGTTTATCAGTTTCATAAAAATATGAATGAAGGTGTCATTATTGTAAGATTAACATATGTTAGTTTTTTCACGATTACATTTCTTTACAGTTAACGTTCTTGATCTCGTTGTGAAAGCAACTGGAGTATCTAAAAGTACCGTCGTTAGAGTTATTAGAGAAGTGAGTGCAGTTCAACGTGGTGAAATAGAATCGTTCAAGACTCGTAATAAAATAATGAAAACCGCACCAAGATCATGTGTCGATAATTGTGGGGAACAAGTCATTCGACGCATTGTACACAATTTTCATGTCACGGAGAAACGACGACCAACCGTCAATGCTATCTATAATATTACTAAAGATGACGAATCCATTGGTTTCTCTGGGAAGGAAACGTCTTTAAGAAGATTATTAAATAAAATAGGTTTTAAATTGATGAAAACTGTGTTGACAATCGTAAATGTTTAATGGAACGATATGATATACGATCTTTACGTTGTGCTTATATACGAGCAATAAGGAAGTATCGAAGAGAAGGGCGACCCATTGTGTGTACAGATGAAACATATATACATGCATCGCATACAACGCCACATTCGTGGGTAGATGTTTCCAACGAAGGTTTAAAATGTCCAATCGGTAAAGGTCAACGTCTTATAATAGTACATCCTGGTGGTGAAATGGGATTTATCAATAATGCCCTCTTAGTTTTTAAATCGGTCTCAAAAACAGGTGATTATCACGACGATATGAACTTTATTAATTATAAACGATGGATTGAGCACCAGTTATTACCGAATTTGCTCGAAAAGTCAGTTATTGTTATGGACAATGCAAGTTATCACAACACTTTAGCAGTTAAACATCCAACTTTTAGCAGTAAAAAAAATAGAAATGATAACTTGGTTACAAGAACGAGGGATCGTACATGATGAATCCCAAACAAAAGTGGAGCTGTATGATTTAATAAAATGTAATGAACCGAGCTACACGGAATATTTGCGAAACATGGTCACTCTGTATGTCAACTAACTCTATACCACCGGAACTAAATCCAATAGAAAAAATGTGGGCCATTGTAAAAGCTTGGGTGGCATCGAGAAACAACTTTTGAATTAGCCGATGTTGAAAAACTAACACGTGAAAAATGTTCGATGGATTTGGAGAGCCACTGGCAAGAAGTGTGCCGTCATGTTAAAGAAATTGAAGAGGAATACATTAATAAAGAGCATGTTATGGATGTCGTTTGTGAGGAATTGATTATACGTAGGAGTGGAGACTCGTCGGATGAATCTGATTTCATAACGAAGAAATAAGTGTAGAGTAATTGTGTAATATTTTATTGTATTTATATTGTTAATTTCACATTGCACATGTGTTGTTCATGTTCTTAGATATGTTTCTAAGACACTTTAACTTCTTAATCACTTTTTAAACACTTAGTCTATGATCTACCAACATAACGTCTTCGTACCATAACCCTTTTTATAGTTCGCAGTTTTTATGCATTGTACCAATTATTATATATGTTCTACACATTAGGGTTATTGTACTTCATGTAATCAATATCTGCTATGTGTTTAATTGCTTAATTATATTGATTTATATCTGAAACTTCTTATTTATCTTTAACACACTAATATGTATCGTGTTGACCTTTTTAACATGCTACTGCCATAGCTCAATGCTTTTATGAATACAACATCATTGTGCAAACCCCATAAAACCTGTTTTGTTGTATAAAAACCATCTGTTTATATTCGTATACTATATTTTCCTCATAACAAATTATATAATTTATTAACTTTATTTGAACTTGCATACTATCTAATATTTTAATTCGATAAAACTCTATCCCCTCTATTACACCTTTTTATAACCATCGCAGTATAAAACTGTTTAGACACGAATTATTAACCCTTAGAACTGTGGTTAATAATTAAAATGCGAATTACAATATTTCCGAGTAAATTTATGAACAAGTAACATAACCTTATATTTCACTTTTCACAATTAAATAAATGTTTTTATCCGCAAACGTCACAAAAGTGACACTTTTATGACTTAATGTCAAAGGTGAAAGTTTTACTTTTCAGACATGGAGTAAAAGTTGTACTTTTGTGCCTAGCCATTTTTACTTTTACCAAATGTGGGTTGCTATGGTTTCATTACTTGCAAAGCGTCTTGATTATCTTATTCTTTTACCTGCTAATTATGTTTGATCTTTCCTTTCGATCTTTACCAATTATTTTTACGTTTGCGCATAAAAGTATAGTTATTCGAGTAAAGTGACTTTATGTAGCTCAGCTGAATTATTTGCCTCACTTCGTTCGGCAAAATAAACATTCAGCTTCGCCACATAAAGTATCACTTTTACTCCTAATAACATAATATACTATTTTTTGTTTAAATTGTCCAAATTATACAATATAAACATCATAATTAAGAGGTTATTAACTCAAAAATGTACAAAACGTAACTTTTACTTTTCTTAAAAAAAACTAATATTTTCCGGTTGAATAGTACACGGTCACGTGATCTTTTTTCGCACAGCTTGGTGTCTCGTATTTGGCGTTTAGTCTAGTATATTCTAAACATAAAAAAAGAATTTTCTGTGATTCTGAACGTACATTAAAAAACACAAAAAAATAAGTACCCAATTTCCTTGCAAAAAGGGGATGAAGGAGAATATACCAGATAAAACTTGATCTCTCGCCGCCTTGATACGAAATAAAGTTAAAATTCAATGTTGGTATAGATTCATCACACGCTAGAAATGCGTTTCTAATACTTTCATCCTCTTTGCAAGGAAATTCGGTACTTATTTTTTAATGTGCTTTTTAATGTACTTTCAGAATATTTGTATAGGGTCATCACACGTTGAAAACGCGTTTCTAACCTTGCATGCTCTTTGAAAGGAAATGGAGTATTTATTTCTTTGTATATCCTTTTTACAGTCATATTTATTACCAAACGTTTTTGTTTTAGAATTAATTAGATGAAGAATACTTTTATTGTAGTGCAATGAATCAGTAAGATTACCGCACGTATAAATATATATATAGGATGGCTCAAGGTCGACGCTCGTGTATGATCAGTGTGAACTGGTGTGCTAGAAATTGTCCGCTATCTTCACACCGGTGAAAATTGCCCCCAATGGCAATTAACAAAAACAAAACGACATTGGTAAATACCACATGCCTAATCTTTATTGTGCAACGAGTTACATTAAAAATTAAACAATTTGTCCTTATTAGTAAATATTTGTAATTTAACGTTATAAAATACATTTATAATTAAGAAACTAACATTTTTCGAAATGTCTGAGATTGACATGAAACTTATTAAAGTAGAAACTAAAGAGGAAGAAGGAATAGATTTAGTTCTAACCCAACATCTTGTTGTAAATAGTGATTTAATAAAACAAGAAATCGATTGCGGTTCTAGTAGTACAAAATTTGACATCATTTCTACAGATGTGAATATTAAGAATGAAGACTACTCTGTTCTCTATGATGTTAGCTCCAGTGAAGTAGAACGTATAATTAAAAATAGTGTTGAACATGTCACAGACGTACAGTATGAAAATAATCAATTTAATAGTTCAACAACAGTTCAGCAAAATTTAAAACGTGACGCTTTAAAACACACTTCAAATTTTAAATATAAATGTGACCAATGCGATTATATAACAAATTGTAGAAGTTATTTAAAAATTCATCTTGAACAACATTCTTCAACTTATGATTACAAATGCCACCAATGTAATTATGCAACACATTACAAACGTAGTTTAAACATTCATCTTAAAAAACACTCTTCAAGCTATGATTACAAATGCTACCAATGTGATTATGCAACACATTACAAAGGTAGTTTAAATATTCATCTTAAAAAACACTCTCCAAGTTATGATTACAAATGCGACCAATGTGATTATGCCTCACATTACAAAGGTAGTTTAAACATTCATCTTAAAAAGCACTCTTTAAGTTATGAGTTCAAATGCGTCCAATGGGATTTTGTGGAACATAGGAAATATGATTTAAAAATTCATCTTAAAAAACACTCTTCAACTTATGAGTACAAATGTGTCCAATGTGTTTATACAACAAATCACAAAGATGCTCTAAAACGTCATCTTAAAAAACACACCCCAAATTACGAATACAAATGTGACCAATGTGATTTTGCAACACAATACAAACGCAATTTAAACATTCATCTTAAAAAACACTTCAAGTGATGAATATAAATGTGTGTATGCAACACATCGCCAAGATGTTCTAAAACATCATCTTAAAAAGCACACCCCAAGGTACGAACACAATTGCAACCAATGTGCAACACACAAACTACAAAGGTAGTTTAAACATTCATCTTAAAAGCACTCTTCAAGTTATGATTACAAATGCGACCAATGTGATTATGCAACATATTATAAAGGTAGTTTAAACTACCTTAAAAAGCACTGGTCAAGTTATGAGTTCAAATGTGACCAATGTGATTATGTAACACATAGAAAATGTGATTTAAAAATTCATCTTAAATAACACTCTTCAAGTTATGATTACGAATGTAACCAATGTGATTATGCAGCAAAACAGGAACGTCAACTGAAACTTCATCTTAGAAATCACTCTTCAAGTTTCGAATATGCATGCGACCAATGTAATTTTGCAACACATTACAAAGGTAATTTAAACATTCATCTTAAAAAACACTTGTTAAGTTATGAATATAAATGTGACCAATGTGTGTATGTAACACATCGCAAAAATGATCTAAAACGTCATTTTAAAAAACACACCCCAAGTTACACATACAAATGTGACTAATGTGATTATGCAATACATTACAAAGGTAGTTTAAAAGTTCATTTTAAAAAGTACTCTTCAAGATTATGCCACAAAACAGAAACGTCAACTGTTTCATCTTAGAAATGACTCAAGTGATGAATAAAAGTGTTAGCAATGTGTATATGCAGCACATAACAAAGATCGGTGCCGGTTTAGTATGCGGTCTACCTACCCTTTGCGTTCTACCTAATAATATAATATTTAAATGATCTTAAATAATGTATTGTTAATTTCTTTTTAATTATTTCTTATAATAATAAAATATCCCTTTTCGACAAATCGAAATTAAATGAAGGGTACTTATAGAAATATAATAGAAATTATCTCCGGTTTATTTGCTATAAAAGAAGGGTCAATTTCCCAAACTGTTTGATGTCGAAGTGTTTGTTATCACGTAAACACCAGAAACATAATGAAGAAGATGAGAGGCGTGCCAATAAACCATTTCCAGTCTCACTTAGATTACATTACTTGAAGACTCAATAATAATAACTATCAATCAAACGACCTTTTCATCACATTTTTACAAAATATGCAAACTGTATATCGTACTTAACTTGTAAATATAATGTAACCAATAAATAATTTTTGAACATTTATTTAGTATTCTATTTTTCATTTTGAATGTAGACTGCGTGCTAAACCAAATAAGCTTGGGTAGACCGCGTACTTAACCAGGTAACCTTAGGTAGACTGCATACTAAACCGGCACCCAAAGATCATCTAAAAGGTTATCTTAACAAACACCCCAAGTTATGAATACAAATGTGAATAATGTGATTATGTGACATATAGGGTATATTATTTAAAAATTAATCTTAAAAAACACATCAAGTTCTGAAACATTCATCATAACAAGCACTCTTTGAGTAATGAGTACAAATGTGATCACTCTTAGTGTACAACACATCGTAAAGATAATTTAAAAAAGACGACTTAAATAGCATTCTCCAAGTTACAGATCTAATGTGACCAATGTGTTTATGCAACAACCCACAAATATAATTTAAAAATTCATCGTGCAAGCCACTGTTCAAGTTATGAATTCAAAGGTGACCAATATGGTTATGTAACGAAATGGAAAGGGGATTTAACTCTGATTTGCTGGTTGTGCTATTGTAATTTGTTCAAATCATTCCCATAAAGGTTTTCAAGTATTTATTTTCCCTCGTGATCCTGTTTGACGAGCCAAATGGATTCAAAATTGTAACCATTGGAATCCCACTTCTACGATCATAGAAAATCGATAAAAACTGTTATCGCTATGAGAATTTTTTGTCATTAGGTTGGTTAACTCCATTTAAATTTCATACACAATAATCTAAAATTGATGTTTCTTAAACATTACAGGTGTACTTTGAAACTCTCAATTCGAACTAAATCAAGCTCGGAAACTACTAGATGTAGAGATGTCAATGCGGATGTATGCTTTATAGACTAAAAAAAGCTTTCGACATGGTGAAACACGACAAGTTAATTAACATCTTAAGGAGAAAAGGATTAGACGGAGCTGGCATAAAAATAATACAAAATCTATACAATGGTCAAAAAGCATCGGTAAAAGTAGAGGGACAATTAACAGAGGAGGTAGACATCTGCAGAAGAGGGATGTGTCCTGTCCCCGCTACTATTTAATATTTACTCAAAAGAACATTGGAAGAAATTCCAAACGGAATAAATTTAAACGGAGTTCTAATCAGCAATCTGAGGTACGCCGATGATACTGTTCTTATGGCAGATTCCCTAACAAGTACTAAATCAGGTTATAGAAATGGTAGACAAATACGGCTCAAGCCTGAATACAAACAAAACCAAATGTATGGTAATTTCGAAGCAAAATGACGTCCATGTAGGCACAAGACTTTTTGGGAACAACATAGCATTGGAATGAGCAGAAAAGCTAACATATCTAGGATACTTTATAAATGACCAATGGGATCATAGCAGGGAAATAATACAAAGAGTAGAGAAAGCAAGAACGATATTCTTAAAAATGCAGGATGCATTCTGTACTAATAACTTGAGTCTGTCGCTGCGTATGAGAATGGTCAAGTGCTATGTATACTCGGTATTGTTATACGGGGTAGAAACCTGGACACTCACAGAAAATACCATTAAAAGAATCGAATTTTTTGAAATGTGGGTGCTCAGACGAATTCTAAAAATTAGCTGGGTAGATCATGTCAACAACAATGAAGTCTTACATAGAATGAAACTGAACGGAGAATTAATGAAAACCGTTAAAATAAGGAAACTCACATATTTGGGACATATGCGCAACAACAAATACAGCATGCTTCAACTAATTATGCAAGGGAAGATAAACAGTAAAAGAGGACAGAGGAGAAGATGAACATCATGGCTGAAGAACCTACACCAGTGGTACGAAAAAATTTCCAATGAACTTTTTAGAGCGGCAGTAAACAAAGTTACGATCGCTATGATGATTGACACCATTCGCTAAGCGGATAAGGCAGTTTTATAAACCTAAATTAACGACACTTTCAGTTGTTGGAAAAAGTTCATGGCTTACTAGATATTTAAAAAAAAATGTAGAGGAAAAAATGGTAGTTTTTTGTGCGTTATCTACACTTTTGTAGGTATAGTAAGCTGTACCTTTATCAGATGCACATTTTTTTAAGTGTTGTAAGGATATCAGACATGATGTATATATTTTTAAAAATAACAAAGTTATAACGATTTTATTATTGATTTACAGTTGGCCATGGAAAAAATGAATTAATTATTATGGTTTTTGGAACTTTTACACCCTTGCCATAATAAATACAGTTTTTTTTTTCATTTCAAACTTTGATGAGCGAAGACAAGTTTAGTGATTTTTCTTTTAAATGTTGTAGAATCGTTATTAGGAATACAACAAAATGACACCAATAAAAATTTTAGACATTTTAATGTCTAACATGTACATACTAATCTCCTGCTCGCTTGAGTTAGAACAAACTTAGATTTTTTTAAGTTTTTTAAAAAGAACAAATGTTTCTCTTTATATTATTGTATTATTGAGAGTAGCAAAAACAATGTACCATGGAAAAACATTGATATCCGGTTAAGTTAATTACTCAGTTTATTATAACATTTCACCTGAAAACTAGGTCCTCAAATAGAACATAAACGCAAAGAAACTAGGAATAATTAAGTTTAAATTTCGACTTTGAAGTAATTGTATGTAAAATCTATTTCAGCCATTGTTCAAAATGTCTACCATTATTATTTACACACAAGCGGCATCTTTGCACAATGGAATTTACAGCTTTCCGTATTTTCCTACCATCTAAATTGCGAAAGGCATATATCAGCATTACGTAGTTCTTTTGTCGCATAAGTTCGCAGATTAACCAAATCGTTTAGAGTACCAAAACGAGAAGAATCTAAAAGTGAAAGATCTGGCGATCTTGGTACCCAAGGGACCGGCCTGTTCCTACCTATCCAAGAATATGGAAACAGTTGGTTTAGGTACTCTCTCACTTGCTGTTGGTTATGCGGTGGAGCACCGTCGTGTTGAAACCATCGTAAATTACGTCTTGTTTCCAAATCTAAGATATCCAACATCTTGAAATTAATTTTGTAGAAACTCAGGATAACGCTGGCCTGTCGAATTTTCGTCGTAAATGAAAGGTCCAAGAATTCGCGATCCCATAATTCCGCACCAAACATTGAATCCAAATTTTCTTTGAGGCTGTCTTCACGAAGTATCCTATTTTCCTGCATCCACAAATGTTCATTGCGCCTGTTGAACATACCGAAGTTAGTAAATTTGTTTTCATCCGTCCACAAAATTTGATTTTGAAACTTTGGACTCTGTTGAATCATATTAATGTACCAGTTAGTAAACGCAATTATTGCAGCTTGGTCTCTTCTATATCCTATCCGACGTTAATTTCAAAAACATCGAAAGTTTTTCTACGTCAGAGTCCCCTCCGGACTTTCCGCCAATCCTGACCTGAAGACCCTTGCAAAGAATCGGTCCCTGTCTACCGCGGATTATCTATAAAACCGCGAGACAGATGCTTGCGTGTCGGGCCGTTGCCGCCACTACTTGCTACGCGTGCCTCGATCCGTTCCATTGTCGACTTTCTGCTTGTGTCGGGCCGTTGCCGCCGACGCTACCACAGAATCAGAAGCCTGGCCGCGCGCCTGCCACTCTTCATCGCGTTACGTTGTTCCGCCGATCTATCGATCTTCGCGTTTGTCAGAATATTCATCTTTCACCCCCCAGATACGTCAACGCCACCTGAAAATCTCCATATAAACGAGCTGCTGGTAGTGATTTTTCATTTACTCCGGTGGGAAGAAAGGTTATCGCCTTAATTATACCACCCTCGGCAGGCCCATTTACGCAGCACAACGGGTTAGTCCTAGATTCTAGTAAATGTTCCTTCACCAAACATCTATTACATTAGCTAACACATATTTAACCACGTGACTAACCGCTCCAACATCCAAGAACGATTCGCGATAAACTCCGCAAAGTTAGTTTTTCTAACAACACTTCTTAATAGAAGTCCTGAACCAGCATCCGTCCTGATCACTTATCGCGATAAATCCGTCTTAAAGGAGTAACCCTGCTTTAAGAAAACCACATCCGTCCTGATCGCTTATTACCCAGACTTTAGGGAGAAACCCTTGTGCAAGTCTACCGTACCTGAAAAACACAGTCTTGACCTAGCACCACGCTGGTATCTGCTTGTGACGTAATCGAACCCAGAAGCGCGCTGCCCGCATCCATAACATAATACGAAATTGTTTATTTCATCCCAAAGAGTTTAATAACTCGCAACAAAAAAATTTCCAAAGCCACCCGCTTCTATAAAATATCAATGATACATGTTAACCATTTTCATTCATATTTAATTATTTTTTAAACTTACCTTGCATTATATTAAGAAACTTTATAAAGAAAAGTTATGTAAAATTAATTTTCTTTAAAAAATCTGTCTGCACTTTTTCTAATAAAATGAATCGTTATTCAGGTGTTGACAAAATTTGAACTAACACTTAAATTGTACCGTAGACATATTTTAACTGCTAAATTATGCGTCGTATTAAAAAATTGCATAGAACGTAATCGATATGTTCAAGGTCTTTATCTGGGTATTTTTATATCTTTGAAATATGCAGTTGTTTTAGAAATATTTGATAAAAACCAAAAACTGACTCAAATAAACCCGCCTCTACGCCGTTGGATTTCTTCCAAATCTAATCAGCTCTAAGCCAAATAAAAACAAGCTTAAATACAAAATTTGAAATACGCAGGTATTTTAGTTCTGGAGTTATCGTGGATACTAACATGCATCCAGACATCATGGCCGATCTTAACGAAGCTCGTAAGTACATGTCTCCCACTGCAGCCTTGCTGGTGGTCGGAGACACCGCTGCATCCACACCCATTTGATTAGGCCGTCCCTACACAGCCATCAAATAAACACAAGTTTGGCTCAAATAAACTCAATACTAATAAAATAATGCTGAATTCAGACTAACAAAATCAAAAAGTGTAACCAATTAAAGCGTTTCACCTAGTGTTGTAAAATTTCCGAAAATATATTTTCGGGAAATATTTCCTGAAACATTGGAAATATATGAAAGATTAACAAAAAATACAAAAAAAGAGAATATTTATTTATAAAAATCATAACAAAACACAGAATGCTTATACAAAAACACAAATAAAGAGTTATTCTTCTAAAAAATAAAATAAGGTTAAATTTGTTCCAAAAAATCTTAATTTTGACAAACAAGTCGAGCATCATCACACTCACTATCTTCTTGGCAGTCTACTTCCTCAAAATCTTCAATAGTATTGGAAATAAAAATTGATCTATCGCCCTTTTCTATTTTCTTCAGCAAGTTTTCATTGTGGGATACATACAGTAGTTTAGCGGCTCTGTCATTAGTCAGTCTGTTTCTCTTTTTTGAATGAATATGACTGTAAACTGCGTTCCGTGGCCGCCAAAGATGCTAGCATCATCAAAATTCGTGAAGCTACTTGTTATAATGAAGATGAAGAACAAAGTCGTTTCCACCAGGAGACTTGGTTATCAAAACTACTTTTCCATATGAACCCATTTCCAAATAACTTGCCACTTTTACAACGGTAATCTGCTATTTCATCTATTATTTCTTGCTCGATTATATTGATATATTAAGTATGCATTCTATGGCAGAAAGAATTTGTGTTTCATCAAGTTCAGACCCTTGTGATTTTGGATTTAGTAATTCTGCAGCATAATGAATGGGATTGTCAACAAACTCCAACAATTCAGATTTTTCTTTGTCGTTAAGTAAGGGCAATGCAAGGTTGTTCTGAATTACGCTTTTAATATCACAAAATGCTTTTACAGCAACGTGAATAGTGCGATAATCTCCTTCTACAATTTTTAACCATTTGCCAATAGGTTCAAAAATGTTAATTAGGTTGGAAATTTGACCCCAAAATACTTCATCATCTAATATCCACTGCTTAAGATTTTTATCAATAATTTGTGTTGCTTCTTGGCTAATTGTAACTCCTTGTAAACTGAGTCTAGTGCTGTATACACTTTTTAAACTGGTCAAAATTGAAGACCAGCGAGTTTTTACAAGCATATGGCATCTGCGCTCGACATTTTTGTTTTCTGTTCGTAAAAGTTCATACAAATATATAGTATTGATTTTAAGCAAATCATTACATAACAAATTGAGACCATGAGAAAGGCAACCATATGGAATGATATATTTTTCCTTTGGTATGATTCCAGTAAGTTGCATATTTTTTGCATTATCTGAAACGAACCCTAAGAATCTGTTTGGTCCGTATTTTTCAATTATCTTCCCCATTTCTTCAGCTGTATACTGTGCAGTGTGTCTTTGCAACTTAGTTTAGATAGAAGCTTCCAGCAGCGGTGATGTTGTAGTGATTATACAATTTATGACTACTTGGTTTCGTATGTTGCTCCAGCCGTCACTCTGTAGACCTAGAATTTCACTTTCATTGATTGTAGTTTCAACCTTCTCCTTTACTCGATTGAACTCTGCATCCAAGTTGGTATTCGACAGTTTATATCTACTTGGTAGTACAAAACTTGGACGAATCATCTTGAAGAGCTTAACTCATTGGGCGTTCTCAAGGATGGACAACGGACAGTAACCGACGTATATTGCACGGGCTAGTTGGGTTTCGATTTTTTCCTGTAAAAAATATATGTTTAGTGTTTGCTTTTCTCACATCTTTCTACTTAAGTTAGTAAAATTCTAATCCTGTTTTTTATTTCTTAGCAATAAATAATCTACTTACTTGATCTTTTTTGGAAATTCGGTCAGCAAATTCAAAAATACTTTTAGAAGTCGCAGGTTTCATTAAAGAAGTAGCAGGTTTAATGGTTTTATTCACAACATTGGAAGTAGATGGGAGCAGCAGTTCGAGATCAATGTCAATACTGGAACTGCTAATAGTACTAGCTGTAAAACTTGAGGTTGACGATTGTGGTGGTGGTATTTCTGAAACTGACCGTTCTGATTCAGAGGCAATAACAGTGGAATTATCATTCAAAATGTTTTTGTTTATCAACACACATTCATTGTCATTGTCGTTTGATGAGGGATTCATCACGCTGTATAAATTTTCTTTTGATTTGGTTAGGACAAACTTTACTTAAATGTACCTTCATCCTGGACGCATTTTTAAAAAACATTTTACTGCAATACATGCACTGGTAAATATTGTTTCCTTTAGAAATGCAATACTTCCAAAGAATGTCTTTTGTTTTCCTCATTTTAAAATTCACTAACGATCGATACTATCAAAAATAAACTTTTAAATGTTACAAAATATACTTTACACAACGTATAAATTATAATGTATACAAATATTCTTTAGAAACGCACTACGGCACTCACGTTCTTGCTTTAACAAATAATATAATATTTATGTCATGTCGTAGAAATGCAATGTTGGTGAATCCTCAAACTCGGTATATTCACTATATATGTTTGTAAAAATTGTTCTATAGTAAGTTTAATGCTTATAGGGTTACACAATATGAAAGATATTTTAATAAACATCGGATTTGAATTGTTTATGAATATTTTTTTAAATATTTCCAATATTCCCAATATTTCTGTGACACGTTCGGAAATATTTCCACTTACAACACTAGTTTCACCTCATGTCGAATATGTTTAAGTATCAAAGTGGAACAAATGTACTCCTGTAAGTAAATGTTTTCCCCCGAAAGTTATTCTAACATTAATGAAACTATATACACATGGATTTCTATACATATTTAATCAGATTTTTTATGTATATTTGTGCACATTTCAAAGATATCCGCATGGGAGTTTTTTATATTATTAACCTGATGGTTTTGAAGATTTATAGACATTCTTGATAAATCTGCAACAGTGAGGTTATCCTCATCATGATGACTGGTAAATGGAATAGGTTCTTCGTAAGTAGTTTCATTAACTGAAAGGATCTGAAATTAAATAATAATCACTAAATAACAATATTAAATATATTTATTGCATTCACATTACGATTTTTAAGAATCCTTCTTGTACTAATTTGTCGTGGCGGATTAGGAACATCAGAAATTGCGGGAATCGCATTCAGTTTTAGTTTCTTTATTCCATTAGCTTGATTTAGTTCAAATTGAGAGCTTCCAAAGTGCACCTGTAATGCTTACAATAACATCAATTTTATATTATTCGTTGACATTTAAATGGAGTTAACCAATCTAAAGACTAAAAATTCTCATAGCGACAACAGTTCATATTGATTTAAAACTACTAAAATGTTAAGGAATGTTTGGAAATAATAGATAATCTTACAATAGTTAACTGTCGACTATCTTACAAAATATAACTACACTTAAATTTAATCTACGCAGTAGATAATTGTTTACACACACACAAAATATAAACATTATTTAAAAAAGTAACACATAAGGACCAAGAACAATGGGACAAAAATGGTGGAAAAACAGATGATAGCACGACCTAAATGTACACTATGTACAGCTACAGACCTTCAGTAAAACCTATGAATGTGTACGGAGTGCATGGTCACCAGGTAAGGGTTAAATCCCCTTTCCATTTCGTTTCATAACCACATTGGTCACTTTTGAATACGTAACTTGCAGTGTTTTTTAAGATGACTTTTAATTTTTAAAAGGATCTTTACAATGTGTTGTATAATAACACTGATCACATTTGTACTCACAACTTAGAGTGATTTTTAAGATTTTTAAATTACCTTTGTAATGCTTTGAATAATCACATTGCTCACATTTGTATTTGTAATTTTGAAGATTGATTTTTAAGATGAATTTTCAATTAATCTTTCTGTTTTGCTGCATAATCAGATTGGTTGCATTTGTAGTCATAACTTGATGCATACACACAATGGTCACATTCGTAGCTTGAAGAATGTTTAAATTACCTTTGTAATGTGTTGCAAAATCACACTGATCGCATTTGTAACAGTTGACCTTTCTTTTTTGTGGTATAATCACATAGGTTACATTTGTAATCATAAATTGAAGAGTGCTTTTTTAGATGAATGCTTAAACTACCTTTGTAATGTGTTGCATAATCACATTAGTCACATTTGAATTCGTAACTTGGGGTTTGTTTTTTAAGATGATGTTTTAGATCATCTTCGTTATGTGTTGCATACACACATTGGTTACATTTACATTCATAATTTGAAGTGTTTTTTAAGATTAATTTGTAATCATATTTCCGATGTGTTACATAATCACATTGGTCTCATTTGAACTCATAACTTGAAAGTGATTTTTAAGATGAATGTTTAAACTACCTTTGTAATGTGTTGCATAAACACATTGGTCACATTTGTATTTGCAACTTGGGGTGTGTTTTTTAAAATGACGGTTTAGATCACTTTTGCGATGTGTTGCATAATAACACTGATCGCATTTGTACTCATAGCTTGAAGAATGTTTTTTCCTATGAGTTCTTAAATTACTTTTGTAATGTGTTGCAAAATCACATTGGTCACATTTGTATTTGTAAGTAGGGGAGTGGTTTTTAAAATGACGGTTTAGATCATCTTTGCGATGTGTTGCATAATCACACTGATCACATTTGTACTCATAACTTGAAGAATGTTTTTTCCGATGAGCGTTTAAATTACCTTTGTAATTTGTTGCAAAATCACATTGATCGCATTTGTAATCGTAGCTTGAAGAGTGCTTTTTAAGATGAATGTTTAAACTACGTTTGTAATGTGTTGCATAATCACATTGGTCACATTTGTATTCGTAAGTTAGGGTGTGGTTTTTAAAATGACGGTTTAGATCATCTTTGCGATGTGTTGCATAATAACACTGATCACATTTGTACTCATAACTTAAAGAATGTTTTTTCTGATGAGTTTTTAAATTACCTTTGTAATGTGTTGCAAAATCACATTGGTCGCATTTAAATTTATTACTTAAAGAATGTTGTTTAAGGTGAATTTTTAAATTCCTTTTCCAATTTGTTACGTAATCACACTGGTCGCATTTATATTTAAAATTTGAAGTGTGTTTTAAAGGGTTACGTTTTAAATTTCGCTGCACTGTTGTTGATCTATTAAATTGATAATTTTCACACTGCACGTTCGTGACGTGTTCTACACTACTTTTATTTATAAGTTCTACTTCACTTGAGCTAACATTATTGAGAACAGAGCAGTCTTCATTCTTAATATTCACATCTGTAGAAATGATGTCAAATCTTGTACTACTAGAACAGCAATCAATTTCTTGTTTTATTAAATCACTATTTACAACAAGATGTTGGGTTAGAAATAAATCTATTCCTTCTTCCTCTTTAGTTTCTACTTTAATAAGTTTCATGTCAATCTCAGACATTTCGAAAAATGTGTGTTGCTTAATTATACATGTATTTTATAACGATAAATTACAAATATTTATTAAAAATAAAAAATTGTTTAGTTTTTAAGATAAGTCGTTGCGCAATAGAGAAAAGGCGTGTAATTTTCGTTGGGTCGCAGCAGTGTTGCCATATTCCTATCTTTTATCGTGGTAGATACGAAAATGAACTTGAAACTAATTCTCGATATATTCGGACCAATAGAAAATAACTTTGAATGCATAGTATTTAAATGGTTTAAATAACATTTTCAACGTCAAAAATGTAAAAGCACGTTTGGACTAATGGTATTATTGCTCGCCTGCCACGAGGTTGAGGCAGGTTCGACTGCCGGCTCATGCAATTTTTTTTTCTGTTAGGTTACAGTAGTTTTGTTTATCTAATCTACTTTTGTTAGGTTACTGTAGTTTTGTTTATGTTTTTTTTTCCTATTAAGTGGGCCAGGTTCATAAACTTATCGATTTGTCTTATTAACCAATAGTAGATTTCGCAACTAGTGCGCTGTTTACACATTTCTTGGTGCGAGGCTGTTCTTTTTTACCCGAGGCGTAGCCGAGGGATAAAATATATGGCCGAGCACCAAAAGGTGACAGCGCACGTGTTGAATACATTTTTGTAATCGTTCACATAAAATTAGAAAAAAATTAAATTTTGAAATATTTGTTGACAAATGTCAAATTAAATACATAAATAAAAAAGTTTATATATTTAGTTATATACCACTTTTCTCTTTATGTATTAAAAGTAACGATTACAAAAAAAATATTTACATGTACCTAGATCTATCCTAGATCTATAACAAATTTTATTAACACAACCTGTATTTAACTATAAACGGAGTACCTTAATGATAATGTTAGTAACGTTATAACCTAATGAACAATTACTGTTATTATGAGTAATTAATGGAGTCAGAATACCTTAATCTTGGTAACACTGTAGATAACGAAAATGCAGCATGCTGAGTCAGCGTTTTGGAAAATTGATGCGTAATATTACTTCAGGGTTGAAATAAATCTGGATTTGTATGCTTAATAATTCCCAAATGAATAGTACTAATTCCGTATATTGGTTTAACAGTAAAATAATTAATTGCGTAGATGTGTTTAAACGTGTAACGGTGACAGTAAAGGTGAAGTTAAAGTAAATATAAAACGTAAACCTGAAAGTAAAATAAAAAATAAAAGTACCATACAATTGTACAGCACTTAATAAAAAAATTTAACAATGCAATATAATGGATGCCTACATCCACCTTAAAAATATCATCAACCAAGAATCACTACAGTAGTCTTTGCGCATGAACATCTCTGAAACTGATGTGCAAACACTATGCGTACGAGTTCTAATTAAAATAATTGAATGCATGTTTTTAGGCAACTAGATAGTTGCCCAAATAAACGTAAATTTTATTACAAACGTAAAGAGTTTGTTACAAAATGTATAGAACAATGTCAATAGCACACAATATAATACAACTTATACGAGATAAAAATAAGTAAAATCTAGGTTAAACATTATTTCATAATGAACTGATAGTCTTACAAACCATTTAAAATTACACACAGTAAAAATCTAGGGGTATTTCTTTACATGTGTGTATTTTATTTGAGAAAATATAGTTTCAAATATATTCATAGGTAATTATATAGTATGTATAATCTTTTAATATGTAACAAAAGAAAATTAACATTTTTTACAAAAGAATCAGATGTTTCACAAAACATAAGTTAACGTTTGTGAGCATACATGCAAGTTTTCAAAAATATAAAGAAAACAAATGTTAATAAAGACTGTGACCACCACGTTGATTGATCACAGCTCTGCAGCTATTGTTTATAGACAAAATAACGTTGTCAATGTCTTCTTGAGGTAACCGTGTCTATTCTGTTGTCAGAAGCTCTCTTAATCTAAAAGCAATGTGAATGTTACCCATATGCGTAGTGATTTTTCTTTGGAGCATGCTCTACCGGATTTAAGTCCAGAGATTGTGCTGGCCATGGTAACACTTCAATTTGTTCGTCATTCAACCAGTTCGTCACAATACGTGCGACATGTAAACAAGTATTATTGTGCATTAGATGGACATTTTCTCCAACAGCATCAACAAATGTACGCACAATAGGTTGAAGAACATTATCTAAATCTGAGCTGTCATTGAACCATTTGGAAAAAGAGTTCCATTCTACCGCCGAAAATTATTCCACCCTATACCACTACAGAGCCACCTCTGTAACTGTACAGTTCTGTGACGTGTCTCAAATGTTCCGCATTTCCAGATTTCTTCCACACTCTTATGTGACGAGAATCTAGATGACCTCCATTCGTCAGCGAATAAAATTGTAGCCCAATTGTAAAAACCTTACCCCCATTTTAATCTTGCTCCACGATAGCCTATAGAGAGTGGTGGACATCTGACTGGTCGCCTAGAATAAAAATTGGCTTCATGAAGTTATCTGTAACTCTGTAACCAACTCAGGTGCTGTAATTGTAAGTTGCACTTAAAACCATATATCTGTCCTGAGCAGCAGTCGTTGAACGTCCAAGTCCTGGATGTTGTTCGGCAGGATTCCCAGTGACCCTAAAACGCCTCCATAACCAACTAATTACACTTTGTGAAACACCAATTCGTTCAGATACTTCTACTTGTTTCATGCCACCTTAAATAAGACCTACCGCTCGATTCATAACTTCTAACGTCAAATGTTGTCGTTCCATTGTAAAACACAATTATTTCAAATCAACAATCAGTTTAAAATCGCTAAACTAGAATAACTGAACTCAATTCAATGCAACAACAAGAAATTCACATTTTGACATTATCGTAATTATCGGGTTCTCGTTATCGCTTAATTCAGGTGCCTTAAGTTTTGTAACTTACGTTAATTGTATAATATGAACAATGTAAACTTCATTTTTAAGATTTTGTATAGATATCTCTAGACTTTTCCATCTTTTATTGGTGTTTTCCTGCTGTCGAAGGTTACAGTGTTTTTCTTTTAGCTTTAATTGAATATAAGCGATTTTGTTGTACATTTCCATGTTCAGTTGTTTTTAATAACACAGCATTTTGTTGGTTTAGTAAACTTATACAACTATCTGCATGCATTTCCAGTGTACTGTTTTTTTCTGATGATACATTGGTTTTTTTATTAAGTAGGGATATAATTATGATTATATAATATAATGAGACATATTAAGCAATGTTAAAACTTCAGCGGTTTCATCAAAGCTTGGTAAATTATTGGTATTTGCATGAAAGTACTCTCTTGTGCAGGCATGAATATGTTTATATATATAACTTTGTAACATTATTGTAACGGGTTTGTGAGAATGTAAAATGATTACATCTTAATTTAATTTGAGTGGTTTTAATTGGTAACGATATCATTCATTAATTTAATATTTACTTGCTAATTCGGTTCTTGTTTGACTAAATGAACTCGATGTTTGCTTTACCAGAATTCTTTTATTGTTTGTTTGCGCCGGCTAACTTGTTTATTAAAAGAAATGATTATTGTTATCAGTTACCAAAACTATAATCACCTTGATTTTCTTAAAAAATGCGTAATTTGTAACTTAATTAAATTTCCTTCCTTCAGTATTTACATATACAGGGTGTTTCAACGAAAATTTGACCCCCCCCCCAGAAAATCAGAAACCAAGAGTTTCCACAAAATTAAAAAAAAACACGTCAAATTTTATTGGGAAGATGACGAATTTTCATACAAAGTTCATACCCAAAAATGCAACCCCCTGCAGCCCCGCATCGACCCCCATTTTTTTAAATAGCAAGTGTGGTCGAGTGAAACATCATTTGGAAGGCAATTTATTGCTCTACACAACATTGTAATTTTTTTTTAATTTATGAAATAACTTTGAAGATATTTTGGATTTAACTAATTTATTAGTTGAACATCAGTAATAACATAACTTAAAATTTTACCAAATTAACGAATTAAATGCTCAAAATGACCTCCTCTGACCTTCATACAATGATACAATCTACCTGCAAATCGTTATCAGCCCGGCAATGGATTGAAAATACAGCGTTTTTGTAAAAATATCACTTCTTGCTATGGTAATGTTTTAAATACAAAAAGATAATGAATCCTAATTAACTTCTTAAGTGTCAATATCAAGTTACATTTGATTTGAGAATTGCCAACTGCTGATTAATCAGACAGATTATTGTCAACGCTTACGAAAATGGTATATTCTACCGAGGAAAGAATAGAAATCGTTAAACTATACAGAATGCCGATTACTGACACCGGAGGTATTTGCAAATGCTAAGAAAAGCCTTTGAAACTAGATTGTACCATTATATGGTAGCGCACCTTTGATCCAATGCGTCCACACCACCCTTTGTAGAATTGTAGAAGTTAATTATTTCGGGTTTCCCATTCTCCTCTACAATTGGCGCATGGTGCATAGTTGAAACTAGTATAACCGATCTATTTTTTTTTTTTTTGGGAACATATGACACTATTGTGTTATTACTTGTAAATCAGAAAATAGAAGATGTTTCTTCACGCTGTCTGTTTGGTAGAAATTGTGGAGGAACCTCGCGTTTAATCTTACGTAAGGTTCCAACGTAAGTTAAGCCTATATCACGTAGTTCCTTCATTAGCTCAACCGAACTAAACCAATTGTCCCCTGTCACATTGCGGTTAGTGTTTTTGATCGGCTCTACTAATTTTAGGGTACTTTGAGTGAGAACTGATAAGTTCTTTGGATTCGGCTCTTTGGTTTTTCCGCAGTATATATAGGAATTTATCAGATAATGCGTTTTGGCATCGCATAAGCACATTATTTTTAATCCATATTTTCGTGGTTTGCTCTTCATAAACTGGCGGAATGAACACTTTCTCCTAAAACCAACCAGCATTTCATCTACTACCGCATATTCACAGCACGAGTAATTAAAGTGACAATTTCTGTTGAATATCTCATATATTTTAGAAATCGCAGCTAGCCGGTCTCCACTTTCAATTCTTTCCTGACGAGTAGTCCAGTCATCAAACCTCAAAGCAGTTAAGAGAAATAGAAACCTTTCTTTAGACGTAGTACCTCGAAATATATGTCTTCCTATGCTATCAATACCAAAAAGAGATTTTACATCTTCGTGATTAGATTTGCATACTCGAAGCATTACACCAAAAAATGCTTTCAATTCTAACTCGTCTATATGTCCTACGAATGTAGCAGTCGAACCGTAATTTACACTAAGGTCTGTAATTTTAGCGTTGGTATGCTCTAAAATTTCATTGGTAATCAAATGTGACCAACTTTCAAATTAAGTCTTTAGAAAAATTTCAGCTGCATTTCCTTTTAGACCTGGAAGGTGGATTACTATGTTTTCTTGTCGAGTTCGTGAAGAAGCTGGTGGGTCTTTACGCCACTTAAATCTATTTTTTCCATAGTAATATCTACCAGTATCTGGTAGATCGTCAACCTCATATTCATCGTCGTCTGTATTGGTGTTATGATCACTATGTTCACTCACAGCATCACTTAGGTCACTATCACCTTCATTAGCCAATTCACTCTCCACATCGTCATAAAAGTTTTCTGCAAACTTTTGAAGTTTTGTTTTTGATAAAGACCGATCCATTACTGTACACTACTCAAGTATTCACTACACGTATTTACTATGCTGGGGTGTTCTGGAACCCCACCTATCACTTATACAACAATCCACAAACAGTTAGAAAATTTTAATGTCACTATTATCTTCGTAATGGTGATGTACGTAAGAGAATACTGATACAACAAAAATGTACTTTCAAAATTGTATACCTAACGAACAAAAAACCATGAACTGGGGTGTCGGAACACCCCACGGTGGTAGTTAAGGGTTAATTACATTTTGTGTTTACCTAAAAACAATATGGTAGGAGTACATTTTTCAAGTAATAAAAAATTCGATATAGTGACGTGTTACATTTTGTGTCAACGTAATTGTTCTGAAGCCGAAATAATGTATTTAAACATATATCCAGAAAGGCGTCAACCTCACAAAAGAACTGTTCGCACATTAGCAGTCAATCTAAAAGAATATGGTACGTTCAAAAAACCTGTAAATTCTCGCAAAAAACCTTGCAATGAAAAAAAAGTCAATACTGTTTTATTAGCTGTAACGGAAAATCCAGAGTTTCTACTAAGAAAATTGATGAGGCAACTGGCATAGCCCATTCCACAGCTCATTATGTTCTAAAGAAGGAGAAAGTACATCCATATAAATTTTGAATTTGCCAAGGACTTCGACCAGGTGACCCAGAAAGACGTAGAATATTTTGCGAATGGTATACACGTCAATCTCAAGACAATGAATATTTTCCGAATAAAATAATATGGTCCGATGAAAGTATGGTTAATAATAATGGAATTTTTAATCGTAGAAATGCTCATTATTGGGCAAGAGTAAATCCACGTCTGTACAAAACGGCCAAACACCAACACCGTTTCGGATTTAATATGTGGGCTGCTGTATTCGGTACTCGAATTATAGGTCCTTTCATTTACCACGAGCCCTTAAATTCTGAACGTTACCAAATTTTACTCCAGAATGAATTAGAGATAGCTTTGAATGATTTGCCTTTCGAAGAAGTTGAAGGTTGTTGGTTTATGCAGGACGGCGCACCAGCACATAATTCCAGAGTTGTCAGAGAATACCTGTCAGTTAGATATTCAGAAAGATTTATTGGCACTCATGCAAATGTACTGTGGCCAGCCCGTTCTCCAGATATAATACCTTTGGATTTTTTTTCTTTAGGGATAGGTACATTAAAAATTACATTTATGGAGACGATATTGAAAACGAAGAAATTTTACAAAGATTAGCTATTGAAGCGTTTGTTAGTATTACTCCTCAAATGCTGAAGAATGTTTTAGATGCTACAGTTAGAAGATGCTATTTATGTTTAGAGAATAACAAAATCTTTATGAACATCTTTTGTTTGTTTATTAACCTTTAAAATAAATTTGTTTTTTATTTGTTTATCATTTAAAATTACAAAACATAATTTTACTGTTTTCTAATGTTTCTAGTATTAGTTTTATACTGTACGTTTTTCATGTTTTACAATGAATGTGAATTTTCTCATCCGAAACGTATCAAAAATATAAAGTGTGATATATCGTCAAATTCAGAATCAAGGAGAGAATTTAAATATGGCAAAATATCTCAAAAACTAAGAGATATTCGAGTTCTACAATGACCATAAATACATCCTCTCAAATGCGTAACTTTTGTTCCATTTAACTGACCTTCCATCTCTTACCGTTTCCAAGATCCCTATAGTGGGCATTCTTATTTTGGACACAGTGTATTTAAGTAATGAAGTGATACAAATGTACTCCTGTAAGTACAAGTTTCCCCCGAAAGTTATTCTAATATTAATGAAACTATATATACATGAATTTTTATCCACATTTAATCCGATTTTTTATGTGCATTTGTATACATTTCAAAGATGTCCTCATGGACTTTTTTATGTTATTAACCTGATTTATATGCTTGATAAATCTGCATCAGCGAAGTTACCATATCATCATGACTGGTAGATGAAATAGGTTCTTTACTAGTGGTTTCATTAACTAGAAGAACCTGAAATTAAATAATAATCACTAAATAATGTTAAATATTTTTATTGCATTCACACTTCAATGTTTAGGAATCCTCCTTGTAGTAATTTGTGGTGGCAGATTAGGAACATCAGAAATTGTGGGAATCACGTTAGGCTTTAATTTCTTTATTCCATCAGCTTGATTTAGTTTAAATTGAGAGCTTTATCAACTTTAGATTATTCTTTATGAAAATGAAATGGAGTTAACCAACAATGACTAAAAATTCTCACAGTAACAACAGTTTCTATTGATTTTCTATGATAGAGGACTCTCCTACAATTTTAAATCCATTTGGCTCGTCGAATAGGATCACGAAGGAAAATAAATACCCGAAAATATTTGATAATGTTTGGTAATAATAAATAATCTTACAATAGCTAACTGTCCACTGTCTTACAAAATAAAGCTACACAGAAATTTAATTAACGCAATAGATAATTATTTACATACACACAAAATATAAACATTAGTTAAAATTACAGATTAACAGTTTTTATATCAAAAAATAGTATAAGTCCAATAAGAAGCTAAAGAAAAATGGGATAAAATGGCAGAAAAACAGACAATGGCATGATCTAATTGTACACTCAATCTACAGACCTTCACTAAAACCTATGAGGGTACACCTAATGCGTGGTCATCAGTTAAGAGTTAAATCAGGGGATCCATTTAGTAATATGACTACATTGTTCACTTCTGAATTTATAACTTGAAGAGTGGTTTTTACGATGAATTTTTAAATTATATTTGCGATTTGTTGCATAAACACATTAATCACATTTATATTTGTAACTTGAAGAGTATTTTTTAAGATGACTTTTAAAATTATCTTTACGATGTGTTGTATAATAACACTGATAACATTTGTACTCATAACTCAGAGTGTTTTTTAAGATGATTTTTGTGATGGTATCATACACACATTGGTCACATTTATATTTACAACTTGAATAATGTTTAAATTGCCTTTGTAATGTGTTGCAAAATCACATTGGTGCATTTGTAATCGTAACTTGAAGAGTAAATTCTAAGAAGAAATTTTAGTTGACCTTTCTGTTTTGTAGTATAACCAGATTGGTTACATCTTTAATCATAACCTGAAGAGTGCTTTTTTAGATGTATGTTAAACTACCCGTGTAATGTGTAGCTTAATCACATTTGTATTCATAACTTGGGCTGTGTTTTTTCAAATGACGATTTAGATGATCTTTGCAATGTGTTACATACACACATTGGTCACATTTATATTTACAACTTGAAGAATGATTTTTAAGATGAATGTTAAAATTACGTTTGTAATGTGTTGCAAAATCACATTGGTCGCATTTGTAATCGTAACTTGAAGAGTGCATTTTAAGATGAACATTTAAATTACTTTTGTAATGTGTTGCGAAATCACATTGGTCGCATTTGTATTCATAATTTGGGATGTGTTTTTTCAAATGACGTTTTAGGTCATCTTTGCGATGTGTTGCATACACACATTGGTTACACTTATATTCGTATATTGGAGTGTGTTTTTTAAGATGACATTTTAGATTATTTTTGCGATTTGTTACATACACACACTGGTCACACTTGTAATCATAACTTGAAGAGTGTTTTTTAAGATGAATTTTGAACTCGTATTTCCAATGCGTCACATAATCGCATTGGTCACATTTGTATTCATAACTTGGGCTGTGTTTTTTCAAATGACGATTTAGATGATCTTTGCGATGTGCTACATACACACATTGGTCACATTTATATTCAGAACTTGAAAAGTGTTTTTTAAGATGAAAGTTTAAATTACCTTTGTAATGTGTAGCAAAATCACATTGGTCGCATTTGTATTCATAACTTGGGCTGTATTTTTTCTGATGACGATTTAGATGATCTTTGCGATGTGTTACATACACACATGGGTTACATTTATATTCACAACTTGAAGAGTGCATTTTAAGGTGAATATTTAAATTACTTTTGTAATGTGTTGCAAAATCACATTGATCGCATTTGTATTCATAACTTGGGCTGTGTTTTTTCAAATGACGATTTAGATGATCTTTGCGATGTGTTACGTACACACATTGGTCACATTTATATTCACAACTTGAAGAGTGCATTTCAAGGTGAATATTTAAATTACTTTTGTAATGTGTTGCAAAATCACTTTGGTCGCATTTGTATTCATAACTTGGGATATGTTTTTTAAGATGACGTTTTAGACTACTTCTTAGATTTGTTACATACATACATTTATAACATTTGTAATCATAACTTGAAGAGTGTTTTTTATGATGCATTTTTAAATCGTATTTCCTATGTGTCACATAATCACAATGGTCGCACTTGAACTCATAACTTGAAGAGTGCTTTTTGAGATGAACTTTTAAACTACTTTTGTAATGTGTTGCATAATCACAATGGTCGCATTTGAACTCATAACCTGAAGAGTGCTTTTTGAGATGAACATTTAAACTACCTTTGTAATGTGTTGCATAATCACATTGGTCGCATTTGTAATCATAAGTTGAAGAGTGCCTTTTAAGGTGAATATTTAAACTACCTTTGTAATGTGTTGTATAATCACATTGGTAGCATTTGTAATTATAACTTGCAGAGTGCTTTTTAAGATGAAAGTTTAAACTACGTTTGCAATATGTTACATAATCACATTGGTCGCATTTGTAATCATAAGTTGAAGAATGTTTTTCAACATGAATTTTTAAATAACTTTTATAGTTTGTTATATAATCGCATTGGTCACATTTATATTTAAAATATGAAGTATGTTTTAAAGCGTCACGTTTTAAACTCTGCGGCACTGTTGTTGAACTATTAAATTCATTATTTTCATGTACGTTCGTGATGTGTTCTACACTACTTTTATTTGTAAGTTCTAATTCAATTGAGTTAACAACATTGAGAACAGAGTTGTCTTCATTCTTAATATTCACATCTGTAGAAATGATGTCATAATTTGTACTACCAGAACCGCAATCAAATTCTTGTTTTATTAGATCACTATTTACAACAAAATGTTGGGTTAGAAGTAAATCTATTCCTTCTTCCTCTTTAGTTTCTACTTTAATAAGTTTGATGTCAATCTCAGACATTTCGAAAAATGATTAGTTTTTAAGGTAAGTCGCACAATAGAGATAAGACATGTGCCCATGTGGTATTTGCAATTAGTAATTTTCGTGGTACAGTGTGATCAATCTCAAATTCTTAAGTGTATACCACGTGATCAAAATATTTAAGTTGGTACCACTAATAGGTTGGTAAGAAGCTGTATTGCTCTAGCTACTCTAGAGCATGGTTCGAGTAAAAACTACGATCAGTTTCAAATCTGTATGAAGGTCATTAACTTATACATAGTATAAAATATTGTCTTAATTTAAATAATGACTATTTTGTATTTGATTAGACTGCATCCCTATAAAATACAACAAAATAAATAAAATATTATTTAATGATTGGATTAAATCATTACAAAATAATGAATCTTAAGTATTTAAATGTTATAATTTCATTATAATTAAATAAAATTTACAGTACATGTTTATGGAATGACAATGTCTTTTACAAATTTTTTTTAACTCCTTAGGTACACATTAGTTATGACACTTTGCTTTACAGCATATGTTCAAAATGACCGCCATTAAATTGTAAACATAAATTCACCCTACGTTGCATATTCCCAAATACATTTTGTAACATTTCGGCACTAATATTATGAACTTTACGAGTTATAGCATCCCGCAATTCTTGAAGAGTATGCAATCTTCTGCTGAACACTTTGTTTTTTAAATAACCAAAAAGAAAAACAGTCTAACGGTGTCAAGTCAGATGAATTCGGTGGCCAACGATTTACACTAATGATTCTATCTTCAAAGAAGTCTCGTAAATAATTAATTGTAGCCTGTGCAGTATGTGGGGTAGCGGAGTCATGCTGGAAATACCCGTTTCGTAATTCACGATCATCCAAATTATTAATAAATGGTTCTAAAAGTATTTCCCTGTATCTTGCCGCAGTAATTGTGCCATCGAAAAATGCTGGTCCAAATATTCGTTGTTGCGACATTGCTATCCAGACACCGACCTTGATAGGGTGTAAGGTAGTTTCTCGAAATACATGTGGATTTTCTACAGACCACGTACGATAATTTTGGCTATTTATGTAACCGGACAGATGAAACCAAGCTTCATCAGAAAAAAAAGATACATCCAGTAAATCATTGTTCATCGTATTGTTGAACCATTGACAGCAGTTTACTTTAAGCTGAAAATCTCTATCTCGCAACTGTTGTAATACCGACACCTTGTACGGGTACAAATGTAAATTCTTTTTTGCCGCAGTGTGGACACTTCCATAGGATACATCTAAAAATTATTTATGTAAAATTATGTTTGTATGGTAAAATTTTTCATACATTTTTGTGCAGATAGTTTTCGCAAAGATTTATTGGGGCTTGCATTCATCCTTGCTTGGATATCTGCTAAAGTGTCCTCTGTTAAGACAGTAGCCGAAGCTTCACGTTTGCGTTTTAAAACACAATCGATTACGATGTTGACTAAATGTTTCATAACTAATATTTTCATTTGGGTACTCAACAGTAAATTGATCGATGCATGATTGTAATGAATAATGCCATTGCCCATTACCATCTTGGAAGCCGCTACGAAATTGAGCCACAACAATGAATGTGTCGTGTTCGATTGAAAACGACATGACGATTAAATTCGATATCACAATTTGAAATTCAGAATATATAATTTATTTATTTATTTATTTATTCAACAATAGCTTAAAGCTAATTTACAAATCTTTAATTTAAAATACATATACATTATTTTCTTTTTTTAAAAAACTATAATTTACTTTTCAAGGCACTAAGATCAACATTTTTTTTTAATGAGGTTTTGAAATCTACAATATTTTTCTTACTTCTTAAATCTACTGGTAACATATTATAAAATTTTAAACCAGTATCAAAAATAGATTTCTGCGTACTCTTTAAATTTTTCAAATCTCTATAAAAATTTGTACATCCTCTAGTGTTATATTCATGTATATCACTATTTTTTTTGACTAGACAAGATAGATATTTTGGTAACTGCTCTGTATCAATTTTATAAATAAAGACTAGGACATCATACAAAATTTGATCACTCACACTAAATAATAATGTGTCTTGATATAGACAGTTTGTAAATAACTCAAGAAAATACAAAAGTGAAAAACGAAGGTATAATATGACATAAACTGACATAAACTAAAACGACTAAAACCACACTAAAAATCCAAAGCAGCCAACTGCAAAACAACAATATTAACAACTAGGAATTTTTGTCATACCATTACAGTATACTTGATATTGATCACGTTGTATTTTAATTTTATATTCTATGTTCGTGGTAGTATTGTATATTCTAAAGGTGGTACTCTACAGAAAGTTGCCACACGCTTTTCTTTTTTAGTATCATTATGTATAAAGAATGGTAAAATAGCATATTCACAAAACATTAAATAAAGCAAATTATTCCTTATTTGATCAAGCAAAGCATTCCAATAAAAGAGTAAAAACGATGGAAATTAAATTTATGTAACCTAGGTTACCGTAGATTTAATTTTTTTTTTACTCTTTTTTACTTCGACATGCGCAATATTGGAATAATTTGCTTTATAAAGTAGAATAAAGTACCCGAATCTCGGATAGGTTCCTAATTTCGGTCACCTGTATTTTTCCAAAAATACACGTTGCTGGAAGACGAGACATAGCGCAAAACATCTTGCCTGTAGTATTCTACCTATACTAAATAATCTTATTGTAATCGCTCTTTAGTAGATGTCGCTAAACACGTTTTAATAATCTGACCGGTGACGAATGTTTTACAGCGTGCGACTAAAAGTTAGTTTTCGACGTGAAAGTAAAAAATATTTTTATTATATCAAAATGGCGGACGGGACGGGTCGCGCCAATGATCCTCAGTGCAATAAATGTAAAAAGGAAATATTAGAAGCACAATTAGACTTGAAGTGTGAAGGATATTGTGGAAAATCGTTTTACTCTCAATGTTTAAAGTTGGCAATAAGAAAATATAATAAGATCAAAGATTTAAAGGACAATATAGAGAAGTAAAATTAAGATTGCAGCGCCATCGTGGCCAAGCGCAAAACTTTTCGAAAATATTAACCTACCGATTGCGATTGTTTCTGTTGGTCAAATCCGATTCTTCGTTAATAAAAAAGTTATTATATTGTGTTTATTCTGTAAACGGTATTAATTTAGTGTAATAAGCAAACAATAAGAGAAGTAAGTGTATTTTAATTTTAATGAAAGAAATATGTGTTAATATAACCTGTTTACATTTAGGTTATGGAGTGCAGATTTTCTATATGCGATTATTTTCTATATGTTAACGGAACGGATAATTCAAGAGTTGTGTATGAAGGTGAAGAGGTATTAAATGCAGGACATGTGATACTTTGTGGCACAACCCAAAAAACTGAAAAAGCCATTAATGTTTATGCACTGTGTTTGCAAACTACTGCTCTCCAATCTTCACCACACAAAATTAATGGAACTTTTATTTTGCAAGAAGGTAGATGGCTGATAAAGAGTTTCATATGCTCTTGCAAAGCAGGGAATAGTGGCAGATGCAAACATATATCCGCTGTTTTATTATTATGTACAAGGTATTTCATCAAAGCTATAATATAAATCGCTAGCAGGAACTTGCATTTTACATTCTGGTTTTAGGACATCACTAGATAAGCTGGAAATGATTTCGCAAACGGATATCTCTTACGCATGGTCCAGACAAAAGGGAAAGACACAACAGAAGTATCGTCCAATTCCCATTAAAGAAATGGCATGCATAAAAAAGGCTGATGCTGCTTTAGAGTTGAATAGCAACACATTAACAAAAATATTGAATAATTTTGTGGCTGTGTTGCCAAATTCTGCACTAGTGTTACACCAGTAAGTAAAAGTATGTACACCTTTTTATGTACGTAACTGTTAATTTTAAAGGGTAGGAAGACGGGAAGTTGGCTTCTCCCATGATACAGCCATAGCCACAATAATGGAAGATGAGTCAAATGAAATGGCGCACAACATTTTAAATCATGCCACTCAGTCAGTAGTTATGATGGAACTAGCACAAATAAATATAGATTTTGTTGATTTGTGCTGTAAACGTTTTTGTGAACGTATGATGTCCAAAAACACCATCGACATTTTGATTAATACGAAGCAATCCAAGGTGGACTGGCTTTCGGAACAAAAATTTCGAATAACAGGGTCAAAAATATATGAAATTTTTACCTATAAAGGACAGAATTGGTTGACCAAGTCTCAACGATACTTTCAACAGAAACATTTTTCAAACAAATTTACAAAACACGGTATAGAACATGAGGGAATTGCACGGCAAGTCTTCAGAAATACTACGAGGCTTGAAGTTGTCGAAACAGGGTTAGTTGTATCTGAATTTAATTCATGGTTGGCATATTCACCAGATGGTGTAATTGTAAATACCAATTGGGTTCCCGAACAACTACTTGAGATCAAATGTCCATTTGCAGGTATATAATGCATGATACATGGGACATTATATAACATTCTTTTTATAGGTGCTACTGATACATTAGGAAATGTGTTGAATAAAGTAGAATATTTACAATTCAAGGAAAACACATATTGTTTGAAGGAAAACCATAAATACTATGCACAAGTTCAGCTAGGAATGGCAATACTGAATCTAGATAATTGCAAATTTGTAATTTTTTGTTCATCTGATTCAAGCATGGCAATTATTGATGTACCGTATAATTACTCATATGTTAGGTCATTAGTAGTTACTGTTAAAGAAAAATACTACAAAAACATGCTGCATAACATTTGTCAAAAAGAATAAAATAATAAACATAAAAGTGAATTTGTAAGATTTATTTAATGAATTTATCATTTGCCAAAATTGGTGCAGATAAATTTGTGATACCACAAATGATTGTCATTATGTCATCCACATGAGGTACCAAATTCCACTGCAGCTTTCCTCCTAGTATTTTAAAAATTTTTAATCTCGCATTACTCCGTTCAATATGCACATGTGCAGAAGCAATTTCTTTGTTAAAATTTGCATCTCTTTCTTCAAATTGCTTTTTATTGCAAAGAAACGGTGGCCGATAAAGTTTAATATTATACAATTTGCATATGTTTTCAATTAAAAACCCTTTATCCACCATAATCGCTGAATTTTGTTGTAATTTGGTTATCAGCCCACTTTCTTCGAATATAACTTTGTCAGATGCCCTGCCACCATAAGCTTTACTAATAAATGTTATTAGACCTGTAGGAGACACTCCGGTCATAAACTTCACTGTCTGGGCACCTTTATAATGGGAGTAAAATCTGATTCGACAGCATAAACATTTGGGAGTTTGAATATATATTTCCGTGCAATCTAGAACAATTTCTGTATCTTGAAACTTCTGAAAGCAGTAGGGCATATTTTGGGAAATTTCGTTGGTCGATGGAAGTGTAACTGCTACTTGTAATATAGCTGAAAGCAACCTAAGCATTTCTATGAAATATGTACGGCACAAAACACTACCAATTCCAAATAATACTCCCAAAATGGTATAATTTAAATCACACTTCAATTTAACAAATGTTAAAATAATTCTGTCTTTAATTGTTAGTTTATGTATTCTAATGTCTTTATGTACAAGTTTAACTGAAGCAACAATTTCATCAAGCATCGTAAAACTGTTTAAGCCTGTTAAACTTCCTAAGGACTTATCGGTAGTTATGAAGTTGGATAAGGTTAGTTTAGCAGGAGTATTCACTTGAACTTCAAAATCACGATATTTTAACTGATTTGTGGAGGAATCTTCAGTTTGAATCAACCCTAATAAGGCTTCAGCGACTTCCAATTCTTCTGCAGTGGGTGGTCCATCCATATTTTCATGTGTGACTTCCATCATTAGATCACATGGAACACTCGCTAAGTCTTTTCTTTCATTTCTTACATGTTGTCTTTCTGATCGGCTAGTTGATGCTTTTGAAGTTGCATGCACAGAACCATGCACTGGATTTGGCAGCTTTTTGGAAGGCACAACATTGCGTTTTAGATTTTTCCTTTGACAAACTAAAATGCAAATTACGTGAAGATTCCAGATAAAATAATTATTGAATTTTACCTTTAAAAAAATCATTTTCGTTAAAATGTAAAGAACACACTTTCATGTATTCGCTAATTTTTTTTCCAATCCGTAATTTATTTTTCCATGCCTCTCTTCTGTTTACGGTTTCCCGAATACCCAACTTTGTTTGAATTTTCACAGTTTCATTTACACTAGGAAACTTATGAAAACTGAGTTCTGGGTTTCTGCGTTTTAAAGAATTGCATTGGGGCACACAACAAAATGTATTAGCTTTTATGTTTGTCATGTTTAACCACAGTTAACGCTTATTAAATCCTAAACACCTACCAAATATTTACAAAAAAAAAACAACCTTGCAACAATTTAAAACACTAACCTAACAAACTGTCTACAGATATGAATATCCCTATTTACGGTCTACGACGATTAACTCAGCTACACTATAATCTACTGCTGGTATAAAACTAAATAAATTAAAAAATTAAGGGTCTAATAAAATAAGAAACACAATGTAACTTTGTAATAACATATGAATAGCATACGAAAAAAGTTGTTTTAATATTTTGCAGATGTTGATAGTAGTGTTACCAGGTGGCGCTTTAGTTACCGAAGAATCTCTTGGTGGTGTAGTGGGTGTAAACAAAAATTTAGGTCATTTATAGCAGAGGGCGGTATTGGTGGGCAACCTTCGGAGGTAATTTCAAATGACACACTAGTAGAAAAGATAGTTAATATGGAAACTAAAATTATGGAAGCTCTATTTAACAGGATGGCAGAATTTGGAACTTTGCAAATTGAAGTGCAAAATATTAAACAGCTCATACAGGGGGTTAACACTAAAATGAGTTATGCTGATGTAATAAAAAATAATAATGAGGAGGTGTTAATAGTTGAAACTAAAACCAGAAATAGTCATCCTATGACAATTAAAGACATCGTCACAAACACTATCATGCCAAACGAATTAAAAATTAGAGTTAAGAAAATGCAAAATATCGATAAGGGTAGAGTGACGGTGAAAACAAAAACGACACAAGTTAAAGTTGGAAATACACAATAAGTTAGGTGACCAAATAAGTACATGCGTGAAATTGAAGAAAAAGCCCAAATTGAGAGTGGTAGGAATCGATTAATGAAATGAGAAAAATGGGACAGCAAACAGAATCTATAGATGGAATAATGAGGAATTGAAGGAGTGCATAATACAGCAAAATGAAATAGAAGCTAGTGATCTCGAAGTAGTTGCTATTTTACCGAGAAAGAAATCTTTCAATGCAATAATAGAGACAAACAACATAATGCATGAGAGATTACTGGGAAGATCTAAATTGAAAATCGGCTGGGGACTGTGCAAAGCGTTTGACCATATTGATCTAACTAGATGTTTTAACTGCAATGGCTACAATCACAAAGCGGAAAAATGTAAAAATAATCATGTGGATACTGTTCAAGAGAGGATCATAAAACAAATGACTGTGAAGTAGAAGAGTATAGCTTGGCTTGTTTAATTGCATAAAAGCTAACGAAAAATGGAACTTAAAGCTAAATTCTGAACACTCAGTGTTCGATACTTCTTGTTTGGTATACAAGCGAAAAGTAGAGGAAGCGAGAAGAAGCATTGACTATGGAAAAGATAAATAGCCATTAAATAATAATAAACTACAATGTGTGTATCTACAAAACTGTCAAAGCCCAACAGCACATTTTGATGAATATAAACTTTTTATTACAAAAGAGGCTCCGGCATTAATGTATTTAACAGAGACTCATTTAACTGAAGACATCAGTGACTCGGAGATTGAAATTAGCGGTTATAATGTCGTTAGGACAGATTCTACGAGTCGATTTACAGGTGGTGTGCTATGTTATATAAGTAAGGGTTATAAATATGAGATAGTAGGTAGATACACTTTACAAAAAATGTATTGGTTTGTACTGATAAGAGTATCTATACTAGATAAGAAATTACTTATTGGGGGAGTATATTGATCCCCTAACAGTTCGTACTTAGTATTCTTAGATTTTTTGGAAACATTGTTGGATGATATAGTCCTAAAGGAAAAGCAGACTATTATAATAATGGGCGATATTAATATAAATTACGTAGGAGATAACTTATATGCAAATAGGCTTAAGCGTTGTTTAAATTATAATGGGTTGAAACAGTGTGTCACTGATTGGACACACATAGCACCTTCAGGTCATACAAGTACAATAGATTTAGTTTTTTGCAATGACACTATACTAGAATGTAAGGTGCTTAGGCACCGTAATTTTAATCAACACTCTCTAATTCAAATAAATATGATAAGTTCTAATAGGAGTGAAACACATTCACATATTTTTCACAAAAAATTAACAGATATCAATCTCTTCGAAAGGAAAATTCGTGATCTGGAGTTAGATTACAAAACTATAAACACAAATGATAAATATAATTATTATGCTAAAGTAATGGAGGTAATCAATGAAAGGACGCCCATAACTCGAACAGTATGTAAGGGAAAATTTAATCCATGGATTGATCAAGCAATATTAGCTTTAATCAAACTAAGGGATAAGAATTTCAAAAAATATTCTACTTCTAAAATAGAAGCAGATTGGGTGGAATATAAACAAAGCAGAAATGATGTTGTGAAACAAATTAGAAGAGCAAAAATAAGGCATTACGAGGAAAATATTGATGCTAATAGAGGGGAACCAAAATTAATGTAGAGAACCTTAAAAAATATTGTTGGTAATAGATCAAATAAAGATTTTAGAGAAATCGAGTATAATGGAGTAGTTAGTAATGACTTACAAAATATATCTAACAATTTTAATAATCTTTACATTAGTAGTATACAGGAAATTGTGCAATCAATTCCACACATAGATTTTATATATAAAATGAACAAATTCAGCTGTAAAATGAGTTCGTTTAAATTGGTTAACGAGAAAGAGCACACAGAGATAATTTGTCAGTTACCCAACAAGGGTAGTCCTGACGATGTCCCAATCAACATTATTAAAGTGGCGCTAAATCAATTCATTTCACCTTTACTCCATTTTGTAAATACCTCTTTGGAAACGGGCATCACTCCCGATAAACTAAAAATGGCCACCATTGTTCCCATTAGAAAAGTTTCAAATACCGCCAAGGTTCAAGAATTTAGGCCAGTCAACTTGCTTCCTGCCATCGCTAAAAATATTAGGTGGTATACAATCAATTGATTGACTATATAACAGAAAATGATATTATAACAACATACCAGTCAGGTTTTAGAAAAGGACATAATTGCAAAGAGACCATTCAATATTTACTTAATGAATGGACAGAAAATGTAGATAAGGTGTTAATTACATCTGCAATATTTTTAGATTTGAAACGAGCCTTTGAGACAGTGGACAGGGCTAAACGTATAAGCACTCTGGAAAATTATGGTTTCAGTTGTACTGTTCTTCAATGGCTAGAGAACTACTTGACAAATAGAAAACAAAATGTAAAATGTGGTAATTGTGTATCTTATACGGTTACGATATTAATCACAGTGTCCCTCAAGGGAGCATATTAGGTCCCTTACTTTTCGTTTTGTACATAAATGACTTAAAACATGTATTGAAATATTTTAAGTTTCATCTTTTTGCAGATGATGCTGTGATTTATTTAGCAGATGATAATGTGAATAGTGTAAAACAAAAGTTACAGGTAGCTCTAGGGTAAAGTCATACAAGAGCGCGCAGTCTACAAGAGTACGCATTGTGAATATTTTCCATAAAAGTTTTCAATCATCGAATTAGTATAAACATATAGAATCCTCTAATGTTGCAGCTTTCGTTGCTGGTGTGTCAACATTGAAGATATCTGTATTAGTGGTCAAACCGCTGTCACAGCTGTAACATTTACGCGGTCTAATTTAGCGTCCTAAGTGAAAGTTACGGTGCTAAACAATAGTTTGAGTATTTCCAAGTGAAATATAGTATTATTTAATAAGTATTTTGTAAAAATTGAACTCCAGTATCTGTGTGTTTATTAATTAAAGACTAAAATTTACCATGCGCCGGAAATATACAAGAGTACGCACTTAACATTTTACAAGAGTGCGCAGTGCGTACTCTTGTGTACTCGCATTTTTAAAAAATGTTAATATTGTAAATGGGCAATCTAACGTAATTTTTTCATCTTTAGGATTTAAAATGAGCACTTATAAAAGAAAAAGTTCAAGAAAACTGGTGTTCACAGAAGAATTAATGGAAGAAATACGTAGAAAATTGGAGGAAGGCTGTAAAAAAAGAGGCATCGCCAAGGAGTTGAATATACCAGAATCTACTTTAAGAAAAATATTAAAATATAACACTGTGCCTAAATCTTTGGGACGCTTTAATACAGTTTTTTCACTAGAAAAAGAAACTGAACTGGCGGAATATGTTAAAGAAATGGATCGACGTTTTTATGGTATAACCATGCAAGATCTAATGACTTTCGCCTTTCAGTTTGCTAATGCCAATAAAATAAAGCACTGTTTTAATGAAAGCTTGAAGAGGGCGAGTAAGACGTGGGTGCGAGGTTTTTGTCAACGAAATAATATCACACTGCGTAAACCTGAGCAATGTTCCTTAGGTAGGATGCTAGGCTTCAATAAACCTCAAATTGAATTATTTTTTAAAAACCTGAAAATAATGTATGAAAAGTACAATTTCTCTGCCAATCAAATTTTTAACATGGATGAAACAGGTATATCAACTGTTCCTAACAAGACTCCAAAAGTCCTAAGTGTGAAGGGCAAAAAACATTGTAGCTGGTTATTATGTTCCACCAGCGTTGATTCTTAAAAGAAAGAGAATGAATCAAGATTTATTCCAAGGAGCGCCAACAGGAACTTTTTGCATGATTTCAGACTCGGGATTTATTAATACCGAACTTTTTCTGAAGTGGATAAGACATTTCCGAAATAATGCTAAACCATCTCTTGAAAAACCGGTGCTACTGCTTTTAGACAATCACTCATCACACAGAAGTCTAGATGTTATTCGGTATTGTAAGGAGAATTTTATACATTTGTTATCTCTCCCACCTCACGCGAGTCACAAAATCCAACCCCTCGACAGAGGATATTTTGGGCCATTTAAAACTGCTTACAGCAAAGTTGTTGAAAACTGGTTAGTGTCTAACCCTGGAAAGCCCGTTACTTCAAAACATGTAGCAGGTTTATTTAAAACCGCATATAATACTGTTTCAAATATTGGAAAGGCAGAGAAGGCTTTTGAAGCTACAGGCATTTGGCCCTATAATCCACAAATATTTGATGATGAAGATTTTAGTTCCTTGCTGGTTACAGACAGAGCTATGGAAAGATTGGGTTCCCCAAAAATGAATAACTCTGTGTTGGATACTGACAAGCAAAATATAGGAAATGCTGGATCTTGCGAAGAATTAAATGGTGATGGAGAAAACGAAGATATTTTTAGTGGTACTATTATGGAAACCAAAACGAAGATGGGACAGTGATTGTAGAAATGGGTTTTGACCAAAATGGATTACCATTACCATTAGATTAAACCATTCTTCCTGAGAATTTTGACTTGTCTCAAGCAGAAATTATCTTTGAAGAAGAAGACACTTTTCTGCCAGGAAATGAAAGTTCAAATAGTAAAACTGGATCTGCCATAAATGATAAAAATATCGACATTTTTAACTTGTCAGAGGTCGAAGATATTGTAGAAGAATCCCATAATAGTTCTCCCCAGATTACTAAAGGTAGCAATGAAAATCAGCTTAAAAAAAATACCCATTCTATCAACTCCAGAGAAAAACACCTATTTTACTATTTTACATGAAGATGCAGGCCCAAGTTGTTCCACGAAACCTGAAAAACTTAGACTTTTTCCTACATTAACAGAAAAACAACAAAGAAGAAAACTTAGTCAGAAATCAGAAATGCTGACAAGTACTCCATATAAAGATAAGCTAGAGGAACAAACAAAAGCAAAGACTAAAACTATTAAATGAAAAATTGCCGAAAACCTTTCTGGAAAAGAGGATAATATTAAGAAAAAATCTGGAGGAAAGAAGCTGAAATGTGATAAGAAAATAACAAATGCAGGCGAAGATAACAAATGCAATCAGAAAAGTGAAGACGTTCTCTGTCGTGGTTATGCAGAACACTTTGTTGAGCCTCCTAACGAAGATTGGATTCAGTGCCATCTATGTCAGCAGTGGTGGCATGAAAGTTGCACTGCATATGTGGCTAGAAATTTTGAATGTGACTTATGTTTGTAATTGCGTAAACAACCTCTTAGATACGCACTCTTGTGTACTGTTACCCTATGTAACATCAATAAATGGATCAAAGTAAAAAAGTTAAAATTAAATGTAGATAAAACAAAAATTATGATTTTCAAGAGGTAAAATTCTCTCGTCCTAATGGATTTCGAATTGTTTATTGACAGTGAGAAAATAGAATTAGTGCAAGCAATCAAATTCTTAAGAGTGCTTCTTGACAATAGGTCAAAATTTAACGGACGTGTTGATTATATCTGTAAGAAGATTTCGAAAAAGATTGGTATCCTAGGAAGGTGTAGTGGATGTTTATCATTTTGGGCACGTAAAACTGTGCACAATACCATTGTATTGCCACATTTTCAGTATGCCGCAACAAAGTTGCGGCATATAATACTAATATTGATAGACTTCAGCCACTCCAGAACAGAGCTATGTGGATTATTCTGAGATGCGACAGATACACTCATATTGAATTAATGTTGGAAAAGCTGAATTGGGTCAATGTCAGATGTATGTTGGAAATAAATGCCTTGAAGTTTATACATAAAATACAGTTAAAGGTAATGCCTAAATACTTTGAAGCTATACTATACCAAGGAAATAATGTACATAGCCATAATACTAGGAATAATAAGGACATTGTTGTGCAGTTTAAAAATACAAAAGGGGGTTAAAACACATTGTTGTATAAAGCAGTAATGAAATATAATAAATTGTGTAGTAACTTGAAAAATATTAACAATGTAAAAAAATTTGCAAATATGTTAAAAGTATATTTTAGGAATAAGTTAGGAGAAGAATATGTCATATGATAAATAATGTATGTATATGTAAGAATGGATAGCGGTCTTTGGTAAAGAATTAAGTTATTATTATGTATACATGAAGTTCTATCCATATATAATCTGATTTTTTATGTGCATTTGTGTATATTTCAAAGATGTCCTCATGTACTTTTTTATGTTATTAACCTGATTTATAGACATGCTTGATAAATCTGCATCAACGAGGTTATCCATATCATCATGACCAGTAGATGAAATAGGTTCTTCACTAGTGGTTTCATTAACTAGGACTTAAATAATAATCACTAAATAACAATGTTAAATATATTTATTGCATTCACATTTCAATGTTTAAGAATCCTCCTTGTACTAATTTGTGGTGGCAGATTAGGAACATCAGGGAATCACATTAGGCTCTAATTTCTTTATTCAATCGGCTTGATTTAGTTTAAATTGAGAGCTTTCAAAGTGCACCTGTAATACTTACAATAACATCAACCTTAGATTATTCTTTATGAAAATTAAATGTAGTTAACCAACAATGACTAAAAATTCTGACAGTAGCAACAGTTTCTATTGATTTTCTATGATAGAAGTCTCTCCTACAATTTTAAATCCATTTGGCTCATCGAATAGGATCACGAAGGAAAATAAATACCCGAAAACATTTATCGGAATGGTTTGAACAATTTACACTAGCACAACCAGTCATCCTGTTATAATATGTAAATTCACTATCTTGATATTGACACAAAACTAGAAAAATGTTATGTTTGGTAATAATCGATAATCTTACAATAGCCAACTGTCCACTATCTTACAAAATAAAGCTACACTGAAATTTAATTAACGCAGTAGATAATTATTTACATACACACAAAATATAAACATTAGTTAAAATTACAGATTAACAGTTTTTATTTCAAAAAATAGCATAAGTCTAATAAGAAGCTTAAGAAAAATGAGACAATGGCACGACCTAATTGTACACTATCTACAGACCTTCACTAAAACCTATGAGGGAACACGTAATGCATGGTGATCAATTAAGTGTTAAATCCCCTATCCATTTAGTTATATGACTACACTTTTGAATTCATAACATGAAGAGTGGTTTACAATGAATTTTTAAATTATATTGGCGATTTGTTGCATAAACACATTAATCACATTTATATTTGTAACTTGAAGATGAATTTTCAATTGATCTTTCAGTTTTACTGCATAATCAGATTGGTCGCATTTGTATTCATAACTTGGGGTGTTTTTTAAGATGACATTTTAGATGATATTTGTAATGGTAGCATATACACATTGGTCACATTTATATTTAGAACTTGAAGAGTTTTTTTAGATGAATGTTTAAATTGCCCTTGTAATGTGTTGCACAATCACATTGGTGCATTTGTAATCGTAACTTGAAGGTAATTTCTAAGAAGAAATTTTAGTTGACCTTTCTGTTTTGTAGTATAATCACATTGGTTACATTTTAATCATAACTTGAAGATGAATGTTAAACTACCCTTGTAATGTGTAGCTTAATCACATTTGTATTCATACCTTGGGCTGTGTTTTTTCAAATGACGATTTAGATGATCTTTGCAATGTGTTACATACACACATTGGTCACAATTTATTTTTATAACTTGAAAAGTGTTTTTTAAGATGAATGTTAAAATTACGTTTGTAATGTGTTGCAAAATCACATTGGTCACATTTGTATTTATAACTTGGGATGTGTTTTTTCAAATGACGTTTTAGGTCATGTTTGCGATGTGTTGCATACGCACATTGGTTACACTTATTTTTATATCTTGGAGTGTGTTTTTTAAGATGACATTTTAGATTATTTTTGCGATTTGTTACATACACACATTGGTCACACTTGTAATCATAACTTGAAGAGTGTTTTTTAAGATGAATTTTAAACTCGTATTTCCAATGTGTCACATAATCGCATTGGTCACATTTGTATTCATAACTTGGGTTGTGTTTTTTCAAATGACGATTTAGATGATCTTTGCGATGTGCTACATACACACATTGATCACATTTATATCCAGTACTTGAAAAGTGTTTTTTAAGATGAAAGTTTAAATTACCTTTGTAATGTGTAGCAAAATCACATTGGTCGCATTTGTATTCATAACTTGGGCTGTGTTTTTTCTGATGACGATTTAGATGATCTTTGCGATGTGTTACATACACACATTGGTCACATTTATATTCACAACTTGAAGAGAGCATTTCAAGGTGAATATTTAAATCACTTTTGTAATGTGTTGTAAAATCACTTTGGTCGCATTTGTATTCATAACTTGAGATGTGTTTTTTAAGGTGACGTTTTAGACTACTTTTTAGATTTGTTACATACATACTTTTATAACATTTGTAATCACAACTTGAAGAGTATTTTTTATGATGCATTTTTAAATCGTATTTCCTATGAGTCACATAATCACAATGGTCACACTTGAACTCATAACTTGAAGAGTGCTTTTTGAGATGAACTTTTAAATTACTTTTGTAATGTGTTGCATAATCACAATGGTCGCATTTGAACTCATAACTTGAAGAGTGCTTTTTGAGATGAACATTTAAACAACCTTTATAATGTGTTGCATAGTCACATTGGTCGCATTTGTAATCATAAGTTGAAAAATGTTTTTCAAGATGAATTTTTAAATAACTTTTACAATTTGTTATATAATCGCATTGGTCACATTTATATTTAAAATATGAAGTATGTTTTAAAGCGTCACGTTTTAAACTCTGCGGCACTGTTGTTGAACTATTAAATTCATTATTTTCATACTGTACGTTCGTGATGTGTTCTACACTACTTTTATTTATAAGTTCTACTTCAATTGAGTTAACAACATTGAGAACAGAGTTTTCTTCGTTCTTAATATTCACATCTGTAGAAATGATGTCATAATTTGTACTACCAGAACCGCAATCAATTTCTTGTTTTATTAAATCACTATTTACAACAAAATGTTGGGTTTGAAGTAAATCTATTCCTTCTTCCTCTTTAGTTTCTACTTTAATAAGTTTGATGTCAATGTCATACATTTCGAAAAATGATTATTTTTTAATGTAAATCACACAATAGAGATAAGGCATGTGCTCATGTGGTATTTACAATTGGTAATTTTCGTGGTATTTTAATTTTATATTCTATGTTCGTGGTAGTATTGTATATTCTAAAGGTGGTACTCTGCAGAAGATTGCCACCTTAGACTCATTGCTCTATTCCTACCTCAATGCTTAGACTAGGTAATCTAAGATTGCCACACACTCTCCTTTTGTACTACAAAGTGATCAATCTCAAGTGAGTGGTATGACAAAAATCCCTAGTTGTTAATATTGTTGTGTTTTGCAGTTGGCTGCTTTGGATTTTCAGTGTGGTTTTAGTCGTTTTAGTTTATGTCATATTATACCTTTGTTTTTCACTTTTGTATTTTCTTGGTGCCGACATGTTACAAAATGTATTTGTGAATATGCAACGTAGGGTGAACTTATGTTTACAATTTAATGGCGGTCATTTTGAATATATGCTGTAAAGCAAAGTGTGATAACTAATGTGTACCTAAGGAGTTAAAAAAAATTTGTAAAAGACATTGTCATTCCATAAACATGTACTGTAAATTTTATTTAATTATAATGAAATTATAACATTTAAGTACTTAAGATTCATTATTTTGTAATGATGTAATCCAATCATTAAATAATATTTTATTTATTTTGTTGTATTTTATAGGAATGCAGTCTAATCAAATACCAAATAGTCATTATTTAAATTAAGATAATATTTTATAATATGTATAAGTTAATGATCTTCATACAGATTTGAAACTGATCGTAGTTTTTACTCGAACCGTGCTCTAGAGAAGCTGGAACAATACAGCTTCTTACCAACCTATCAGTGGTACCAACTTAAATATTTTGATCACGTGGTATACACTTGAGATTGATTACTCTATAGTATCATTATGTATAAAGAATGTATATTCACAAGACATTTAATAAAGCAAATTATTCCTCTTGATCAAGCAAAGCATTCCAATAAAAGAGTAAAAAGGATGGAAATTAAATCTACGTAACCTAGGTTATCGTAGATTTAATTTTCATTTTTATACACTTTTTTACCTTGATATGCGCGATATTAGAATAAATTGTTTTATAAAGTAGAGTACCTGAATCTCGGATAGGTTCCTAATTTCGGACATCTGTATTTTTCCAAAAATACACGTTGCCGGAAGACGAGACACAGCGCAAAACATCTTGCCTGTAGCATTCTACCTATGCTAAATAATCTTATTGTAATCGCCCCTTAGTAGATGTCGCTAAACACGTTTTAATAATCTGACCGGTGGCGAGTGTTTCACAGCGTGCGACTAAAAGTTAGTTTTCGACCTGAAAGAAAAAAATATGTTTATACATACATTACTAGCTGGTAAGTACAACCCTTAGTCAAACATATAATGGTATAAAATGTACCAAACTATTATTGTTTATCTTACAAACTTTGTATAACCTCTAAATATATGGGTTGCCTAATTTCAGACGCTGTAAGCAACCCAATTTCGGATAGTATCCGAAATTAGGAAACCATATTAAAATAAAAAAAAAAATGTCATCGTTATACTAAGGTGTAATAGTAGGTACTTATAAAATATAGCTTTGACAATCGATGAATTTAGTTGAAATGTTAATTTAGGTAAGTACACCAAAAATAGATACATATTTTTTATTTGCAGAAAAAATGCCAAAAATTCGAGGTAAAAGTAAGCAGTGGGATCCAGAGAGTATGAGACGTGCCGTTGAAGTTGTCAGAAGAAAAGGAATGGGTTATCTTAAAGCTTCTAAATCGTTTGGGGTCCCAGATCAACACTGGAGGGTTACGTTAAAGCAAAGGAAACAATAGATGAGCTTCTAATAACAAAGGCTGGAAGAAAACCTGTTTTTCCGAAAGAAATTGAAGACAATTTGGTGTCTCATTGTTTAGAAAGGGATAGACGATTTTATGGTTTAAGAATAACTGACATTAAAGCACTTGCCATAAAAAAAATGGTTAAAGGAATTTTTTTAAAGAAACCCTAATCTGTCGTTGAGAAAACCTCAAGCCACTTCTAGAGCACGAGTAAAAGGGTTTACAAAACAAGACGTTGAAAAATTCTACAACTTATTGGAACCTCTCTTACAAAAAGTTAAACACAATCCTTCTAGAATATACAACGTCGATGAAACAGGCATAACCATTGTTCAATCGAAAGTATCACGTGTAATTACATTAAAAGGAAAGAAGCAGGTTGGGGATTTAACATCGGCTGAGAGAGTTGGTCTTACTACAGTTTGTTACTTGTATGAATGCCGCTGGAGGATTTATTCCACCGCTTCTAGTTTCCCCCCGAAAAAAACATGAAGGCGGAATTAATGGATGGGGCTCCACCAGGTGCAATTGGCGATTGTCATCCATCCGGCTGGATTGAACAATACATTTTTATTCGCTGGTTAAAACATTTGGTAGATTTTGTTAAATCGTCTGAAGATGATCCAGTGGTATTAATATTGGATGGTCATTATTCCCATACAAGAAATGCAGATGCAATTGATATTGGGCGTCAAAATCATATATCAATCATTTGTCTCCCACCGCATACATCCCATAAAATGCAACCACTTGATTTGGCTTTTATGGGACCATAAGACATATTATACTCAGTAAATTGAAATATGGCTCAAAAATCATCCAGGCAGAATTGTAACATCTTATCAAGTTGTCCAATTACTTGGTTCTGCTTATCAGAAATGTGCTACTGTCGAAATATCCGCAGCTGGTTTTAGAAAATCTGGAATAGGTCTATTTAACCGCTACAGGTTTACAGATTTGGATTTTGTCGTAGAACCCCAAAAAGAAAGAGGAAAGGAAAAGAAAAAGATCAAACTGGTGAAATTAGTACTATTCAAGAACAAAATGAGAATACTGAATACTCCCCCCAAAACCCAACAGCAAACTACAAAATATGCTTTAGCAGATGTTCAGACATTGCCATCGTGTAGTGGAATACAGAGTAACAGAAAGGCCAAACAAGGAATGACGGCAATTATAACAAGCACTCGATACAAAGAAGAACTAGAAAAGAGTATTTAAGAAAAAGAGAACAAGGAAGTATTGAAAAAACAAAGGCAACCAGTTAAAAGAGGTATTGGTAAAAAATTACACTAGGATAAGCAAAGGGAAACGCCGATTCGAAAGTTCAGGATCGACTGATAAGAGACAGAAAAGTAAGGTAAACAAGCGTAAAGTGGAAAGTTCAGAGTCAAGTGATTCAGGTGAAGACTTGGTACTGGATGATGATTTAGATATGGATGCATCGAAGCTGGAAGACCAAGAAAATAATGACGCGGAGTGTTTGTATTGCAGTGGATTCTACGCTGAAGATGTTAAGGGTGAAAAATGGATCAGATCTACCAAATGCTTTCGCTGGGCACATCAAGAATGTATAAAATAACTGGTGTATATGGCATAATAAATTTAATAAAAAATAAATGTAACAATGAAATAGAGAAATAAAGAAATAAGAGTAAAACGTTCTCCAAAACACAAATCGTTAAACTAACTGGAGATCTAAACATTCACCACTAATAATGCCATTGGCTCAAATCGGTAGATTAAATATAGGTCCAGTCTTTTGATTTGCTTGATTACCACTAAATCTCCTCGCTTACTTGCTTACTTCCACCGAACATCAATATAAAAAATTGCAATGTAACACTAATAAAATGATCTCGGACGCCTAGTTATTTTTTAATAATGTCGGAATAACTAAACCGAGTTTTACACAAAAAATTTTATCAAAATGTAAAACAAAACAAATATACAACTATGTTTATTAAATATATAAAGTGAAAGGGTTAAATAAAATATGTCTTAAAAACTAATTGTATACTACTTCCGTTTGTTAGCAATTTTGTTAACATTAACATTAACTCTGTACATAATAAGAAATAAGAAATTTACACAGCATTTTATTATGTCGTTCGCCTGCAAATCTGGTTGAATTTTATTTAATTGTGACGTCATCCGATTAAAAGTGTTTGGGGAAAGCTACATCACTGATAACGTCACATCCCTATAGTGTCCTCATTACCCTATACACATATAATACAAACCATTAATATCAACAATACAAACGATAATTTATCTACATTACAAGATTTATTTTATGTACAATGCATTTCAAAATTGAAACATAAATTTCTTTTATTTTTGAACTCGAATCTGCTTCATTTTTATATTCATTTCATACAGCTCCAGATCTAGTTTTAATTCTTTTATTTGCTTCATTAATTCCTCCAGTCTCTTCTTTCTCTCGTCAATACTTAATACTTTCTCTTCTTATCATGCGTACTACTTTCGTCATTTCTGCTAATAAAAAGTTTATTGAATTGTAAACACCCCCAAGCAAGCCTTTCATTATTAATCAGCATCCTTAAAACCGCTAACCTAGACAAAAACTTCTTGTTTCCATGACTTGATTCTATTTTTAGATTTCTAAGAGTTGTAATATGAAGACCTTGCAATTTAGTTTTAAATTTTGACCTTGAAGAGCTCAAAAATTTTAAATTTCCCGCCAAAAATTTTATCTTGAAGAGCTCCAAGAGCTTTGATTCCTCACCACCAGAGGGCGAGTGACCTTGAACTGGTACAGAACCGGCCTTATATCACTACTAGAATACTACTTCAAATTTTTCCCGCCATAAAAATTACAGGGACCTACACCTACTTTAAAAAATATACTACTAGGTAGAGCCATGATCAACCTCTATCACAGAAAACATTAATTAGTTTTAAATATACTTCTAGATGGCGCCATAAACAAACCAACAAAAATAACCAATCAGAATAGAGCCTTTGGCCTCCAACCATATTACAGAGCCTGGAGGCTGGTCGCGGTCTAAGGACCAACCTGACACTAGCCACGACCAGACCTTATTACAGACATCTTACAGAATACACAACTAGATGGCGCCATTCTCCCACCTTCCATTACTTTTAAAATATACCGATAGATGGAACCCCGTCAGACCCTATTACAGAAATTTACAATTAGCTTTTTACAAAATACGCAACTGGATGACGCCACAAACAAACAAGGGGGACGCTGCAGTCGGGCTAAGGCTCTGTGACAAGTTTAAGAGTCCTAACGGTGTCTTATACGGATTCATTGCTAAAATATCCACCCTAACCAATCTTGCTTGTTTATCACAGTAATACGTAGAAGTATTGAACCAAGAAGGTCAAGTTGATACGGTATATGAATATTTTCCAAAAGCTCTTTATCAAATTGATCACCATATGATTTTAAACAAACTTGTAGAGTATTGTTTTACTGAATATTTAGTTCACTTATTTAATCTCCTTTATTTAATCGAATGCAGCTTCTATCATATAACGAATACCCATCCAGTTTATTCACTTCAACAGCAGGGGTTGCTCAAGGATTAAATTTGAGTCTCCTTCGATTCCTACTTTTCATGAATTACCTACCATTAATAGATTCTTCTATTAAGCCTATCACTCAAATATCTAATGGTGCGGACTGCAAAAAACTTCAGACTGACTTGAGCTTCATCAATGGTGTCAAAATAACAAACTTAGTTTAAACATTTCTAAATGTAAGGTGGTTACTTCCTCTCGCAAAGTCAAAATCATTTAATAAGATTACACCTTTGTAGGTATTCGTTTAAAGATTTAGGTCATATATATATATATATATATATATATATATATATATATATATATATATATATATATATATACATATTTGTTGTAGACATTTCGTGCCATAATTTATAATGTAGGATTTTTAGGCAAAAGGGACACAAGGATAAAGTAATGACAACACTAACGTTGCGTTCAAATATATTTCGACTCTGTCATCAGTGGAAACTAGGAACAAGAATAAAAATATAATGATAATCGGTTACATAATATAAAAATACACATACCGTTGTTTAAAGTGATCCTAATATTTATATAATTCAAGTTAATTACTTTAATCGCTTTGGGAAACTAATAGATGATTTTTTTTGTATAAGTATTAAAAATTTTGAAAATTATAAAATTTTGATTAATTAAAGTAACTAGATAATTTTATGTAAATGGCAAACTATTTTTAATTTTGTCTAAAAATTAATACATTTGTCTTTTTCGTGTTTAAACTATTTTCATTGTTTTTCAAAATATGTACCAATTCCAGTATTTCTCTTTTCTTCTTTTCATTTGCTAACACTTCTATATTTGGGTAGTCTATTATATGTCCTGTAGTCTGTACGTGTTGAGAAACACCGCAAGCGTTGGGTTTAACTCTACAACTACTTTTATGTTGATTCATTCTAAGCTTTAGAATTTACGATGTCTGCCCAATGTAAGTTTTGTGGCAAGTTGCATATTTTGATTTACATAACTACGTCACTCCATTCGGTTGGTAGCTTCCTTACCCTTGTTTTTGAAAAGAATTTTCCTATTAAATTTGTACTTTTTGATATTAATGTGCCTGGCCCATCTCTGCCTGCTGCTGTATTATCGATATTTTAATAGAAGCGGGCGTCTTTGGAATTTTTTTTTACGTTACATGTATTTATGTCTATGAATCTCTATCTGACATGAAGTTTTAAACGTCATTCTGACATAGAATATTGTTTTTGTTTTAACAACGTTGCCTGTTTTCGTTAAACACGTTTAAAAAAGGGGTTGCATAGTTATCTAAAAAAATTGAAATTGAAACTATTTCGTCGTGTGGTGTTCTACTCCAGATATTTATATTATGTAACTCATTATCATTATGTTTTATTCTGAGTTTCTGTCGAAATATATTTGAATACAACGTGTAAACCGCTTTCACTTATTAAATTTACTTTAGTTTGCCTTAGATTAGCCCAATCGGTTCTTGTACTGGCTAGAAAAGGGATGGTTCGTTTTTGATTCTATTTGGGGGTGATCACTGTACACACTGAATGATAATTACTTCTTTCACAATGATAAATACTTGAACTTAGAACTATTACCTGTATAATATATATTATATATATATATATATATATATATATATATATAACAAGTACAATAAATATATATTTCTAAAGAGACGCTGGGGCCTCGTGGTCGTCCTGAAGGTGCAGTTCGTCGGTCACTGGATTCTGGGACGCTTCTGTGAAAATAGGATTAATACTACCTTTAATTAATTTATTTGGAACTTGTATCTTGTATTATAACGAAAATGTTAACTAAAATGATTCTTAATATTATTTAAATAATTCTTAAGCCGACCCTGTTGTGTTTTACAGAAGCAAGAAATGTTATAATACAGTTAAAGGATACCCGGGTAAACACGTGCGGGGCTATGATAACGCCGGTCGTTCACTCTCTATACCTGCGAAGGCCTTTTATAAAATAATCGATATTTTAATATGTCGATACTAAATAAATGTGTTTCTGGATCACGCATTCTCATTTAACTGTTTACTCGGTTATTAATTAAGGGCGTTAATTCGGGAAGATTGTATTCAATACAGAATTTATATTTGAACCAAATTAGATATTTACTTTTTACGAAATGAACGCGTTTACTAGATCAAGTCGATTTCGCTTACAGTTTAACACGTACAAATCGTTTTATTCGCACGAGAATTTATCACTACGGTAACGAGACTATTCTAATTATTTCTCCTTTAAGACGGATTTATCGCGAATTGCGATCGGGACGGATGATGGTTCAGGACTTCTGTTAGGAAGTGTTGTTAGAAAAACTAACTTGGCGGAATTTACCACGAATCATGCTCGGGTATTGAAGCGGTTAGTCACGTTTGATAGTTAACTATGCAACTCCCGGACGTGAACGCACAACGTCTTTATATAGCTGGGGGATCACTGTGACCTGTAAGCGGCGTCTGGCAGGAATGTTATCTGCAGGTTTCGTATGAGTATTAGCTAGTGTAACAGATGTTTGGTGAACGAACATTTGCAAGAATCTGGGAATAACCCATTGCGCTGTGTAAATGGGCCTTTCGGGGGGTGGTAGAATTAAGGCGATAACCTTTCCTCCCACTGCAGTAAATGAAAGATGACTACGAGTCTTAGCCCGGCGTGACACCGTTCAATCTGCGTATTGTGTAATGTGCAATAAAAACTTACGTGCTTTAAACCTCAGACTACATCAACCAGCAGCTCGGTTATATGGAGATGATTTTCAGGTGACTGTGTCGAGGTGCACGACGGCAAAATATGAATATTCTGACAAACGCGACGATGGACGGGTCGGCGGACAAAGTAAACAGTCAGTTTATGTCATATTTGTCAATGTGTTAGTTATTAATTGCTGTAGAGTTTTATAATTTCGTTTTAATTTTAATTGTATTCCACCGATGATGAATTCATCCGAATTCGAAATATATGGATGCAAAGTTTAAGTTTTTAAGGTTTTATATTGATGTGTAGTACCAAAAATTCATTATTATATATATATATATATATATATATATATATATGTGTGTATATATATGTGTGTACATATAAATTTACCGTTTCCGAATTATCTAGAAAAATATGAAAATTTTGACAGCTCCACAAAAATCGGTGCTGTACCCCGACCTCTGCGAATTTCGAAATCGGTATTCTGGGGCTCTAAGAAAACTTAAGTTAAAAAAAGTCCTCAACAACCCCCCGAAATATTGATCCGAAGTTGCATGACTTCAAACCTCAATAACTTGCTTATTTAAATGGAATACCCTAATTTTTATACCGTTTTCAGGTTTATCGTCAAATTTTAAGTTCAGTTTGTGTAAGGTCTCATATCTTTAAAATTTAGCGTTTCCGAATTATTCGGCATTGATATGGAAACAAAATTTTTTTGCTGATGTCTGCGTTTTTTCCCGAGAATATCATAAATGTCATAGTTGTTTGTAAGTGACGCGTAGTATTACATTGTACGTTCGTTATTTCTTATTTTTTTTCAATCCAAAGACACATTTTTTAAATATTTCTAACACAATTTTAAAGTTGTTCATTATCCACTCGGTGAGTAGTTACGCACTTGTTTTGTATATTTCACTCTTATATCATATTAATGTTTGTAGTTAATTAAATACAGATGAATTTCAAAAGAATGAAAATGGTTGACGTGATCTTCGTTATGGGATCTGCTCGGAGTTGCTGGTCAAAATTGTTTGCTAACTCAAAGGATGTATGCGCAAAAATATCCCAATAGAAAACAACCTCGGTTAGTGTTTAGAAAAACTTAAAGGTTTATTAGAACAGGCAATGTGAATTATGGAAAATGTGAAAGGGCTAAAAGGACAAGCGACGAAGACCAATTGAATGGTTTGTTGTCTGTAATTTATTCCTTCTACCAGTTCGGCAACAATATCCAAGGAAATCTGTATACCCCGATCTACCGGTAGTAAAATATTAAAGAGGAACAAGTACCATAACTACAGTATATCCCTCCATAAAGAACTGTTGGGTCCTGGTTTGGAGATTAGGACATTCTGCCAACGGGGGTTGGAAATGGAAAGAATAACACCTAACTTTTTCCAAAATGTATTTTTCTCCGGCGACTCAATTTTCACCCTGAGTGGCTACAGCATGACGGTGCTCCTGCGCACTTTGCTTTAAACGTCAGGGACTACTTAAATCGATAATTTGAAGGTAGATGGATAGGTCGTGACGGTCCCGTTCCTGGCCGCCTAGATCGCCAGACTTAACAAAATTAGATTTTTTCTATGGGGTCACATAGAAAATGTACATCAACCTGCTCAGACTACTGCAGAAGATATGAGACAACGCATAATTAATGCGTTTAGGAATAGCGTAAGCATTGAGGTGTTACGAGAAGTAAAAAGGTCTTTTCTGGCGAGACTGTAACTGATGATCGAAATGGGAGACAGTTTGAGAATTAGTTATGAATACCTCACTAGTCTAAAAATAATTTTCTGCAGTTTAATGCATTTTTGGATTGTCAACACGTAGCTGGTAGACTGGATCAAAATAAAAATTAAATAATTGTTTAGTTTTGCCGAATAATTCCGAAACGGAGTATTTCAAAGTTAGGCGACCTTACATAAAGTGGCCTTAAAATTTCACGATAAATCCGAAAACGGTATAAACATTGGGGCATTCCATTTGAAATAAGTTATTGAGGTTTGAAATCATGCAAGTTCGGATGAATATTTCGGGTATTGTTGAAGACTGTTTTAAATTGAAATACGTCAAAACGTAGCTTATTAGGTTTTCTTATAGCCCCAGAATACCGATTTTTGTGGAACCCTGCAGCTGTCAAAATTTTCATATTTTTCTAAATAATTCGAAAACGGTCAATTTGTAAGATAATGTTACATAAATTAACATTAAAATTTGACGAAAATCCGAATATGACAAAAAAATTGGGGGGTTCTATTTTAAAAAACATAATTTGTTACAGTCACAGTTTTATGACGCAGCCCGTATATTGGAAAATAATTTTAAAATACGCACATCTTAAGCACCAAAAACTTTATTCTTTCTAAAACATATTTACTGAGATATCGTACTTTGACGCACTAATGAGCTACCATATACACCGTGTCCAAGATAAGGATGCCCACTATGGGGATCTCGGAAACGGTAAGAAATGGAAGGTCGGTTAAATGGAACAAAAGTTACGCATTTGAGAGGATGCATTTATGGTCTTTGTAGAACTCGAATATCTCTTTTAGTTTTTGAGACTTAAAAAATTAGAATTTTCTGATTTTCGTTTTTATTTTTTTCTGGCCTTATTTGAAGAGCTATCAAGAAATGAAGAGCACATTTTCATTGCCACTTTTCTAGCTCTACTTAATGCTATTATTCAATTTTAGATACAACGTTTCGTTTGTTAGCAACCATCATCAACTTTATTTTTTTAAATACATAAAAAAATTATTTTTGCCATATTTAAATTCTCTCCTTGATTCTGAATTCGATATATCACACTTTATATTTTTGATACGTTTCGGATGAGAAAATTCATATTCAATGAAAAACATCGAAAACGTACAGTTAAAACTAATACAAGAAACATTAGAAAACCGTAAAATTATTATAAAATTATGTTTTGTAATTTTAAATGATAGACAAATAAAAAACAAACTTATTTTAAAGGTTAATAAACTCACAAAAGATGTTCAAAAAGATTCCCGTTATTCTCTAAACATAAATAGCATCTTCTAACTGTAGCATCTAAAACATTTTTCAGCATTTGAGGAGTAATACTAGAGCTAATCTTTGTAAAATTTCTTCGTTTTCAATATCGTTTCCATAAATGTAATTTTAATGTATCCCCAAAGGAAAAATTGAAAGGTGTTATATCTGGAGAACGGGCTGGCCACAGTACATGTGCATGAGTGCCATACATCTTTCTGGAAATCTAACTGACAGGTATTCTCTGACAACTCTGGAATTATGTGCTGGTGCACCGTCCTGCATAAACCAACAACCTTCAACTTCTTGGAAAGGCAAATCATTCAAAGCTATCTCTAATTCATTTTGGAGTAAAATTTGGTAACGTTCAGAATTTAAGGACTCGTGGTAAATGAAAGGACCTATAATTCGAGTACCGAATATAGCAGCCCACATATTAAATCCGAAACGGTGTTGGTGTTTGGCCGTTTTGTACAGACGTGGATTTACTCTTGCCCAATAATGAGCATTTCTACGATTAAAAATTCCATTATTATTAACCATACTTTCATCGGACCATATTATTTTATTCGGAAAATATTCATTGTCTTGAGATTGACGTGTATACCATTCGCAAAATATTCTACGTCTTTCTGGGTCACCTGGTCGAAGTCCTTGGCAAATTCTAAATTTATATGGATGTACTTTCTCCTTCTTTAGAACATAATGAGCTGTGGAATGGGCTATGCCAGTTGCCTCTTCAATTTTCCTAGTAGAAACCTCTGGATTTTCCGTTACAGCTAATAAAACAGTATTGGCTTTTTCTTCATTGCAAGGTTTTTTGCGAGATTTTACAGGTTTTTTGAACGCACCATATTCTTTTAGATTAACTGCTAATGTGCGAAAAGTTCTTTTGTGAGGTTGACGCCTTTCTGGATATTTGTTTAAATACATTATTTCGGCTTCAGAACAATTACGTTGACACAAAATGTAACACGTCAGTATATCGAATTTTTCATTATTTGAAAAATGTACTCCTACCATATTGTTTTTAGGTAAACACAAAATGTAATTAACTCAAAGACCACCAAACAAACGTAATACGGACAACAATCAATTATGACAGGTAGGTAAACAAAATGCAAAGCCAACTTATTTTTATCAAATGCATCAGTACGACGGAAGATGTATTTTAACTGTTTAATTAATAGTATTTTCACTAAATGCATACTTGTGGATTATTTTATTCGCAACAGACATTAGAAAATGAGAAAACATTATTTTATAATAACTTGACTGTTTTCTCATCCGAAACGTACCAAAAATATAAAGTGTGATATATCGTTGAATTCAGAATCAAGGAGAGAATTTAAATATTGCTAACAAACGAAACGTTGTATCAAAAATTGAATAACAGCATTAAGTAGAGCTCGAAAAGTGACAATGAAAATGTGCTCTTCATTTCTTGATAGCTCTTCAAATAAAGTCAGAAAAAAATAAAAACGAAAATCAGAAAATTCAATTTTTTTCAAATATCTCAAAAACTAAGAGATATTTGAGTTCTACAAAGACCATAAATACATCCTCTCAAATGCGTAACTTTTGTTCCATTTAACCGACCTTCCATCTCTTACCGTTTCCGAGATCCTCACAGTGGCATCCTTATCTTGCACACTGTGTATATCTATATAACTTTATGATTATTTCACACACAGAGCAAATATTATTTACCGCAAAAACTGTACTTTGTTTAAAAAATTGAGTTGCTTCAGAAGAAGCACACAAACACTCACTTGAACATTTGAACAAAGAAACGTGTATTTTAAGATGAATTTTTAAATAACCTTTGTTTAAAGAATCACAGTTGCATACTCGTACTTATAATTTAAAGTGTTTTTTAAGATGAATTTTTAATTGATTTTTTCGCTTTGCTGCATAATCACATTGGTTGCATTTGTATTCATAACTCGAAGAATGTATTTTAAGATGAATTTTTAAATCACCTTTACGATGTGTTGCATAATCACATTGGTTACATTTATGTCCATAACTCGAAGAGTGCTTTTTAAAATGAAGTTTTAATTCATTTTTTGTCTTTGTTGCATAACGACATTGGTCACATTTGTATCCATACCATGAAAAATGTTTTTTACAATGAATTTTTAATTGATGTTTTCGTTTTGCTGCATAATAACATTGGTTACATTTATATTCATAACTTGAAGAGTGTGTTTTAAGATGAATTTTTAAGTTATCTTTACGATGTGTTGCATAATCACATTGGTCGCATTTGTATTCATGACTTGATGAGTGTTTTTTACGATGAATTTTTAATTGATTTTTTCGCTTTGCTGCATAATCACATTGGTCGCATTTATATTCATAACTGGAGGAGTGTTTTATAACATGAGTTTTTAAATCACCTTTGCGATGTGTTGCATAATCACACTGGTCACATTTGTATTCAAAACTTGAAGAGTGTTTTTTAAGATGAAGTTTTAATTCCTGCTTTCGTTTTGCTGCATAATCGCATTGACCACATGTGTATTCATAAGCTGAAGAGTGTTTTTTAAGATGATTTTTTAAATTGCCTTTCCATTTTGTTACATAATCACAATGGTCACATTTACATTCAGACTGTGGCGAGTGTTTTAAAAGATGGTTTTTTAAGTTACCTTTCCATTTTGTTATATAATCGCAATGGTCACATTTATATTCAGAAATGTGTGTTAGAATGTGACACTTTGTATATTCCATCACTCTTGTTGAATTACTTTCACAGTGTACTTGTTTTGTACTGTACAGTTTCTTAATGTTATTTACTTCACTTGTGTTATCATAAGGGTTGTCTTTAATATTCACATAATCAATAAAACTGGTGTCACACTTTGTAGTACTACAACCATAATCAATTTCTTCTTTTATTAGATCATTATTTACAATAACATGAGTTAAACGTAAATCTATCTTTTCTTCCTCTTTCGGTTCGAGTTTAATAAGTTTCACGTCAATTTCAGAAGACATTTCGAAGAGTAAGATGGTAAATAATGCAAAAGTTTGCTTACAATAAATGCACACAACTATAATAAGCACTGTTGCCAGATGGATGTTTCAGTCAACAGTAGGATAGAAGAAAAACAGTAGATTCGCTCATCTATAAACAGATTTTTAGAAAGTATGTTCTCTGTTTTGGACTTATTTAATCTTATTTATTAATTACTGCCAACTTAAAAAACCTGGTTGTAAAATAATTAAGTTGGCAATAGTGAATTAATTTGATGGTTTCCGTAGCAACAAAGAAACAACCTTCATATTTAATTTCCTGTCAATATCAATCTATCAAAATAACAAATAGTATACGAGTATAAAAATATGGTTTTGATGCAACAAAACAGGCTTATGGGGTATGCATAAGGTTGTTATATTCATAAACGTAATGAGCTATACCAGTAGCATGTTAGAAAGGTCAATACGATTCATATTAGTGTGTACGTTTAGTTTCGTTTAAGACATATAAGTAATTTCACATTTAAATCAATTTTTAATCAATTTAAACACGTGACAGATATTGATTACATGAAGTACGATAATTCTAATGTGTAGAACATGTATAGTAATAGGTACAATGCATAAACTCTGCGAACTATAAAAAAGGGTTATGGTACGAACACAGTATACTGGTAAATCACAGACAAAGTGCTTAAAAAGTGCATAAGAAGTGGTAGTGACTTAGAAACATAGCTAAGAACATGAACAACATTTGTGCCATGTGATATTTAATATATAATTACAATTTGTATACAAAAAATTACAAAATGTGTTAACAATATGGAAATGTGAAAAAAAAGTTATGAACTATGGAGTACAAATAAACAGTGGCTGCGTTAGAGACATATATAAGAACATATTAGATAAACATTTCAAGTGATATAGAAGTTAACAACGCAAGTTAAAAGTAAATTGTATAAAGTTAGGTTAAGTACTATACTTCTACAACAGCGATCACTGTCCAATCCTCATATCTACGGGATTTAAAAAACGAAATTACAGCATCCCAAGGAGATGGTTAACAAATAAAGCCAACTGGGAAACATACAGGCAAGAACTAAACCTAGCTCAAAAAGTATCAGATAGTATAGATGAAGAAGTACAAGAGTTCACAGCTAAAATCCTCTACGCCGCCAAGAAGAGTATTCCACGAAGCTCTGGAAAAGTCAGAAATACTTGTGTCCCATGGTGGAATGAAGAAGTTAATGATGCAATCAAAATCAAGCGTAAATTGTTCAATGCCTTCAAAAGATCTCCAACACAAGATAACTTGATCAATTATAAAAAAGCTAGAGCGATCATGCGGAAAACTATCTTAAATAGCAAAAGAACATCTTGGCAAAAATATATTTCGTCCATAGATGCTAAAACACACCCATCAGAGGTTTGGACTAAAGCCAAACAAATTCTTAGAAAACCTCCTTCAGCTATATCCGAAATGTTGATCGTAAATGATCAACACATCCACAGCCCTGAAGAACAAGCAGAAGCGTTCGCTAGCTTCTTTGAAAATATTAGCAGCTCGCGCTGCTATAGCGAAACGTTCTTAAAAACCAAGAATTTATCCGAGAAAGAGCTGAACTTTGACAGCAATGTAGTACTGGACTACAATAAACCATTCTCTATGGAAGAGCTGGAAACAGCCGTAAAACACAAAAAGGATAAATCACCGGGACCCGATGATATCACTAACTCCATGCTGCAAAACCTCCCTCAAACAGGAAAAGAAAAGTTACTGAAAATATTTAACAAAATTTACACCAAAGCAACATTCCCTCAAGACTGGCTTAATACAATCATTATTCCCCCTACTAAAACCCAACAAAGACATGACTAACCCCAGTAACTATAGACCTATCTCCTTTGTAGCAACATCAATAAACTGTTTGAGACTATGGTGAATACTAGGCTAATGACACTCCTAGAAGCAAACCAACTAATCTCCCCTCATCAAACTGCCTTTAGGAAACAACACTCCACAATTGATTACCTGGTATATATAGAAAACTATATCATTGAGGGGTTCAGAAAGATTGAGCATAGCGTAGCAGTCTCATTCGATTTAGAGAAGGCCTATGACACAATATGGCGATTCAATATAATAGAACAAATGTACGACTGGGGTATACGGGAAATTTACCTAAACTAATCACTAGCTTTCTGAATAACAGGAAATTTAAGGTGAGAATAGGCAGCGTTTTGTCGGAAACACACTCACTGGAAAACGGTATTCCCCAGGGATCAGTACTAAGTGTATCTCTGTTCTGATAGGTATCAATCAGATACTCAATAATATTGAAGAGCCTATCAAGAAATGTTTATATGCAGACGACCTACTAATACTCTTCCAAGGAGAACAACGGAGAGCGTTGATACAAAACTGCAGAGAGCTATAAATAAAATCACGGAATTTGGAAGTAAAGAGGTTTCACTTTCTCTAAAGATAAGACTCAGGCAATACACTTCTGCCGATTAAGATCAGAACACGACCATCCCAAGCTTCATATCAATGGGACACCTATACCTATTGTCCCACACATGAATATATTAGGAGTAACTTTCGATGCGAAGTTATATTTTAAAGAACATCTTAAATCAATAGTAGAATCTTGTAAGAAACGACTAAATGTTATGCGATGCATGACAAACAAGAACTGGGGTTCATCAAGAAGAGCGCTGCTTATGCTGTACAAAGCATTTGTGCTACCTCTTATCGATTATGGCTGCATAATTTATTCGTCAGCACGGCCTTCAACGCTTAGATTATTGAATAGTGTACATGCATACGGCATAAGGCTTGCAACAGGTGCATTTCGCACTAGTCCACATACATCTATTTTTGCAGATGCCTCAATACCACCGCTACATGTTAGATACCACCAGCTGTTACTCAACTACTATTCTAAAGTACACGGTTTACAAAATCATCTCAATCACGAAATCATAAATAGCGCCATCTACGAAAAATACAAAGAAAGACCAACAATAGTCAGACCCACCCTAGTTAGAGCAATAGACATCATAAATAATTCCTATGACATAGAAGAATTGTTTACAGAGGAATTAATACCGGAAGCACAAACTAAAATAGAAATAACAAAACAAAAACGAAAAATCAAGAATTACGTACTAAGCAAGTGGGAACAAGAGTGGAATAACACGAACACGCAGTTATCCAAAATCAAAAACAACATAAAGCCGTGGAAAACAGAATGCAATCTCGAGAAACCACTTGAAGTGGCACTAACACGAGCCCGCATTGGACACAGTGATCTCACCCATGCACACTTGTTAAATAGAAGAGAGCGTAACATATGCAACATCTGCAAAGCAACCGTAAGCATGGAGCACATATTGGTAGAATGCACAATCTACAGACCGATTCGTGAAAAACTAGGACTAAGTAGCACATTTGAAGAAATATTCATAGACGACAAAGAACATATCATGTTGTTGACACAATTTCTGAAAGAATCAAGACTAATAAGATATTTATAATAGCTATTAATTATCCATCAAAAGGGAAGTATTGGCAGATGACCATGGCAGTCTTGCCAAAAAAAAAAAAAAAAAAAAGCATATAATAGTAGGTTTCCCTCATTTTCACAAAGAAATTAGCAGTAAATATGTAATCTAAACATAAAATTAGATAAGTTGGATTAACTATCTAAAATTAAGGTATGAAAGTAGAAATATTGTTAAAACTAGGTAAAATGGGTTGAAATAGGTGTATTCTTATACAGTTTTTTTATGTAGAAGTTGAATATGTAATTAGTTTAGTTGCAAAATATAAAATTTGTTAGATATTAGTAAATTTAGGTATTAGTTTGTCAAAATTGTCTTGAAACGAAGTATGGCATGTGAGGTGTCTTTTTATGCAGAACGTTGCCCTGATTTCAATAATGTATTTAAAAAGCAAATCGGAATTGATTTGAAAAAGTTATGGCACAATTTATGTTTTAATTAACTTAACATTTTTGTTTAGATCAATCAGATGCTAGAATCTCTTATGTGTAATGTAGAAAAAAAATTGAAAATTTGGTATCCATGAGAAAAGTATAAAAAATATTGCTTCTGATTTCTCGCTCTCTTGCTCTTGCTCTTGCTTTCTGTTGCTTTTGTAATTTTTTGTGACTAACAAGTCATAGTGCTAGTAGCGTTTTTGTTAACATGTAAGTTAAGGTTTTCGTTAACATTATCGGACTTGAAACGCGATCAACGTAGAGTTGAGATTTCAGAAACAATAGTTTTAACCTATGACAAAATATAAAACTAAGGTTATCGATTATAATTGTCGATAATATTGTATTTGTTTCATTTCGAAATCGTGTTTAAACATCGGGTGATGTTCATTTTTTTATGTCAATGAAACCCTTCAGTTATTTTGGATGTGATGTTTATTTTTTTGAAAGTGATGGAGGTTATAAAATAAATTTAACTTCATATCGGCATCTAAAATAAAAGCGCAAGTGCAAATATAAAATTTTATATAAGAACAAAATACAAGTTAAATCCGAAAAATTATTAGATATTTAAATCAACATTTAAATATACAAATAAAATAAAAGTGCTTGTCTGAAAGTATATGAGCATATTACATAAGTATGTATCAATATCTGAAAAGTCAATGAACAGGAGTAATTATAAAAATAATAATTTTACTTTGAAGAAAATCAAAACTGTACTCACTAATTTTAGATCCTTTGGTGAAATTTTTTACAGGCTGCATTTATTTAAGTTAGCAAGGACGCAACGCATGCGTAATTCGTGCAAATTCCAACGAAGTCTGTTTCACATTACAAATTACAATTTAATTATTAACATGAATATTTCTATATGTGAAATGAAATTTCTTTTGATTTCACGAAAAAGATTCGAATAGATATAAATTTTTATAATAATAATTAAAAGTTAAATATTTTTATTTTATTTTTCAATTTAATTTGAAATATAGAACCCTATCCCCAAGGAGATACTGAGTTAGTCCGGAGCATTTTTAAGCTAATTTCAAATTGTAGAACTGTACCTCCTAGTATATTAAAAATTAATAATTGTTTAATTCAAAATATTGCCATCACTATATATATATATATATATATATATATATATATATATATATATATAATAATTTATTGCCATGCTGCGCCGTAACCTATTGGGCAGGTGTATTGGGCTTAAGCTCTACACGCATTATTGGAATCCACATGGATTTCATTCCTACACTACCTTGGCTTATTGGATTTTCTGCTAGTGCGATGTATGTGGCTTCTTTGAACTTCAGGCGACTTATATTCTCGTTATTTGCCACTATCTGTATGTCATCCCATTGGATGCTGTGGTCTTCGTTCCAGACTTGTTGGGCGATGCTTGACCTTTTTGTTTCGCCTTTGCAGAAGTTGATCTTATGTTTGTGTGTTCTCACTTTGAGTGCTCTTTCCTATGTATACTCTATGACACCAAGATGGCGTTGGGACTTTTGGACCAAACTTGGCAGCAATGTTTGACTAGTCAAATGTAGTAATTGATTAAAATTTCATTCAAAATAATCCAGTAGCCATGCAAAATTTGACATTTCACTTGTAACAATCGAAATTATCGGGTGTATTTCCTGAGAGATTAGGTCGATTTCGGTATTGTTTTTGGTTGTAATTCTTTTGCTTTTTGTTCTTCTTTGCATTTTGAGGCTGCAATTATGCCTGGAGTGAAAATTATCGACAACTGAGTGAATTCGACAGAGGTCGCATTATTGGCTTCATTCAGAGAAGTTGCTAATCGTCTTAACCGTAATCAATCCTCTGAGGTACGGTGTTATCAAGCATGGTGTAGAGAAGGTCAAGAACGTCGTAGAAGAGGAAGTGACGGTCAAGACAGACAAATGTGGTCCAGGACTGCCATCTCCGATTAATGGCATTAAGAGACCGATTCTCGAGTACAAGATCAATAGCCGATCAATGGTTTGTAAACGAAGGACCTCCTGTAACCATTCGTACAGTTTACTGTCGAATTGGAGCTTTCGGCTTGCAGTCCTATCGACTGACGGCTGTCATCTACAGCAACGTATGGATTGGTATACGTTGCGACTAGATTGGGACGTGCAATAGCACAGGGTGGTCTTCAGTGACGAACCCTGATTCTGATTGGGAATGCACGATGGTCACATGAATACAAAAGAAGTTGTTGCTTGATGATAAGTTATCAACGACCGATCTACTGTTTAGTTTTGCACATGAAAATTTTGCGAGTAGTCGCAACATTTTGAAGTTTCTTATAGGAATCATCTTACCGAATGTAGAAATATCGTTAGTACCTGGATTTGCCAAAAGGTAAGTAGTTTGTTTAATTGTTTGTGAATGAGATGTGTACTTTTCGGTTTTAGGAATTACAACCCCGATTTTGCAGTTTATTAAATTTTAGGGCTTTATAGATATTTGATCGCGTTTAGTTTTGCTGTGTGACGAATTTCTCGTTTTAAATTGAATAATTAATTATCGTGTTGATCAGTTATTTTTGGGTTATTTGAGCCAATAATTTTGACGTGGAAGTTTATCGAAAGATTTTATTGAAGGATGGGCGAACTTTGCGTAAATATTTTTGGAGTAGAATTTTCAGGGAGGAGAGTATTTTACTTTGGGTTAATATTATGGCTTCCTGTTAGACCATTATTAAGATCTAGTTCATGACGTTTTCTCGCTATAAATGTATCTAACAGGTGGCGCCTTTGTGACATGTTTACCCGATTGTGACCTTTTTGGGGTTGTGACGAATGTCCTTTTGTAGCATTCAGTACGAACCCCGCCTACACCACTGAGCTAGCGTTTACATAACTTTATAACGACAAATCTTTAAACCAAAAACGCTACTAAATTATGATTAACAAGATTAACATTTAAGGCAAAAAGAAAAGGATTATCGCTATAACTAAAAAAAATGTTTCTTGCCTTGGCTTCTGCAAATACGTTTATAAGATGGTCTAAATTTGCGTCTCGAGCTTTATGGTTTTCTATGCTTAAGAGTGATGTACTTGAGACATGGAACTACGCAAGTAATTTTTAATTAATTAGATGGTTAAAAATAACAAGAATGCCGTATATAAATTTTGGAAGATGGATGTTGCCGTATTATGTTCGTCTTTTACGGATAAACAAGTAGCAATTCTGTTTTTAAACGTATATCGGATGCTTAACAATTCATGAACAAATTCAGGTGTTAATCTTTGTGATATTGTTGACTTGCGCTGTCGTAAAGTTCATTGTCACTAGCTTCAATTAAAGATGTGGGAGTTATACATAAACAATATCACAGCCGGTCATTCTATTTTTTAACTGAATAATTATAATATCGAGAACATAAAGAATGAAATTTTAAATTTTTCTTCCGGATCAGCAAACCTATGGTCATTTCATAATTAATCGATTTTTGGTCGGTTCTTGGTAAAACACTTTGAATGCCCCATGATTGGGCTACATATACAGGGCTTTTTACGATGAGCGTTAATTAGACGTTTCTGGCAAACCAGACAACGGATCAACCTAAAAATTTGACAGTATGCATAAATTAATATGATCTACACGCCTAAAATATTTTAGATGATGCGGCGTTGCCGCTTCTACTATAAAGTAGCAACTACTATCATTTTTCAAATGGAACACCCTGTATATAATATCATATTATGATTTCCTATTATTTTGTCAACAACTTCATGTACTATTTCCGTATACCTATCTATTACCGTTTAAGAGATATAAATTAATTTCGATTTTTTTTTTACAAAACATGTACTTTTATAACGCTGAACTTGAACTCTCTGGTACGATCAAATTCGAAATGGATTGGAGTGATACCATGAGGATCTTCGCTTCGAGACATATTTTTATTTGCCTCATACAGGGTTCTAAAAAATGCAGATACTTTGTTCACCTGAAAAAAGGAGTGGAAGTCAATTTTTTCAAATGGAACACTGTATATTTACACATTTTTGAGCTCTACGTCCAATTTTTAATTGACTTTATTCAGATAATGCTATTTCGATTTCGAACTGTTTTCGAGATAAACTGTTTCAAACAGAAACTGACGTGGTTTCCTTGTATTCATCACTTATTTTTGAAATTTAACAGATTCGTTCGATGTCCCTTCATCAGTCACAGATAATACAATGAATAAATAATTATTAAAATACTCTTCAACCATCAAATGAAACTTTTCTTCAAATAATTTTATTAACGCTGACACACGAACTGAAAATAATTTCATGAATTAGTAAGTTAATTCAATTATCAGTGTATTTCAGAATATGTGCGAACACATCTCCACCTCTACTTAAACAAACATGTAATCTCTTCAAAAGATTTTCAAGTGTAGCGCTTCTGATTAAGTCTGGAGTTAAACTATTGAAAGCAGTTCTAACTCTCGATTTCATATCTTCCATTGTTGTTACTGGGTTGGAGTAAACCATATTTTTAATGAAACCCCACAAAAAATAATCTAATGGATTGCCATCTGGTGTTCTAGAAGGCCAACGAAAAGTTCCATTATTACCAATCCATCTGTCTATGCAACTTAATTTGCATATCTTTTTAGGGGTTTATAGTGCCTATCTTCTTAATGGTTTATACTACCTCTTTAAATTATTTTTCCGATCATTTTATTTGCGCATTACGTCATCGTGACTTAATTATTTGCGCAAATCCTTTCGCGCACGACTACTTGATCTAACTTCCAAAGCATCCTTCCTGATGAATGTTAGAGAAGCAGAAAGTTTTTTTTGGGTTTTCCCTAAATTTAGTGAAAAGTGTCATTAATTTGATGGTAAGATATTTTAACGCATTATACTAAAAATTAAAACATTTGCTCTTTTCAGGCACTTTTATTTTAGTTCAGTTTTATTTTACTTTTACACTTTTAATTTCACCGCTTTTAATACAGAATTTAAAGTTTGATTACATTTATCATATGAACGTTCGAGAAAATGCAATAAATATTGGTTTATTCAATTTCAAGAAGAAAATTATGAGATAAAATTCCGTTCATGGGTGTGGTTTACTACATAAGCATTATTACAAGATATTGCGCAATATGGATGCAAAGATGACATCACCTTAGTTGAAATTTCCGTAATCATTTAGATACCAGAGGTTATTAAAAAAATTGTGTACAAAGAATTTACAAACAGGTATTTATGTAATGAATTTTTAGTATAAGACTAGCATTTAAGATATATTTTATTTAACCATATCATATTAACTGTCAATAAACATATTTGTATATTTTTTATTGTTTTATATTTTGACAAAATTTTTAGTGTAAAACTCGGTTTAGTTATTCCGAGCAGAATTAAAAAAAAATAACTTGGCGTCCGAGATCATTTTATTATTGTTACATTGCAATTTTTTATGTTGATGTTCGGTGGAAGTAAGCGAGCAGATTTAGTGGTAATCAAGCAAATCAAAAGACTGGCCCTATATTTTAATCTATCGATTTGAGTTGAAGGCATTATTTTGGTGAATGGTTGGTATCTCCAGTTAGCTTAACGATTTGTTTTTGGAGAACTTTTTACACTTATTTCTCTATTTCTTCATTATATTATTTAACTCTTATTACTTTTTATATTATTACGATTACCAGTTCGACCATTATTTTACACTAGCGCATCGAGCAAGGGACTTGATTTGCTTTCATTACCATTTGCTGGTTATTTTCGCTCTTGTTTGTTTCAGTTTAGATTGTTAGAGTTCACCATTTTAAAGGTATTGTAACCATTTATTATTACGATTAGATACTTTTATTGTGTTTACGGTTAGTGAAATTTTGTGGTTTGTGCTTATATAATATTTTTTACCATGTCAAATTTGAATTATTTAGTAGATGTTTTACGTAGTGATGAGTTATTAGTAGAGTTAAATTTTATAAATGTTAATAATGCGGAAAAGTTAACTGTTGATGAGAAACGTAAATTATTAAGACGTAAATTAAATTTAGAAAGGATTGATCCAAATTTATTTGATTCGTACAAGAAATTTGAAATTCACCAAACCTTCGAACTGGAATTATTAAAAGAAAAACTTCATAACATACAATCTTTGACTTCATACTCGTTTACTGCATATTTTTAAATGTTTGAATTACACCACTTTTGATAATGAACCTGGCGTCCGAGATCATTTTATTAGTGTTACATTGCAATTTTTTATATTGAAGTTCGTTGGAAGTAAGCGAGCAGGTTTAGTGGTAATCAAGCAAAGCAAAAGACTGGCCCTATATTTTATTCTACCGATTTGAGTTGGTGAATGGTTGGTATGTCCAGTTAGCTTAACGATTAGTTTTTGGAGAACTTATTTCATTATTATATTATTAAATTTATTACACCATTTACACCACTTATTTTATAAATTGACTTTCATTCCATTCAAGATTATCAGCGTTCATAAAAGTACATGTTTTGTAAACAAAATCGAAATTAATTTATATCTCTACAAAATAGATAGGTATAGGGAAATTGTACATGAAGTTGTTGACAAAGTAATAGAACGACAGCTGATCCAGACGATACGGCTAAATGCCGAGGTAAATAGAACCTGGCTCTTTTACCAAGAATATATGCTCCTCTGTGATGGTACTATAGTAATACTTATCGCCCTTCTTAGTTTGTGTCAGTGATTTATCCTTCCGTCCATCAAAATATAACGCTTTTACTACCTCCATGTTCTTATTTTACAATTCTTTCCTGTGCTTTTCCTTTCCCGACGAACTTTATTTCGATCTATTATTTTAGAAGTGTCCTGTTCATTAATGATGCCCAAATCTTGTAACAGAGCGGAAGAAAGTGATGCAGCGCTTCTGTCTGAAACACCGTAACGATCGCACTCCCTAGCAAAAGCTGTGTGATTTACCCTCATTTGCAATTTTGAAATGTTTGTCTTCAGTTGTGGAAGAACAAGAGAGCTGGGGATCAGAGTCAGGCAACTTTCCAGGATCATTCCTAGTCTCATTTTCAGAGTCTCCTGGCCCAGATGCAGTATCTTTAGACTTTAATTTTGGGCGTTTTACAAATTGTTCTTCAGGTTCCTGGCATCGTTCCATCTTTCTTTGGTTTCTTTTTGCTATTTCCCTGGAGAATGCTACATCAATTGATCCTATGACTAGATTTCTGGTAGTTCGCTGATCTATTACAAATTCCCTTTCTTGTGCTGGAATTTTCTTCTCTTTGGAACAATGGCAATCGTTGAGGTATTTACATTTACAACTAGCAATATCAAAGAAAGTTTCCTCCCAGCTAAGTTTTACATCTCTGAGCTTATTTGTGTAGCTTTCAGATTGATGTCTGCCTTTATATGGTTTGAGTAGAGTCCTATAGTGAGTATTCAATTTTTTTATTTTCTCAGTAATTTTTTTAAATGTAATTGTTGGAACCGATGACTTCTTCCAGATGTCCACTATGGTGTTTGCAGTTTCTGTTGCTATTATTGAAGCTGGTGTATCTTTGCCTGCCATGATGCCTTTTTTCTCATTCCTGACAAACAAGTAGTGTCGAATTATATACGTATTCGTGGGAAGTCTTAGCTGGGACATCTCGGCAAGTGTTTCAAAGATAGGGCAAAGGGTGGTTTTCCTGGTAGGAGTTTTTGCGCTCATTTTTCTTTGTTTGGTATCTGAAACAAAAGAAACAATAGTTATTATAACATTTTTAGGTACAGAAATTTAATTAACTTGAATAAAACGAAATAACGTGAAAAGTAACCAAATTATATTTGAAAGTCGGAATAAATAAAAACATATTTTTTTACTTAACTGGGGCACCTTCAAAAATATTCCGAGAGCCTCCAATTTTTGAACACACACTTTCAAGAAGAGTTTACACATAGGGCCGTATCGTATTTTTTTCCAAAAAAAATTTTTTTTGAGGGGGTTGGGGCACCTGAGGGGTCGATTTAAAAAAAAATTTTTTGGCAAAAAAACTTACTTTTATGAATGGCAACTTTTGCCACCCGGACCATTATCAAATTCGAAAAAAAGTTTTTTTTCGATCCCACCTATTTCATGTATCCAATGAATTTTGAAATACTGTTTTGATCTGTCACCAAACAACCAGCAAGGTTCACAATAGCAAACGTTCAGTTTCTTAGAATAACACATCCACTGCCTGGGCACCTTCAAACCACTTACAGATGCAGTCATATAATAAAAAGATGAAAACATCTTCCTCTTTCGCCGCGGGCAAAGGACCTTCTGGCTTACAGGAGCCATAATTAATAATAAACTTTTCAATCAGCGTATGAGGCAGTACTGTTATGTGATCCGAATAAAATCCAATGTCTGTACGGTATTTCTCGCCCAAAATGGTCGCCAAAAATCCTATAACACTTTTCTCGTTCTCGTCCAATATTTGAGATATCTTGAAAAATATGTGTCTTTATTTTTCATGCCGTGCTATGGAAGAAAAAAATAGCGGTGTCCCTGTACGCCTCTCTCGATTCATAATTATGGAGAGCTTCTTGTGATAGAGATTCCGGTTCTTGACTTTGAGCAGTGAATACATCTTCGATAATTTTTTTTTTCATTTCACGTCGGTTACAGTATCATATGACGTTTCGGGCTCGGTCGAAAGTATAGAGGTTGTATTTGCAGTCCTCGTTGAAGGCGAATTCGACGCCTCACTGTCCGCTGACATTGGATTCGGCAGGCGCTTTTTGCTAAAAAGTGTTTTCGTACTTTTATAGATGACATAGCACTGAACAAAAAGTGCTAGATATTGTAATATGACTTTTTAAATAGTTTTTTTATGTTTTTAGGATGCATTTTCGTTTCCGCGCGTCACGATGTGCCCTAATATCACCAGCGCACTATGGGGTATTTAGAGTCATTTGGTCCGCAAAAGTATCCGACCTTATATTTAAATGTTAGGACATGTAAAACGACTGGACATACCGTACTAAGCATAATTCAACAGTAGTGCAAGAGAAAAAATGGTATAATTTTTATTAACGCAGAAATCGAATAAAACGAGCCATAGTACCATATCAAAACAAGATACTTTATATTAGCTTATTATTTAAGCTGAATAAACATTGTTAGTTAACACATCAACAACTCCAAAGACACCTTATCTATCGAACGAGCCGTATTGCCGTCAATAGTGTTGCCGAATCCGGTTTTCGACACATACACATTTTTGTCTTAAACTCGTTCTGAATGCGAGTTTTTGTAGCCTTTACAATAGTTTGATCTTCTTTCGACCGTATTTGACATTTTTACAGGAATTTTATAAGCCACATGTAAAATACATTCAAAACATCTTATGCGAGCGTGCAAGGTAGATAAACCAAATTCAAAAATTGCATGATAACATCACTCAGTTAGGTGCATAATTGAGAGGCTGTATGATTCACAAGAAGTAACTTCAACAGATGAGGACGTTACAATGAATGCTTCGCTATCTGGATAGCAATCTTTCTTGTACTTTGAATAACTTTGTAACAGGGAAACCTTTTCTTGTTGAATAATATTATATTGAGACCGGGATAGGTTTGCCTCAGCAAAACTGGCAATGCTTCTAAGCCAGGCAGTTGTTGCGGTGATGTGGCCTAGTTTTCTATTGATTCGTTTTGCTGTGCCTGGTGACATTGTCACAAAATGGCAATTTTTATATTTAACGCCCTGTAGCTCAAAACTAGCCATAGGTTTGTGTGGGTCTCATGGACACGGTTAGGAGCTCGGGTACTATCATATAAAAAATTACAACATTTGACAAACCGCCACTTTCCGTAAGAAAGCGTGAGGTCCTTTGATTACATGCTATTTTGCAAACATTTGATTAAATATTAGAAAAACGCAAAAATTCGCAACTTTTGCAATTTAATCTGGTTACTAATACTTCAGGTGATGCAATACAACAAACCAGGAAGCCCCAGATAACTCTAGAATACAATTTATCAATTCTGTTTGTCAAATTGTAAAGCATTCAACGGAGTTCAAATACCTTTTCAGTATTGCATGAAACAAGAAGACAGGATAACATATATTGAACGACTTCTACAGAAAGATGTACTACGTACCTTATTCAACAAGATGCATCACTAAATGTTGGCAACTTTTTACAGTAATGATTAAAAAATAAACTTTTACGTTCGTTGCGTGTAATGTAACGTGTGAGTTGATTCAACTAAGATTTCACCCGTCCGTTTGATCCCTATAAGTCAGCGCGCAGGCAGGGTCTTACGCCGAGACGGATTGACGAACTAGTTAACCTTAGAAAAATCAAAGGAATTTCTTATAAATACAAAACATTTACGTTATTGATTAAAATAATTACATATTGGAAATGTGTTTAACCCTCCGCTACTAACGTGCGGTCTCAGAGACCGATCAGATCGGAACTTACCGATGAATTTGAACCAATTAGTCGGGATAAATACGGTTTCATGTACCTTCCTAACTATTGCTTATATATTCAGTGTTTGACGGACGACTGTCAACGAATGGGTGTTTTAGAAATACAACAATCGGTTCAGAAGACCGACGTTAGTATTGGTGTAAGAAAGGTAATAATAAATTGACAAGTATTATTTTTATTTTAATTAACCATTATAATTGCAGCAGTGTTAACATGGCAAAGGGTGATTATGAAAAAAACGAGAAGGACTTTTACGGTTATTTGAAGAAGTAGACTCAGTTCCAGAAATTGAAATTGACGATGATAATGAAAACCTAGCAGACGATGAAATAGAAAATATAAACACTGACAGTGATTCTGAACAAGATATTTCTAATGAGGCTGATGATGAGTTACCCGTAATAGAGGGATATGCAAGCCACAAAATTCCCTGTTTCATTGGAAAAGGCGGAGTAACTAGATGGAAAAAAACACGTAGCTACTCCAAAAACTGTGAGAACGCATGCTACAAATCTTGTAACTCAACTGCCCGGTCCCAAGGGAATTGCTCGCAAAAAAAACATTAGATATTTGGGGATTATTTTTCACGGAAAGCATGGTGGGCCAAATAGCTCAGTACACAAATATTTATATAGATTCGAAGAATTACGACCCGTCATACAGAACTGCCAGACACACTGATGCAGTAGAAATAAAAGCACTGTTTGGATATATATATATATATATATATATATATATATATATATATATATATATATATATATATATATATATATATATATATGTTGAGATGATTCAAATTACATGCAAGTAGCTATGTAAGTCGCATAGTGAAGTATTTCTTTAGTTGGTACGAAATGGTACATATCAGTATATAATTCTAGATAAGAATGGTTAATAATCATTGACATGTTTGTAAATTTTAAATATTTCTTAATATAATGTTAAAATAAGTAATCGACAGCACAGTACATTGAAGTATAGGGTATGTTTGTTAACGTTATGATTCAATTCAAGTTTTTATTTATAAGTTTTTTTAAACAATATTCCCTGACGACATGTGATACGGGTTGTAGTTGACAAAAATTATGTTAAAACTAGATTTAGGCTGGTATCAATGTCGCAATTCACATGTACGCAGCCAAGATTCTTGAAAACATTCGTATTAGTGCGTTAAACACATATCAGTGCAAAAATTAGGAAATAACAGTTTAAGTACATTAGTGAGTAACTATAAAACATAAATCATGTAGCAGCTCTGGGATTATTGTGTTTAATCAACATTTTATGACCATAAACTAGTGAGTGACAACATTCCGACACTAGTCGTAGTAGAACTTATGAACCTACGAAAGTGGTAAAATAAATTAATTGGTGACTTGAACATTAAGTTTAAACACTTACACTAACAGTTATTGTGTTTAAAAGTGTGAAATTTTACATTAAAATTACATAAACAATATGAGGTTATGTTATTTCCTCGCATAAAATTTTTGTAAAAAGTATTTTAAATTGAGACAATTTATGTAAAATAAATTAGTAGAGGCAAAAATAGTGAGGTAGCCTCAATTTCATGTTACAATTCATTATATTTATCTCCATTTTGTTAATTTTAGTTTTTAAGAGTGTTGGAAGAATTTAAATAATTTTCCTCTAAAATTGGCCGTACGCATGTATAAGATGAATATTTGGGTGTAGTAGCATCCCATATTCATATAGAAGTCTTTTCCAGGCCTGTAAAATTCATAAAATTAGCGTAAAATCAATAAATAAGTGTAAAATTCAACTTAGTTATTAAGTGTAGGAATTAGTTCGTGTTTAGTTTCAAATTATAGAGAAAATTATGTAGATTATGGGAATGTTATTAGTTTTAAGAAATGTTGAAGGGGGCGAAAGTTATGGGGTTTTAAAAAAATATCGTAATGTAAAAATTACAGTAGCCAATCAGAATTAAGGAAATACTCTTGGTAACTATAGAAAACATTCGAAGATTTGGTCGTCAACCAAAATCATATAAATACAAGTGCTTTAGGTTCACAAACTCTCTTAACTTTCCTCTGTTTCAACAACTTGCCAAAGTAAGGTGTTGCCAAATTTTTTTTGAAAATAATTTTTTTTTTAAACAAAATAACGTCACTTCGGTAAAATAACAAAGTGCGATTTAGTATCGGAAGTGTTAACGAAACAAGTGATAGTCTTTTGTCGGAAAATAATTAAATTAAGGTTAGTTTACCTTTTTAAATTTTCAAATCGGAGGTTTTCGATAGTTTATAAAAATATTTCCGCAGTTTCGACATTGTTTGTTTTTAAATTTATATTGTTTATGTTGGTATGGATAGTTAATTGTGTTGTCTTCGTGTTTTTATCATTATACACCTTGTTTATCAAAAGTTTGTTTAATTTATAACAACCTTCAATGATCCATGCTTTTCAAAACTTATTTTGAAATTAATTTAAGAAGAAGTGATGAGCCTAAAAATAAAGATTCGTCAATATTATAATAACAATAGTGAAACTTACTTAAGTGTATAAGCTGGTAATATAAAAGAAAATTTGGATGTTCGAGGAGCAGAGTTGCAGTTCGCAGGAGCTGTTTTATGTGAATACTTTATTGTTGACATTGATACTTTATTGTTATGTTCATAATTCCAATCCTTTGTAACAATCAGGATGCGCAACAACATGGATGCGTGTCCAAAGGGAATATTACATGTTCTAAAAATTTAAATGGTTTATATTAATATTGTTTTTAATTCAAACGTAGTTATACTTACTTGTATGTCGAATTTCACTTTTTGTTGTAGTCAAATCACATGTTTGCGTATTCACAGCGCATGCTCACGTATACTTTTAGAAAAATTTTGTTATGTACAGGGTGTGACAGGTATTAATGCGAATTAAAATTTATAATTCAATTTACTTGATCAATTTAGATACGATAAAATTAATTGGACATTAGCTCAATGTGCTTTAATCATATTAACTATGATTACTGTAGTCAAAATCTTAATATAATTCAAATCAATAATCATTTATTTTATAATTTTAAAAGTAAAGTTTCTTCTAAATTTTGATCCCTATCCCCTTTGATGAGTCTCAAGTTCTACTGAATATGTGTTTTTAATATTAAGAGTTTTAGCCAATAATAATTAAATAATTATAATAATAACAATAAATAATAATTAACAAAAATAATTATAATATAATTTTAATAAAATAATAAAAGACAGGATATACAAGGGGAAAAATATCAGTTCAATATATATATATATATATATATATATATATATATATATATATATACACATATATGAAATTGATGTTCTTCCGGGCTTGGTCTCGCGTAGATTCTCCTCCATGGTTCTTAAAAGAACCGATGTTGAAATGATGACGTTTCGGCATAATCTCATCTGCCATTTTCAAGTCTTCGTGTTTTGCTCCTGGTAACTCGAACTGAACTGAGGTCCTAGCTGATGGTCGGCGGTATTTGTATGCTGACTTTCTTGGTCGATGCCCTGGTTATAGGTTGTTGTGATGATACTTTCACTTTCTCCTTTTCTCCTCCTTTCTCTAACAGATTTCTCTTTTCCTTTTCGTTCGTGACTGGGTGTTTCCTGAGAATAGGTTTCCAAGTCGATGGCAACTTCTGAGTGTCGTCTCGTGCATTCAAATTATGCGGTCGTTTTTCGATTTCGATAGCTTCTCTGATAATCCGGTGTGATAGATACTGTATGTTTGCTATTATACTTGTGTTGTCAAAATCTATCGCGTGTGAGGTCTCCTTTACATGTTGGGCCAGTGAAGACGTTTTCTGGTCTTTTTGTACTGCGTTACGATGTTCCTCTCTTCTTACATTAATGCGTCTGTTTGTTTGGCCTATGTATGTTCGTGAACAATCCCGGTGGAATCTCGTACACTCCTTGATCTTCGAGTGCTATTTTAGTTTTCGGGGTTTGCAGCATGTTCGATAACTTTTTGTTGGTCGTGAAGATGGTTTCGATGTTATGTCTTCGAAGGATTTTTCCGATTCTGTCTGTCGTGCCTTGTACATATGGTAGACAGGATTTGGCTACTGATATGTTTGTGTCGCTATCTTTCCGTTGTGTTGGTTTTTCTGCTCTATTTATGTTTGTCTTGGAGAATCCATTTTGTAGTAACGCCGTTCTGATGTTAACTGTTTTTTGATGCATGTTGTTCTTATCTGTTAGCCGTTTCGATCTTGTGATCAGTGTTCTAACCACTGATTGTAGCTGTGCTGGGTGATTGTGCGATTTGGCATTCAGGTACCGGTTGGTATGTGCTCTTCCGGTATACAGTATGACCCAATGTTCCATTATCCTTTTTATACACGAGTACATCTAGGAATGGCAGTTTGTTATCCTTTTCCACCTCGATGGTGTAAGCGATCTTGTGATGGATGGTGTTGAGATGTTTCAGGAATACGGTTAGTTTTTCCTTTCCATGTGTCCAAATCACAAATGTGTCATCCACGTAACGCAGCCATAGTTTTGGTTTGTGAGGTGTTGATTGTAGTGTTTTGATCTCGAAATCTTCCATGAATATTTTGGCAATCACTGGTGATAGAGGTGATCCCATCTGTGCTCCTTCTGAAACGTTTGTGAACAATGAGACCACATCAAAACTGACCAGTAGATCCGTAGGTTCCACTACATATTCCTTTAGCATCTCGATGAAGTGGTTCGCGTTCTTGATGTTAGATTCGGCTTTCTGGACGTGTGGCTGTAGTTGTTTCGCCAAGTATCTTGCCAATTGTTGGAACGGAGATCCCATGGAGCGCACAATTGGTCGAAGTGACCCTTCCTTGTGGATTTTTGGGAGTCCGTATTATTTGTGTTTATATGTCCTTTGGTATCTCGCTGTCCATAATCTTCTTCCTTGTGGTCTTCTCCAGATATGTTGTTGGATCTGTTATTATTGGTGCGCATGTTCCTTCTGCTAGTATTCCCCTTATTTTGTTATGGTATTCTACTTTGTCCATTACTATGGTTGTATTTCCTTTGTCCGGGAGTACCATGATCTGGGTAATCCGTCTCAGGTTTACGAGAGCTCGTTGTTCCTCAGGTGTCAGGTTTGGTTTGGGTGGTTTGGCTGACCTGAGTATCCTCGTTACATCTTGGCGGATTAATTCTGCTGCGTCCGTTGGTAGTTTGGCGATTGCCGCCTCTACGCTGCATATGATGTCCTCAGTGGGAATCTTTGCTGGAGCTACTGCGCAGATAAATCTTTTCGCTAGTACGGTCGTGGTCGCTTCGTCGAGTTGGTGGGTGGAAGTGTTCTTCACTACTATGTCCGTATCCAGTGGTTTGATGTTCTGGTGTGTAGACTTCTGATAATCCCGTAGTCGTTCGAATTTATTCACCTGTTTGGCGGTCGTTAATATTCCATTAGTCTCTGCTCGAAACTCCATTAAGTTGTCTACGGTTTCCCATAGTGTTGGTTGTAGCTTGTTGCTCAATTCCAGGTGTAGTTTGTATAGCTGCACATTTACAGTGTTTAACATCCTCCTGGTGTCTTGAATTGATTCCCGTAGTAACGCCTTGCTAGCTCTCCGTAGGATATTTCCAATCTTGTTGTTGTTTTTGTGAAAGCTCAGCTTCATACTCCTTGGAATGACGTCCTCGTCTCTGCATCATTCCAAAAATGTCAAGTTGTACAATAATTTGGACTTCCTCGTTCGTAGCTTCTCCAATCTCTTGGTCTGTTGTTGAACCTCCTCCCCGTAGATGTGTATGATGTTAATTTTCAGGTTTCCGCGAGTGCTGGATATGAAGTTGATGTTCTTCCGGGCTTGGTCTCGCGTAGATTCTCCTCCATGGTTCTTAAAAGAACCGATGTTGAAATAACGACGTTTCGGCATAATCTCATCTGCCATTTTCAAGTCTTCGTGTTCTGCTGCTGGTAACTCAAACTGAGTTAATGTTAACGTAACATGCGGTTTATGACAAAACTACCCGGGAAGATCGACAGAGATATGATAAAATGGCTGCTATTCCTGAATTTTTTAATAGTTTTACAAATAACTTACCAAAATATTATTCATTGTCCTTACATACGACAGAAGATGAAATGCTACAAGGGTTTAGAGGCAAATGTGGTTTCAGGGTTTATATGCCAAGTAAGTATGGTGTCAAAATATATGACTTAGTTGATGCCAAAATGTACTATACAACTTCAATTGAGGTATACGTGGCAAAGCAAGTTGATGGTCCATATAGGGTTGACACTTCAAATTTGGCATTAGTTCCACGATTATGCAAACCAATATTCGGAACGAAAAGGAACGTCACTATGAACAATTTCTTTACAAGCATGGACGTAGCAAATAAACTCTTGAAAGATCACCAGGTAACTATCATAGGGACTCTGCGAAAAAATAAAAAAACAGATTGCACCTCCTCTTCTTCTAAGGCGACCAGAGCATTCAGTATGTTTACATTCCAAGAACAGGCAACACTCGTTTCCTATATACCACGAAAAAATAAAAATATGTAGCTCCTCTCGACAATTTCCGACACCATTGATCACTTGACAAAGAAACCAGAAATAATTATGAATTATAACGCAACCGAAGGAGGGGTTGACATGGTTGATAAACTTTGCGAAACTTACAACTGAGCCAGACCCAACTGCCGTTGGCCGATGGTTTACTTTACTGTGCGCTAAACGTGGGAGGAATTAATTCTTACATTATTTACAAGGCTAATAATGTAATGGATCAGCGCTGTCCTAGAAAAGTATTTTTAGAAAGGCTTGGATATGATTTAGTAAATGATCATATAAAACGTCGTGTGGCACAGCAGAATATTCCAAGAACAATTCGCTTCAGATTATCAGAAATTTGTGGGGCTCAAGATGAGAATCAACCGCCTAGAGAAAATGTTTATGGGAGATACAGTTACTGTTCAAGTAAAAAAATAGAAAAACACGATACAGCTGTTGCAAATGTTCAAAATTTATGTTTAGAACATTTAACACCTATTAGAAGAGAATGTGGAACAGCAACTGATGACTAAAAAACATCATGTTCAAGATTCGTTGTACCTCTTCCAAAATAACTATTTACTTAACTGCTCAATTTTCTGTTAGTTTGTACTTTTTTCGATATAGTGTGTAATATTTTGCAAAAAAAATGATTTTTTTTATAAAGGTATATTATATAGTTTTGATTGTATCAAAATATTTATAGTTTAAATAAAGGAATAAAATGTATATTCTGTTAAGTAATTAATAATGTTTTTTATTCAACTTCAGCACACAGTGGAATTGATTTTATTATAAAATAAATATCCCCCCCTCATAAAATAGTAGTCTCAGAGACAGACACTAGCAACAATGGCCTGTGATTGCACGTTAGTAGGCGAGGGTTAAAGAAGTCCCGTATAATACCGAATGAATGGTCGCCTTAGCCTAATATCAAAAAGCATTTATATTTTATTTTCAATAAAAAGTACATAAAATAGGCAAGTAATTAAGAAATAATACTTTTTCTAATTCCGACACATATGCCTGCTATATGTGTGTCTAACATATTGTAGTTTGGCTTTGTTATATATTTACATGTAAATCAAGATTTAATGTGTTTTCTCTACACTTTAGCAAACTACGTTCACATACTTGTATATTATTCATAAATGTGTTTCATTCTGAAGATTGTCGGATTTTGTACCAAAATTACATTTGTAATTGAATAATGTTTTTAAACAATACTTCGGTTGTTTTGTTTAGAATTAGAGTGTTTTATAAGATGTTTTTTTAAATAACGTTTCACATTAGTTGAGTAATTGCAATGTTCACATTTATATTTACAGTCTGAAGAGTGTTGTATAAGATGTCTTTTTAAACAAGTTTTCCATCTTGTTACATAATTACATTGGTCACATTTGTGTCCAAAATTTGAAGAATGTTTTATATGATGCCTTGTTAAATGATCTTTCCTTCTTGTTATATAATCACATTGGTCACACTTATATTCATAATTTGAAGAAGAGTGTTTTATGAGATGCCTTTTTAAATGGTCTTTACGTTTTGCGATATAATCGCATTGATCACATTTATATTCCGAAATGTTGTGTTTTGTAAGATGTTTTTTTAAAACATCGAAGCTTGGCGTGCGTTTCACAAAATGATTTTTTAAAATATTTTTCCATTTTGTTGAAAAATTACAATGAGCACATTTATATTCATAATTTGAAGAGTGTGTTATAAGATGACTTTTTAAATTGGCTTTTCGTTTGGTTATATAAATGCATTGATCACATTTATATGCAGAATTTGACGCATGTTTTATAACATGTTTTTTTAAATAGGATTTTGCTTTTGTTGAAAAATTACATTGTCCACATTTGTATTTAGAAATTGATGAGTGTTTTAGAAAATGATTTTTTAAATTACATTTTCGGTTTGTTATGTAATCACAATCGTTACATTTAAATTCACCATTTGAAGTGTGATTTATAAAATGTTTTTCACACTTGTATTCACGACTGGAAGAGTGTTTCATGAGATGTCTTTTTAAATTAATTTTCAGTTTTGTTATAAAATCACACTGGCCACATTTGAATTCTGAACTTGAAGTTTTTTGTGAAGGGTGATGTTTAAAATTTTCCCTTACTGTTGTTCGATTGTCAGATTGATGATCACATTTATACTGCACAAGGGTGGTGTGTTTTACATTCTTTATTGAATGATCTACTTCACACGTGCTAACACCACTTACTGAATACAGGTTCTCTTCACCTTTAATATTCACATTATTAAAACTGATGTCATATTTTGTATTATTATAACAGCAATCAATTTCTTCTTTTACTATATCATTATTTACCATAAGATGTTTGCTACAAAGTAAATCTATTTCTTCATCCTCATTTTCGACTTTCAGCTTCATGTCGATTTTACAAGCCATTTCGGAGAATATGTATGGCTTAATAATACATGTACTTTAAGTTTAAATAACAAATGTTTGTTAGAATCATGAATATTTATGAACTGTTTGGATTTCAAACTGTCATGCTTAAAATAGACAGGTGCATAGCAATGATTCCAATAAATGCGCAAGCGCCAATGGTTTAGAACTAAAAGTTTATTTCACCTACAGCACGTGGCGTCTAACACGAGCACGCCGATGCGCAACTACAAGTTTTCTAGAATTCGACGTTTCTGCAGGATCTAGTTGAACAGTGTGGTACGGGGCGTGATCACCAGTGCCGTCCTTAGAAAATGCGAGGCCTGGAGCAAAACATTTTGCGAGGCCTTTTTAACTATGGATACCGGGGAGAGGGTTCCGGAAAATATTTGTCAAGCTATACTTGCAAAGTCGTAATTGTAAGCTTTTGATAAACAAAACGTTTATCTCTTACACTCTAAAAGGGGAAGGGGTGGTGCAAAACACCCATTTCAGGTTGGTATGTTTCGAGTAATTTCGTTTCGGGTTTCATGTAAAAAAAAAACAATAGAAATCTCAGAAAAATGAGCTAGAAAAATCAAAACAAAGTTTATTCTTTAAGTAATGCTTAAACAGTGCTTGTTAATGTTAAACATAGTAATTTTTGTCTAACAAACAATAAATTCATTAGAAAAAACGAAATGTCTTCTTTCTTGCTTTTTATTCAATCAAATAGTAAATTATAATAAACATATACATTATTGTAAATACTTATTTAATATTGACGTTCCATATCTTTTTAGATGTTCATATCTTGTTTATTAAATTCTTCCATTGTTCCATTGTTAATGTAGGTTTATAATTTTCACATCACATCTGTAAAATAATAAAACACATTATAGCCTACAATAGAGGCCTGTTAAAATATGAGTTATAAGATAAAATAACTTAATAAAACAGATAGTTCCAGCTAAACCGATGTAAAATAATACTGTAAATGCAATCGTTCATTGTTAGATAAACTATATTTAAAATTGTGTTATTATCAACTTTGACTCACCTTATATGAACTGTACTTTTCTCGCTTTCATTCCAGCGAAGTCGTCAATAATCTCATCAAAATTAATTTTGGCTGTCGTGTCAGATTCAATCGATAGCATTGCCAAGGATGATAGCCTTTCTTGACTCATGGAAGATCTTAAATATGTCTTGATAAGTTTCAAGCGGGAAAAACTCCTCTCTGCGCTTGCCACGGTAACGGGTATAGTGAGTAAAATTCTATACGCAATGAATGCGTTAGGAAACGGGTTTTGAATTCTGTTCATAAATCGTAATATTCCTGCAGCTGTTACAACCTCAGCTGGTAGGATTTCACGAAGTACCTTAAGCTCAGAAAAAAGTTCTCTTCCACAAACATCCTTTTCTTCTTCGAAACTCAGAAACGATTCTAGGTCTGTACACTTTTGAAACAATTTGTCTTCTTTTATTTCTTTTAGTTCTTTAACATGGTACAAAATCCAAACATTGTATCATAACTGGCAATTTGTTCAAACCTTCTTTTCAAGGACTGTGCTGCAGTATCTGCAATAACGTAAAATACTCAACTTTAAACGTTTGCTCGGCAGATTCCTGCATAGGCTCATCTTCTCCCTCGTACTCAAACATTCTTCTTTTCTTTCTCTGCCTTGCTTCTTTGAACTTTGGCTCTACACCCAGAGTTTCACCAAGTTCTCTTGCTGTCAATGTTGCTGCCACAAAACCTTCATCTCTAAATTTCTGAAAAAACTGAACTAGCCCTTGAAGTAACTGTGACGCAACTCCAAGGTGCATTTTTTGAGCCTGAAGGTTTTTGCTAACACTGTTAACAGCAAACAGCACATCATACCAAATACATAGAGCTAGTAAGAACTCATAGCTACTTATTTCATTCTTAACCGACTGTGCTTCACTATTGGCTTTTGGATCCTCAGTGACCTCAACTAGTTCAACTAATGCAGTGTGAACCTCCTTAATTTGATATCGGAGTGCTTTCACACTTTCCAGTGTACTCTCCCATCGAGTATCACAGGATCTTTTTACAGTCAGATTCGGTACATGTTTCATTAAAATTTCCCACCGCATTGTTGAGGCGGAAAAAAGTAAATAAATTCTTTGGACGACACCAAAAAACGTCATCGCTTTAGGGGAACATTTTGCAACGTCACAAATTAAGAGGTTGAGGCTATGACTAGCGCAGGGCATGTAAAATGCCTTTGGATTTATTTCCAAGATGCGTGCCTGTACTCCAGAGTGGATACCCTTCATGTTGGATCCGTTGTCGTATCCTTGTCCCCTACAGTCTTTGATTTGTAATCCAAGTTCATCTAACTCTTGTAGAAGGACGTCAGTTAGATTTTTCCTGTTGTTGACTTAACGTCTAAGAAATCAAGGAAATGTTCTTCGATGCTTACACCTTCATTTTCATTCTCAAAAGAACTGCTTGCATTAAAATCCATTTTCACAAATCGTATCACCAAGGATAACTGCTCCTTGTGACTAAGGTCAGGTGTGCAGTCTAACATTAATGAGAAATATTTAGCTGTTTTTATGTCCGTGACAATCTTGGATTTTACTTTTCCAGACAACAGCATTATTAATTCGTTTTGAATGTTCGCCCCTAAGTAGTGATCATGAATTTCAGATGATCGAATTCGCCGAACATGCTCTTGAATGACGGGGTCGAAAGTAGTCAACATCTCAATTAGTCCCAAAAAATTGCCGTTGTTTCGCTCGTATAGTTTGCTGTTTGATCCTCTGAAAGCAATGTTGTGTTCTGCCAAATGTTTAATAACATTAACAACTCTTTTGAGAACCTCACGCCAGTGCTCTTTTTCTTTGTTTATCAATTCCCTGTGCTTCTTATCGATTGTTAACGCTTTGTTTAAACGCACTTCACATTCTTTCCAGTTTCTAACGTTCTCAACATGCTTTGGTGACGTCTCATGGGTTGCAAGTCCTCTGCCAATATGTGCCCAATCACTGTAACCTTCACCAGCCAATTGAGACCCAGTGTTGTTACCAAATAATTTACAGCAAAAACAAAATGCCTTGTCACTAGTTTTACTGTACACAAGCCACTGCCTATGCACCTCTTCTCCGTTGTTCATGATTCTTTTGTAATATTTAGCCGAAAAATGTCTTTTCTGAATTTTGAGGAAAACTAAAATTAATTACTTGCAAAGGACCTTTTTGTATGATTTCATCAAATTTTGCAGTTGAAAACGAAACAGGCCAAGCACCTGGATCGTTAATGTCAAAAACAGACCCTTCAGCTTCTGTAAAATTGAGAGGTTTTGAGGATGAGGTTCTAAAGGATCGTTTACATCAATACTTAACTCTCCGCAGAAATTGAAAGGTTTTGAGTATCAGATGCTGAAGGGTTACCAGACGGCAAAAATCGCTTAATTCATTAAAACTACTTGTACTTGGAAAAGTTTGATCTACGGGTGTTTCAGTTTTCCTACTCACGATACTCAAGTTCTCAACAGCAGCTGATCCACCATCTTGAAGTTCAGCTCCATCTTGTTTTAAAAATTTAACTAGCGCACCCTGTTGTGATTTTAAAACTTTTCACGTTTGTCCTTCTTCTTCTGTTTTTCATAGCCACTTTCAAATTTCCTACATTTGTCTCTTTCTCTAGACATGATTAAAATCTGTGTCATACACTAAAACATAATCAAAAAAACCGAAAAACGATTCCACAGAACGACGCTCCTACCACAGTCGGCACTCAGGATAACACCTTATTTAAATATAAATAATTAACTACAAAGTCAGTCACAATGTCAATAATTAATATGCGCGATCGCGATGCAAATAACAAGAACGTTACTACTGAACTGATGGGTCATGGATGCAGGGTGTGGCATGACTGTTGGGCGGGGGGAGGTAGGGGAGGGGAGGATATCATGTGTGACAGGCTCGTCGGTCTATCGGCGCGAGTATGACTCACCGGCGCGGACGAGCGCGAGGCTAGGGTTCGGTCATTTTGCCGCCGCGCCGCTATCAAACGATGTTTTGCATTGCTTTCTTTAAGTCACTAATATCTTGTTCGTTTTTGTTTTATCTATCCAATAATTGAAAATTTTGCGCGTATAATCAGACTTTATATTTTAGGCATGTATATCTTCACTCTGCACACTATTTCAATTCAACCAAAACTTTTACTTATTGTGTTTTAGCGAGAGTAAGGCCTCGCAGCGCGAGGCCTTCCTCAGCGCGAGGCCTGGAGCGGCCGCTCCACTCGCTCCACGCTAAGGACGGCACTGGTGATCACTAACAATGGCGGAGTTGTTTGGCAAATTCTGTAGAAGACGTTCTTTGACCCACTCTTCATAATTGGTACCATTCATGTCGTCGTGGTAATCTCCACTTTTTGTCCCAGATTTAAATGTTAATCAACAGCTAGGTATAAAACCCATGTCGCCAACAGAAATATTGGAATTATTCATCTTAATTATAATACGCCACTGCTTGGTATTTTTATAATAAAAAGTACCCGCCACAGTTCTTCGCTCGTCTTCTTGGGCGCCGCGTGCTGTAAACGTCTGTTTTGATTTGTCGATTTTTAGGTTATGAGTATTAGTGTTCATTTTGTGTTAACGGATAAACCACGTTCACTCGATTCTGAAGTAGTAACAAATTTCGTAAGTTCTTAACGGTTTTCATTTTACAAATGGGAGAACTTTATGCAACTTGTGGAAAACAATTTTTCACCAAAACAAACTTTTACAAACATTTAAGAAGTTTTCATATGATCAACTCCAACTTGGAGAACAATCTAAAATGAAGTGAGTGTAAAGCTGAATTTTTAGTTCCGTAGGGGAGAGTTGGGGAACCGTGCGCAGGAGGTAACCGTGCGTACAGCTATATCTAGCAATTGAGCGGTATTTAGAAACATCCCTTCCACGAAACCTTGAGCAGCGCCACTTACGGTTCGAACACATCACAAGCGGCAGCTCTATTGTGTCAGTAGCTCTCAGAAAGTGATCGTGTGTGTTTATGTACAAGTTGTTGTAATTTTCCACGTGGATAAAATAAGACGGTAAGTCTCTAATTGTTAACCGATTATTTTGAAATAAATATATTCTTAAAGGATATGATCTCCTGCATGTATGCATCTATCCTTGTTTAATATAACCTAAATAGTTTGTGTAATGTGAGGTGATTTGGTTTGAAATGCACGGTCGGGTAATGATGCGCAAAAATGCGCACCATTACTCCTCATTCAATTCAATGGTAAGTAATACAAATCTGCTTTTTCATTTCAGATGCCACGTAAATATATAAGGAAAACAGATATTAATGCCTATAGTGCACAAGTGTTGGAGGAAGCACTAAATGCTATCAGAAATCAGGAAAATTAGGACAGTCGATAGAGCATACGGCATTCCCGAATCAACCCTACGAAAGAAACTTCAACGTGATGAACCGAAAACGCTTTGTCTGGGGTGTAAGGCATTTTTTTCGCAAGAAGTAGAACGCCATTTAGAAGAATATGTATTGACTCAGACAAAATTGTATTATAGCATTACGCCCAAACAACTGCAGCATTTAGCTTTTAAATATGCAGAAGCAAACGGCATAGAGCATGCATAAAGCTTGGCTTTACGGATTTCTTAGACGACATCCTCAAATAAGTCTGAGGCAACCTGAAGGCACCAGTCTAAATAGAATTTCTGCGTTTAATTTAGAAGAGACTAAACTATTTTACCGAAACCTAGAAAGTGTGTTCCAAAAATGTACACTTGAGGGACATAGAATATTTAATATGGATGAGACGGGCATAATTACCGCCCAGAAGAAATGTCCTAAAGTTTACTGTAAGAAGGCAGTAAAGCAACTAGGAACTGCTACATCGGGTGAACGAGGTCGGACGATTACGGGCGTATCCTGCATGAGTGCTGCGGGGAATTACACTCCTCCTTGTTAATATACCCGAGGACAAGGATGGCTTCTGCTTTACAGAAAAATGGCCCAGTTGGTACCAATTACCAATGTTCAAAAAACGGTTGGACAAACGTAGATCTATATCTTAATTGGTTACACCACTTTGTAAAACATGCGAAGACCACCACAACCATGTTGTGTCACTCCCAGCTCAAACTTCACATCGATTGCAGCCCCTGGATCTAACGTTTTTTGGGCCTTTAAAGAACGCACTCTACAGGGAGTATGATATGTATTTAACGACCACTGGCCATAAAAAGATTACAGAGTACGATATTGCAGAGCTTTTGAACAAAGCTTTTATGAAAGTGGCAACCATGGAAAAGGCAGCATCCGGTTTTCGTTCTGTTGGAATATTTCCATTTAATCCAACTAAGTTCAATGAAGATGATTTCGCTGCTGCTCATGGATTAGGTTCATTTTCTGTAGATGCTTCTTCCGAACCTAACACTAATTCAGCATTACCTCGAGCTCAATCAGAGATCATTCCTGATCCAGCAACACCTGAACCTCAGACAGAAAGTCAAATTGACCAAGAATGGATCAAGAAAACCAATCGTCTGTATCAAATGTTGGCCGAGAACCTTTGCCGTGTTCGTCCAAATCTTACAATTCATTTCTTGAATTTGCTCCAATTTCCAAAAACAAACCTAAATCTGTAAAAAAGATTTTGCGTTCTAAGCAGCACTCAAAAATTCTTACCAGTACCCCTATGAAAGATATATTGGAAGAAGCGCAAGAAAAAAGGACGAACACTAAAGTAAAAAAAAAGATATTCAATAAAAACGTGGCAGAGGCACTAAAAGCAACGCTGCAAAGAGGCGAACAGTTGAATCCGAAGAAATACAAAAAAGAGGAAAGAAAAAAAAGCAGGAGTCAGAGTCTTCTTCCGATGACATTGAAGAAAATAATCTTTGCGACGATGACTTCCTGGATGACATAGACGAAATAGATTATTTTATTCCAACACCAAGACAACCTGAGGTATGATTTAACTTACAGAGTGCAAAAGAAAGCCAATCTCACACATATTGTAGTTACACATCCAACCGCCCTTGCGCATTAACTGTAGCATTGTTAGTGCAGGTTCAAACACCGTTAGGAAAAACAAGTTTATTAATAAAAATTGAAAGAAAGCTTAGCGTTTGAAAATATATAAACAACAATACATCATTTATTTAATCACATTCTTTATCAGTCTTCTTCTTCTTGAACCGTGATTCGTTGCTATTATCATCGTGGTTTTGAGACTCGCCCTTCTCCTCTACCTCATCGCCCTTCTTCCTCTTCTGTGAATCATCACCATCCCATGGATGTGAGATACATTCATCCACGTCATCGTTTCCATTATCATCTTGAACCGTTATGTTGTAATAGTTTATTAACAAGTCAGTAAAATCTCTAATGTCCACTGATGTTGGCACATAAACAGGAGAATACATTATAATAATACTCACTCGATGACGGTTACACATGAAAGAGCGAAACGCGCGAGAAACGAAAATGCTGTAGGCCTTGGGTCTTGTGGGCGCACTCGTCAATGTTCGGGTAGAACCGGTTATCTTCGGGGAAGTTTGGAGTAGGCATCGCTGAAGCAGCCTTCGCAGCCGTCTTAGGAGAAAATACCTCAGCCAAAAAAGGAGTTTAGATTTATAAACATGCCCCTAGGGAAGATATTAGAGTGTGGTTAGGGCAATACTCGCGTGATTGAGATTGATCTGATTGTTTGATTTGATCGATCGAACGCGATTTGTTTGGGATTGATCTGATTAATTGATTTAATTAATTTGATTTGATTAATTGATTTGTATGTTTGAGAAAGAGACGAGGGAGATTACAGAAAACATTCATTAGTCTTTACACCACTAGATGGCACCACAAACAACCGTAATTAGTCCCAGAAATATACCGCTAGGCGCCGCCGTCTCTATTACAGAAAACCATCGCTAGTTCAAAAATATATCACTAGATGGTGCCACAAACAAAACCCTAATTAGCTTTCGAAATATAACGCTGGGTGGCGCCGCCTGTATTACAAAAAATATTCATTAGTCCATACATAACTAGATGGCTACACAAATTCAAATTTCGCAACAAGGGGGCCACGACAGGAGGGTGCAGACCTAACACAAGTTCCTATATTTGTCTTATAAGTTATCATTAGGGCTCTTTATTAGAATACTATTTCCAGCTAGACATGGGAGCCAAGGCAGGTGTGTGAAGGCCATAA